>CM061541.1:119720398-120327898 GCA_030864215.1 Capsicum pubescens
AACTCTCTCTAAGGAACTTGGAAAAATATCCCCGTAACTTTGGGAGAAGGGGTGCCTTTTCACATCATAAAGGGGATCACAGTGACCAGGCCAGGGCGATTATTTACCAAAAACACAGGTCTCCACAAAGTCGTAAGACTATGTAAGGGGGCTGACACCTACCCAGTGCTGGAAGGTCAAGGAAGTTGGTGACCTGATGATAGGGGAGTCGGCGACCAAAGCCCCAGTGAACGGCGTCCAAAACTATAATAGTCCTAAGGTAGCAAAATTCTTTGTCGGGTAAGTTCCGACCTGCACGAAAGACGTAATGATCTGGGCAATGTATCGAAGAGAGGCTCATTTTATTCAAAACCCCAATTGTGACATCCCTTCTCTCCGACTTCACACCTCGAAACATACCCTTCTTATAGAGATAAATGTGTTTTCACATCTTCTTAACCCGAAATGGTTGGGGAGAGGAAAGGTTTCTTTTTTAGGGTATTCCTGGGAATAGATCCAGTGGAGACAGGGTGGGGCTTATAGCTCAAAGGATTAGAGCACGTGGCTACGAACTATGGTGTTGGGGGTTTGAATCCCTCCTCTCCCACAAACATCCCAAAAGGGAAGTACATTTCCCTCTAGGGGTAGGAAAATCATGATCGGGATAGCGAAGCAAAACCTGTTGAACTTGGGTGTGGGTCTTTTGTTGAAATGGAATGGCTTTTCTTTTTATCTTTTTATTTATCATGAATGGGGGAATCATTACACATCATATGCCCGATCGACATATTTTTTTGTTTTATGCCCCGTAACTCTTCCTCAGCCAGGCTTGGGCAGAATAGCAGAGCAAGTATTAGTAGCATAACAAAAAAGCCTTCCTCGTCATTAATATCTTTGCTCGCGGCAATTGTGACCTTCGGGAGAATCGATGACTGCATCAAAGAAGTAGTGCTAGTACATATGATACTTCTTAATTGGCTAGTTATAAATAGCCCTACCTCCGGGATATGGAACAAAGAATTATCTCGAACCTAGACCGAGGTATTTATGGTGATTTTTTAATCTCACAGAACAGAATGTGATACAATAAGATAGAATGAAATAGAAATAAAGACAGGGAATGGGTTACCTACTGTTAACGGGCAAAGCGAGCCCCTTTATTCTGAATTCTTTAATTCAGAATCAATCAAATCTCTCCAAGTAGGATTCGAACCTACGACCAATCGGTTAAAAGTCGACCGCTCTACCACTAAGCTATTAATGAACAACAGGAGATTCGATCTTATAGAGTTCAATGCATGTTCCCAACCCATGACCAATATGAGCTTGAAGCTTCCTTCGTAACTCCCGGAACTTCTTCGTAGTGTCTCCCTTACGTGCCTCATTTCAGAGGGAACCTCAAAATGGCTTTATTTTATTATATTCCATCCATATCCCAATTCCATTCATTTAATATCCCTTTGGTCTAATTGACATAACAGATATCGTTTTTAGTCTATCTCTTTCTATTTTTTTTCTATATATGGAAAGTGAAAAAATCATCATATAATAATCCAGAAATTACAATAGAAAAGAAATAAGGGAGGTTTGTGATGATTTCTCAATCTTTTATACTAGGTAATCTAGTATCCTATGCATGAAGATAATCAATTCGGTCATTATAGTCGGACTCTATTATGGATTTCTGACCACATTCTCCATAGGGCTCTCTTATCTCTTCCTTCTCCGAGCTTTGGTTATAGAAAAAGGAACCCAGAAGAAGGTATCAGTAATAACTAGTTTTATTACTAGACAGCTCATGATGTTCATATCGATCTATTATATTCCTCTGCATCTAGCATTGGGTAGACCTCATACAATTACTGTCCTAGCTTTACCATATCTTTTGTTTCATTTCTTCTGGAACAATCACAAACACTTTTTTTATTATGGATCTACTACCAGAAATTCTACACATAATCTCAGAATTCAATGTGTATTCCTGAATAATCTCATTTTTCAATTATTCAACCATTTCATTTTACCAAGTTCAATGTTAGACAGATTAGTCAACATTTATCGCTTTTGATGCAACAACAAGATCTTATTTGTAACAAGTGGTTTTGTTGGTTGGTTAATTGGTCACATTTTATTCATGAAATGGCTTGGATTGTTATTAGTCTGGATACGGAAAAATCATTCTATTAGATCGAATAAGTACATTCGATCTAATAAATACCTTCTGTTAGAATTGAGAAATTCTATGGCTCGGACTTTTGTACTCTCTTATTTATTACCTGTGTCTACTATTTAGGAAGAATACCCTCACCCATTCTTACTAAGAAACTAAAAGAAGCCTAAAAAACAGAAGAAAGGGAGGAAAGTGAGGAAGAAAGAGATGTAGAAACTGTTTCCGAAATAAAGGGGACTAAACAGGAACAAGAGGGATCCACTAAAGAAGATCCTTATCCTTCTCCTTCCCTTTTTTCGAAAGGGATCTGGACAAAATCAATGAAACAGAAGAAATTTGAGTGAATGGAAATGACAAAATAAAGGATAAATTCCACTCTCACCTTACAGAGAGAGGCTATAAAAATATTAATACTAGTAATTGTGAAATTTATGATAAAAAAAATTCTTATCTGAATTTGATTCAAAGAATCAAAAAGTCAATAAAAGTAAGTAATAAACAAATAAAAAAATGTAAACATAAGCTAAATACAATAAGAGATAAGAAGAGATACGTTCGCCCCCTATATATTTGATACCTTCTCCTAAAATGAAACTAATAACCCCAACCCCGTTAGTCATCCCATCAATTACTCGTCGATCAAAAAAATGAGTAAATTCAGCTAAGCCTCTTATCCCACCAACTAAGAATCTTGTATAAAAAACATCTATGTAAGCACGATTATTTGACCAATCATATATGCCATTTATAATTTTGTCCTACAAAATTCTCTTAGGACCCTTTTTAACAAAAAAATTAATTAACTCCAAATTTTTTAAAGAAGAATAAATGGGTTTATATAAAAAGAATGCTATAAATATTCCGAAATAAGCTATACTGACTGAAAGAACCGCATCCTTTAAAAATTCATTCCAATCCATCGAATTATTCGACTTTTGATGCAAAAGATTTATAGATGGAGCTAACCATTTCGATAATATATCCAAATTAACTCCCTCTTGGTTGAAAGGAATTCCTATAGATCCAACAAACAAAGTAAAGAGTCCTAATACAAATATTAGGAATAGCATAGTATTGTCCGATTCATAAGGATAGGAATAAACCGCTTTATGCTCAAAATGAGCTATAGTCATAAAAGGTCATGTCATATTTCTTTCATTTTTATCAATTGGATATTTAGTCTTTGAAAAAAAATAAGTACTTTCATTATTATTCATTGTTAATAAACAAGAGTTTTTCTTAATTCCGTTTTTACCCCATAGAGATATTGAATAGAAAGGGGTTTTGTGTTTCCCACCATAATTTTGAAAATGAACATTTAAATGCCCTTCAAAAGTAAGTAAATAGATTTGAAACATATAAAATGTGGTTAATCCCACTGTGGAACAAGCTATTATTGCGAAAATTGGCGAATACAACCAACTATCATTAAGAATTTCATCTTTGGACCAAAAACAAGCAAGAGGTGGAATACCACAAAGAGAAAGTGCACCTAATAAAAATGTGGTTTTGGTAACTGGTACATGTTTTCTTAAACCTCCCATAAGACCAATATTTTGGCTTTTAGCTGGAGAATATCCAACAATAGTTTCCATTGAATGAATAATGGATCCGGATCCTAAAAATAATAATGCTTTGGAATAAGTATGAGTAATCAAATGAAATAAAGCGCTTCGATAAGACCCCATACCTAGAGTTAACATCATATAACTCAATTGGGATATTGTAGAATAGGCTAAACCTCTCTTAATGTCTTTTTGAGCAAGAGCTAACGTAGCTCCTATTAATACTGTTATTATTCCTATAATCGAGATCAAATACATTATGTAAGGTATAACTCAGAAAAGAGAAAGAAGACGAGATACAAGAAAAATCCCCGCCGCTACTATAGTAGCAGCATGTATAAGAGCCGAAATAGGAGTAGGCCCCTCCATGGCATTAGGTAACCATACATGAAGGGGGGATTGGGCGGATTTAGCAACTGCACCGACAAATAAGAGAACAGCACATAAAGTAACAAATAAAAAATTGACCTCATTATTATAAATCAAGTTATTGAATATTTTGAATAAATCCCTAAATTCGAAACTCCCTGTTATCCAATAAAAAACTAAAATTCCTAATAATAAACCAAAATCCCCAACACGATTAGTTACAAAGGTTTTTTGAAAAGCATTTGCTGCAATAGGTCGTGTAAACCAAAATCCTATTAATTGATAGGAACATAGACCAACCAATTCCCAAAAAATATAAATTTGTATCAAATTCGAACTAGTAACTAATCCCAACATGAAAGTACTGAAAAAACTCATATAAGCAAAAAATCTCAAATAGCCTTGATCATGAGCCATATAATTATCACAATAAATATGAATCATAATCCCAACTGTAGTGATTAATATTAACATAATAGAAGTAAGTGGGTCGATCAAGTATCCGAAGTCTAAAGAAAAATCATTATTAATGATCCAAGACCATACATATTGAGAAAAGAAACTGCTATTTATTTGCTGAATAGACAGTTAGATTGAAAAAATCATGACTATGCTTAACAATAAAACACTTTGAAAAGCCCACATACGGTGAAAAATTTTTGTTGTCGTTGGAAAAAAAATAAGTCACACTCATATTAACATAGGGACTGGAAGTGGAATGAAAGGTATGATCTACGCATATTCATATGTCTGTTCCATAAAAAAGTTTTGAATTCTTAACTAATTGTTTTCGATTCACTGGATCATACCTCTTTTCAAAAGGAGTCAATAAAAAGTAAAAATATGGACTAACTTAAACTAAATTAAAACTTAAATCAAATTTTCTATTCTTATCTTTTGCCTATCTCGATAATGTTTTATTTTAGTATTATAAATTGCGTATTATAAAGAATTTATTTTGAACAATAGATGTATTTCACATCTAACTATAACTAACAATGAGGAATTTTATAATGGCAGTTTGATACAATGGTAAGTGTGTATCAAGAGATTCCAACCAACACAAGAACATCAAGATGAACAACAAAATACTAGTGAATTGAAAATGGCCACACACGGCTTCACTAGTCTTGCAACACTTATTTGAACTAGAAAAGTGAGTTTAACAACAAGACAACAAAGACAATATTGCTAGTGAATTGAAAGAGCCCCACACGGCTTCACTAGACCTTTATATTCAACAATAAAATGTTTACAAGATTTACAAAGAAATAGATACAAACTTGACACACAATATTCATTAATCTAAGAACCCTAACAAGAGAAAGGACCCTAAGAGTAATAAATATCAATACGAAGTTCTTACTTGGACCAAGAGGAACTCAAAGAAGCCAAAGAACCTAGTTTCTAGCCAAGATACAACACTAGTATCACTCTACTAGTGAGAATTCATCTTTGGCCTCTCCAAATAAGAAAGAGATGTCAAAAAATTTACAACTCTTTTGTTTCTTGAATAATAAGGATGAACTAAAGCAAGACTAGCCCTATTACATGGCTTATATAGTCACTTACAAAGGAGGGACAAAGACCAAAATACCCTTGGCATTTAAGTGGGTGGGTTTAGGGTGTCTTGGTGGGCCTCTTCACATTTTATAAAATATAGTCCCTTAGATGGGCTCACAAGGGCCTCACACATGGCCAAGAATGTGAACAAGGCTTAGAGTCAATGCAACTCACGTGCTTGGTTTCGTGTGAAAGGTCTTGAGCTAGGAATTCCCGTATCATCCTCTCCATCTTGAAGGGAATTTGTCCTCAAATTCAGATCATTTCCATCCTCCACCATTTCCACCCGAGAGAGATCACACACGTTGAAAGTGTTGAGCACTTGATATTCTGGAGGTAGATCAATGTTGTAGGCATTGTCATTGATCCTTTCTAATACTTAGAATGGGCCATCACCCCGTGGAATCAACTTAGCATTCCTTTGAGATGGGAATCTATCCTTCCTTAGGTGCACCCATACCCAATCTCCCTGTTCAAGAATGAGTTTTCTTCTTTCTTTGTTGGCTCGCCTCGCAACTTCTTGGTTTTTCTTCTCCAACCGCAACCTCTCCTTATCATGTAGCCTATTCATGGCCTCAGTCCGTCTGCTTCCATCTAAGCTTATCACAAGATCACTTGACAAAAGGGTTAAATCCAAAGGGGTGAGGAAATTGATGTCGTATACACACTCAAAGGGTGTCATCCCCGTGCTCGAGTGTATAACACGATTATAAGAAAACTCAATCAATGGTAAGTGCTCCTCCTAAGAAGTCATTTTTCCTTTAACCATAGACCGTAGCATAGACCCTAAGGTCCTATTTACTACTTCCATTTGGCCATCGGTTTGTGGGTGGCATGAAGTCGAAAACAACAACTTAGTACCGAGTCTACCCCACATGGACTTCCAAAAGTGGCTTAGGAATTTATAATCCATATCACTCACTATGGTCCTCGGAACACCATGAAGTTTTACAACATTATCAACAAACAAAGAGGATACGCTAGGCGCATCATCACATTTAGAATAAGGAATAAAGTGAGCCATCTTGGAAAACTGATCCACCATGACAAAAATACTATCCCGCCCCCTCCTAGTCCTCGACAATCCCAACATGAAGTCCAATGATATGTCAAGACAAGGACGGAAAGTGGTGGACAATGGGGTGTACAACTCATGGGGTTGGAGCCTTGACTTGGCTCCTTTACACTCAACACATTGGCCGTAAATCCGGGCCACATCCTTGTGCATTCTAGGCCAATAAAATTGTTATTCCAAAATTCTGAGGGTCTTCTCGACCCCAAAATGGCCCATTAGACCGCCATTGTGTTCTTCTCTCGCAAATAATTCTCTCCACGAACTTTCAAAGAACACACAATCGTCTACCTTTGAACAAGTATCCATCATATTTGGTATAGGTCTTGGGAACCCCTATTCGTAACCCACTTATCCCTATCCAACTCTTCGCTTTCCCTATAGATAGGAGCGAAGTGAGATTCCTCGGGATATAAATACTTGAGGCTTTCAAACCCCATCAACTTAGACGACAAAGTAGACACAAGCATATGTTTTCGGGATAAAGCATCGGCAACCACATTGTCTTTACCCTTATTGTATTGAATAACATAAGGGAAAGTTTCAAGAAATTTAATCCATTTAGCATACCGCCGGTTAAGTTTGTCTTGTGCCCGTAGATGCTTCAAGGATTCATGATCCGTTTGAATCACGAATTCTTTAGTCCACAAATAATGTTGCCAAGTGGCCAAGGCTCTAATCAAGGCATACAACTTTAAATCGTACGTAGAATAGTTTAGAGTTACTCCTTTGAGCTTTTTGCTAAAGTAGGAAATAGGCTTTAATTATTTCTTTAAAACCGCACCTATGCCGACTTTGCTAGCATCACATTCAACCTCAAAAGTATTGTCAAAATTTGGCAATTGTAGCAAAGGGTCCGAGATGAGCATAGCTTTCAAGTCCTCGGAGGCCTTAGCTTATTCATCTCCCTACTTAAAAGGCCGATCCTTTTTAATCACTTCGGTCAAGAGGGCGTCAATGGTGCTAAATTCTTTGACAAAACGTCTATAAAAACTAGCCAACCAGTGGAAGCTTCTCACTTCACCTACGGTTTTGGGAGTTGGCCAATTTTTAATGGCGTCAATCTTAGATTCATCCACTTTGACCCCTCTTGATCTCACCACAAACCCAAGAAATACAACCTCATGGACACCAAAAGAACACTTTTCTAGATTAGTATATAACTTCTCCTTTAGGAGGACATCAAACACACATTGTAAATGCTTTACATGCTCATCTAAGGACTTACTATACACCAACACATCATCAAAGTAAACAACAATAAACTTTACGATAAATGGTTTGATCACATAATTCATTAGCCTCATGAAAGTACTTGGAGCGTTTGTTAGGCCAAATGGCATAACCATCCATTCATAGAGACCGAATTTGGTCTTGAAGGCGGTTTTTCATTCATCACCCGGTTGTATACGAATTTGGTCATAGCCACTCCTCAAATCAATTTTAGAAAACAAACACGAACAACTCAATTCATCAAGCATATCATCTAACCTAGGAATAGGGTGACAATATTTTACCGTTATCTTATTGATGGCTCGGCAATCAACGCACATACGCCAATTCCCATCTTTCTTGGGAACTAGTAGAATCGGAACCGGACAAGGGCTCATACTCTTCTTGATATAACCTTTGTTGAGGAGTTCCTCAACTTAGCATTGCAATTCCTTGGTATCCATCGGGTTGCTCCAATAAGCCGGTTTGTTGGGAAATTATGAACTCGGCATAAAATCTATTTGGTGATCAATTCCCCAAAGTGGGGGCAATCCTTGCGGTAATTCCTTTGGGAAGACATCCTCATAATCCTGTAAAATATGAGAAATAGGAGGAGAAATGGAAATGTTAGTGGCGTTAGTATTAAAACAATGAGCCAAGAGGAGCATCGGAGTGTCTTCATCATGATCCACAAATAATTCTTTCCTTCTAGCCATCATCAACACACTTTCTTGCCCCTTATAAATTATGAGCCCCTCAGTTTCCCATACTCTCTCACTCTCGGGTTCCCCTCTTTTCCCCTCACTCTCGGCCTTCTTTCCTTTTTTCCTCACTTCTCGCATCTTTTAGTGAAATTCATTCACTTGGGAAGGCAATAATGGATGAAGAGCGACCTTGCAGCCATCCTTCTCATGTGTATACCCATTGAACCTTCCATCATGTTTGGTCAACCTATCGTATTTCCAAGGCCTTCCTAACAACAAGTGACAATCTTGCATTGGTATCACGTCACAAAGAACCTCATCATGGTAGTTGGCTACCTTAAAATATATCATACATTGCCTTGTGACCTTTAACTCACCGCATTCATTCAACCATTACAACTTGAAAGGACTAGTGTGAGGTGTAGTCGGTAATTTCAAGAAGTTCACCACTGCAACACTAACCACATTTGCACAACTTCCACTATCTATCACCATAGTGCACACACTTCCCTTCACAAGACATTTAGTATGGAATATATTCTCCCATTGGCTAGGATCATATATTGCCTTACTAATCATGGCACGCCTCACAATAAAGTTTGGAACCATGCACTCCCCTTCTTGCGGATAAGCATCCTCACAATCATCATCATCATTATGTGGATCATTTTCGGGTTCCATTCCTCTCCATCTTGAGGCTCGGCCTCATTCTCTTCTTTTTCAAGACCTACTTTCTCACCAAGGTAATACAATCTCCCTTCCCTTAGGATCACATTGCGCCGTTTTGTACATTCATTGGCTTTATGTCCCTAACCTTGGCACTTGAAACATTGGAACCCTTTAGGATTAGGATACTTGTGAACTTCTTGCCGGGGAGGAAATTTGTGGACTATTTTAGGCTCGGGCAGCCTTGTAGTGGAGGATTGGTCCTTATTTTTGGGCCAACCCTAAGATGGTTGAACCATATCTTTGTTCCTCGGCTAACCTGAGGTTGATGTTCCCTTTGCCTTGAACGACGACCTCTCTTTAAGCTCCTTTTCAATCTCAAGAGCCTTATGGAAAATCCTTTCAATGGTATCAAACTTGTGAAGCGTCAAATGAGTAGAGATCTCTTTGTTCAACCCACACTTGAACCTAATGATGTCATGGCCAATTTGTTCTCCCCGATGATCAAGCTTCAACATGAGTTGTTGAAACTCATCATAGTATGCCATAACACTTTGATTCCCTTGTCGCAAATTGTATAACCTAGAAAGTAACTCATGATGATAACTTTCAGGAAGATACCGTTGCCTAATTAGGTATCTCAACTGAAACCATGGTGGTGGTTGTCCCTCTACCAACTCATTGTCGAACCGCTTGACGTATTCCCACCAAGTGTTAGCATAGCCTTCAAAATGAGCTATGGAATAACAACTTTTCTTCTCCTCTGAGATATCATTCACTTGAAATGCTTTATCACACTTCGACTCCCAAGAAAGATACACCTCGAGGTCACTTTCACCCTTAAAGGTAGGTAGGCTTAATTTTGTGGTATTGATACCTACGTCTCTCTCTAGGTGTCAGTTTCCCCTTTCTCCATACCCTTGGTATCTCCTTGGATCCATACGACCCCCTCTCATCTCTTCCTCCCTCATGTAGGCATTGTCAAAGGCTCTATACCCTTCATAATACTCTCTAGCATATTCCTTAAGGTGGACGGGACGGTTTTGGACATTTGGAACTTAATTCAGAGGAATTGGATTTTGTGGAGGTGGTGGTCTTTGGTTTAGTGGAGCTTGGAAGTAGGGTTCAGATTTTGTGGAGGCATTTGACGTCCGAGTACCTCTTGCAGAACTTGAGGCATTTGGGAATGGGTTGGTCTATTGGAGTGTTGCTTTAAAGGATTAGAAGTGGTTTGGCTTGCGGCATTTAGTGGAGCTAGTGAAGAATTTGGCAATTGTTGCCATGTTTTGGGAGTAATGATGGCGGAGGAATTTCTATCATGTCCACTTGACGAAACATGTCGAGGAGTAGAAGGACGAGAGTTACTTTAACTCTCCACTTGTTCTAACCTCCCACTAATAGTCGTCACTTCTCCCCTTATGGCTCCCACTTCCGTACTCAAACTTTCAAGAGCTCGGGACATAGCCTTAAGATTGACCCTCATATTCTCTATTTCATTAGAATCCACGGTTTAAGACGTGGTTCCCTCCATTATCAAGGTATCACCTACACAATCAACAAACAAGTTAGTTTAAAATCCCTTTCCTCACTCACACTTTCTTGGATCACTCACACTCAAGTTCCACAAAGGTTGTAGATTGGATAGGAACCCGTGAATCCGTAAGGTATGAGTATGCTCTTTCCCAGAATGGATTCTTATTTGAAACTCAAAGAATTCTAATCGTACTAGATCCAAGAGTTACAACGTATTCAAACAACAAAAGCACACAAACAAACGTTGACATGAACACAAGTCTTCAAGGGACTAATTGGCAAGCTAGTAGGAATGTACTAGTTTGTTAATTAGATCTCAAGTCAATTAGAGAAAACTAGGAATCAATAATTAGAAACTAGAACATCCAAATTTTAGCTTAATTATCACATGAACAGTAACTTAGGTGATGTGGCAGCATGTCATTGGCCGCGGGTCCACATAAGTAGTTCATCGACTTGAAGTCTTAGTCCCCTTAGATCTTTTGTAATGGATGACTTGTTATTGAGATGGAAAACATAAGGTCTTGTAACCTTTTTCAACTTTTTTTTTCAAACTCAAAAGGTGATGTTTGACCTCACTAGTCCCACAAGACAAGGTTCCTTGTTTGAAGGAAAAGTGGTTGTCAAGTCTTGAAAAGGTGATGTTGGCAAGTCTTCTCACAAACAATTTTTTTTCCAATTTTGTCTTACAACCTTTTTTTTTTTATCTATTTCTCTTTATAGAAGTTAAGACATAGGATGAGGAGAATTTTAGTATGAACACAACATCAACACCTTCAAGAACATAACAACAATATACCACAATGGTCACTTCCAACGCCCCAACACAAGTCAAAACTCACGGCCACTTTAAGTTTTCACAACAACAATTCTCTTCCAATTAAGCTCAACTTTAGATTTAGACACTTTTTGTGTTGATGAGGAAGAAATCAACACAAGAAACAAACTAAACAAGTAAAATCTTTTGTAGATCTAGAACCAATTTTTCGACCAAAATGTTCAAGAACACACTATTTGGTAAGAGCTTCCCAAGATTGGTTTTGTAAGAACAAAACCTAGCCTTGAGCTCTGATACCAAATGATACAATGGTAAGTGTGTATCAAGAGATTCCAACCAACACAATAACAACAAGATGAATAACAAAGTGCTAGTGAATCGAAAATGGCCACACACGGCTTCACTAGGTTTGCAACACTTATTTGAACTAGAAAAGTGAGTTTAACAACAAGAACAACAAAGACAACATTTCTAGTGAATCGAAAGAGCCCTACATGGCTTCACTAGACTTTTATATTCAACAACACAATGTTAACAAGATTTACAAAGAAAGAGATAGAAACTTGACACACAATATTCATTAATCTAAGAACCCTAACAAGAGAAAGGACCCAAAGACTAATAAATATCAATACCAAGTTCTTACTTGGACCAAGAGCAAATCAAAGAACCCCAAGAACCTAGTTTCTAGCCAAGATACAACACTAGTATCACTCTACTAGTAAGAATTCGATTTTGGCCTCTCCAAATGAAAAAGAGAAGTCAAAAAAATTACAAGTCTTTTGTTTCTTGAATAATAGGAATGAACTAAAGCAAGACTATCCCTATTACATGGCTTATATAGTCACTTAGAAAGGAGAGACAAAGTCCAAAATACCCTTGGCATTTAAGTGGGTGGGTTTAGGGTGTCTTGGTGGGCCTCTTCACAGTTTATTAAATATAGTCCCTTAGATGGGCTCACAAGGGCCTCACATATGGATAAGAATGTGAACAAGGCTTGGAGTCATTGCAACTCACGTGCTTGGTTTCGTGTGAAAGGTCTCGATCTAGGAATTCCCGTATCATAGTTCCAAGAAAATGCACTTCGAGATCAAAAAAATGTATTTGTAAAAATATTTGAAAACGGAAGACATATTGGATAGCATTAAAGGCTTTTTCGTTAGAGAAAGCTATTTCTACTGGGGAGTCAAAAAGTTTTTTTTACTATGCCAAATAAAAATAAATAAGTAATAAAATGTTAGAATAATTTGAATCAACTTGAAAAAATAATTCAATATATTCTTAAATTATTCAATTATTATCTAATTGAATAATTTAAGGATTTCCCTTTCATATTTGATATTGATTAGTGAGCTAATCAATATGTAATGGAACTCTATTCGCTTTTCTAATTGATATAGAAAATAATAGAATTAGGAAATCCTCTATTTATTATTCACTGAATAATAACTTTTTTGTTGACAAAAGAATAAAGATCCTTTTGATTTCAAGGTGGGGAGTTTGATTTTACCCACCGACCTATTTGTTTACAGAATTAAATTAAAAAAAAAATCTATATTTCGATTCTATTTCCATCTCCATATCTAGAGAAGAACGTATATAAAAATCTTTAGTGAAAGTTAAGAACTCATTCAAACTAATTGATTCTATTTTGCAACCTTTGTGTTTTGTCTAACTTTATAACTTTTTATTTTCTCTAAATTATTATATAGACCCCATTTATATCTTTCCATTAACCCAATAGAGAAAATTGCTTAATGAAATTTTGTATGACTAATTGTCAATTTTGAGCAATGCAAAATAGGTTCTTTTCTTTCTATCTTGTCGTCAAAATTCCTTTTTTGTTTTAGATTTATGAAAAATAAATAAATAATAAATTGCTGGTTAAACAATGAAAACAAAAACTTTTTGAACTGTATTCCTTAATTGAATATAGAACGGTTTAGTTACAAGAGTTCAATTCGCGGAAAGCGTAAAATATAGGAAAGTTCCAGGTTAAATAAAAAAACTAAGACTCTAAACTTAAATCTAAAATAATGAAACTTCAACCTACAATTCCTATTTGAACAACCTTTTATTGTTGTTAATCCATTTGAATCATTACTAAACTAAAATAGCTGACTCAATCTCAACGATTGCTTATTCATAGGCTATTATGAGTTCAAGACAGGCCGCTATGGTGAAATTGGAAGACACGCTACTCTTAGAAAGCAGTGCTAATGCATCTCGGTTCGATTCTAAGTGGAGGCATATTGTCTTCTAAAAAGGATAAATAGATCTTATAATGAATTCAATTCCCGATTTCCATTTTAGAATTATGTAATTAAGGGACTCTTCTTTTTTAAGATTTTTATGATATTTTAAACCTTAGAGCATATATTAACTCACATTTCCTTTTCCATCGTATCAATTGTAATTACAATTCATTTGATAACCTTTTTAGTTGATGAAATCGTAAAGCTAGACGATTCGTTTGAAAAGGGCATAATAGTGGCTTTTTCTGTATAACAGGATTATTAGTTACTCGTTGGATTTCTTAGGAAAATTTCCCACTAAGCGATTTATATGAATCATTAATTCTCCTTTCATGGTGCTTCTCCCTTATTCATATAATTCCGTATTTCAAAAACAAATATTTTAATTTTAAGTAAAATAACGGGGCCAAGTGCTATTTTTACCCAAGGCTTTGCTACTTCAGGTATTTTAACTGAAATACACCAATCTAGAATATCAGTACTTATTCTTCAATATGAGTGGTTTATAATGCACGTAAGTATGATGATACTGGGCTATGAAGCCCTTTTATGTGGATCGTTATTATCAGTAGCACTTCTAGTGATTACATTTCAAAAAAACAGAAAGCTTTTATAAGAGCAATGGATTTTTAAACGAGTCATTTTTCTTGGGTGAAAATGTTTTAGAAAATACTTCGTTTTTTATGCTAAAAATTATTACAGGTCCTAATTGATTCAACAATTGGATTATTGGAGTTATCGGGTTATTAGTTTAGGATTTACTTTTTTAACCATAGGAATCCTTTCGGGGTGGTATGGGCTAATGAAGCGTGGGGGTCGTATTGGAATTGGGACCCAAAAGAAACTTGGGCATTTATTACTTAGATCATATTTGCAATTTATTTACATACTCGAACACATAGAAATTTACAGGGTGCAAATTCTGCAATTGTAACGTGTATAGGCTTTCTTTTAATTTGGATATGCTATTTTGGGGTCAATCTATTAGGAATAGGATTACATAGTTATGGTTCTTTTCCATCAACATTTAATTGAATTCAAGACAAGTTATTACAAATACAAGAGTGGGCGGCGCATTGTATAAACCAACATGCGGACCGTGTGAATCATCAATACAATATTTGATTCACACGGTTTTCTACCATATGTAGTTCAATTTCATTGTTTTTACTTAACTTAAGAGTTAAGAGAAGAAAAAAAGAAGACTTTTTTCATTGTCCAAGAATGGTTTTTAAAAAAAATATAGGTTTTTTTATTTCAGTCATCCAAATTATCTATAAAAAAAACTTAGATAGAATAACTATAACCTTGTCAATTGCTAATGAAAGAACGAAATCGGAGTATATACCAATACCTATTATGGGTAAAAAGATAGAGATCGAAAGAAATAACTCTCAGGGTCTAGAATTAAAAAAAAAATCCTTCGTGGCATTAAATAGCTTGTATCCATAGAACATCTGGCGTGACATAGATAATGAATAAATAGGAGTTAATATCATTCAAATTGCCATTACAAAAATAATTAGTAGTTTTGGAATTAAAAGATATTTTTGGCCGGTAATTATTCCCAAAAATACTATCAATTCAGCAACAAAACCACTCATACCTGGTAATTCAAGGGAAGCCAACGAAAAGCTACTGAACATCGTGAAAATTTTTGGCATTGGAATAGTTGTTCCACCTATTTCATCAAGATAAACAAGGCGGATTCTATCATAAGTCGTTCTGGCCAAGAAAAAAAGTGCAGCACCAATAAATCCATGAGAGATTATTTGTAAAAGGGCTCCATTAAGTCTCGTATCGGTTAGAGAACTAATTCCTATAATTATGAAACCCATATGAGAGACAGAGGAATAGGCTATTTTTAAAAAAAAAAATTGGTGGCCAAGAGATGTTGAAGCTGCATAGATTATTTGTATGGTACCTATTATCATCAAAAAGGGAGAAAATATAGAATAGGCATGAGGTAATAATTCCATATTGATTCTAATTAATCCATACGCTCCCATTTTTAATAAGATTCTGGCTAAAAGCATATAAGTACTATAATGTTCTTCTCCATGGGTATCAGGTAACCATGTGTGTAGGGGGATAATGGGCGATTTGACAGCAAAAGCAATAAAAAATCCAATATAGAAGATTATTTCTAAAACCATAGGATATGGATGATTAACTGATGTTTCAAAATTTAAAGTTGGTTCATTAGAACCATATAAAGCAACACCCAAAACTCCCATTAAGAGAAAAACAGAACCCCTCGTCGTGTACAAAATAAATTTTATAGCTGAGTACAGATGTTTCTTTCCTCCCCACATGGCTAGAAGTAGATAAACAGGAATTAATTCTAACTGCCACAAGGTGAAAAAAAAGTAAAAGGTCCTGAGACTAAATTGATCCAATTTGGCCACTGTACATTGCTAACATGAGAAAATAGAATAATTGAGAATCTCGAGTAACTGGCCAAGCCTCCAAAGTCGCTAAGGTAGTGATAAATCCTGTTAATAAAATGGGTCCTATAGAAAGTCCATCTATTCCTAATCTCTAATGGAAATTAAAAAAATCTATCCATTTATAATCCTCTACTAGTTGTATTAATGGAGCATTCGATTGGAAATGATAACAAAATGCATAAGTGGTTAGAAGGAGTTCTAAAATACATATACATATAGTATACCACCTAATTACCCGATTTTCTTTATGGGGAAGAAAGAAAATTAAAGAACCCACAAATATCGGAAAAACAAAATTATTGTCAACCAAGGAAAATAATTTGTAGTAAAGACAAGATACACTTGGACCAAAAACACCCATGCTCAAAATATTTTTATTTTTTAGCACAGGTTTGTCGGTAAAAAAAATTAAATTGATTCGAGTAGAGTTTTCTCGAACGTATTAATAAGCCAGACCCATACTGCGAGTTGTTTCATGCAATAAATAAACTAGTACACTCAAGAAATTTGTTGGACAAGTGGATTCACATCTCTTACAACCAATATAGTCCTCTATTCATGGAGCAGAAGCAATTTGTTTAGCCTTACAACCGTCCCAAGGTATCATTTCTAATACATCGGTGGGGCAGGCTCAGACACATTGAGTACATCCTAAACACGTATCATAAATCTTTAATGAATGTGACATTGGGTTTATACATTTTTTAATGTTATAAGTTTTTGATCTAGTAAACTTTGAAATGAATCATATATTTAGATACCAGATGAATCAATGAGTTATCATAATTTTCTAATCAACCCCCTTCGGGATTGGTTTATGAAATATGAGAGTGGCCAAAATACTTTGATTTCTTATGTTTTACAAACAATATCATACCTTACGTAGCAAACATGCTAATTAAAATCGATTTATCAACATCAGAATCGAGATGATTAATACTAATTATTCAACAAATTTGATTGGTTAATACGAGTTAATTTTCTGTTACGGTAAATTGATGAAACAATAGCCAATCCAATGGCTGCTTCAGCAGTTGCATTAGCTATAACAAAAATTAAGAAAATGTCTCCTTTTAATTGACGATTATCAAAAAAATTAGAAAATGTTACAAAATTTATATTAACCACATTCAATATAAGTTCAAGACACATAAGGGCTCTAACCATATTTCGACTTGTGATCAATCTATAAATACCGATGAAAATAAATAGGCACTCAAAATAAGTACATGCTCGAGAATCATTAAAAAACTCCTTATCAATCTTGACTCCTTTCAATATGAACAACAATTCAACCAATTTAATTGACTAGTATATAACAAGTATGGAACAACAAAATATATTGGTACTAGATTAACCTAAAGTCTTTATATTTATACAGCTGAAATTCAAAAAGAATTGAAGGAAAATAAATGTGATAAGATAGAACAAAATTTTATTTGAATTCCAAGTTTTAATAGAAATTTTTTATTGCCGAGCTACAGCAATTGCACCTATTAAATCAACTAAAAGAATTATTGAAATAAGTTCAAATGGAAGAAAAAAATCTGATAATAAATGAATTCCAATTTATTGACTACTTAGAAAATCTTGTTGTATAATCTGGTTTGATCTTGTAGTCCAAATAATACCGTACCATGACGTATCTGAAATAGTAGTAATTAGTGAAATAAAAAGACTTATACAAACCATTGAAGTAATTCCATCTCCTACAGTCCAAAGATGAAAATCTTCTTAATATTTTCAACCATTCATGAACATCACAGCAAAAATGATTAAAACATTTGTAGCTCCTACATAAATAAGTAGCTGCGCAGCAGCTACAAAATAGGAGTTAGATAGAATATAGAATAACGATGTACAAAAAAGAACCAACCCCAAGGAAAAGACAGAATAAATTTGATTGGAAAGTAATACCACTCTTAGACCCCCTAATATAAGACTCGATCCTAGAAAGACTAAAAGAAAATCATGTATTGGTTCAGATAAATCCATTTTTTATAAAAACTCAAAAACGAAGAATTTCATAACTTTATTGACCTGACTAGGAAAAAAGAAGTTTTTCTATTATTTATGATACTTTTAAATTGTTAATTGAATGAAATTTTAATGGGTATGAATTGACGTAGATGTTTTTATTTTATTGGAGCACTATCAATTCTTTATTCGTCGAAAGAGTAGTTTAAAACTATTTATTTTTTATATCATTTATCCACTTTAAAACCATTACTATTATAATATAGAAATCTGTTTTGTTTTCAATCTAAATTAAGCTAGGAGTCTCATTAAGCAACCACTAGTTTGAATTGACCAAGCAAAAATCTCATTCTTTTTTATACGAACTAAGCCTTCGTAATTCGTAATTTTTTTGAATCAAATTAGGGATTTATTCATTGCTTATTTGAAGTAAATTCGAAATTGTTCGAATTGTGTAATCATCAATTACTGACATTGGTAAGCGACCCAAAGCGATTTGATTATAATTCAATTCGTGATGATCATGAGTAGAAAGTTCATATTCTTCGGTCATTTATTAACAATTTATTGGGCAATACTCAACGCAATTACCACAGAATATACAGATTTCAAAATCAATACTGTAATTAAGCAATCATTTATTTTGAATATCAGTTTCCAACTTCTAATCAACAACGTGTAAATCTATAGGACATACATGCACACATACTTTACAAGAAATGCATTTATCAAATTCAAAGTATATTCAGCCTAGGAAACATTCTGGTTTGATCAATTTTTCGTAGGGGTATTGAATAGTTATATGTAAACGATTTGCGTGGGGCAGGGTAATCATGAAACCTTGGCTGATGTATCTGGTGGCTCGTATTTTTTGTTGACCATAATTTATGAATTCAGTTATCATAGGGAGAATATTTAGAATATCTATAAAAAAGATTTTATTCTTGTTTCTTTCTCTTGTTTGAGACAAGTCGTGAATCTAGAATATTGTGATCTTTTACACTGAAAGAAGTTAGGACGAGGTTGTCAATAATAGATTACCTAGAGAAATCGGTAAAAGAAATTTCCACCCAAGATTTTATAGTTGGTCCATTCTCAGCCTCGATAAAGTCCATCTTGTTGCAATAGGAATGAACAAAAACAAATAAGTTTTGGCTAATGTGATAAAGATATTAATTAGTATTCCAAAGACTTTACCCCTTTTATTTATGCCAAATAGCTCAGGAACAAATATGTAATGAATAGAAAGATTCCAACCTCCCAAGTAAAGAACTGTTACAAATAATGAAGAAACTAGTAGATTCATATATGAAGCAATGTAAAATAAATCAAAATTGATACCTGAATATTCGGTTTGATACCCTGCTACTAATTCTTCTTCTGCTTCTGGTAAATCAAAACGTAATCTTTCACACTCGACTAGAGAAGAAATTAGAAAAACAATAAACCCGATGGGTTGACGCCACAAATTCCACCTCCAAAAACCATATTTTGACTGCACTTCCACTATATCAACTTTACTTAAATTGTTAGATAATCATAGTCAATGATAACATCACTGTGCCCATCACTATTACAGAACTGTACGTGAGATTTTCACCTCATACGGCTCCTTAGAGGTCACAAATAAATCTAAGGGCCCTTTCATACTCTTTATCTTGATATGTTTGTCATATAGAGTCAAAATCTATCCTAAGGTCCTAAATTAGACCAATGGAATTCTGTCTGCTATATTTAAAACTAATAAATAAGTGCTTCTGAATTGATCTCGTCTTTTAAGAATTTTAATTTTTCTTTGTTGATTAATAACCTTATCATTAAATAAAATGCCCTTTATAGCAATATCCTATATACATTTCAACTTTGAATTTTCAATTACGAAAAAAATTAGAGAGTTCATTAGTTCGTGAATCATGACAAAAAATTTCTCTCTCTAAATCAAAATCAAAATTTAATTATAGGAAAGAAAGAATAAAAAAAAAGACATCCCCCCTTTTTGCTTTTGCAATTTGGTTTTTTTCTTTCTATTTCGATTTATTTTATTTAATTCCTATTCTTCTTTCTCAGAAAAAGGGCCTTTATTTAACCAAAGTAAAAGATTACTTCGTTCTTGATAATTATTTACTTGCTAAGTGGATAGGAACATACTCTGGATCAGAATCATGGGGAGTACTTCTTAATCATTTCTACGAATGCAAAGCCCCAATTCGAATTCCTTTTATGTACAGAAATATCCTCTTGGATAACTTCCATATTCTCAATTACTAATCCTTTGTGTATCTTGGTCTTCCTAACCATCCACTCATTTTTGCTTTCAACCTCCCGTTGTGGAAATCCATCTATGGTAATAGACAGTAAAAAACCCATAAAGTTGATACAGTTGATCTTTTGAACCCGCTTCAAGCTATCATTACAATTCATCAATCTTGGGATAAACAATCTCTCTTGCGTATGTTTACTTTTTTCACTATTTAATTCTTGTACATAGTAAATGAGACTCAACATTTTTACTGCAAATTTAAAAGTCGTTTTCTTTTACTCATATAACTATCTAGTTTAGTTCATCAACTCAAATGCTGAAGAAAAATTAAAATATATATAGTCAATCAAATCTTTTTATTTTTGTTTCTAGAGTTTCTAGAAAGAAAAGAATTTGGAGAAATTTTAGGTCTCACCGAATCACACGTAGAGATATTGATAACACACATAGAGCTAATGGTACTTCATAACTAATTGATTAGGCAGCTGCCAGTAAACCACCTAAAAAGGAATATTTATTATTTGATCCATATCCCGACATAAGAAGTCCAACGGGAGCAATACTTGAAATGGAAATCCATAAAAAAAAACCAATACTAAGATCTGCTAGAACAAGGTGATAGCCAAAAGGAATTACTGAATAACTTAGAAAGATAGATATTACAGTTATGGATGGTCCTATACTTAATAAACGAGTATCTCATGTAGATGGGATAAGGTTCTCTTTCAAAAGAAGTTTTGTCCCATTTGCTAAAGCTTGAAGAATTCCTAAAGGGTCGGCATATTCAGGTCCGACACGTTGTTGTATTCTTGCAGATATTTCTATTTCTAACCAAACAATTACTAGTACACCTATTGTGATTCCTAACACAAGAGTCAAAATAGGGACAAGCATCCATATGATCCCACAGGCTTCTGTTAAGGATTCTAATTTGGAAAAAGAATTGGCAGTCTCTATTTCTGTTGTATCAATTATCATTTCAACTATCAACTTCTCCCATAATGATATCTATGCTACCTAGTATTATCATAATATCAGCCAATTTAATTTTTTTAACTAACTGAGGAAGAATTTGCAAATTGATAAAACCTGGTGGGCGAATTTTTTATCTCCAAGGAAAAACGCTCTGATCTCCTATGATAAAAAATCCCAATTCTCTTTTTGGGGGTTCAACTCTCACATAAATTTCTTGTTTCAACAATTCAAAAGTTGGAGAAGGTTTTTTACTAATAAATCGATATTCAAAATCATTTCATTCAGGATCTTTTAATCTGTCAAAACATCGGATTTCTAAATTTTTGTAAGGCCCTCCTGGAATTCCTTCCAGAGCCTATTGAATAATCTTTATGGATTCTATCATTTCACCGATTATTACTAAATAACGAGCTAATGAATCCCCTTCTTATTGCCATTTAACCTACAAATCAAATTCGTAATAAGACTCATAATGATCAACTTTACGAAGATCCCATTCTATTCCGGAAGCTCATAGCATTGGTCCCGATAAACCCTAATTTAATGCCTTATCTTGCCCAATAATTCCTATGCCTTTAACTCGTTCTAAAAAAATAGGATTCCAGGTAATAAGGTTTAGATACTCAGCAACCCCTGTTAAAAAATAATAGCAAAATTCCAAACATTTATCTACCCAGCCATAGGGTAGATCGGCAGCCACTCCTCCAATACAAAAATAATTATGCATCATTCGCATACCGGTAGAAGCTTTAAATAGGTCATATATCAATTCTCTTTCTCAGAAAATATAGAAGAAAGGCATCTGCACACCAATATCCGCCATAAAAGGACCGAGCCATAACAAATAAGAAGTGATCTAACTCAACTCCAACATAATGACTCTAATATAGCTAGCCCTTTTAGGTACTTGAATATTGCCAAATTGTTTGGTTCCATTTATGGTTATTGCTTCTGTGAACATAGTAGCTAAATAATCCCAACGTGTTACATAAGGTAAATATTGAATATTGTTTGGTTTTCCGCAATTTTCTCCATCCCTCTATGTAAATAACCCAATATTGATTCACAGTCGACAACATCTTCACCATCCAGAGTAACGATGAGTCAAAGAACATCGTACATTGATGGGTGCTAAGGCCCCATATTGACTATCATGAGGTCTTTTCTTGTAGTTGGTGCAGTCATAAGTTTTTTAACGATTCATTCTTCCATGAATTACTGAAAGTGAAAAGAAGTTCATCAAAATTTAATCGAAACATATAAGTGAAAATGAAATGACTCTTCAAATTAATAAAATTAACGAGTTTTTGTCTCTCGAATGTCCAACTGATTAATTAATTCTTTATAACGTACTCTATTTTTTTCTGCCAAATAAGCTAGCAGTCGTTGACATTTTCCCAAAATTTTCTTCAAATCTCTCTGAGATAAATAGTCTTTTTTGTGCAATTCTAAATGTGAAGTAAGTCTCTATATCTTATTGGTGAAATTTAATACTTGAAATTCAACAGATCCTCTCTTTTCTTCTTGAGAAATAACTGAAATGACAGAATTTCATACCATAAATGAATTTTCCCTTTCTTTATTTTACAGATATGGATTTTATCGAATTTTGTCAATCAGTAATAAGAATGCCAGTAATTTAAACGTGGTATATAGACTTAATTTCCTTATGAACCCCTAATTTTATCAATTCCAATAAATTAATCAAATTTAAAATTTGATTCAGATAGGAATCCAAAAAGAAAAAGTTGGTAGGTACGTTTTTTCATTCACAAAAGCAAATAATTTAAACCTAAAATCTAAAAATGAAGAAGATTACGTTGATTCATTTCTAGATCTAATTGATACCTTATTGATTTAGTATCATCTACTCAAATTAGATTTGAATGAGATGTAAGACAATGCATGTGTGCACTTTTTTTCTTTTAGATACTCTATACGAGACAGGGTATATAGTAATATCATTTAATTTCCAATCGTGGATACATATGTATCCTTAAGATACTGAAATGGCTACCATTGTTGGTATCAAACCAATAAAGATTCATACAAGCTAAATCTTCTAATCGATAATTAGGCCAAAGAAAGAACTTTAATTTAATTAATTCATTTTTATCTTTATAAAGAGGTTTCCTTTCATCTAAAAATTTACTCCAGTTTTTTACATTGGTTTCATTGGAAAATACTGAATTTTTATCGACGCCATTCCAATTCGAAGAATTAAAAAAACTTTGAATTCTCAATTCTCTACGATGTGTAGACCATAAAATATTTTCAGGAACAAGCAAATCAAAATGATTTTTGTCTGTATTTATTCTTTGAGTTTGAGGTTGCAGAATGAATTCATCAAAATTATTTTTATCAACATATCTTTGGTCTCGGTATCTTTGAATAGTTTGGTGTTTACTTTTATGAACCAATGAAATACCTACGGTTTGATACATAATAAATTGTCCATTATTTTTTACAGACAATCGAATAGGTTCGATAATTGATAACACCTTCTTCATCAATTCTGTAAGAGGTAAATTCGCCTGAATCAGCATTATATCCAAACTCATTTCTCTCCTTTGAATTGGCGATATAGAAATTTTGTTTGGGTTTATCAGTCGAAGCAGGAGATAATATACCTTTACATTTTCGATTATTCTTTGATTCAAAGTATCATTCCATCTCAATTGAAAAAGCAAATAACGTTTCAAGAATAAATCTAGTTCTGCTTCTGTGTTGCTTTTGTATTGTTTTTTATTTTTACCCTTCTTTGTGTTTGATTCCGCGTAATCTTTTTCAAGATCGTTTTGATGTTTTGAGAAAACAGGGCCCAGATTTCCTCTGTTTTCTATATTTGATCCATGCTCTCTTTTTCCTTGACTTGTGGGTTCTTTTGCTTCTTGAATTTGATTCTTTATTTTTTTATTTGATGGTAGAAAAAAGTTTTTTTTTTGTTTTCATTGATATTTTGATTTTTACTCACATTTTCATTTGCATTTTCATTTGAATTCAAATTTTAAAGATGTAATTTGCTTGGTATAATCCACGGTTTTATTTTATATACATTATAAAGTAGTACAAATTTTGGAAAGAACCAAAATTTCATATCCAATATGGGACGATTAAATATTTTTTCATTCATTCCCATCCAATCAAAAAAGTCTTTTTTCAAAAAAAAAATCTGGATTTTGATGAGTTTTAAGATAAAAAAAAAGTCCTTTTTTCTTAATTATTTCATAATTATTAATACCAATTTTAGTATTTCGATTACTGTTGGTATCGATCTTAACCCAGGCCTCAATATCTCTTTTTGTCTAACAGAAAAATGGAGAATTTTCCAATCAAAATATTTTCTATATTTTCTATAGAGATTTCTTTCTATATGTAGAAGATTGTCTTTTATTAGATAATTATTGATATGAAGATTGTCGAGCATATCAAAAGGGTTGTGTTTGGGCGTGTTGAAATTATAAGAAATTTTGAAGTTCTTATTTACTTGAAAGGGTAATCTAGAAATAAATGAATAGCTTTTATTTTCATAATTAATCGATTTATATGATAAAAGATCATATCTATAACATTTTTTAAAATTACCTTTTTGGTTTGATAATGAATAGAGTTCAGAATCATTTTCTTTTTTTGTAATGAATTAATTGGTGTTTTTCATATGAATTCCATTTGTTTAAGTTTCTATTTTTATTTTGAGCCATACAACTTTGATTAACCCTAGTTCTCCATTTTTTGTCATTAATCTACACCATCTATTCTTAGATAAATCGTATTGATAATGTTGTCTTAATCAGTTTTTCCATTGATTGATTCTATAACTCTGAGGTTTTTTATGTTTTAATTCAGAATGAAATATTCCTAGTGTTCTAAAATATTCCTTTATTTTAGTCTTAAGGAAAAAAGACGTTCTGTTATATTGAAGAACAGATTTAAATTTAGACAAATTAATAACTTGGGTTTATGATAATTTGTAAAATACATATGCTTGTGACAAGTAGGATAAATCAAAAAAACTAGGTGAATTTTTCTTACTAATACTATAAATATTATAAAGTGACTTTTTTATAGTTGAAATAAAGATAAAGATAAAGTTAATTTTGTTTTTATTATTAATTTTTTCTTGATTTATTTCATTATTGGAAATGTATTTCTCAATCAAGTTCTTTGTTGATTTAAGGAGTTGTGTATTAATTCTTGGAATATTAATGATAGATAAAAATAGATCGATGTATAATCTTTGAATGAATAATTTTCTAAAATAATGGAATTGACATATTAATCGAGTATTTCTTTTTTTTAATATTTGAAAAATATTTTTTGGTGATTTAGGACTAATGTCTATTTCTGGAGTTACTTTCTTTTTCTCTTTTATAATTCTTTCTATTTGATTTTTTATTGTACTTGTTCTATAAGTCAAATCCTTCATTTTGGTTTCTATCAGTGAAGAATTTGGCCAATTTCCAGATTCAATTTGACTAAATGATTCATTAATTATTTGATTACTAATTAGATAGTCATTTTCTTTTTTTCATTTCATTTGATTAAGATATTTCTTTGAATCTAAATAATACAATTGGATTTATTTTTGAAAGTTCTTTTTTTATTTTTTTAGAAATAGAATATTTTTATAAGCCATTTTTTGGTTTCTTTTGAAACTCTTCAAAATAATTTTGTTTTTCCTTTTAAAACTTTTCGAGTTATAGTTATAAAAGTTATAAAATATTTCTTTTTTAATTTTCCAATTTTTTTCGAGTTCCTTAAAAATGGGCTCAAAAAAGGAAGGGCGTTTTCGGGGAGAACCAAAGGGAAGTTCAGCTTCCATTCCCAAAACAGTTAAAAAACAAAAATCATTTTTTTGTGTTTTCTTTTTCATCAACTTTTCACGGGAGGGATGCAGTTTAGATATATGTCAAGGTTTCAGACAAAAAGGAAATAAAATTTTGATCTGAATCCCATCTCTCAACCAATTTTTTGAAAATTCTATTTTTGATAATTGAACACCATTATAAGTACATTTAATATGCATTTCTCGATTCCATTGCTGCAAATCCTCAGACCATTGAGAAAGTTGCAAAAATAGCATACGCCCTAGATTTTTGGCTATTATCAATTAAGGTAATACAACATATTTTTGAAGAATTGTTTGAGTTATTAACATGTAACCTCATATTATTTGCGCACAAAGAATGTTATCCCAGTCTTCTGCTACCGTTAGCCGTGTTTTTTCCTTTCTAGTGTTCTCCTTTTTTTGTCCTTCCTTTTTTCTCTTCTCTTTTTGTTTGTTCTTCTTTAGACTCTAGAATCTTGAATTCTCCCTCTTTACCTATCTAATTTAGAAAAATTGGTTTAATCGGTCTAGAGATATCAAAATAAAAAGATGGAGTGGGGGTTATTTTGTCGATAAAAAGGGGGAATGCGCATTTGCTTGAAATAGTTTCCAAATAACTGTTTTCGCCATTGAACCCGCATAGAGCCTGTAATTATACCTCACCA
Source organism: Capsicum pubescens (assembly GCA_030864215.1). NCBI lineage: Eukaryota > Viridiplantae > Streptophyta > Magnoliopsida > Solanales > Solanaceae > Capsicum > Capsicum pubescens. Next base: position 119,747,420 of record CM061541.1, read on the forward strand.
AAAATTGGATTGTTGTGAATAGATTATTAAAGGCACTTTCTCGTTGGTCTCAACAGGATCCTTCTTCTCGTTGTTGGCAGTAAAAATAACTACACGTTTGAATTTTTTTAAACGAATCTAATAATCTATTGATAGGCCATCTTCAAATTTACCCAATTGTTGGTCCAATTTGGTGATTAATTTACATGACCAGCGAGGTTTTTTTTTACTGATTTCATTTATTCCAATCGATTTGTTTCCATATTTTGTCTCTTTAGGATCAATTGCGTTGATTACAAATTTTAAAAATTTAGTTCTTTTTGTTGAATTCGTTCTTACCTATTCTTGGTCTGGAAATAAAGAAAGGTATTTCAAATTTAAACTCGATTTTGGTTCGTTACCAAATTCATTGATTAAAGTTAAGAACTCATCAATTTCTGTTGATAATGGTTTTTTATCAAGCATATCCACTTTTGGTTCAAATTCATGGTAATTAGTATTTGGAAGAAAGATAGTATGAATCCTATTTAGTCTAACTCTCTCTTTCAAATTTTCTAGCGAATTATTGTTTATGATTGAAGGTGAAACTCCTTTTTTGATTGTTCCTCAATATGGTCCATTTAACAAAGGATTGTACATTTTAGGCATGTATTCTTTTTTAGTATCATCATTACACAATCTAGTCCTTGTTTCAAGTATATCTAGAGAAAGAGATTCCTTGTTATTAAACTTCAAGTCAATTTAAAAATTCCTTATTCAGATTATTACTTTTTTCTTTGTTTGTAGAAACCCACTGATTGTCCAGTTCATGAGGGAGCATTTTTTGGAGTGACAATAGGGGTATCTTTCTTTTTATCATTTTCCAAAAAGTTGATCAACTTGGTGGGTATGTAAAAGATATTCTTTGTTTTCCATCACTTTTACATGTGTCAAAAAAATATTGTGACATTTCATTTCTTATGGCTTGCTCAAATCGATTATTCTTTATGTAGCGAAATGGTCAATTTCACTGATTATAATCGAAAAGAATACTCACAAGAGGTTTTTGAAACCCGAAGAGGTCTTGATTTTCATTTTTTTATCAAGAAATTATAATTTAAAATTTTCTGGATTACCCGTGTTATTGTTATTATTATTATTCAGATAAGAATCATTTTCATCATAAATTTCACAATTACTAGTATTAATATTTTTATAGCCTCTCTCTGTAAGGTGGGAGTGGAATTTATACTTTATTTTGTCCTTTCCATTCACTCAAATTTCTTCCCTTTCATCAATTTTGTCTGGATCCGACCCTTCTTCCGAAAAAAGGAAAGGAGAATGATAAGGATCTTCTTCAGTGGATCCCTCTTGTTCCTGTTTAGTCCCCTTCATTTCGGAAGCAATTTCTATATCTATTTCTTTCTCACTTTCCTCCCTTTCTTCTATTTTTGAGGCTTCTTTCAATTTCTTAGCTTCTTTTAGTTTCTTAGTAAGAATGGGTGGGGGTATTCTAAAGATCCGAGCCATTGAATTTCTCAATTCTAACATAAGGTACTTATTAGATCGAATGTACTTATTTGATCTAATAGAATGATTTTGCCGTATCCAGACTAATACCAATCCAAGCCATTTCATGAATAAAATGTGACCAATTAACCAACCAACAAAACCACTTGTTACAAATAAGATCTTGTTGTTGCATCAAAAGAGATAAATGTTGACTAATCTAGCTAACATTGAACTTGGTAAAATGAAATGGTTGAATAATTGAAAAATGAGATTATTCAGGAATACACATTGAATGCTAAGATTACGTATTGAATTTTTGGTAGTAGATCCATAATAAAAAAAGTGTTTGTGATTGTTTCAGGAGAAATGAAACAAAAGATATGGTAGAGCTAGATAGTTACAGTATGAGGTCTACCCAATGCTAGATGCAGAGGTGCATAATAGATCGATATGAACATCATGAGTTGTCTCATAATAAAACCAGTTGTTACTGATACCTTCTTATCGGTTCCTTCTTCCATAACCAGAGATCGGAGAAGGAAGAGATAAGAGGGCCCTATGGAGAATGTGGTCAGAAATCCATAATAGAGTCCGACTACAACGACCGAATTGATTATCTTCATTCATAAGGATACTAGATTACCTAGTAGCAAAGATTGAAAAATCATCAAAAATCTCCCTTATATCTTTTCTATCGCAATTTCTAGATTATTATATGATGATTTTTTCACTTTCCACATATAGAAAAGAAATAGAAAGAGATAGACTAGAAACGACATCTATTATGTCAATGAGACCAAAGGGATATTAAATAAAAAGATTTGGGATATGTATGGAATATAATGAAATAGATCCACTTTGAGGTTTCTTCTGAAATGAGGCATGTAAGTGAGCAACTACGAAGAAGTTTCGAGAGTTAGGAAGAAATCTTCGAGCTCATATTGGTCATGGGTTGGGAACAGGAATTGAACTCTATGAGATCGAATCTCCTGTTATTCCTCAGTAGCTCAGTGGTAAAGCGGTCGGTTGTTAACCGATTGGTCGTAGGTTCGAATCCTACTTGGGGAGATTTGATTGATTTTAAATTAAAGAATTCGGAATAAAAGGGCTCGCTTTGACTGTTAACAGTAGGTAACCCATTCCCTATCTTTGTTTCTATTGCATTTTATCTCATCATATCACATTCTGTTCTGCAAGATTAGAATATCACCATCAATACCTCGGTCTAGGTCTGAGATAATCCTTTGTTCCATAGCCATGGGGTGGGGCTATTTATAACTATCCAATTAAGAAGTCTCAGATGTACTAGCACTGCATCTTTGATGCAGTCATCGTTTCTCCCGAGAGGTCACAATTGTCGCGAGCAAAGATATTAATAACGAGGAAGGCTTTTTTATTATGCTACTAATACTTTCTCTATTATTCTGCCCAAGCCTGGCTGAGGAAGAGTTATAGGGAATTAAAAAAAATATGCCGATCGGGCCTACGATGTGTAATGATTCCCCCATTCACGATAAATAAAAAGAGAAAAAAGAATAGCCATTCCATTTCGACAAAAGACCTACACCCAAGTTCCACAGCTTTTGGTTCGCTATCCCGATCATGATTTTCCTACCTCCAGAGGAAAAGGTACTTCCCTTTTGGTTCGATTATGGGCGAGGAGGGATTCGAACCTCCAACACCGTGGTTCGTAGCCACGTGCTCTAATCCTCAGAGCTACAGGCCCTACCCCATCTCCACTGGATCTGTTCCCGGGAGTTCCCTCAAAAAAAGAAACCTTTCCTCTCCCCATCCATTTTAGGTTAAGAAGATGTGAAAGCATGTTTATCTTTATAATAAGGGTGCATTCTGATGTGTGAAGTGAGAGAGAAGAGATTTCATAATTGGGATTTTAAATAAAACGACCTTTTAATTTTTCATTTTTTTTGTTTTCATATTGAATAAGAATGAGAGGTGTTAAGCTTTTTATCATCCTAGCATCTAGCTATTTTTCCGTAGGACCTCCCCTACAGTATTGTCACCAAAGTACAGTTTAACCACAAGTTCGGAATGGATTGGTGTGTTTCCTCTATGCCTAGGACTCCAGAATATTGAACCATGAATGAAGAAAGGCATGAGCGAAAAGCATATTGGATAGTGATTGTGAGGCCCCAATTCTTGACTGGAGGGAACACCAAAGACCTCTTCTCTTCTATCCCTTGGATAGATAGAGAAGGGGCAGAGGTTTTGGTTTTTTCATGTTATCAAATATTTGAACAATGAAAATAGATGGTGAGTGCCTGATCAAATTAATCAAGTCATGTAGGAACAAGGTTCAAGTCTACCGGTCTGTTAGGATGCCTCATCTTCTTACATCACTGCACTTCCACTTGACACCTATCGTAATGATAAATGGCTCATCTCGCCGTGACCTTCTCTTGAATTCTCAAAAATCTTTTGTCGCTCTATCCCCACAGGGGCAGAGAACCCATGTCTCGGCTGTTCTACCGGAAGCTCTGGGGAAGTCGGAATAGGAGAGCACTCATCTTGGGGTGGTCTTACTACTTAGATGCTTTCAACAGTTATCCGCTCCACACTTGGCTACCCAGCGTTTTTTGTGGGCACGATAACTGGTACACAAGAGATGCGTCCTTTCCAGTCCTCTCTTACTAGGGAAAGGTCCTCTCAATGCTCTAACGCCCACATCGGATATGGACTGAACTGTCTCACAATGTTCTAAACCCAGCTCACGTACCACTTTAATGGGCGAACAGCCCAACCGTTGGAACATATAACAGCCTCAGGTGGCAAAGAGCTGACATCGAGGTGCCAAAACTTCCCGTTGATGTGAGCTCTTGGGGAAGATCAGCTTGTTATCCCTAGAGTAACTTTTATCCATTGAGAAACGTACCTTCCACTCGGTACTGTCAGATCACTAAAGCCAACTTTCATCCCTGCTCGATGGGTAGGTCTTGCAGTCAAGCTCCCTTCTGCCTTTGCACTCGAGGGCCAATCTTTCTCTGGCCCGAGGAAACCTTTGCACGACTTCGTTACCTTTTGGAAGGCCTACTCCCCATAGAAACTATCTACCTAAGACTGCCCCTTGGCCCGGAGGTCCTGACACAATGTTAGAATTCTAGCCCTTCCAGAGTGGTATCTCACTGATGGCTCTCCCCCCTCCCCCCCCCCCCTCCGGAAGGAGGCCTTCGTTGCCTTCTACCTAAGCTACACAGGAAAGGCCCAAAGCCAATCCCAGGGAATAGTGAAGCTTCATAGGCTTTTCTGTCCAGGTGCAGGTTGTCCGTATCTTCACAGATATGTCTATTTCACCGAGCCTCTCTTCGAGACAGTGACCAAATCATTACGCCTTTCGTACGGGTCAGAACTTACCCGACAAGAAATTTTGCTACCTTAGGACCGTTATAGTTATGGTCGCCGTTCACCGAGGCTACGGTCGCAGGCTCCCCTATTATCAGGTCACCAATTTCCTTGACCTTCCGGCACTGGGAAGGCGTCAGCCCCTATACATGGTCATACGACTTTGTGGAGACCTGTGTTTTTGGTAAATAGTCGCCCGGGCTTGGTCACTGCAACCCTCTTTGTGATGTAAAGAGGCACCCCTTTTCCTGAAGTTACAGGGCTATTTTTCCGAGTTCCTTAGAGAGAGTTATCTCGCGCCCCTAGGTATTTTATACCTACCCACCTATGTCGGTTTCAGATACAGGTACCCTCTTGCTTAAAGTCATTCGATCTTTTCCTGGGAGTATGGCATGGGTTACTTCAGTGACGTAGCACCTGGTATTAGAACATTAGATAGAGGCATTTTCTCTACCCCTTCTTACCTTGAAAAATGGGTAGGGACACCTTACATTCTTGAACCGATAACCATCTTTCGGCTAACCTAGCCTTCTTCGTCCCTCAGGACCAACAAGGGGTAGTATAGAAATATTCACCTGTTGTCCATCGACTACACCTTTTGGCCTAATCATAGGCCTTGACTCAACCTCCGTGGGCGAACCTTGCGGAGAAACCCTTAGGTTTTCGGGGCATTGGATTCTCACCAATATTGTGTTACTCAATCTGACATTCTTGCTTCCTCTTCGTCCATCACCGCTCGTGCGGAGGATTTTCTCTAAGGCGGTACGCTCCCCTACCGATGTATTTTTACACCCCACAACTTCGGCAGATCACTTAGCCCCGTTCATCTTTGATGCAAGAGCGCTCGATTAGTGAGCTATTATGCACTCTTTCAAGGGTGGCTGCTTCTAGGAAAACCTCCTTGATATCTCCGCACCCCTACCTCTTTTATCACTGAGCGGTCATTTAGGGGCCTTAGCTGGTTATTTGGGTTTTTTCCTTCTCGACGATGAATCTTATCCCCCATCATCTCATTAACTGACTTTGATCCCTCTTTTTTAAGGCCATACCTAGTATTCAAAGTTTGCCTCGATTTGGTACCGCTCTTGCAGCTCGCACCAAAATAGTGCTTTACCCCTGGATGTCCAGTCAATTGCTGCACCTCAATGCATTTCGGGGAGAACCAGCTAGCTCTGGGTTCGAGTGGCATTTCAACCCTAACCACAACTCATCCGTTGATTCTTCAACATCAGTCGGTTTGGACCTCCACTTAGTTTCACCCAAGATTCATCCTGGTCATGGATAGATCACCCAGTTTTGGGTCCATAAACAGTGAAAATTTCCCTATGAAGACTCACTTTCGCTATGGCTCTGGTGGGTTCCCTTAACCAAGCCATTGCCTAAGAGTCGCCGGCTCATTCTTCAATAGGCACGCGGTCAGAGCCCTGGCTCCTCCCACTACTTGGGAGCTTACGGTTTCATGTTCTATTTCACTCCCCAATGGGGGTTATTTTCACCCTTCCCTTACGGTACTACTTTTCTATCGGTCCCCAGGAGTATTTAGCCCTGCAAGAAGGTCCTTGCTGATTCACATGGGATTCTATGTGTCCCATGCTACTCGGCCCAGAGTATAAGCTAGTGATGCTTTCAGCTACTAAACTTTTGCCATCTAGAGTTCAGCATTCAGGTTGTTTCGCCGCACGATGCTTGTATTTCTCTCCCACAACCCTATTTTCATGGTTTAGGATGCTCCTATTTTGCTCGCCCCTACTACGGGAATCATTTTTTCTTTATTTTCCTCTGGCTACTAAGATGTTTCAGTTCCCCAGGTTGTCTCTTGCCTGCCTATGGATTCAGCAGCAGTTTGAAATGTTTCCCTATTCGGGAATCTCTGGATTTATGCTTATTTTCTACTCCTCGAAGCATTTAGTCGATTACTATGCCCTTCCTCGTCTCTGGGTGCCTAGGTATCCACCATAAGCCTTTTCTCGTTTGAACCTCGCCCTTCACTTTTAAGTCTATGTCAGACTAAGGTTCTGCTAAATGGATGGATCTTACCAACGTCCATGAATGATAACTCATAGATCGAACCGCCGAATTGAAAAATTAGGTGCTATCATAAAGATTTGTATCAGCTAAGTTCACGAGTTAGAGATAAGTGGACTCAAACCACTGAAATCTGCCATAGGGTAAACCACCACCTCTCAGGTCCCCCCATTGATTCTACAATAGAGTCCAATGATAGACAATAACTCCCCTCCCCCCCTGAACACAGCTTACAACATTCATCGTATTGTGCTCTCTAAAGAGCAACTCTTCTAAAAATCTTACTCAAAAGGTGTTGAGTTGGAATCCTATTATAAATAAGGATTCTTTTATTTTCAGATGATCACACTATTGGAGAACTAGGAACGGAGGGCTTACTCCCCTTTCTGCCCGACTCTTTGGTCTTAAGAACGCTGGTTTTAAGAATGAGTCATTGTCCTTCTCCGACCCTTACTGCCTAACCTGAGAGCGGATAGCTAATGCGTTCCACTTATTGAAAAGGGTTCTATGGTCGGTCCGTGACCCCTGTATGCCAAAGGCGTCCTTGGGGTGATCTCATAGTTCCTATGGGGTAGAGATTATGGGGTTGTTCAATGGATTTTCCTTTCTTTTCTTTTGACGTATTTCGCTTAAAGGGTTGAAGGGAGATAGTGTATCAAGCTGTTCGCAAGGGTTAACTTGATCCTCTTCCCCAGAGATCTCAGATGAGGGAACCCTGGGAGAGCCATCGACTCCAACTACCATCCATGTATGATCCATACTAGATCTGACCAACTGCCCATCCTACCTCATCTACGTTCTTGACAACCCATCTTTGTCTCAATAGAGTCTTTCAGTGGCACATTTTGATCCTCTTCCCTATTACTTAGAAAAAGTGAGACACCAGTTCAGGTACAAGATACTATCATTACCTCCTAGACAATTAGACATCCAACCCATAATCGCAATGACCCAATTGCAAGAGCAGAGCTCTACCAGCTAAGCTAAATCCCACCGATCCAAGTAGAGCATGCATGAAGTAGTCAGATGCTTCTTTTATTCTTTTCCCTGGCGTAGATGGGCCATTCTTGACTTGAACCAGAGACCTCTCCCATGAAGTAAATCATCACACCTATGGTCCAACCAATTGGGAGAGAATCAATAGATTCTTTTTCGGGAGCAATTCATCCTTCCCGAACGCAGTATACAACTCTCTATTGTACTGCACTCTCCAAGTGTTCTTTTTACCCCTTCTTTCTTACCCTGGCAAGTCTTTGTGAGATAACTCCGATGATAAGAAAAAAGAAGGCGTTAAGAGACCCTCCTGGCCCAACCCTAGACACTCTAAGATCCTTTTTTAAACCTACTCTCATTTCAATTTCGAGTCAAGAAAAAATGGCTCGAATGGTACGATCCCTCCGTAACCCCAGAATGAAAGGGGTGATCTCATAGTTCAAGGTCTGTGAAGATGCATTGTTAGGTGCTCCATTTTATTTTCCCATTGAGGACGAACCTAAACCTGTGCTCGAGAGATAGTTGTCCATACACTGATATTTTCCCATTGAGGATGAACCTAAACCTGTGCTCGAGATATAGTTGTCCATACCTAAACCCCAGACCACCCAAATCCCACAAATGAGTCAAAAGTTGGATCTACATTGGATCTAACCCGAATCACCCTATCTATCCTCCTGAGGAAGAGTTTGGTTTCAAACCCCTATTTGAACATGAGGAGTACGGCATGCTAATATGCCTTGGATGATCCACATCTCAGGGTCAGGCGCCGATGAGCATGTTGAACTATCCATGTGGCTGAGAGCCCTCACATCCCAGGTACAACGATGCAATTATCAGGGGCGCGCTCTACCACTAAGCTAATAGCCCATCGTCCGAGCCTTTCACTTGGGGCCCGCTATGCGAAGAGTGAGATAAACCCCATCCCTCTCTTTTCTTTTTCGCCCCTATGTGGCCATACGGGAAGAGCATGGGGACATAAAAAATAGGATCCTATCAACTTGTTCCGACCTAGGATAATAAGCTCATGATCTTGGTCTTACTTCACCATCAAGAAAGGAAAGAAGACCTCCATCTCCAAGTTTAACTCAGACGTAGCTCCCTTCTTTTTTTGGGGGGAGTGAAGCAGTGTTTGATGTGCGAGCCTATGTTAACACATTTAAAGCTTATAACTCTAAATAATTGCAAGGTCTTGAGCAACTTTAGTTGTTTTTGATTAGTTTACTTTGATATTTCAGTAAATGTAGAGATGAAGGTGAATCACCAATAAAGAAAGCAAAAAGGCTGAAATCTGAAGCAAATAAAGGACTAAGTGTGGCTGACGACATCCATAACATGTCGTCAGCCTGGTAATAAGCTGTCAAGGATGCCGTCATCCTCAAACAGAAGATGGAAGTTGAAGAAAGTTTTGCGAAGACATCTATAACACATCGTCAAGATTGTGATAGGCCGTCATCGTCGTCGTCAACCTTAACCAGCAAGAGCCAAAAATATAGAGGAGCTGACGATATCCGTGATAAGCCATCAGACTCCTGATAAGTCGTCACTGATGTCGTTGTTTATTTCGAGAAAAAGCTGAAATTTCTATTTTGTTTCCTTATTTAGGGTTAACTATTTAAAGCCTTGTTTTAGGGTTTTCTAGGGGATATAGATCTTATCAATCAACATACTTTGCAACAAATAATTTTTCTCTCTCTCTCTCTCTAGACCAATATTTTGGGAGTTTTGTCTTGTGAATCAATTCAAGTTATACTTTTTGATCTTCATCATAGTTGTAAGATAATCTTCTCAATTATAAATTCAATTTGTGTACTTGTTTCTTGCATCATGAGTGGATAAATCCCATTAACCTGAATTATGGGATCTAGAGTTAGGTCATGAAGAGGTGCTAAATACTCAAGATTCAATAGGTGTTAGGATTTATTGATAATTCTAAGATTTTAATTGATATTTGTTGGTTGCAAACAGCAGGCATACCTACTTTGATTTTCTTGAGAAAGAAATCATAAACAGTAGGAAGTGAATTATCAACAGGGACTCGGAAGTACTTCATTTAATAATCAGTGTTGTAACTAGGTTGATTAACCTAAGGTAAAATCTGGGAAGTGAATAGCGATTCCCTAAGTCCGAGAGGATTAGAAAATTAGACGCTTAAATAGGTCGAGAGACATTTGAGCATATCATCGATAAAGATATCTTGTTATCCTAACCACCGTGAGAATCTTGAGTCACCTTTAGCATCTGTCATGTACCGTAAGACTTAGTGAACATAATTCTGGTTATCTCATAAACTCTTGGTTACAAACATCGAAATCAAAGTGTCAAACAATCACTTGTGAAACTTAAACCCCCCTTTCAGGAAACATTAAACTATTAGTGAATTAAATCGCAACCGACTTGAGTTCACACCTTATTCCCTATGGGATTCGACTCCAACCTAGTTGGGTTTTATATTGATGACGATCGCTTACACCCATTCAAGAATGTAGTTTAAGTGTTATCAAAAATGGTGCCATTGCCGGGGATTATGGTTGTAAACTGAAAGTTTGTGTGCGCTAATTGATTGTTAGTTAGGTTTCCTAGATTTACGTTTATTTTTCGTTGTTTTTTATTACAGGTTCCTTGTTGTTTATGCCAAAAACAAGAAGTTTCGAAGAACCTTTATTACCAATTAATCCGGAACCTCAGCTGATTGGGAGGATGGCAGAACAACAAGAGGCTGACAGACAAGCAGCCTTGGCCAGGGCTCAGGTGAACGTACAGAACTAGGATCAAAAAGTACGTCACCCGAACCATGATGATGAAGAATTGGGTAATAAGGAATTTCTGAATCCTCAAAAACCAAGGCGAGCTTAGCAAATTGCTGCACCAGTGCAGTGAAATTTCGACAGAAACTGTCAAGTCCGTGGAATGTATGGTCAACAGCCTGTCCATTACGAGGTTGATGACGATTAGAAAGGAATGTACGGAGCAGGTGCAATGGGTTTTATCATTCCTCCACCGTTGGCACCTGGTGAAAAATTCAGCATAACAAGTACTATGATTCAACTCCTGAATCTGAAGGGGTTGTTTGGAGGCTTGCCTGGTGATGATCCGAACATGCACTTGGTGAACTTTATCACCATTTGCAAATCTTTTGATAATCTGGGAGTGAGACAAAATGTGATCCGGTTGAGATTGTTTTCATTGTCTCTGTCTGGGGAGGAAACAATGTGGTTAAATGAGCTGGAGCCCTATTCTATAACCAACTGGAGACAGTTGAAAGAGGCGTTCGTAGAATGGTTCTTTTCACCCTCCAGGAGGGTACAGTTGTGGGACAAATTCAGTAACTTCAAGCAGCTCCCGACCTAAGCATTGCATAAAACTTGGGAGAGATTCAAGAAGAGGATGGAACAATGTCCAAACCACAACATGATGGACTTGCAGTTAATGGAGACTTTGTACATAGCTTTTAACTCTTTGACAAAGCCAATTGTAGCTAATGTTGCAGGTGGTTCGTTCATTGACCTTTCTTTTCAAGATGCTTCAGACATGCTGAATAGAATGACCAAACAGAGTTGGGCTTGGCATACCAGGAATTCTGTGGTAGCTTGCCCGACTATTTCTGGTGGTATGACTGTGGAGTAGCGTAGAAGGGATGAAGAGAGAGACCAAGACATAGCCTACTTAAAGACTCATATGGACCTGCTGACCAAGCACTTGCTGTCAGGCAAGACAGAAAAGGTTAAAGTTATGGAGTCTCAGTGCACTGTTGCTACTAATGCAGATGAGGAGGCAAACTATGTGAGTAATCAGAGGGGTTTCTGAGGCAATAGCCAAGGGAATCAAGGTTGGAACTTTTATGACAAGATGATTATAAAGACAGGGATCAAGGACACTGGAGAAACAATAATGACAGGAGTGGTTTATATGTTTCTCCTGGAAATCGGGATGCTACACCAACTAGATCTGGTAAGATGTCCATGGAGGACATGATAGAAAAATTGTTGAAAGGAGTTGAGGCTACCAACTCAGGGGTAACCACTATGAAGAGTGAATTCTCTACCCTGAGTCAGTTGGTTAGTTCATACTCCACTTCTATCAAGCAGTTGGAGCAGCAGATGAGCCAACATTCCACAACAATGAACCAAAGAAAAAGTGGTACTTTTCCTTGTGATACGGTTCAGAATCCATGGAATGATGGCTCATGTATGGCAATTACCACTAGGAGTGGTAAGATCTTATCTGGCCCTTCTGTGGGCAAATCTGTAGATGATAAGGTAGTTGTTGATGAATCTGACAAAGGCAATCCAGTGGAGTTTGAGAAGCTGGATAGTTATGTTGATTCCTCATGAAAAGAAAAAGAGAAGGAAGAGGAAGTGGTGTTGAAGACTATTCCAAGACCACCACCTCCATTTCCTTAACGATTAAATAAAATGGCTGATGATGCAAAATTCAGCAAATTCATGGAAATGCTCAAGCAATTGACAATTAATGTGCCTTTGGTTGAGGCACTTGAGCGAATGCCAGGCTACGTGAAGTTCATGAAAGACCTTGTGACCAAGAAACGAAGGGTTAGCCATGAGACGTAGGACAATCTTCTCCATTGCGGTACTATCTCTACAAGGTCTTTAGTGCAGAAAAAGGCAGATCTGGGAGTATTTACCATCCCGTGTACTATTGGTTCCCTGAAGTTCACAAAATCACAATGCGATCTAGGAGCCAGAAGAAATTTAATACCACTGGCTGTGTACAATAAATTGGGTTTAGTGGATCCTACCTCAATAAATATACAGTTGGTAATGGCAGATAGATCTGTAGAGTGGCCTGTGGGCATACTGCATGATGTGTTGGTAAAGGTAGCCGATTTCATTCTGCCTGCTGATTTTGTGGTCTTAGATTGCGAGGTGGATTTTGAAGTGCCCATCATCTTGGGTAGGCCACTACTTGCAATTGGAAGAGTGCTAGTAGACATGGAATTGAACGAGTTAAAGTTCAGATTCAATGACAAAGAAGCACGCTTCAAAATACACTCATCCATGGGTTAGCAACATGAGATGAGTGTTTTGTCAATCGTTGACGTCTTCCACGATGATGGTAAAGGGGTATCAACCGGTTGTCTTGGCGAAGTCTGGGTAGTCAAGATAACCAAGTCGTGTCGCGACAGTAAATCAGGCGCTATTGGGAGGCAACCCAAAGTTTTTATGTTCAAGCAAGTGTTTTTACTTTTATAATTAGGATTTAGTACAGAGAATATGGGAAAATGAGGAGGTCAGCTGAAAGGTCATGAAGACATTCATGATAAGTCGTCACGACTGTGATAAGCTATCATAATTATCGTCAGATAGGTCAAGCTTGAGGCATTCTCTATTAAGGGTGACAATGTTTGTGATAGGCTATCACACTCGTGATAAGCCTTCACAAATCATCGTCAGCCCAAATCCTTAAAAGCAGAATTCTGGGCTCAGTTTAAAGCAGATCCGACCCCGCCCAGCTGTGAAACCTTTTCAATTTCCGCTAGTTTTATTTATTGTTATTTAGTTTATTTCTTTCCTTAGTTAGTTATTTCCTACTCTATTCAAAACACTCCAATAAAACAAGTTCCCTTGTGTGTGGGTTTGAACTTCACAATCAAGAAATTCTTCTAACTTCCTACTTCCTCTTGTGCGTGTAATCAGATTAAGATCTCCTATTAGGTATATTCTAACTTTAACTCTTCTCTTCTTATGGTAAGTGTTAGATAGATGATAACCGAAGTCCCCAAGATGCTCGAACAAAGTTCAACTTGGAAAGGAGCTAAAATCGCACCTAGGGTTTGCTGTGCAGGCCCAAGGTTTAAAAAGACAGCTCATAAATCGAAATTCAAGTGGATTTTGAGCAATAATGGGGACCAAAAATTGAGTTAAAATCAAAAGTAGGTTCTGATAAGATCTGACGACATCCATGATAGGCTATCACAATTGTGACGGCTTATCAGGAATATCGTCAAAGGCTAACAATAATGAAGTGGTTTCTGTTTAGAGATGACGACATTCATAATAGGCTATCACAATTGTGATGGCCTATCTGGAATGTCATCAAAAGTTGTAAAAAAATTTGAAGGTTCTATCTAAGGTTGACGACAATTGTGATAAGCTATCACAGTCGTGACGGCTTATCAAGAATTATCGTCACACCTGGAACCTAAAGCATGAATAAGCTAAAATGATTAATGTGTTTGTGTTTATACTCTTGTGGACTAACCAATGGTTTTTCTACTGCTATAGGAACCTTATAATGGCACCAAAAAGAAAGAGCCCCACAACACCAAAGAAAGCGACCAAAGAAAGTTTACATCGTAAGATCTTCGACGAGGAATCTGATTACGAGGAGGAAGAACCCCTACTCAAAAAGCAAAAGGATAATAAAAGTCTGAAGAAACCTTCACCACCTCCACCCATTGAAGTGGACGATAGTGATGACGCTGAATCAATAATAGCTTCTGAGCAGGAGGCATCTGAACATTCTGAACATGAACAGCATGAGTCTGAACATACTGAATCTGAAGAAGAGAAACAGGATAGGTCTGAGGAGTCTGAGTTTGAGGGAACAGCATCCGGATCCCCATCCACTGAACAACAATATGATGAAGAATATCCAACTCGGGGAACACTTATCAAATGTAAGAACCCCAAAGTTTGAGATAATGCTAGGTGGAAAATTCCTAGGATAGAGAGCATCTTCATTGCTTAGCTCTGCAAAACTGATAGAAGGAGTGCTAAGAGGCTAATTTAAGAAGAAAAGATGATTATCACCAGAGGGTTGAGTAGGTACCCTGAAGTGGAACAGAAGTTCCAAAAGTATGGCTTGGGATAGACCCCAAGAGGAGGAGGTTCATTTTGCCCTGCACTAGTTTAGGAGTTCAACGCGAACTACCAAGCTAAGTTGGAAAACATGTGCAGGCCAGGTGAAAGAGTAGCATATCGTACCCTGTTGGATAGAGTGCAGGTGAGGGGCGTAAGGGTTGATGTCTCAATCAGAACCATCAACAGGTTCTTGTATGGTCCTAACTTCACTCCTCAGGACACTGCACCATCAGTCTATGCTCGAATTAGGAACCAGGAGAAACAACGTCCGTGGTTGGCCAACATCATAGATGAAGGAGATCCAGCATAGGTAACTAACCCAAATGAAAGAATCTGCAAGTCCACTTTGACTCAAGAGGCAAATTTTGGTGGGGTATAGTGTGTGTCTGGATGATGCCCACTGATAGAGACAACATTCTGTGTAATGATCAAGTTATTCTAGTGGTGATCATGGTTCAGAACCTTTCCCTAAGTTTTAGGGAAATCATTGCTGATGAGATGAAGATTAGAATGTCAAGAACGACACTACTTACCCTTTTCATTGTCTTATCACAGAGTTGTGCCGAGCTGCTAATGTGCCAAAGATTGCAGGGGTTGATGATGATATTCCTTCCCGAAAGACTCACAACCCCAAACAGTTTGATGAAAATCTGCCATGATTGAGACTTGATAGAGGTGTAGAGGTAGCAGCAGACCCTCCAGTTATAGATGCCAGTGTAGCACATCATTTGGAAGTAGAAGATTCGGAGACTGGGCAACCAAATTCTTCAGCACAGGCAATTCCAGTGCCTGAGGGGGTCCCAAACCCCTCAATTCCTACAGCAGCAGCAGGGTTTGCATTTCAACCAATTGATATCAGAGAAGTAGCTAAGAAGCCAAGTGGTGTAAGGCACTTTTGCCAAACAGTTTGTTGTTGCAATGGACAAGATAATCAAGGCTGCCCTTGAGCCTTTTGTGACTTCGCCTGAGCAGGTTACAGATTTGGAGAACCAATTTGATGCACGGGCAAGAGAAATGACAGAAGTTGATCTTGCTAAATTTAGATAGGCATTAGAAAAGGTAAAGACAGATGTTGGGGTATTGCAGAAGCACTAGTTTATAATGCCAACAGGTCCGGCCATGAATGAATTTGAGGAAGATATCCCAATGCTTGACCTCACTGAGGATTCCCCAAACAAAAAGAAGAAAAGAGGGGGAAAAAGGGCAAAGATAAGAGAGAAAGGCCCAACAGTAATGAAGAGCAAAAAATAGAGAAGAGGGAAAAAAAGAAGGATAAGGAGGAGTTGAAAAGGTCAGAAATTGAGTCCTTAGTTGGTAATGAGAAATGGGAGGCAGCCATCCGAGCTAGGGCTGCAGGTGCCTCGTCTAGCAGGGCTCCAGCTACTACAAATCCAGATGCTCCCAATGGAGAGAAGACAGCAGATGATGCAGTAGCAGGGTCGGAGACCCAGGATCTATGTGCTTGATTGCCTTCAGGTATACCCTAACCCTTAGAGCAGTTTATTTTTTATTTTAGGTTGAGGGTGTAGTGTAGGTTGTTGTTGTAGCATATTTTGTAGATAATTAGGAGTAATACAAGTACTTGAGGTAGTTAGCTTGTTTTGTTATTTTTAAGTACCTCTCTAGTGGTCTAATATATTGTCTACAATGTGAATTGCATCCATTTAGGACCACTGTGCATCTTTTTATGGCATTAATCTAGCAACTGAATAACCTTTGTTAAACAAGTACATGAACCGGATAAGTAGTGATATGCAAGATACTTCTGCGCCATGTGTGTGTAAGGTCTTACTCAGTTCCCGTTGTGTGTTAAATCTAGAACTTACCCGGTTAGTCTTGCCATGGTCATAGGATAGGAGTTAGGAAAGGATCATAGGACGTGTTTGATTTTAGCCAATTTTAGCCTCAATGACCTTCCCAATGTGATGAATGTCTCTTGATCACATTTTGAGCCTAATTAGCCTATTTATTTCTTCAACACCTCTCACCTTCCCGTTCACATCATAATGAACCTATTTTGGCCCTAGTCCTCCTTGGACACTGTGCATCTTGACTTAGGCAAACAACCTAAGTTGAGGCTGGATGTAATAGGGGTATGTGATGCAAAATGAGTATGAAGAGAGGAAGAATAAGATAAATAAATAAAAAATTTGGGTGCGGTGAAAAAGGAATAAGAAAAAAAGAAAGTTATGTAAAAGAAATTGGATAATTGAAAAGGCCGCATCCATCTTGAGCATGTGTGATCAATAAAAGAGAGGAAGAAAAGAAGGTTAAGAGTTGAAACCCCGAGAGTTTAGTGTAGTTTCAAGAAGGCATAGTCACTCTAAAATGCCCATGAATATCATACCAGCCCCTGGCCTACGTTACAAGCTTAAGAAAAGCCATAGAGTGATCCTAACTGACCTGTCTGAAGACTTGGGTATTGACTATAAGGGTAAGCCTATGGCATTTGACATGCAATGTTTGGAACTTCATTCTGAGAGTGCGTCTTGTATTTATCCCTGTGTTCATACATGTGAATTCTGATATGAGTAAAAAAGCTATTTCATTGTTGTAAGGGCACAATAGGTATGTTTCTAATCACTAACTTGCTTGGATAGTCTGATTTGGGTATGATCTTGGTTACTATTGCTGAGTTTTTTCCATATCTTGATACTTGTGAGTTGCATGGTTGTTTTCAATGATAGACACAGTTTCTCTTAATTTGACTGACCTTGGAGATGGTGAATATAGTCTGAACTGATATGAGTAGTTAGCTGCCAAATTGTACTTTGTATACTCTTAGTTATGTTATGGTTGCTTGAGGACAAGCAGTTCTTTAAGTTGAGGGTGTTAATTTGCGAGCCTATGCTAACATATTTAAAGCTTTTAACTCGAAATAATTGCAAGGTCTTGAGCAACTTTAGTTGTTTTTTATTATTTTACTTTGACTTTGCAGTAAATGTAGAGATGAAGGGGAATCACCAATGAAGAAAGAAAAAATCCTAAAATCTGAAGCAAACAAAGGACTAAGTATGGCTAGCGACATCCATGACACATCGTCAGCCTGGTGATAAGCTGTTAAGGATGCCGTCAGCCTTAAACAGAAAATAGAAGTTGAAGAAAGTTTTGCGATAACATCCATGACACGTCGTCAAAATGGTGATATGCCATCATGGTCGTCGTCAACTTTAAGCAGCAAGAGCAAAAAATGCAGAGGAGCTGACGACATCCGTAATAAGTCGTCAGACTCCAAATAAGTCATCCTTGACGTCGTCGTTTATTCTGAGAAAAAGGTGAAACTTCTATTTTGTTTCCTTATTTAGGATTATCTATTTAAAGACTTGTTTTAGGGTTTTCTAGGGGATATAGATCTTATCAATCAACATACTTTGCAACAAACGATTATTCTCTGTCTCTTTCTCTAGACCAATATTTTAGGAGTTTTGTCTTGTGAATCAATTCAAGTTATACTTTTTGATCTTTGTCATTGTTGTAAGATAATCTTCTCAATTATGAATTCAATTTGTGTACTTATTTCTTGCATCATGAGTGGCTAAACCTCATTAACCTGAATTATGGGATCTAGGGTTAGGTCATGAAGAGGTGTTAAATACTCAAGATTCAATAGGTGTTAGGATTTCTTGATAATTTTGAGATTTTAATTGATGTCTATTGGTTGCAAATAGCAGGCCTACCTACTTTGATTTGCTTGAGAAAGAAATCATAAACAGTAGAAAGTGAATTATCAATAGGGACTCGGAAATACTTCGTTTAATAATCAGTGCTATAACTAGGTTGATTAACCTGAGGTAAAATCTGTGCAGTGAATAGCGATTCCCTAAGTCTGAGAGGATTAGGAAATTAGACACTTAAATAGGTCGAGATACATTTGAGCATATCATCGATAAAGATAGCTTGTTATCCTAACCACCGTGAGTATCTTGATTCACCTTTAGCATCTGTCATGTACCGTAAGCCCTAGTGAAAATAATTTTGGTTATCTCATAAAATCTTGGTTACAAACATCAAAATCAACTTGTCAAACAATTACTTGTGAAACTTAAACCCCCATTTCAGGAAACATTAAACTATCAGTGAATTAAATAGCAACCGACTTGAGTTCACACCTTATTCCCTGTGGGATTCAACCCCAACCTAGTTGGGTTTTATATTGACGTTGATCGCTTACACCTATTCAAGAGTGTAGTTTGAGCGTTATTAGTGTCAAACTAAAATACCCAACAAGCATTAGCTCTACCTAAAAGGAGGTGATCCAGCCGCACCTTCTAGTTCTGCTACCTTGTTATGACTTTACTCCGGTAACTAGCCCTGCATTCGGCATCCCCCTCCTTGCAGTTAAGATAATAAATTTAGGCATGGACAACTCCCGTAGTGCGAAGGGTGGTGAGTACAAGGCCCGGGAATGAATTCACCGTCGTATGGCTGATTGGCGATTACTAGAAATTCTGGCTTCATGCAGGCGAGTTGCAGCCTGCAATCCGAACTAAGGATGGGTTTTCGGGGTTAGATCACCCTCGCGGGATCGCGACCCTTTATCCTGGACATTGTAGCACGTGTGTTGCCCAGGGAATATGGGGCATGATGACTTGACGTCATCCTCACCTTTCTCCGGCATATCACCGATAGTCTGTTCAGGGTGGTTAAATGAGCTAGAGCCCGATTCTATTACCAACTAGAGACATTTGAAAGAGGCGTTCGTAGAATGGTTCTTTTCACCCTCTAGGAGGGAACAGTTGAGGGATGAAATCAGTAACTTCAGGCAGTTCCTGACCTAATCGTTGCATGAAACTTTGGAGAGATTCAAGAAGAAGATGGCACAATGTCCGAACCACAACACGATGGACTTGCACTTGATGGAGACTTTGTACAGAGCTTTTAACTCTGTGAAAAAGCCAATTGTAGATAATGCTGCAGGTGGTTCATTCATTGACCTTTATTTTCAAGATGCTTCAGACATGCTGAATAGAATGACCAAACAGAGTCGGGCTTAGCATACCAGGGATTCTGTGGTAGCTAGCCCGACTATTTCTGGTGGTATGACTGTGGAGCAGCGCAGAAAGAATGAAGAGCGAGACCAAGACATGGCCCACTTAAAAATTCAGATGGACCTGTTGAACAAGAACTTGTTGTCTAATACAAGATCTAAACCTAATACACGAAATTAAGGACTCAAGACACAAAAATCAGCAACCACAAGACAATGAAAACAACATAATAATAAAAGGGGATGAAGAGATGCATAAAATGTAAAGATAATAGAAAGACCTTTACTCCTACCAAGTGATTAACAAAAAATGGTCTGTCAAACCATCAATCACACCTCACCAATATAAGCTCAAACCTTCCTCTTAGGTGGACCAAAGGACTCACACTTCCTCAATCACACCTTTCTTGCCAAATTTTCAACACAAATGAAATCTATCAATTGTATTAAACTCTCAAGTTTTTGATGTCTTTTCCAAGACCTACACTAAGATGGCTTCTCCAGGCCCTACACTAAGGAAAGAAACTACACTAAGAGTAATACTCAATTTAAATTCATCAAAGTCTAAGGAAAATAGAAGCTAATAGGTCTATTTATACTATTACATAACAATGACTAAAATACCCTTAATGAAGGGTGCTCCTTTGGAGTGTAACAGAGAGCCATCAAAAGACAATATTGCCCTTAATAATCCCAAGTATAGGCGGCCTTGGAGTGTAAGGACCCTTTCTCCAATCTTCAACTTGAACAAGGCTTTGTAATGGTTCCAAAACGTCTACAAGCATTTTCAAATCCGAGGCTTGAACCTTTGACAATCCGAAGCGTGAACCTTCTACAAGACCTTGTAATCCTTGTGCTCTTCATGCTTGTATCATCCTCTCCATATTGAATGGAATTTGACCTCAAATTTAAACCTTGTAAAACCAAAGAGACGGAAAACAAGCACACATTCCTCATGATAGGAGGGTTAGTATTAGTACCACACTGATATCATCAACCCACGGTTGCTCACACTTGACATACACCCACATTTCCTTGGTATTTGACATAATAATCTTAGCATAAAGAATGCCGAAGACATGAATAGCATCAATATAAAAAATAAGTGAGCATGGACCAAAACTATAACTTTCACCTCTCAAGAGTATTCCGGGGTCAAAGGGAAATAGTAAACAAGGGTCTAGGCCATGGTTAAGCATCCCTTGCACTAGATTATCATGATAAGGGGGTACATATTTGATATACAACCAGAAATCCCTTTTTTTTTCATGAAACAATTTGTATATGCATCACAAAGGATAGGGCTAAGGTAAACATCAAGGGAAAATAAGCACAAGCCAAAACAATCCCTTCCCCACCTCACTAGTACACCGAGCTCAAATGGGTGAAGTGGCCAAGGGAATAATCCAAAGCTACTCATTCCATTTACTTGGGTATCACACTCACCTAAAGCATTTGTTCTTAAGGGAAGAATAGCACACAAGGATAAGGACCTACGGCTTAGTAGGCCTCCCTTAACATCATATATTTCATTATCCGCAATCTCTTCATACACATGATCAACTCCATCAACATCATTACTAACTTGAGACTTATCAAACACACCACACTATGCTCAAGTAGTGTACTGCATTCGTGAGTAGGTTGATCATCATTCACATCCTCACTAGTTATTGGAAACTCACATTCCAACTTAGACTCACCTTGTTTTTAACAAGGGTCAACTAGTGTGTGAATACTCTTATCACTTGGTAATGGAACCTTATTCAAGTTATAAGTGCTAGCACTAGATGGACACAAATCATTATTACGAAAAGAATCAATTTTGTCATCTTTAGGATCAACTAGTGCTTGCAAACTTACATCAAGAATTTGGTCTTCATGGAATCTAACAATACCAAGAGTATCACAAAGGGAAGACTCATGCAATTCTCCTCCAAGCAAACTATCAACTACATCCATTTTCCTACTACTAGCCACATCACGGCATTCTAAGTTTATAGGAATGTAGGAGATGGCATTGTTACCTTTTAGCTCACATGAGGTATGGATTTCACCTAGGTTTGGATCATGGAAGCCCATTTATTCCTTTGGAAAGCTCTCATTACAAGGGAGTTTGTCAAGAATTCTTCCTTGTATCACCTCTTTGTCATTTTTCCCAAAGTTGGAATTCTTAGCCAAGAGCTCCATTTGATCAACAACCATGTGTTCTTGAAGAACTCTCCTTGAATCCTCTGGTGGAAGTATATTATCTTGAACCTGCACACAAGGAGAACTGATACTAGGAAAAATGCTAGTATCTTGGTTAGTGGTGATTCGGCTTAGATGGCATGCTTCAATCATCAATTGGCATAGACTTTCAAGGTGCCGATGGAAATTTTCAAAAGGATCCGAGATAGTATAAATACTATAACTATACGGAGTGGATGATGTTGTTCCTTCCATTGTCAAGGTACCTAAAAAAGAGCTAAAAACAGCAAAGGCAAAAACCTACAAAACGAACAAATAAGTTAGTTCAAATAACCTCACACACTCACACTCGGATCTCATCTCACACTTGGTCTCACAAGTGTTGAATACTTGGAAATACTTGGTAAGTGAGTTGAGTGGTTAATATGCCTTGGTCCTGAATCGATTTTTGTTTGATAAGACTCAAATAAAATGATGCACGGACTTGAACCAAAAAAACTACTACGACTTAAAAACAAGAAAAGCAAACAAAAATCGTAAACACGGAATAAACGGACTCTAAACTAATTATCAACCTTGTAGGTACTTACTAATTAGCTAATTAGTGATAGAATAAACAAAATTGAAACTAGAAACAACAATTAGAAACTAGAAAATGTAACTAAGAACTTAATTTGGCCGTTGAGCTATGATGATGTGGCATTAATGATTGAAGATTGAGTATTCAAAATTTTCACCCAAAATTTTCAAGTCTCGACCTAGAACACCCTTGGAGAAGAATTTTTGTTTGGGAGGGAAAAGTTGAAGGTTTGGAGCCCTTTTGGAGCTTCAAATGAATTCAAAATGGATTAGTCCCCCTCTTGTACTTTCAATTGTACTTGATTATTCCCTTTGTCTCTTCTTCCTTTTGGATGACAATGAATATGCCAAGGAATATTCTTTCTAAAACACCAAGTACACTCTCTTAATTCTCCTTTTTTGGATCAAACACTCTTTGAATATTCTTCCTTAGCAAGACTTGATGAACATGGAAGAACAAGATGAATATTTAAGAGTTGACCAAAGTTTGACCTCTAACCAAATGAACTCCAAATCTGGATTTTTTTGTAGATCTAGGTTCTTTAGGCCAAGGTGAGCTCAAATGTGTAAAAATCAGCCATAATACTCGTCCAAATCACAAGCCCAATTTCGGATCTAGCTTAAAAGCTTCAAAAAACACCATATTCATGGAGATTCTTAGCTCAAACTCAATCAAATCTTGTTCCAAATGTAGATCTAGACTCCCTAGGTGTTAGAGAACAAGAATGTTACACAAGAAAGTTCAAAAACAAATTAAAAATGTGTATATCTAAGGATCAAATTTCAGACCTACCACAAGACAACACTAGACACCCTTTTTTTTTAGATTTTCGGATTTGACTCTTTTTTTATGAGATTTTCTTAATAAGAACACTATAACCAAGATTTAGGGATGTTGGAACAACTCTAAACAAGGATCTGATACCAAATGATACAAGATCTAAACTTAATACACGAAATTAAGGACGCAAGACACAAAAATCAGCAACCACAAGACAAAGAAAACAACATAATAAGAAAGGGGATGAAGAGATGCATAAGATGTAAACATAGTAGAAAGACCTTTAATCCTACCAAGTGATTAACAAAATATGGTGTATCAAACCATCAATCACACCTCACCAATAGAAGCTCAAACCTTCCTTTTAGGTGGACCAAAGGACTCACACTTCCTCAATCACACCTTTCTTACCAAATGTTCAACATAAATGAAATCTATCAATTGTATTAAACTCTCAAGTTTTTTATGTCTTTTCCAAGACCTACACTAAGATGGCTTCTCCAAGCCCTACACTAAGGAAAGAAACTACACAAAGAGTAATACTCAATTTCAATTCATCAAATTCTAAGGAAAATAGAAGCTAATAGATCTATTTATACTATTACATAACAATGACTAAAATACCCTTAATGAAGGGTGCTCCTTTGGAGTGTAAAAGAGAGCCATCAAAAGATAATATTGCCCTTAATAATCCCAAGTATAGGCGGCCTTGGAGTGTAAGGACCCTTTCTCTAATCTTCAACTTGAACAAGGCATTGTAATGGTTCCAAAACTTCTTCAAGCATTTTCAAATCCGAGGCTTGAACCTTTGACAATCTGAAGCGTGAAACTTCTACAAGACCTTGTAATCCTTGTGCTCTTTATGCTTGTATCACTGTCAGGCAAGACTGAAAAGGTTAAGGTTATAAAGTCTTAGTGCACTATTGCTACTAATGCAGATAAAGAGGCAAACTATGTGAGTAATCAGGGGGGTTTCTGAGGCAATAGCCAAGGGAATCAAGGTCGGAACTTTTATGACAAGCCTGATTATAAAGACAGGGAGCAAGGACACTGGAGAAACAATAATAACAGGAGTGGTTTTTATGTTCCTCTTGGAAGTCAAGACACTGCACCAACTAACTCTGGTAAGATGTCCATGGAGGACATGATGGAAAAATTGTTGAAAGGAGTTGAGGCTACAAACTTGGGCGTAACCACTATGAAGAGTGAATTCTCCACCCTAAGTAAGTTGGCTAGTTCACACTCCACTTCTATCAAGCAGTTGGAGCAGCATATGAGCCAGCTTTCCACAACATTGACCAAACAAAAAGTGGTACTTTGCCTAGTGATACAGTTCAGAATCCGCAAAATGATGGCTCATGTATGGTGATTACCACTAGGAATGGTAAGATCTTATCTGGCCCTTCTGTGGGAAAATCTGTAGATGATGAGATAGTGTTCAAGAAAGTGTTTTTACTTTTATAATTAGGATTTAGTACAGAGAATATGGAAAAATGAGGAGGTCAGCTGAAAGGTCATGACGACATTCATGATAAGCCATCACGACTGTGATAAGCTATCATAATTGTCGTCAGATAGATCAAGCTTGAGCCATTCTCTGTTAAGGGTGACGAAGTTTATGATAGGCTATCATACTCGTGATAACCAATCACAAATCATCGTCATCCCATATCCTTAAAAGCTGAATTTTGGGCTCATTTTAAAGAAGATCCGACCCGGCCCAGCTGTGAAACCTTTTCAAATTTCCGCTAGTTTTATTTATTTTTCTTTATTTTATTTCTTTCCTTAGTTAGATTATTTCCTACTCTATTCAAAACACTCCAAGAAAACAAGTTCACTTGTGTGTGGGTTTGAACTTCACAATCAAGAAATTCTTCTTACTTTCTACTTCCTCTTGTGCATGTAATCAGATTAAGAGCTCCCATCAGGTATATTCTAACTTTAACTCTTCTCTTCTTATGGTAAGTGTTAGATAGATGATAACCCAAGTCCTTAAGATGCTTGAAATAAGTTCAACTTTGAAAGAAGCTAAAATCGCACCTAGGGTTTACTGTGCAGGCCCAAGGTTTAAAAAAATAACTCACAAATCGGAATTCAAGTGGATTTTGAGAAATAATGGGGACCAAAAATTGAGTCAAAATCAAAAGTAGGTTCTGATAAGAGCTGACAACATCCATGATAGGCTATCACAATTGTGAGGCTTATCAGGAATGTCGCCAAAGGCTGACAAGAATGACGTGGTTTCTATTTATAGATGACGACATTCGTGATAGGCTATCACAATTGTGATTGCTTATCAGGAATGTCGTCAAAATTTGTTAAAAAATTTGAAGGTTCTATGTAAGGTTGATGACAATTGTGATAAGCTATCACAGTCGTGATGGCTTATCAAGAATTATTGTCACACCTGGAACCTAAAGCATGAATAAGCTAAAATGAATAACGTGTTTGTGTTTATGCTCTTGTGGACTAACCAATGGTTTTTATACTGCTACAGGAACCTTATAATGGCCCCAAAATGAAAGAGCCCCACATCACCAAAGAAAGCGACCAAAGAAATTATACATCGTAAATTCATCAATGAGGAATCTGATTACAAGGAGGAGGAACCCCTGCTCAAGAAGAAAAAAAAAAAGCAAAGTCCAAAGAAAACTTCACCACCTCTACCCATTGAAGTAGAGGGTAGTGATGACACTGAATCAATGATAGTTTCTGAGTAGGAGGCATCTGAACATTCTGAACATGAACAGCATGAGTCTGAACATGCTGAATCTGAAGAAGAGGAACAGGATGGGTCTTAGGAGTCAGAGTCTGAGGGAACTACATCCGGATCCCCATCCACTAAACAACAAGATGATGAAGAGTTTCCAGCTCTGGGAACTCTTATAAAATGTAAGAACCCCAAAATTCGATATAATGCTAGGTGGCAAATTCCCAGGGCAGAGAGCATCTTCATCATTGGGCTCCGCAGAACTGGTAGAAAGAGTGCTAAGAGGCCAATTCAGGAAGAAAAGATGATTATCACCAGAGGGTTGAGCAGGTACCCTAAAGTGGAACAGAAGTTCCAAGCGTATGGCTTGGGATGGACCACAAAAGGAGGAGGTTCATTTTTCCCTGCACTGATTCGGGAGTTCCATACGAACTACCAGGCTCAGTTGGAAAATATATACAGGCTAGGTAAAAGAGTAATAGACCAGCCCCTGTTGGATAGAGTGCAGGTGAGGGGCATAAAGGTTGATGTCTCAATCAGAACCATCAACAGGTTCTTGCATGGTCCCAACTTTACTCCTCAGGCCACCGCACCATCATTCTATGCTCAAATTAGGAATCGGGAGAAACAATGTTCGTGGTTGGCCAACATCATAGATGAAGGAGATCCAGCATGGGTAACAAACCCAAATAAAAGAATCTGCAAGTCCTCTTTGACTCAAGAGACAAAGTTTTAGTGGGGTATAGTGTGTGTCTGGTTGATACCCACTGATGGAGACAACATTCTGGGTGATGATCGAGCTATTCTAGTGGTAAGCATAGTGCAGAACTTTTACCTAAATTTTAGGGAAATCATTGCTGATGAGATAAAGATTAGAATGTCGAGAACCGACACTGCTTACCCTTTCCCTTATCTTATCACAGAGTTGTGTCGATATGCTAATGTGCCAAAGATTGCAGGGGTTGATGATAACATTCCTGCCCAAAAGACTCACAACCGCATGTGGTTTGATGAAAATCATCTAGAATTGAGACTTTATAAAGGTACAGAGGTAGCAGCAGACCCTCCAGTTACAGATGCCGATGTAGCACCTCATGTGGAAATGCAAGATTCAGAGACTGGGGAACCAACTTCTTCAGTATAGGCAGGTCCAGTGCCTGAATGGGTGCCAAACCCCTCAATTCTTATAGCAGCAGTAGGGTTTGCATTTTATCCAGTTGATATCAGAAAAGTGGATAAGCAAGACAAATGGTGTGAGGCACTTTTGCCAAATAGTTTGCAGCTGTAGTGGACAAGAGAATCAAGGCTTCCCTTGAACCTTTTGTGACTTTGCCTGAGCAGATTGCAGATTTAGAGAACTGATTTGATGCCCGGGAAAGAGAAATGATAGGAGATGATCTTGCTAAATTTAAAGAGAAATTAGATAAGGTAAAAACAAAGGTTGGGGTGTTACAGCAACACCACTTTATGATGCCAATAGGTCCGTCCATGCAAGAATCTGAGGAAGACATCCCAATGCTTGACCTCACTGAGGATTCCCCAAAGAAAAAGAATAAAAAGAGGAGAAAGAAGGTCAAATATAAGAGAGAAAGGACCGATAGTGATGAAGAGAAAAAAGTAGAGAAGAGGGCAAGAAAGAAGAAGGAGAAGGAAGAGCTGAAAAGGGAAAAAATTGATTCCTTAGTTGATAATGAGAAATAGGAGGCAGCCATCCGAGCTAGGGATGCAGGTGCCTCATCTAGTAGGGCTCCAGCTACTACAAAGCCAGATGCTCCCAATGTTGAGAAGACAGCAGATGATGCAGTAGCAGGGTCGGAGACCCAGGATCTATGTGCTTAATTTTCTTTAGGTATACCTTAACCCTTAGAGCAGTTTATTTTTTAATTTAGGTTGAGGGTGTAGGGTAGGTTGTTGTTGTAGCATATTTTATAGATAATTAGGAGTAATACAAGTAATTGAGGCAGTTAGCTTGTTTTGTGATTTTTGAGCATCCCTCTAGTGGTCTGATATATTGTCTACGGTAT
The DNA here is from genome assembly GCA_030864215.1 of Capsicum pubescens. Taxonomy (NCBI): domain Eukaryota; kingdom Viridiplantae; phylum Streptophyta; class Magnoliopsida; order Solanales; family Solanaceae; genus Capsicum; species Capsicum pubescens. The sequence continues at coordinate 119,775,360 of CM061541.1, forward strand.
GAATTGCATCCATTTGTGACCACAGTGCATCTTTTTTTTTGCATTAGTCTGGCAACTGAATAACCTTTGTTAAACAGGTACATGAACTGGATAAGTAGTGATATTCAAGATACTTGTGTTCCATGCGTGTGTAAGGTCTTACTCAGTTCCCATTGTGTGTTGAATCTAGAACTTGCCCGGTTAGTCTTGCCATGGTCATGGGAGAGAAGTTAGGAAAGGATCATAGGACGTGTTTGATTTTAGCCCATTTTAGCCTAAATGACCTTCCCAATGTGAAGAATATCTCTTGATCCCATTTTGAGCCTAATTAGCCTATTTTTTCTTCGATGCCTCTCACCTTCCTGTTCATATCACAATGAACCTGTTTTGGGCCTAGTCCTCCTTGGACACTGTGCACCTTGACTTAGGCAAACAACCTAAGTTGAGGGTGGCTATTATAGGGGTGCATGATACAAAATGAGTATGAAGAGAGGAAGAATAAGAGAAATGAATAAAAAATTTAGGTGTGGTGAAAAAAGAATAAGAAAAAAAGAAAGTTGTGTAAAAGATGATAAAAAAATAATCAAATAATTGAAAAGGCCGCATCCATCTTGAGCATGTGTGATCAATAAAAGAGAGGAAGAAAAGAAGGTTAAGAGTTGAAACCCCGAGAGTTTAGTGTAGTGTCAAGGAGGCGTAGTCACTCTAAAAGGACCATGAATATCATACCAGCCCCTGGCCTATGTTACAAGCTTAAGAAAAGCCCTATAGTGATCCTAATTGACTTTTCTGAAGACTTGGGTACTGACTATAAGGGAAAGCCTATGGCATTTAACATGCAATGTTTGGAACTTCATTCTGAGAGTGAGTCTTGTGTTTATCCCTGTGCTTATACATGTGAATTCTAATATGAGTGAAAAAGGGATTTCTTTGTTGTGAGGGCACACTAGGTATGTTGCTAATCACTTGGTTGTTATGGCTGAGTTTTTGCCATATCTTGATCCTTGTGAGTTGCATGGTTGTTTTCAATGATAGACATTGTTTCTCTTAATTTGACTGACCTTGGAGATGGTGAATGTAGTCTGATCTGATATAAGTAGTTATCTACCAAATTGTACTTTGTATACTCTTAGTTATGTTATGTTTTCTTGAGGACAAGAAATTGTTTAAGTTGAGGGTGTTGATTTGCGAGCCTATGCTAACACATTTGAATCTTTTAACTCTAAATAATTGTATGGTCTTGAGAAACTTTAGTTGTTTTTGATTAGTTAACTTTGTTTTTGTAGTAAATGTAGATATGAAGGGGAATAACCAATAAAGGAAGCAAAAATCCTAAAATCTTAAGCAAATGAAGGACTAAGTGTGGCTGACGACATACATGACACATCGTCAACCTGGTGATAAGTTGTCAAGGATGCCGTCAGCGTTAAACAGAAGATAGAAGTTGAAGAAAGTTTTGTGACGACATCCATGACACGTCGTCAAGATAGTGATAGTCCATCATCATCGTCGTCATCCTTAAGCAGCAAGAGCCAAAAATGTAGAGGAGCAGACGACATCCGTGATAAGCCGTCCCTGATGTCGTCGTTTATTCCGAGAAAAAGCTGAAACTTCTATTTTGTTTCCTTATTTTGGGTTAACTATTTAAAGCCTTGTTTTAGGGTTCTCTAGGGGATACAGATCTTATCAATCAACATACTTTGCAACAGATGATTTCTCTCTCTCTCTCTCTCTCTAGACCAATATTTTGGGAGTTTTGTCTTGTGAATCAATTCAAGTTATAATTTTTTATCTTCATCATAGTTGTAAGATAATCTTCTCAATTATAAATTCAATTTGTGTACTTGTTTCTTGCATCATGAGTGGATAAACCCCATTAACCTGAATTATGGGATCTAGAGTTAGGTCATGAAGAGGTGCTAAATACTCAAGATTCAATAGGTGTTAGGATTTATTGATAATTCTAAGATTTTAATTGATATTTGTTGGTTGCAAACAGCAGGCATACCTACTTTGATTTTCTTGAGAAAGAAATCATAAACAGTAGGAAGTGAATTATCAACAGGGACTCGGAAGTACTTCATTTAATAATCAGTGTTGTAACTAGGTTGATTAACCTAAGGTAAAATTTGGGAAGTGAATAGCGATTCCCTAAGTCCGAGAGGATTAGGAAATTAGACGCTTAAATAGGTCGAGAGACATTTGAGCATATCATCGATAAAGATATCTTGTTATCCTAACCACCGTGAGAATCTTGAGTCACCTTTAGCATCTGTCATGTACCGTAAGCCTTAGTGAACATAATTCTGGTTATCTCATAAACTCTTGGTTACAAACATCGAAATCAAAGTGTCAAACAATCACTTGTGAAACTTAAACCCCCCTTTCAGGAAACATTAAACTATTAGTGAATTAAATCGCAACCGACTTGAGTTCACACCTTATTCCCTATGGGATTCGACTCCAACCTAGTTGGGTTTTATATTGACGACGATCGCTTACACCCATTCAAGAATGTAGTTTGAGCATTATTAGTGTCAAACCAAAATACCCAACAAGCATTAGCTCTCCCTGAAAAGGAGGTGATCCAGCCGCACCTTCTAGTACTACTACCTTATTATGACTTCACTCTTGTCACTAGCCCTGCATTCGGCATCCCCCTCTTTGAGGTTAAGATAATGGCTTTGGGTATGGCCAGCTCCCATAGTGTGACGGGCAGTAAGTACAAGGCCCGAGAATGAATTCACCGTCGTATGACTGATCGGCGATTACTAGAAATTCTGGCTTCATACAGGCGAGTTGCAGCCTCCAATTAGAACTGAGGATGGGTTTTTGGGGTTAGATCACCCTCGCGAGATCGCGACCCTTTTTCCTGTTTATAGTATCACGTGTGTTGCCCAGGGCATAAGGGGCTTGATGACTTGACGTCATCCTCACCTTCCTCCGGCTTATCACCGGCAGTCTGTTCAGGGTTCCAAACCCAATTATGGAAACTAAACACAAGTATTACTCTCGTTGCAGGACTTAACCCAACACCTTACGGCACGAGCTGACGACATCCATGCACCACCTGTGTTCGCATTCTCAAAGACACACCTCTCTTTCAAGAGGATTCGCAGCCTATCAAGCCCTAGTAAGGCTCTTCCCTTTGCATCGAATTAAACCACATGCTCCACTGCTTATGTGGGCCCCCATTAATTCCTTTAAGTTTCATTCTTGCGAACGTACTCCCCAAGCGTGATACTTAATGCGTTAGCTACAACACTGCATGGGTTGATACGCACAGTGCCTATTATCTATCGTTTATGGTTAGGACTACTAGGGTATATAATGCCATTCGCTCCCCTAGCTTTCATCTCTCAGTGTCAGTGTCGGCCCAGCAGAGTGCTTTCACCATTGGTGTTCTTTTTTATCTCTATGTATTTCACTGCTCCACCAGAAATTCCCTATGCCCCTACTATAATCTAGCTTGGTAGTTTCCACCACCTGTCCAAGGTTGAGCCCTGGGATTTGATGGTGGACTTAAAAAGCCACCTACAGACGCTTTACGCACAATTATTTCGGATAACGCTTGCATCCTCTGTATTACCGCGGCTGCTGGCATAGAGTTAGATGATTGTTATTTCGAAGATACCATCATTGTTTTTTCTCTGGGAAAAGAAGTTCATGACCCATGGGCCTTCTACCTCCATGCGGCATTGCTACGTCATGCTTTTGCCTATTGCAAAAAATTCCTCACTGATGCTTCCTGTAGGAGTCTGGGCCATGTATCAGTCTTATTGTGCCTGATCATCCTCTCGGACCAGCTAATGATCATCTCTTTGGTAAGCTATTTCCTCACCAACTAGCTAATCAGACGTGAGCCCCTCCTTGGGCAGATTCCTCCTTTTGCTCCTCAGCCTACGGGGTATTAGCAGCCGTTTCCAGTTGTTGTTCTCCTCCCAAGGGCAGGTTCTTATGTGTTACTCACCCATCCTCCATTGGAAACACCATTTCCAGTGTTTCCTGTCCGACTTGTATGTGTTAAGCATGCCGCCAGCGTTCATCCTGAGCCAGGATCAAACTCTCCATGAGATTCATAGTTACATTACTTATTGCTTCGTTGTTAAAAATAATTCCTACTAACTGACTCATCTGATCTGTTGACTGATTGATGGCTGAGTACTGGGCATGTAAGACTGAACTGTACTTAGTCTGAATAACTAGATTGAGAATATAGAGTTTTTATGAATATGAGAAAGGGACTAACTGAGTAACATGAGATAGCTAAGCATGAATTCATGAAATACTTGTATTGTATGAGAATACAAGCCCAGGCGTATAACATGATTTGGAAACATTTTGTAAGTTGAGGTACTGAAACACTGATAACTACATGCTATGGTCAAGCAAACTCGAAATTGGACTATGGTACTGATCTAATTTCTGAACTAAGGCTGAGGCTGGTACTATATCTATGACTGTAGCAGAGACTGCAACTAAATCTATAATTGAGACTCATACTAGGACTGAATATTGGTTTTTGATAATTGAGGTTTAGACTAGTACTAAAGTACTAAATTTTGATGGCTAAGTAATTGATAACTGAAAGCCATGGTCCTATAGGACTATCTAAGTCCTTTACTGAATAACAATTACTGAACTGACGTTGTAACTGAGGCCTGAGGGACGGAACATCAACACCACGAATTCACCAAGGGATCTAAACTAAGGGTATACATGACATAACCTGAATTTTGTTGATCACTAGGAGTGGAACATGAGTCATGTAGGCTGAGCATACTGTAAAGCACGACATGAGTACATGAGTCGTGAGCTGCATGACTTGAGTTTGAAGGTTCTATATTCATGGGACATTATCCGTACTATTGAGTAAACTGGAACTCCTAATACTAGGAACTGGAAACGCTTATAATTATATGGAAGGTACATAAATGTAAGTTGTGTTCATGGAACATGATTTGTACCGCGGAGTAAACTGGGACCCCTTATACTGGGAATGGAAATCGAACATAATTTTCACTAATATCCACAAATATGTGCGATGATCATGGAGCTGACAGGTAGGACATGAATAGATATTATGATACTTGATGGGTTTTGAAGATCTTTAATCCTATTCTGAGACGGTCTGCATGATTATGTTCATTGCGAGAATAGACGAGGATGACATCTATGAAGACTATGACGAACATGTCCAAGTACTGCTTGAACATATGGTTCATCAATTCCATGAGACATGACTAAGAATTCGAAGTGACCGTACCAAGTTTGAAAAGTTGTTCTTCGAATGTCACATTCTCTAACTCTAGGTTGATGATAGCCTGATCAGAGGTCTATCTTAGAGAAATAGCTGGCACACTGAAGTTGGCCAAACAAGTCATTGATTCTGGGAAGTGGATACTTGTTCGTAACCATGACTTTATTAAGCTGACGGTAGTCTATACACATTCTGAGGGAACCATCTTTCTTACGCATGAATAAGACTGGTGCACCGCACGGGGACACACTGGGTTTGATGAAACCCTTATCTAGGAGATCCTTCAACTGATCTTTCAATTCTCTGAGTTCTGCTAGTGCCATTATGTATGGTAGAATAGATATGGGCTGAGTATTTGGAAGAAGGTCTATGCCGAAGTCTATTTCCCTTTTGGGAGAAATTCCTGGAAGATCTTCGGGAAAGACATCTGAATATTCATTCACGACTGGGACTGATTCGAGACTGGGAGTTTTAGAACTAGTGTCCTTAACTCGAACAAGATGATAGACATATCTTTTAGATATCATTTTCCATTCCCAAAGGTAGGAAATAAGCTGACCTCTAAAACCTAAAGTACTACCCCTCCACTCTAGGATAGGTTCATTCGGAAATTGAAACAAGACTATTTTATTTCTGCAGTCGATTGTGGCATAATAGGAATGAAGCCATTCTATGCCGAGAATGACATCAAAATCATTCATCTCTAATTTAAATAAATCTACTCAAGTGACTTTCTAAGATACCATAATCGGACAGTTCCTATATACCCGTTGGGCTATGATAGTTTTACCCACTGGGATAGAGACTCAGAAGGATTCTGCCAGAATTTTTGGACAGACTCTGAAATCAACTGCTATATAGGGAGAAACAAAATACAAAGAAGCTCCTGGATCTAACAAGATGTAAACATGTACATGAAAGATTTATAACATACCAGTAACTACATCAGGAAAATTTTCCTGATCCTGTTGGGACTGAAAAGAATAGAGTCTATTTGGGTGTTGCCTACTAGTAGCACTGGAGATGGCACCCTGTTGATTCGAGCGACCGGACTGAGCTGAGGAACGGTTACGTTGACCCTAAAAACCTGACTAGGGACAATCTCTGACTCTGTGGCCTGGCTTGCCACATCTAAAGCAAACGTCGTTGCCATCTCTGTAAATACCTTGGTGGTTCATACCATAAGTCTGACAAAGGGGATGGGTTCGGGCACTGCTAACACTGCCTTAAGGTTTAGGTCCTGGCACCCTATCCCTATTATCGTCTCTGAATTTCGACACTGGAGCACTGGCTAAAGAAGGGGCTTAAACAACAGCCTACTGATTGCTATGAGCTACTACTAAGTAAGATAAAGTAAGGGATATGGTTCTGAATTCGCCATGAAAGGCATGCTCGTCCAGGGAATCTGCCTGAATGGGCGAAGGTACTAACTGATTTCCGGTTCTTCTTTAGTTAGCCCTTTTGGAAGACATATTTAGTAAATAAAATGGAAAAATGGATTAGATTGGGAGTCTACATTTGAGATTATGCTCACTGGCACGACATAAATACTGAAAGAACGGAAACTGTTCCTAAAACATCTCATAGCTTCCTGTCCATAAGTGTGGTGCACAACACACCCATGCACAAGACTCTACTAGATGTGGATTTTCAGACTTCTTAGGACACTGTTGAAACTTGTCTCTGATACTAAGTTTGTAACGCCCCGAATCTGGTACCCAAAATGCTACACGATGCTCATGACCCTGAAGGACCATAAGCTAACCCATGACTGATATTTGTACCTGTATATTGTATGACTTCTGAACCTATGTTATAAAACACCATAGCATAAATATGTCAGTACGTTTGAATGTACTGGTATGCATGTGAGGTAGGCTGAATGCAAAGGGTTCATATACATGAACTATACTAACTGATTGAATAACATGAGCATGAGAATACATGCATGAATACATAATAATTGTAACTGAGTTTGTGATAACATAATTACTGAGTACGAGTACTGATAACATGAGATACTGATAGCTATATAAGTAAAATAACTGATACTGAGTGACTATATCTGACAGTTTAGGTTCTGATGGAACTAGCTGAGTTCCGTAATATTCTGAGTTGATTGTATCTGACAGTCCTAAAATTTAAAAAAATAGTTGAGTTCTTTTACTGAGACTGAATGATTGTATCTAATAGTCTGATATGTAACTGAAACTGTGGGAAGTAGTTATCTAACCGACATGCCCCAAATAATGCATTATAGCTGAGTTGGGGTCCAATCTGTAACCCCAATTGGAAGGGTGTCAATACCGCGCCACCGGTAAGGACAAGCTGTGGATGACCCTCATCTGATATTATCCCCAAAAGAGAACGGTGGGACCCTCATCTGACAGTGTTTATCCACCCCATCAACCCTCATCTGACAGTGTTGATGTCTCAACCTATGCTAGCTACATAGTTCTAGAAGGATGACTTCTAAGAATCACACCCTCAACTGACAGTGTGTGTTCCCATCCTTGGGTTCACTCGGTGCTAATTCCTACTCCCATCTGAATAGACACTGAACATGGATTACTGAACTGAATCGGACTGAATTAACTGAGTTTCGTTGACTGACGGAATAGTACTGAGATTACTGAATTTCTGAGATTTCTGAGTTTACTGGGTTTTCCTGAGTCACATGAATGGTTGAATTTCTATGAACATGGATCGACTGAGAGTATCTTGAAAACATGACAATGTCTCTAGGCACACAGCTAAATTATCGGGTACAAGTACCCCCTGGATTCGATAGCATAAAACTGACAAAGCATGACTTTCTTGAATACATGACCAACATCACAATCCATAATATAATAAGTTGAAGATTTCATGAAGTAGAAGTTCTAAAGAACCACAAAGGCTACATATGTATCCATAATTCACTGACTAAGACATTTCATCAAACACTTGACATGCATAAACTTGTACATGATTGGGGATTTCATATTATCATACTAGTATGGCACTATTCCTTCACATAGGCATTTAATCGAACACCTAGGGAGCATGTTTTGGTTATACAATCATCAACACATCTAATAATTATGGATACATCATTCAATATATAAATTTAAGGGTTTATCATGATTATTATGCAAACCACCACATACTAGGGTTAATCATTGGAATATGCAATTTCAAACATGAATCAAAACCCCACAACATCATGAACATGAATTTCAATTCTATTTAAATCATGAACATTCATAAACACACAAATCTTATATTTTGAAAAGAGATTATTGAGCTTCATGGGCGAAAGGGACCCATGAATCAACACATGACATACCTGGGTTGTGAGTTTCTTGAAGTTCTTGGACTTGAAGAACTTGGAATCTTTTAGTTTCTTGAAGAAGGATTTGGATCTTGTTCTTGGGGATTATCTTTGATTGAAAATCCTAATTTGATGTTGTAGATAGATAATGAACTTATGAGCCTTGGTCTGATATAATGAGGGGTTAAAATGGGTGGAAAAGACCCAAATACCCTTTTAAAAATGACTTTAAAATAACTAAACGAACTATACGATGGTTAGTGTGATGGTCCGTCGATGGGTCGACGGTCCATTGGTCCTGACCATCGCACCTGGGCAGAGGGGTTCATGTCTCTACTGCGACGGCTTGGGTGACGGTTCATCGCTAGCTCAGCGGTCTGTTAGCCTGAGCCATCGCCCTTAGGTAAAAAGTGGTTTCACTGCCTCCACTACGATGGTTTGGGAGATGGTCCATCGCTAGCTCGACGGTCCGTCGGCCCTCATCGTTACACCTGGGCAGTTTTGACTGCTTTCTGTATAACGGCCATAACTTTCTTTCCCGATACCGGATTTGGATGAAATTGGTATAGTTGGAAAGCTAATTAAATTTCCCACATGAAAAAAAGTGAAAATATTAAAAATTCAACATATATAAAAGTGGATTCATCTTTCAAATTAAGTTTCTAACATACTCGGGACGATTTCAAGCTAGGTAGAAGTACGGGGTATTAAATTTCAAGACCCCAATAAGTGTTTCGACTTATTAGATAGTGTATGGAAAGGCTTGTCACTTGCCTATTGAGATTGAACATGAAGAACTTTGGGCTTTGAAAAAGCTGAATTTTGAGTGGCAACATACAGCAAAGTTGAGGATAAATAGTATAAATGAGTCGGATGAATTTCAACTTTGGGCACATAAAAGTTCTGCACTTTACAATAAAAAGATGAAGTTGTATAATGAATGAAAAAATGAGAAAAGAATCTTTTAAAAGGGTGACCACGTATTGCTCGACAACTCAAGGATTAAACTATTTCCAAGTAAGTTGAGGTGTAGATAGTATTGTCCATTCACGATTATAAAAATTTATCCCTATGGTTCTTTAGAACTGAAGAGGGATGGTGAAGCCCTATTTAAGGTAAATGGACAAAGAGTAAAGCACTATATGGGAAATTATAAAGAAGCGAATAAGATTGTTAAAACTGACCTTGGTCAAGACTGAGTAACCGAGGCAATTGTGTCATGTCACGGTGCTAAATCAAGTGTTGCATGAGAGGCAACCCATGAGACTAGTAGGTGAAATCAAAGTATCCAAATTATCCATGTCGTGCTACGACGTTAAATCAAATATTTTGTGGGAGGCAACCCATGTTTTTGTACTTGTTTAATTATAGGGTAATATGTTTTTTCAGTTTGCAAGACTAAGAAATGAAGGAAATATCCAGAGAAGTTGAAAATTTTTTGGTTATACGGACTCTTTATGAGTCGTATGTAGATGGTACGACTCATAAGTAGGATTCATATGGACCTGGTAGAAAATTCAAAATCAGGCAAAAGTTTTTGGAATGGATACGATTCTCAGAATGAGTCGTACCTTCAAGGTACGACTTGTCACATTGAGTCGTATCCACTCCAAAACGCAAGATTCTAGTTCTATACGATTCAAAGGCACAACCTGTAAGCCTGGGTACGAGTCATATACATAACTCATACCCAAGTCGCGGGTCGACCCAATCCAAAATAATGATTTAAATAGAATTTGGGCACCCAACTCGGGTACCCGACACTCGAAACAACCCTACACCAACAAAAACTTCATCTTTGCCTAACTTTAAAGTTCTAAAGGTATGAAATTTTTTCGAATGAAGTACCAAATTACTCAAATTTGTTGCTTGACATAACTTAAGCATAGATTTTGAAGAAAGAGGGTTGAAATCAGTGAGAATACAAATTCACCCAAGAAAGTAAGTTTTCAAACTCAATCTCACTACATTTCAAGATGAAATCATGAATGCGAGTTATTCCTAACTTGATTTAAGTTGCAATTACTTGGTTGTTTTACATTGGTACCCTAGTTGTTGGGTTTAGGGTGGAAATGGAAGTTGGGGAGAATATGGGTTTAGGTGTTGATATTTTGTTTGTCTTGACATCTTGTTCCATGATTTATTTAGTATTTGTCTATTATTTCTTGTCTTGAGCTAGGGATCTATCGGAAACAGCCTTTCTACTTCTCTTGAAGTAGTGGTATGGATTGCGTACATCTTACCCCCCCAGACCCTACTATGTGGGAATACACTGGGTTTGTTGTTGTGGTAGTGGTGGTGGTTAAAATTGATTGATGTTGCTGCAAAATTGTCATGGGTAGTTTGGGTATTTGCTTTGGAGTCAAACTTTAATGTTGGGCTTCTATATTGCAGTGGATACAAGACCCTTTACGACTTGTACCCACCAATACGAGGTCATAATAGGACTCGTACCCATTGACTACACAGTCTAAAAAGTTTAAGGTTCTGGAATGGATACGACTCGTCCATACAAGTCATATCCAAACCATACGACTCGTACACTTAGAGTCATACTGACCTGAGAGTAATAGAATTTTAATTAAATATTTCTAGTCTGCTTACAACTCTTGGTAATGAGTCGTACCTTGTCGGTATGACTGGTTAGGAGGAGTCGTAAGCTGACCAATGAACAATTATTCATGCACTGTGTAATATATGACTCTACTATACGAGTCGTAGCTAGTCAATACGACCAATATCCTCCACTCGTACCCTTAACAGGACATACATACTGAACTTTAGTTTTAAATTTTTGTTTTATTTTCTTTATTTACTTACTAATAATAGTGTACTTGTAGGTACCATGCCTTCAAAGAACGCTTCTTCATCCAAACAAGTCAAAAAGGGAACAAAGTAGACACCGATTACTAATTCGAAATCCAGTGGTTCTAAGTTTAATGTGTCAACCGACAGTAGTAGTGAACTTTATGAAGACTTATCAAAGGGCAAGGTTTCCCCAAAAAGGAAAGTATCCAACAAAAGAAAGGATAAAAAAGTTTTACCCCCAGAAGAATCACCTCCACGTGGCCCGAGGAGAAAGAATCTAACTGTCTCTCCTATGCACACACCACAGCCTACTGATAATAATGAAGATGCTGAATCCAGTTTAAAAGAATCCAGTTTTGAGGAGGCCAAAAGTACAGAAGAGGGCGAGGCTACCCCAATTGATTGACAGGACCACACACTTACAGTTTTTACTACTCCAGTGCTCATCGTCGAATAAGATATTTAACAGTGGGCTGGTCAGACTTTCAGGTGGCAAGATTAAAAGGGTGTTGTATCTGGATCGAAGATTGACGACTACCGGGATAACAGAATTTCCTGGATTCAAGGAGCGTTTCCAATAATATGGTTTTGATTGGATGACAAGGGTACCGGGAAAATATAGTGAGGTACTTGTGCGAGAATTTTATGTGGCATACAAGGGTAGACTTCAAAGGAAAAATCCACAAGGTCAGCAATGGAAAGGTGGTGAGCCAATTTCTTTATTGGTTATTCGGGGAGTGTGGGTGGAAATTTCCCTATGTACAATTGGAAGATTCTAACATGGACTAGAGTATCAGGCTCTAATAAATACTGAAGAAATAGACAACTGTATAGAAGAGATAAGAAAGATTACCAAAAGGACACTGGGTTCTAATAAGAAAATGGAGTTCTTTAGGTGGATTGCGGAGCGTATAGCTTTGAATGGACAAAATGCAGTTTGGGTACCTCACAGAAAATTAAGAAGAATACCCTCAACTTTGAGGGTAAGGCATGGTGAACTCTGGTGCGCCACAGGTTGTGTCCCACCACAGGGGACAATGTTTTGATCCTAGTTCGGGAAGCCATGATAGCCGGCTTCATAGTCAATTATGAGTTAGATGTCGCAGAGTTTTTATCAAGGGAGTTAAGAGACCAGGCTGTAGAGGGTCAGAAGTTATTATTGGCTTACCCCTGCATGGTCACATATATATGTTTGGCTGCGGGAGTTCTGGAACTTATTGGTATAGATGAGATGTTAGAGTCAACGAGAACGACAAACTTCGGCCTAATCAGAGATGCTGCCAACCCTTTGGCCCGGCAGGCAACGCAGACATTAGACTTGATAGCAGGGATATTCCCGTAGGGTAGTCAAGTTGAAACCACTAAGGTAGCCGAAGCAGGAGCATAGACAGAGACTTCACCTATAAATGCAGTGAGTACTTTTAGTGCCCCACTGCCAATATAGTTTGTGCCACCCAGGCTACGAGGTATGCCTTTGGGACTTATGATGATTACACAGGCACTATGAACCGAGGTTAGGACTAGATTAGCCATACTGAGGCTAAGGTTGGATATATGGAAAGAGGCGTGAAGCCCTGGATCAATACAGAATTTTTTAACCAGGACAGACGGGCCCAGGGGTGGCTAAATACTTTTGAGTCGAGGATTACTCGACAGTTGAGTGGTAGGAAGAAGCCCTATATTGCTGAGGTCAAATTTGAGGTTGCCGAGATTAAGAGGATGGTCACTGAATTGTATGATAGATAGATAGTTTTGGAGCCCATGATCAAGACTGTAGTTCCTACAGTTCACATGCAAAATATTTGGGCTATTCCAGAGTCGAGAGCTAAGGAGACTAGAGAAGATAAGAAAGCATGGAAAAAGAGAAAGTATGAAGAAAAATATACAGGCAAGAAGGCTAGGGTTGAGAGTATTTAGAGCAAGCAGGATCGGGAGACGAGGGTCCGAGAGATGGCCACTAGAGCTGGTATATTGAGATCACCAGTTGTGGATGCTGAAAGAGTCGGTGTTGCACCCTCGACTATTATTAATTCAGTCCCAGCTGATAGGACGGTAGCTGAGGAGAGTGAGACCTGCTCTGAGGGCCCAGTGTTGTTGTTGATGAGCCACACCTTGAGTGCCCAGGTATAATCTTTTATCCTTACTTTATATTTTTTTTAGCTCTGAGAGCAGTGCAACAATTTTAGTTAGGGGTAGGGATTATTCTGAATATCTGGGAGTAGATAAAAAAGTATAAAAAGTTAAAAGTCTATTATGACTTGCAGATTTGGTGCTGACAGTTGGGATAGAAAGAAAATCAGCACCTATGGCAGCATATTATTTTTATTGTAATTTTTGAGAGATTTTGAAAAATTCATTTGTATTAAAATTGTGATTTTGGTATTGATTTTTGAATTTGAATTTGGAAACATTGTTGATTTGAAATGATTATATTGAGAATTTGTTAAATAAAATTGTGCTGAAAAATTTGCCCTCTGAAAATTTTGTCTACTGTGTGATATGTATATGTGTGAGACTGTTGTGAATCTGGAAATGGCATCAAGACTACAGATAGAACAATTAGGGACAAACAGTTGCATAAATAGATAGCTAGTACTTAGTAATGTAACCCTGTACAAGTGTGTGTGAGGTATACTGAGTTCCTGGTGCGTCCGAATCTAGAAATTGTTCAGTTGCTTTTACCTAGGTTTAGGATAGTTTAGTAGGAGATGATCATAGGCCTTTTTTATGTGAGTCCACCTGAGCCTAAAATACCTTAACCAAATGAATAAATCCCTTGATCCAAATATTTGGGACTGAATAGACCAATTATGTTGTTTACACCAATTTCACCTTCCCATTTCCCTTATAATGAACCTGTTTTGGCCCTGGTCTTCTTTGGACACTGTGCACCTCAACTCAGGCAAATCGTCTAAGTTAAGGGTGGCTATTATAGGGGTGCATAAGAGAAAATGAGTATGAAAAAAGTGTGTAGAATAAAAATAGTTAAAACTTGGACAGGTGTGATGAGAATAAAGGACAAAAAAATTGTAAGAAAAAGCAAAAGAAAAATAAAAGTGAGGAAACCGCACCTGGCCCAATCTGAATGTACTTATAATAAAAAAAAGACATAAAGAAGGAAATAAAAGAAGAAGTGGAAAAATAAGTAGATCCCAAAAAATGTGTAGTGTCCAGGAGGCTTAGTCACTAAATAAATCCCAAAAGATATCATACCAGCCCCAAGCCTACGTTACAAGCCGAATAAAGTCCTATAGTGATCCTACCATGACTATCTGAAAACTTAGGAAAAGAACATAAGGGCAAGCCTATGGTATTTTTTACACACCGATAATATTTCTTTGTGAGCAAGAGAGTCATTTGTATATCCCTAAATAGATTGGTTTATCCATACGGAGTGTGAATGGGATTTCTTTGACTGTGAGCATACATGGATTTTGTTACTAGATTGCTAAATTGTTGGGTGAATGTAATTTGTGTCTATGCCCAGTTGTATATTGCTAATATAATGACATCATTAGATTCCCTTATGTTTCTGCGTGTGCTAAATCACTATACGCAGTTTGAGTCTTTAAAAGTTAAAAGGATGGGAGTAACATAATTGAAATTAAATTCAAAAGAACTGCCATGGGTAGCTTAAGGTCTTTCTGTTTAAGCATTGTCTCTGTATCCTGAAATAGTATTTGGTTTTGTTTTCTTGAGGACGTGCAAAAGTCTAAGTTGATGGTGTTGATGTGTCATAGAAACACGACACTTTTGATGCTTAAAACCGTGAATGTATGTGTGAACTTAGGATATTTTGTTAGATATGATGCGCTTTGGCGATATTGTAGGTAAAACAGGTCTACTGTACTATTGGAATGAAAAGGAAAGAAAATGACCTGGAAAAGACCAACTCTGATCAAGGTACTAGTCAAGAGTCGTCAACACTCGATGTGACTCGTATTCTGACGGTATGCATAACAGAACCTAAGAAGCTAAGTATGGACAAGATACGATTGGAACATCTAAGTTGTAAGCAAGGATACGAGTCGTATGGAGAAGTTGTATGCATAACAGAATTTAAAGCTACCAGCCAAAGTTGTAGTCTCATAAGTATACGAGTCGAAAGTCTGAGTACGACTCATATACCGACTCATATAGGGAAGCCGTTTACAAACAGTGTTCAAAGCTAGAAAAACTAGAAGTCCCAGGTGGATAAAAGTGAAAGACACGAGTCATATGCTCATGTACGACTCGTGAGCAGAAATCGTATGCTGAACAGAAAGGTGAAGCCTTGGGAGATCAGAAACTGGAATGGATACGAGAGGGTAGGGTACGACTCGTATGATGCCGGTACGAGTTGAAGACCGAATCATACCGAGTGCCGACATAACTTTACCTTTTTTCCATTTTTATTTGAATTTTTATGTTATTTTGAGATACTATAAATACCCTAGGGTTTATCTTTTATTAGAGGACATATTTTTACAATACTTTTGCATAATTTACAATTGTTCTTGAGATCTGGGGGTTTTATTCAATTCAAGACTTCAGAGTTTATTCATCATATTCTTGTGCAATTAATTACATGCTTTATTAATTGATAATTATGAATTCTTGCATGAACATGAGTGGCTAATCTTCTTAACTAGGGTTGTGGGAACCCTGGCTGATTAGCTATGTAAAGAAAGTGTGATATTCATCTATTCTAGGGTTTATGCATGTATCTTAATCTTCTTCACAATAATTAATCTCTGAGATGTTGTAGAAGCGTAAGATAGCCTATATTTGCATTCATCCTTACAAGGGAGTTTGTGGTTGGGAAAAGAAGATTAGGACAGTGATTTGGGATTCACCTCCTTCTTATATTCCCCGCCATCTCATTTAATCACTTAATCTTACAAGGTGATAGTGAACTGAGGTCGTAGCAAGGAGCAACAAGACGAAGCCCTAAGACTGAACCGATAAAGGGTGAGATTTATCTTCACATTCACAAGACAGTTAATAATACATATCTTATGGACTTTACATGCAGAACAACAGAATAGGTAGGTTGAACACGAGAAATTTACGAAGTTAAGAATCCGGGAGGAACACAAGCCTAGTGTTCGTCTTCTATTGTTTACAACCCAACAACACTAACTTTCGGTTACTACTTGTGATTGATACAAAATCCCGCCCCCCCCTATCCATTTACTTTTTTGCACTGCTGCTCGTGAATTATATCAAATCAAGCAATTGTTCAGTATTCTCCCTGTGGATTCGACCCCAACCTAGTTGGGTGACTATATTTGGCATCAATCGCAGCATACTTCTATTGGAGTTAGTTTTGGACGACATCAGTTAAATACATAACATATTAAAAAAAACAAGGCGAACAAATTAAAATGGAAGAAATAAAAAAAAAATAACAAAGAAGCGAAAGATGGCAGGACAACCATGACATGTCTGCTTTACCACACTTATATAATATACTAGATGCAAGAGCCTCGTGCTTAGACGCTGCTTTTTTTGTTCTAATTTATGTGATATCATAATTTTTTGGGAGTTCATTAAATTTTTTGAATAATTTTAAATATTTAAGTTGTTAATTATTGTGATGTATAATACTTTATAATTTCTTAGATAATATGTGTTACTCTTGTTGTTTCAATTTATGAGAAACTGGTGGAATTTGGAGAGTCAACCAAATTTTTTTAATATAACTTTTAGATTATTTTAAATATTTTAAGTTGTTAATTATTGTAATTTATAATACTTTTGCATAATTTTTAGAGTATATATATTACTCTCTCTATTTCAAGTTATGTGACACTGATGAAATTTAGAGAGTCAACCAAATTTTTTGTATATAATTTTTATATATTTTGAGTTGTTAATTATTGTGATTTATAGTACTTTCTACTAATTTTCAAATAATATATGTTACTCTCTTTGTCCTAATTTATGTGAGTGTGATAGTATTTGGCGAATCAATCAAATTTTTTATATGTCGTTAAATATTTTAAGTTATTAATTATTGTGATTTATAATACTTTTTATGTAATTTTCAAAGAATATATATAACTTCTTTTGTTTCAATTTATGCGGCACTAATAAAATTTTGAAAGTCAACCAATTTTTTTATAAATCTTTCAAATATTTTAAGCGGTTAATTATTTTAATTTATGATAATTTTATGCAATTGTTAAGTACATAACATATTAAAAAATAAAATAAATAAATTAAAATGAAAGAAATAAAAAAATTACAAAGAAGTGGAAGTTGGCAAGACAACAATGACCTACCTACTTTAACGCACTTATATAGTATAGTAAAGTAAATTAAATGACATAAATAGTCCAGATTGCTCCCTTAAATATAAACTTACCAATTTTATTCCTTTAATCAACTATTAGTGAATTTATTCGCGCTTCGCGCAGATTAATTAGATTTTTGAGTGCTGAAATTTTCTTAAGAGATTTTTTTTATTTCAATTATTTCAAATTCTAACCAACTATACACACTCTTAAGTATATACATGCATTTTTTTTATGAATTTTCGTCACTCTCGTATTTTCAGTCTTCTTATATTTGATTTTTGTATACAATATTCTAAATGACACAATACTTTCATTTTTCTCAAAAGAAAGTAGAGAAAAAAAAGATTCCATCAAACTGGATTTGTTTTCATGCATATTTTTAATAAGTTTTAAACTTATTTATTATTTGTATATATGACACAAATCTAATTATGTGAATCTCGTATTCTCATTTTTAATCTTATTGTATCCTTTTTATTTCTCTTTAAATTATTTATCTTTAATGCTTTTTTTGTATGTGTGTGTGTGTTTTTCTTTCTTTACCTTCCTACATAGATGCAATTTTAGATAACAAAAGGTTTAGCAAAATGGAATTTCATTTCATTTTGTGGAATGTCTTTTTCATTTTAATAGATTAATTATCAGGCAATTTTAAATGAGTTTTTAATAAGCTAAAACTCTTAAAGATTAATAAAAAAGGAAAACACAATAAATGATAGTGCATATAAAGTAATTATTTTAAGAAGTAATTTTTTTTAATACATAACTCATTATAGGTGAAGAAAAATAGAAAAATAGAAAAATAGAAAAATATTAATAAAAATATAATTAAAATATTTGGTCATAAAGAGGTGCTGCATAACCTTGATGTGTTTAAAATAAAGGAAAAAAAATGAAATGTATTACTAGCTTTGCAAATTTATTTTTTGATAAGTGATTATTTAAGGTTTAGAGAAGAATTAAGATTCCTCTCTTTGGAAAGAAAATGAAATAAAAAGAGAATCATCTTCATGAAATCATTGTTATCTTAGAAATACTTTTGTTTTTCTTAAGTTGTAAGATTGAACAGTACAAACCAATAGACAATAGAAAATAGTAATAATCTTTAAAAATATTTAAAAAAATATATATAAAATTTAAAAAATCAAGAAATACAATTTTACGTACAATAAACAGCTTTCTTATGAATTAAAATGTCATTTAGAAATTATAAACTAATGTTGCATTCTCATATTTAAGATTTACTAAAGTTGACCTACATAGTTGCGGAATGATACATAGATACTTCCTTAAGTAGCACATGTATAAGTTTGTCTCCTTCCTTTGCTTCTACTTCAGAAAATAAACACTCTGATCTAGACACACATATAAAAAGTGGACCTCACCAATGAAAAAAAAAATAGAAAAATAGTTATCTAAATAAATATAAACTTTTGAGAATGTTATATTGTGAATTGAAGAGGAAAGAAGAACTACCATACAAACAAAGAATTTCTCTCAAAAGAATTTTAAACAAAAATAATTAGATTCTTGTCATATTAATATCCTACTTCATTTGTATGTTAATAGAGTCTTAAGAAAGCAAAAAACAAAAAGAAAAGAAAAAAAATAATTGCTGCATGAAACGAAAAAGAAGGATGATCAAATTGTTAACTAAAAGTGTTAGAGCAGTTGAAGATAAAATTTAATAAATTAAAAATACCAAAAATAATGCAATTAAAATATATCTTGGACGATAAGATTTTTTTCTATTGCTATATGGTATGTCTTATACCCATAGTGAGATGAGGATAAGAAAAACTACCATAGTAATAATCTTCTTTTTATCTACAATAAAAGTTTTTAATGAGATTAGGATAAAGAGAAATATAACACTGCAAAAAATTAATTAATGAAATACACATAATATAAAAGAAAGTTGTTCTAACAAAGTAATACATAGCTCTTAAAAAATATAAAACTGTAAGAAAGTAATACATAGCTCTTAAAAAAATCTAATGACTTTCAAAATGCACATACCTTACAAGAACAATTTTCATTAGATTCTTTCAAGAAATAATTATCATTGTTTCTCTCTATTTTAAGAAACAATTGTCATTGGACATTTTAATGCAAAATTAAATAATTGAGAGTTATGAATATGAAAAGGTTTTATATTTTTGAATTTTATTAATATTAATTAAGAGTGTAATTTACTTTGAACATAAAGAGATGTGAGTTATGGAAATGATTTTTAAAAATAAAATTATTGAAAAAAAATGAAAGAAAAACTCCAAAAAGGAAAAAAGGAAGATAAATAGGATCCTTGACCAAAGAGAGAGGTGCCACATCACCTTGTCTTGATTTTTCTTTTATTATTATACTAGTTGCATGAGGCCCCTGCTAAATTCGGGCCCAAACTCAAAATATTGTAATTTTAATCGAATGATATAAAATGTAATTTATGTTATTTTTATTGTATAATTAATTTAGTTTAATTGCATTTAATCATGTTTTTAATAAGTATTTCAATTATTATGTTCCTTAGTTAAATAATCGGATAAGTTTTTAAGAAAAAAATTATTCATGAGAAAGCAAGTTTTGCAATAAATTAACAAATACCAAAGAGAAACAAGTGATTCGATATTATACAGACTAACACAATAAATTATGATATTTGCAACTTTATAGATGGAGAATTTTTTTTTGATATTATTAATTTTTCACTCATTATTTTGGTATGTCGTGATTTTATGTTAATTAAATGTGAGGAGTTAAGCTTGGCCTTAAATGAAATTCAAGAAAAATATTATTAGTTCCAAAAAAATTTAATTAAGTGATTTAAAATATTTTGTAGAAACTATTTTTTCCTAAACCCGTAAAAAAGATATAGAGGGGAACATATGATATTAAATTATTTAAATATAAATAAAATACAATAAAGGCTTCAATTGAAAAAGAAAATATATAGCTTTAAATTTACCTTAATTCTGCCAACATGCACAAGGACAAAAAGGTAACTTCCGTTACTTCCTTTCGTCCATATTTGACATATTTTAACTTTCACACAACTAATTTTTTTAAGAAAAAAAAAGTTAAGAAGATATTGATAAGAAGATATTGACTTTTTCTTCAAATGTATTTTTATTTAGATGTATAATTTTTATCTAATGAAGAAATTATATTAAATTGATATCACTATTTAATTAGGATACGATTGTAAAATACTTTTTACTTCCGCGATTTGGAATATTAAATTGATACTACTATTTATTGAGGATAATTTAGTAAAAATATGTTTACTTTTAAAAGTGTGTCACGTGTTAAGGATTACTTTTCCTATTTTAAAATACTTGACATTTTTAGTAAAACTTTTGTCTCAAAATAGTTGGCATATTTAAAAAATTAAGAGATAATTAATTATTTTTTTCAACTCTACCCTTAGAAATAAAGATTTTTCATATAAATTGAAGAAGATTCATGTAATTAATATTAAATAGATAATAGGGCCATATTAGTCAATTTACACCTTTATAATTTTTTCTTAAAAGTTGTTCAAAATTTATACATGCTAACTATTTTAAGACGAATGAAATATATCAAAACTAAAAATACCATATAATATGAACGCAATAAAGTGAAAGAAAAAATATGAAAAAATTACACTATACTCCAAATATTAAAATATATTACAGTATAATATTACTAATCATTTCTTATTTAACTACAACAAAACTCAAAGAGGGGGAAGGGGAGGGGGGGGGGGGAGAACTAAAGAAGCAACAATTAAAATAATTCATATATTGAAATTTTTCCTGTAACTCGTAAAAGGCAGCAGTAACAAGCCCAATTACGTGTATGCATATGATTAGCCCTATGTGTCTGTGAGGACGACCAAATCTGATGATATATATATATATATATATTCAATACACACTAATTTTATGAGGCCGTGCTAAGCTCGGACCCAAACTCAATTAAAAAGGTATAATTTTTATTACAATTTTTAAATTTATAATTGATATAATTTAGTAGAAATTAGACATGTCTTATTCACTAATCTTCATAATTAAAGTAGTCACATAATTAGGTACTTCTTAAAGAAAATATTATGCAATAGAAAGAGAATTTTACTGGTGAATTAGTAAATACCAAAATAAAGAGATACAACTAATTCAATATTCTATAGCATAGTATGATTTGAACTTTGAAGTGTGAAAATATTTATAACCCTGTGAAGATCAAATAATGTACTTTCTTCATCATATCATATTTTTGCTAAATTCTGTTAGATTAATTTAATATTTTAAATTAAAATTCAGATATTCAAAAATTATATGAAAAACACTATATATATCGATTCCCATTAATATAGTGAGAACAATCTTAAACTATTAAATTAAAACTTATGTGATTTGGTCCGCAAAACATGAAACATAATACTAGTAAATATTTTGAAATGAAAAAGTAAAAAAAATAAAATTAAACAAGGACTACAAAAAGATTCATAAAAATTTATTATATAAATCAATCACAAAAGCACATATAGAAACTGTTTAGAAAAAGAGCGAGAAAGCTTTCAAAAATAGCATACATATAGAGAAAAATAAGTCTGCATAGCTACAGTTTAAAATTACAATTCGTAGCCCGTGTATTTATTGTATTTGTATCAATTGTTATTAACTATATTTGTATCAGTGAATACAAAATACAAAATTTGATACTTGCTTTCATTTTATGCAAATACTATGATTAAACTATAAATAATATAGAATCGCATAAATATAAAGTAAAGAAGATATTTACTTTAAAGAAGATACAAAAACACAATCATATGAAAATATTCATAAGAATCGAATATAGTTGATATAAATGCAGTAAGACACAATGAGATTGGGAGAGATGGGAGGAGAGTGATGAGAGAGGGGGCAATATAGTTAAGCTATGAATTGTAATTAATTAAAATTTAGTTGAGCAGGTTAATTAGGTGCTTATGTTTGCTAAGTTGTGTAGTTTTTCAAAATAAAATGCTGACCCACTTGAGGGATGTATCTGAGGACTACAATTTTTTTATGCATAAAACATTAAACATGATGCCTAAAAATTAAATCATGTCAATGAATGCCTATCAAACTTAGAAAATAAAGGACTAAAATAAAGAAGGTCTTCAAAATGATAAAGATAAAAGAACTTTTAAAAGGTAAACTACAAAAAATAAATTTGAATTTAAAAAATAAGATCATGACGTAAAAGTAATTAATTGAAAAAATTAAAATTAAGTTAAAAACTTTTGTCAGGACTATCAAAGTCCTTGAATTGTCTCTTCTTTGTAATAGTAATATAGATTTAAAAAGATATTAGTTTTGACTTCCGTCCATCTTTAGATAAACACACACAAATATCGTGAATTCTAAATATTCTAGCTTGCTAATACTCCGTAAGTTTATTCAAATTTAGTTCCACAGGTTTGCTAAAAACTGCTTCGTAAATTTGATCAAAAATCCATAAAATCAAATTTATGCCAAGTTTGTATGTAAAGGACCTAAATGTGCTCACAGTTTACGCGTATACATATTTTGGGTGAAATTTAGAAATCGATAGGATATTCACTTTTTAAAAGACAGTGACATTTACGTATAAATTACACATCTCAATATAAAATAATAACTTACTTTATTTTAAATGGCAACTACTCATACCATCTCCAAAAAGTTATTATAGGTGTTTGTCCAAATCGTCGAAGCCATAAGGCATTATGGTGAGATAATTTTGTGCACTGGGTGTTGATCGTTTGTCGTAAAGTACACATTGTGAAGTTATGATCATGCAGTGTCTATAAAAATTCACTAATTAACGTGATGTTTTATTCAATTACTTAAAAGTCTATTGAACCGTTTTTATAGTTACAAATGCTTATTAATATACTTTTTATTAACGCATTATTAGATATGTATGATATACATTTTACTTATTTTCCCCCAAAATATGCAGGAACCTGTTGCCTTTGAGGGAGGGATATTTGCTGGGCTTCTAAGGCTTGATTTGAATGAAGATCCTCTGAAGGAATGGGTTGCTAGAACAGTTGAGGCCTCAGGAGTTACAGCTGAAGAAATTGAGGCCACCGATGACCAAGCAGAGGACACCCCAGAACAGATAGAAATTGAATGACTTGTCTATCCCTTCTTCCCGCATTGGCACTACTCTTGTAAAAATACAATATTTAAGGAAATCGCATAATCTACATGAAACATGAACATACATTTTTATTGTTCTGCTGTTACTTTCCACAAACACACTGAAATCTGGAGCTAAAAGAGGAGACTCTCTCTTCAATTTAGCTCTCTTCCCTGTAGCAGATGAGGCAAAAAATACCGCAAACGCCTTGCATTTTTCATACGTGCTTCACTTTCTGTAACTTTAGACAGGCACCCTGCATGCCTGTCCTATGCACAAGTTTATTCCATTCTGCTGTAGTTCTTATCAAGAACTCAGGATGTTGAGCTAGATTTTTTAAAAGAAGTTGCTCCTGAATGATTTTGCACCCTTTAGCTAGTTATAAATAATACATGCTTTTAGGGGTCGTTTGGTAGAGTGTATTTGAAAATATAATACATGCATTAGTTAATGTGTATTACTAATACCTTGTTTGGTACGTCTTTTTGCCTATGTATAACTAATGCAAACATTAGTTTTACACTTTATTCTGTATTGAAGTGTGTATTAGTAACACACTCCATTTCCTATGTATTAATAATACAAAGATTCTTAACACATTCATTAATTTATTAAATGACCTTAATATCCCCCAATTTTCCTCTCAAAATATTTCACAATTTCTTTTCCTGCCATTTTAATTTTCATCAGTGAATCTTCTCAAAACATTTCGCAATTTCTTTTCCCACCATTTTAATTTACAACAATGAATATTTGATTTAAATAACCGCAACATATTTTTGTTTTACTTCGAAGTCTTTAAACTATTCCTTAATTTTACATCTTGTATTTTATTTTTGTTTCGACTATGTTAATTCGTCGGCATAACATTTCATACGCAAAGACAAAGGTCTTACAATTAATCTTAAATCTCTATATACTAGTTTAACAATACTAATTATGTTTGAGATGATAAAAGAACTTTGTTGCAAAAGAAAATATACAAAGTTAAAGAAGGGTATTTTTGTAAACAAAGACTTCTTTTATAGAAATTATGTAAGATATTTTATTTCTTATACATCAAATCAAACAATGTATAAAAAATAATACATTCATAACTAATACAAATATAATTAATGCAAGCATTACTAATACGCTATATTCTGTATTGTTTATATACACTCTACCAAACAACCCTTAAAGTCTCACTCCAACCTTACTAAAGGAGTACTCAACACCACTTATTGGGTACAGGAAACTGGTACTCAATCCTTAATGCACTATTACTATTTTTTCAATGTTTTTAGATGATTGATGAGGATACAAACTTGACAATATGAGCTGCGTGTTTTTTTTCTTTTAGAATTCATATAGTCAGTGATTTATATATCTTTTTATCAGTCGATGCCATTGTTATTTTTTATTTTATTGAATCAAAATCTATCTCGTGTCTTTTAACTTTGACCCAGTGGACCTTTTTATAAAAATGACGGAAAAAAATGAGCACTCTGGCCGGTCCAAAAGTGACCACCCCAAAGTAAAGAATAAAAACAAAGCAAAACTCAAACATTCTGGAAGTCTCTGAAAAACCGTCAAATTTATTTCTATCTTCGAGTAAAAGAGAAAAAGAAAATACTATTTTCCTACAGTGCTCTCGTTGCCATTGACATACAGCTCTAATGACCATTTTCTTCTCTTTCGCTACTTCACTTTTTGCTTGTTGTTTCAAGAAGTTCAAGGGATGATTTTTATAGTGTTGTCATCGACATGCTGCACCATTCTTCAAAAGTCTGATGAATTCCACCTTTCTTTGATAGTTGAAAAGCTTTTGAATCGTCATTTTCTTCTTTCTTTCTTTATCCTCTTTGTGCTTCTTGCATCTAGAAGTTCATGTTAGGATTTTTATCCTGATTTTCTTAATAAATTTAAGTTTTATTTTTTTAGAAGAAAAATAAAAATAATATTATAATTACTTTTATTTTTCTAAAAAAAATATAATTCTTTTTCATATTTGATTAATCTTTAAAAATATTTTGAGACTCTATAAATAAAACACCTCATTTTCATATAAGAACATAATAACATTTGCAATGTAATCATTAAAGAGACTTGTTTAGATGGAAGTTTTTTCCACAATAATTTAGATTTTATATTTGTTTCTTATATGTAGGTCAGTCTTGTTTAAAAGAAGATTTTTCCCACAATAATTTAGATTTTATATTTGTTTCTTATATGTAGGCCGTCTGATCAAATCATATTATGCCACAATCCGGGTCGGAGTTCTGATCGTAACGAGTATCCCGAACCATGAATGCCCGGGCGCTCTTCTATAGCTGATAATCATGCACAATATTCATATAATATAAGAAAATTTGCGAAAAACAACACATGACGGAACCATAATCAATCTCATAAACTTGAACAATTTGAAAAGGGAATTCTGCATATTCTAAATATGTGACAACCGTCTGCGAAATCTCTAACATTATAATATCCATCATAAATCTGAAACACAAATGGGACAAGGCCCCCAGTCAGACCATAAACCAAATAAATGATAATACTATGTAAACCCGGCCTTCTGGACTAGGGAAGATTCACCAACTGGAATTCTCAGACATACCGATCTACTGTTTAGCGGGACCTCGGGACTCTGTCTCAGATCCTGAAATATAGGGGGTCAATATAATTATACTAGTACACAGAACAATCCAAAATAATATACTTTTATACAACATAAGTGAGAGCAATTTATAAAACACTTTACAGAAGATATATGAAAACACACGGACAAACTTAAAAGACTTTGAACATTTACCTGTGCCTCAGATCCTGAAATATAGGGGGTCAATATAATTATACTGGTACACATAGCAATCCAAAATAATATAGTTTTATACAACATAAGTGAGAGCAATTTATAAAACACTTTACAGAAGATATATGAAAACACACGGACAAACTTAAAAGACTTTGAACATTTATTGAAATCCATGACTCACTCTTTATATTTACTTCTGAGTTAGGTCGTATACCCTACAACTCTACAATCCCACGGGTTATACGAAATCTTTCCTTAACTTGGCACCCAAGCCACCAACCCAAGTTTGCCGCAAGGGTTGGAGTCTCTATCTCTAATACGCCAAAGAGCACTAGGCCAGCGTATGGTCCCTCTCGGGGGGCCATAATAAACCCATATCGACGAAACATGGTTTTGGGCTAGGAGTTATCTGAATTCAAGACTTCTTCGAGCAACCACCTAACTCTCTTTAAGCCCATTTTTAACTCTTTAAGACATGTATTCTCTGAAATTAAACTCTAAAAATCTTACTCTGTTATGGCATTCATCTGATTGGTATCTTCATACTAAGACTTGCAAGTCATGTGTCTAGGCCATATAATATCATGTTGCAGTCTCTTCATTCAAAACATAAAGTTTGGACCAACACATCATTCAAACAGTTCAAGAGAATTCATACTTCAAAATATATGTCCAAATTATACAAAGACTCTCTCTTTTCAACATTTCAACAAAACATGTGGTGGTCAAGTATTTTTGTGACAAACCATTCCACTATTTAAAATCATCACTTCTCACTTTTATAAACAAGAAACAAACTCCCTCTCTTCAGTCTATACCAAAAGACAAGTCTCAAACAACATTAAACACACTTGTATCATGTTTCTCAATATGCATTTGAAATAATCTATACCGTATGGAAACAATGGGGATTCATAACAAGAGAGGGATTCTATATGCTCATGCTCTAAATTAAATCTTCAAATTCAATTACATACATACTTGTGTATGAATACAAATCAAATTTAGGGGAAATGCCTCAAAACCAAAACATTATATCATTGAAAGAATTCAAAATGCATGATCTTTAATATAATTCAAAACCCTTCATGAACTTATGATTTTTCAACATTCAATCGTTATTAAAAACATTTTTCACTATGGCCATGTAGTTTAGAAAATCCCCACGTACCTTAGATTACACGGTTTAAAGAGTAAAACTCGAATCTTGATTTGTTCCTTGGAAATCTTGGACTTAAGGAGTGATTTTCTTTATTTTTTATTCTTGGAGGAAACTCTAGTTTGATCTTACTTTTTAGAGTGAAAAGAGGATTTTGATATTGTATAACTGATAATGATTGACTAATAACGTTTAGAGAGTAATTAAATTCATTGGGGAGGTTTTCTGAAAAGAAAAAGTACCAAAACACCCCTTTTAAAACATTCCGTCTGCGCAACTTTGGACTCCTGATGGCTTGGTTGACGGACCGTCAGGATGGTGACGGACTGTCACCTAGACCATCAGGTCATGTCCAGTAACTTCTATTATTGGGCTGACGGGCTTCTTGACGAGCCGTCACTGACTTGACGGTCCGTCGGGTTAGCCATCGCACCCACGGTAGATTGACACCTCTCTTTAAAATAGGCATAACTTTTTACTCCTATATCGGATTAAGGTGAAACTAGTGGATTTGGAAAAAAGACTCAAAGACCTTTCATTTGATATATAGTAAGACCCCTAATTCGTTATATATAAAAAGTTACGGTCAATGAAAGTTGACCCAAGTTCAGACGCTTACTAAAACTCAATCAATAGGAAAACTTTCAACTCGCCTTTGAGTTAAGGGACTTCTATGATCTCAATTCATGTTCAACTAGATTCCTACGCTATATAATTGATTAACACACTAAATTTATATAGGATTTATTGGCTTTTGGAACTATTACGCGTAGGAATGATGGTTTACTTTCTAGCCTGAAATGCGGGTTGTTACATATTAATGATATTCTTTTTAATATATTTTTATTTTTCATCTGATTTATCATCTCTATGATTAGAAAACTTTAAGCTTCTACATGACACTCTCTCGATTTCAAATTCAACAAGTGGTATCAAAGACTATGGTTCAATGGTCCGATGGTTCAAACTGAGGACATGTTGAGATCAAAGTTGCAATTAATTTGATGATAATGAAGATCTTTGTCTAACTACATGTAAAGAAAAGTTTCAAACAAATTTTCAACAATCCTGCTGCTAATCCATCTTTAAAACTAAAATCAATTTTCAACCCATGTTAACTTTTATGTTTGGGCTCTTTTCAACTCATGCATATATACTTTTAACGCATGAGCTTCACTTTTAACCTGAGTGTGCTCACTTTGAATGTATAAAACTTTAATTTTAACCCTGTTCACTTATAACACAGGGTTTCAATAATATTAACCCATGTTTTTATTTTTAACGCATATAGCTTCAATTTTTATCTCATATAAGCTTTTAATCATAGTAAGCAACAGTGACATATGAAAATCGTATGAAGAAGAAAGATCAAAATTATTTTGTCAAGAAAAGAGAGATTTGTTAGGATTTTTGTCCTGATTTTCTTACTAAATTTAAGTTTTACTTTTCTTAGAAGGAAAATATAATTCTTTTTCATATTTGGCTAACCTCTTTGGAAAGATTTCGGAACTCTATAAATAGAAAACTCTCCTTCTCATACAAGAACACAATAACATCCATAATGTAGTCATTTTAAAAGTTTTTTTTAAAGGGGAATTTTTTCTAAAATAATTTAGGTTTTATATTTGTTTCTTATATGTAGGTCGTTTGACCAAACCATATTAATAATATTCTTTTTAGTATGTTTTTCTTTGTCATCTGATTTATCATCTCTATGGTTTGCAAACTTTAAGCTTCTACATGGCGTTCTCTCTATTTCGAACCAAATAGTTCAAGGGATGATAAACAAAAAAACTCAAAAATCAATTCTTTCATTATGTGCTCACCAATACTCCGATAAGCTACTATTTGTCTGATTTTCATTTGCTGAAGTTGTGTTGCTCGAAGCCCAAAAACTCCTTTTGGTCTAATTCTACTTTGTTATATCTAACTTTATTTTCATGTACCCTTGATGAATGATTGTATTAGTGCTTGAGACTCTATGAAATACTTTACTGTTGTTGCCTTTATTCATTAATGAAAGTAAAAATTTAAGTGTGTTCTTTCCTATATTCTCTACTACTATTACTCTTTTAAAATGTAATCATAAAATGAACGTTGTTGCTTCCCTATTTCCCATCTATCTGTCTTGGTATATTTTTCTTATTTTAATTTTCAAAGTAGGAATGTTTAACACGCCAAAAGTTTCTAAAATTATATCTCAAATTTAGCACAAAAAATTAGTCAGAAACTAGAAAATTCTTCACAGAATGACTCAGACAATGAGTCGTCATCAATGCCGACAACTCATTGGATGAGCTATTTTGAGTTTTTATCCAAAAGTCTTGAAGGATTGTATTTCATCCCCATGGCAATAACTCTTGAGGATAAGTCATTGTGAGTCACAATAAGTCGTCGTATGACCCGATCTGAAGATCAAATCCAAAGTCCCACAAAGTAATATTTTCCTCCTAGTGAAAACAATTGGATAAGGTGAATCGTTGTCACCTCAGACGACTCTTTAGGTCACTCGTCTTGATGAAGATAAGGAAGTTAACATTCTGGGTCCCTAGGTAATGAGACTACATAACGACTTATCATTAATGATGATTAGTCATTGTGTCCCACTCGTACCTAGGACTTATAACTCTGTCCATTCATAATGAGTCTAAGATGAGTCATTATCATACATAATGACTCATTTCGGGACCCGCGATGATTGGATACTATAAAATATTTACATTTTATTTGGGGTATTTTCATCTTTTCCTCTCTTTTAACTCCCTATACGACATTATTTAGGTCTTTTAGAAAAAGAGTAAGAGAGATAACCCGATACTTTACCTTTATTCTCTCCTAAAGTACTTAGAAGATTTTTAGAAGGCAATTCTTTTCTCTCTAATAGAAGAAAGTTAGGGTTCTTCTCTAAAATCTCCAAGCCCATATTCTTAGCAAGAATTGTCCAATCTTCAGGTATGTGGATATTCAAGTGTCTCCTTCCATTCTCATGCCCAGAATAAGTTTCAAAGTTTAATTTCTATAAAATCTATGATTTAGGGCAAGTTCCCAAATATTCCAATTTTATGATTTCTTTCAGTATTTATGTTTTTGAATATCTTATGAATATGAATATTGTTGTACGCATTATTTTAAATAGGATTTTTATATATGTTGGTGTGTTATGAACACACAACCCTAGATTCTTTTAAAAATAGCATAAAACATCTAAATAAAACATAAGTTCATATGAGTATTCAGTAGACCATGTATATCATGATTTTCATAGATAGAAAATTGCATATAACTAGTTTCATGATTTCAAACAACTTTAGCTACAATAAAATAAACTAGTTTATAAATAAGATTTATATATATATATATATATATTGGCATGTTATGAACACACGATCCATGATTCTTATAAAAATAGCATGAAATATCTAATTGGAGCTAAATTTTAGATGAGTATTTCAATATACCATGTTATCATGATTTTTAGAGATAGAAAATTGTATATAACTAGTTATACGATTCACTTATCTTCAACTACAGTAACATAAACTAGTTTATTTATTTTACTCAAATGTATGAGCATAAGCATATAATTATGGTATTAGTAATTAGCATCGAGAGGACATGAATTTAGTTAATCCAAGTCCCAAACTATGTGCCACCGTAGGTAAAAGGGGTCCTTGCCAGTGAGAGTATCTCTCTTGCCCAAATTGGCTCACGAGTGTATTCACAAAAATCATGATTCTTACCCTAGAAAAGGTATACAATACCCTCCCAACTTGTGTTATAGGTTGATTTTCACGTTTTCTCACATGGTCTATGTTGGTTATGAAAACCTCTCACAGTTTCAGACTCAGTATTGTACATGACCTTTATTTCAGTTTGTACTTGCTTAACTCATGACTTTTTAGATTATCACATTTATTATTAGTTTACATATATATATTTATGTATATCAAACAACGTCAATGCATTTCAGTTTAGTTTACATCTTAGTATAGTTTTCAAGCATATTCAGTATATTTTATATTTGCATATCTTACATGCTCAGTACATTTAAATACTGACCACATAGTTCTTTGCATTATACTGTCTTTTGATATAGGTTCCTGTTCTTAGTATTAGACCTGTGACTAGTACACTCCAGTACCTTCTCAATAGTAGACAATGGTGGGTCCTTATTATTTGAGGACGAGATTTCATTATTATTTATTTTTATTAACTTTTTATAGTTCAGTTAGTTAGGGACTTGTGTAGCATCTCATCTTTTAGTAGAGGCTTTCAGTCAGTCAGTTAGATATTTCAAATTTATAGCTTGTGTCAAACACTTTAGATGCTATTTTAATATTAGTATTAATTCAGACTTTTATCACCATAAGCTCTATTTTAGCTTTCGCTTAGTATTTCATATATATATATATATATATATATATATATATAGTATTCTAGAGTTTATGCTATGCCATAGGTTATCTTAGGGTTACTTATGGCTCTAGGCACCGTATTACGTCCAAGGTATAGGCTCGGGTCATCACAAACTTAGTATCAGAGTATTAGGTTTAAAGTGTCCTATGGTATTTGAAAGTCACATTAAAGAGAGTCTCATTCATGGGTATGAAACACGCCATACTTATGAGTGAGAGGCTATGAAACATTTTAGAAAAGTCTCACTTCTTTCATGTTCATATCATGCAATAGAGTGTGAACTCCATTTAATATCCTTCTAATTTATGCTCTACACATTTACTGAAAATGCCTCCTAAAGGAGCTAATGGACAAAGAAACATTAACAGTAACTAGTAAGTCCCACCAACTCTGATAGATTTCCTAAATGAGCAAGTCACTCATGCCGTGTTCAGGGATGCTTTCCAAGTGCTTGCTCATGCCATTTCCAACCAGGTAAAAATAGAAAGTTGTTGCTCCTGCTAATCCTAATGGGAATACAACTACTATGAGAGTATGAGACTTCACTCGGATGAATCCCTAATAATTTTATGGTTCGAAGGTTCATGAAGATCCATAAGACTTTATTAATAAGGTTCAAAATATTACTCAAATTATGGGTATTACTCTAATTAAGAGTGTAGATTTGGCCGCATATCAACTAAAAAGAGTGAACTATACTTGATGTAAATAGTAGAAAGAGGATAGGCATGTGGATGCAGGCCTAGTTGACTAGGATGAATTCATGACTATTTTTCTAGAAAAGTTCTTCTCTCGTGATTTAAGGGAATCTAAGGTTGAGGAGATCATTAATTTAAAGTAGGGAAACATATCAATGACATATTATTCTCTGAAGTTTACTCCGCTCTTCAGGTATGCCCCAAAGATAGTAGCTCAGCCAATGGCTTGGATGAGTAAGTTTGTTTTAGATGTTTTTGAATCAATGGTTAAGGAGTGCAGGAGCTCTATACTTATTGAGGATATGGATATATCAAAACTTATGACTCATGCCCAACAAATTAAGAAAGAAAATATATAAAAAAAAAGACTAAGAGGGTTAAGAGAGGTAACTTCGACTATTCTCAACAGAAGTTAAGTAGTGGAAATCACTCTTAGTATCAACAGGGATCTTCAGATTCAGAATCATCATCAGTAATGTTCCATATCCCAGGCCAAGGATTAAAAAGGTAAAGTGCCAGGCTTTAAGTCTCAGAATAGTACTTTTAATGGACGTACTTTCTTAATTAGTAAGAAGTATAGAAAAATCCATCCTAGAGAAGGTTTGATAGGTAGGGATGGACGTTTGGTTATGGAAAGTCAAGTCTCAAACTCTGAGATTAACCATTAACTAAGA
The DNA here is from genome assembly GCA_030864215.1 of Capsicum pubescens. NCBI lineage: Eukaryota > Viridiplantae > Streptophyta > Magnoliopsida > Solanales > Solanaceae > Capsicum > Capsicum pubescens. The sequence goes on from CM061541.1 coordinate 119,808,901, forward strand.
AATATGATATCAATGGTCGTACTCAGGCTACCTCCTCATTATCTCCAGCAAATCTCCTAACTCAGTAGGGTGCCTCATCTAGTATAGGTGGTAGGTAGCACTAGAAAAGGTTTTATACTTTGTAGAATCAATAGATCCAGGAGGTTTCCCTTGATGTAGACATTGGTATATTGTGAGTCTTCCGTATTGATGCATATATACCTTGTTTGATCCCCAAGCCACACTTTCCTTTATGAGTCCTTATATTGTAGTAGATTTTGGTATCAGTCCCAAAAATCTTTTAGAACCCTTCTCAGTCTCAATTCTTGTTGGTGACTCAGTTATAGCTAAATGGGTCTACAAAAATTGGTCAGTTCTAATTTCCTAGAAAATCACCACCATTGATCTAGTAGAATTAGAAATAACTGATTTTGATGTCATTCTTGGCATGTATTGGATATAATCCTACTCTGCTTTAATTGGAACAAAGTTGTTAAGTTTTAGTTTTCTAACGAGCTAGTCTTAGAATGGAGGTCTATTACTTCAGTGCCTATGGGTCAATTTTTCTTTTACTTAAAGGCCAGAAAAATAATATCCAAGTATTGCATTTACCATCCAATCTAGGTTAAGGATTTCAAATTTGAAACCCTAACTCTTCAGTTAGTTCTAGTTGTAAATGAGTTCGCAAAAATATTTCTTAAAGTTCTTCTTGGAGTCTCCCTCGAGTGAGATATAGACTTGGAATAGACCTTCTTCCAGATACCCATCCTATTACAATTCCTGCTTATCGAATGACTCCAACTGAGCTTAAAGAATTAAAAAAATAATTAAAGGACCTTTTAGAAAAAGGCTTTATCAGACCTAATATTTCTCCATAGGGTGCTTGAGTTCTTTTCATGTGTAAGAAAAAAGGTTCCCTCAGAATGTGCATCAACTATCGTCAGTTGAACAGAGTCATATTAAAAAATAAATACCCATTTCTAGGATTGATGACTTGTTCGACCAGCTTCAGGATGCCAGTTGATTTTCAAAGATAGACCTTATATTTGGATATCATCAACTTAGTTCAGAGAGAATGACATTCTAAAGACAACCTTTAAAACATAATATGGTTAGTACAAATTTATTCCTATGTCATTTGAACTAACAAATGCTCCTGCAACTTTGGTTGACTTTATGGACAGAGTGTTCAAGCAGTACTTAAACATGTTTATCATTACCTTTATTGATAACATCCTTAGTTATTTTTGGAGTGAGAATGATCATTCAGACCTCTAAAGTTGGCCTCATTTATGTGTTGATATAGTATGGTAAGTTCATAGCTTATGCCTCCAGACAACTCAAACCTCAGGAAAAGAACTACTTGACTCATGATCTTGAGTTGGCAGCAATTGTTTTTTCCTTAAAGATTTGAAGGCACTATCTATATGGAGTTCATGTGGACGTGTTCACGATCATAAGATCCTTCAATATTTGTTCAGTTAAAAAGATCTAAATCTTTGTTAGAGGAGATGACTTGAGTTATTAAAATATTATGATTTGAGTATATTATGGCATTCGGGTAAAGCCAATGTAATAGTTGATGCTCTTAGCAAAATTTTTATGGGTAGTGTTGCTCATTTAAAGGATGAGAAGAAAGAATAAGTTCATGACACCCACAAACTTGCTAGATTGGGAATCCAATTGGCTGATTCAGCAAAAGGTAGTGTTATAGTTCAAAATCTTCTTTATTGGTAGAGGTCAAATCAAAGCAAGATAGTGACCCTATTTTGCTTAAGTTAAAGGGAGTAGTCCAAAGTTTGAAAGGTGAGGTTTTCTTCCAGGGAAGAGATGATGTTCTTCATTGTCAAGGTCGATTATGTGTTCCAGATGTAGATGATTTGAGATAATTCTTTCTGTTTTTTATCAAACAAAAAGTTAAAATATGAAAAAAATTAGAATAAAAAACGTCCATTGTCAAACGTTGACAGAAGTTCACAATTCTTGGTATTTTATTCACCCAGGTTCCACTAAGATGTACTGTGACCTACAGAAAGTCTATTGGTGGAATGACATAGAGAAGGATATCACAAAATTTGTGGCAAAGTGTCCAAATTCCTAGCAGGTTAAGGTTGAGCACTACAGACCAGGTGGTATGTCTCAGAATATCAGTATTCCTACTTAAAAGTTGGAAGAGGTAAATATGGACTTCATTATAGGGTTACCTCATATGCATCGACAACAATCAATTATAGTCGATCAGATGACCAAATCAATATCTTTTGTACCATCTAACACTATAATTCAAGCGAGGATTGTGCTAGACACTATCTTAAGGAGTTTCTTAAGTTGTGTGGAGTTCCTTTGACTATCATTTCAGATAGGAGTGCTTAGTTAACATTGTAGTTCTAGAAGTTCTTTTAGAAGGGTCTTGGTACTCAGGTTTGTCCCAACACAGTTTTGTCCTAAGTGCTTAGCCAAAAGTCTTGAAGAGATTTATTTCATTCTAGTGGTAATGACTCTTAAGGACAAGTAATTATCTGAGAACAAGTCATTGTCAGTCACAATGAGACATCATATGCCCCAGTCTGACGATCAATCCAAATTCCCACAAAGTAACATCTTTCCTCCCAGTGACAATGATTGGGTAGGGTGAGTTATTGTCACCTCAGATAACTTGTTAGGTCACTCGTCCTGGCGAGGACGAAAGAGTCAATATTTTGGGTCCCTAGGCAATGAATTCAAACTATGACTCGTCATTAGAGACGACTAGTCATTGTGTCCCAGTCGTACCTAGGACCAGTAACTTTATCCATTCACAATGAGTCAATGATGAGGCATTAACAAACACAATGACTTATCTTGGGACCCATGGCAATTGGATACTGTATAAATAGTTACATTTTATTTGGGGTATTTTTATCTTTTCCACTCTTTTAACTCCCTACAGTATTATTCAGGGTCTTTTAGAGAGGGATTAAGAGAGGTTAATTGATAATTTACCCTTATTCTCTTCTAAATCATGTAGAAGTTTTTCTGAAGGCAATTCATTTCTCTTGAATATAAGAAAGTTAGGTTCTTCTCCAAAAACTCCAAGTCCATGCACTTAGCAAGAATTCTCCAATCTATATGTATATGGGTATTTAATAAGTGTCTCCATCCACCCTCATGCCCAAAATAACATTCAAATTTCAGTATATATGAAATTTATGATTTAGGGCAAGTTCCCAAATATCCCAATTTCATGATTTCTTTTGGTATTTTGATTTTCGAATATCTTATGACTATGAATATTGTTTTATGCATGATTTTTAAATAGGGTTTATCTATATATTGATATGTTGTGATTCTTGAAAAAATAGCATGAAACATCTAATTTTAGATGAGTATTCTATATACTATGTCCATCATGATTTTTAGAGATAACAAATTGCATATAACTATTTTCATGATTTCAATCATCCTCAGTTATAATAAATTGAATTAGTTTATTATTTTACTCAGGTTTTAGCATAGTTATTCGCATAAGTATATCATTATGGGAGTAGTACTTAGCACTAATGGGACACGAGATTAGATAACTCAAGTTCCAAACTACGTGCCACCATAGGTAAAAGAGGTACTCACCAGTTAAGAGTATTTCCCTTGCCCAAATTGTCTCATGAGTAAATTCACAAGAATCATGGTTCTTACCCTAGGCAAGGTGTAAAATACTCTCCCAACTTGGGTTATAGGTTGGATTCCAAGTTTGCTCATATGGTCTATGCCGGTCATGAAAACTTCCCACAATTTCAAGTTCAATGTTATACATGACCTTTATTTTGGTTTGTACTTGCTCAACTTATGTCTTTTTAGATTACTATGTTTATATAAGTGTACATATATATTTATGCATCTCAGATAGGGTCATTATACATCAATTTAGTTTATATATAAATATTCTTTTCAAGCATATTCAGTATATTTTATACTTGTGTATCTCACATGATCAGTACATTTAAAGTAATAACCTCGTACTCTTTTGCATTGTACCACCTTATGATATAGATTCCTGTGCTCAATATTAGATCTATGACTAGTACACTCCAGTACCTTCTCAACAGTAGACAGTGGTGAGTCCTCATCATTTGAGGACTAAATTTCATTATTATTTATTTTTTATTTTTAGACAGTTTAAAGTTAGCTGGGGACTTGTCCAACAACTCATCTTTTAATAGAGGCTTTCAGACAGACATTTAGATATTTCAGCTTTATGCTTTGTGTCAGACACTTTAGATTCTATTTTAATATTATTATCTATTCAGACCTTATCACCATAACTTCATTTTTAGCTTTCACTCAATATTTTAGATATATATTCAGTGTTTTAGTGTTTATGTTATGCCATGGGTTATCTTAGGGTTACTTAAGGCTCTAAGCACTGTATTGTGCCCAGGGTATAGGCTCGGGTCATCACAAACTTGGTATTAGAGAATTAGGTATAAAGTGTCCTATGGTATTTGAAAGTCATATTAACGAGAGTCTCATTCATGGTTGTGAAATACGCCACACTTATGAGTAAGAGGCTATGAAACATTTTAGAAAAATCTCACTTCTTTCATGTTATATTATGCAATGGAGTGTGAAGTCCATTTAATCTCCTTCTAATTTTTCTCTATACATTTACAGAAAATGCCTTCTAGATGAACTAATGGACAAAGAAACGTTAACGATAACCAGTAAGTCCCACCAACTCCAGTAGATCCCCTAAATAAGCAAGTCATTCATGCCGAGTTTAGGGTTGCTCTCCGAGTGCTTGCTCATGCCATGACTGATGTGCTATAGAAATATAGCACATACGATGCTTAACTTGGATAATATGTATGTACTTAAGGATATTTTGTTGGATTTGATGTGTTTTTGAAGTGTTTTGCAAGAAATTATGTTTTGTATGCAAAATTCAAGAAAAAGATGAAAAAGGATGTTTTTGGCCACTTACTTGGTCATTTTTAGGTGTATATGGCACTAACCAGGTGTAGGTGACCTAAGTACATATCAGAATTCAAAGTCCAAAGGCTTAGAAGCAAGAAGAAAGTAGTGGTAGTGGTCATTGACAACTTTGACAGTGCTTCAGTAATTTGGCCATAACTTCTTACCCCGATAATTAATTAAGGTGAAATTAGTATTGTTGGAAAGCTAATTTAATTATATATATGATGGTGGGGAATTTTAAACTTACCTATGTCTACTTGTGTATTGCATATGGCATATGCCGAACCTCATATGGGTTAGGTAAGTACCAGAAGTCCATAATCCCGTGAATGAACAGTGCATGAAATTTTTCTAGCAGACTTCATGTGGAAATAGGTAAGTGGCCACCAACCTCAACTTTTCTGGATCATCCCGAAATCGTTTCCTAGGGTTTCCATGTATCCCAATTACACTCTTATGATATTTTTAAGTCTTATTAAGTACAGTTAGTTAAGTTTTCTTATTTTAGTTAGTATTTGATTTCTAGGTTTTCTTATAATATATAAATACCCTTTAGGCGCTGTATTCATTTCTCATTCACATATTTTGGGATAGGCCCATATGGGTTATCCTATTCTCTTATTCTTCTTGGTTTGTTATTCAATTTAAGACTTTGGGATTTCTCCCTTCATTATTGTGTGATTGATTTTGTAATTTTATCTTTGTATTCCACGATTGATCTCATAAATATGAGCGGCTAATTCCCTTAGCTAAGGTTGTGGGAATCCTGGCAAATTAACAAAGTAGAGAAAGAGTCAAGTCATTCTAGATAAAGATTCTTGCATGTATTGGGTTTTCTTCTCTTTGATTGCTTTCTTAATGGGTGCACACCTTAGGATATCTCCTAGATTAATGCTACTTACTCCTAAAGAGGAGTATTAACTAGGAAAAGAGAACCATAATAGTAATTTGAAGTTCAATTGTCGATCCACGCTAATAGGTATTTTCTAAGTAAGATGGTTTACTATCATCTAATAACTAGAGACTCAAAAGTTAATAGTTAACTGGGATCCAGGATAAGGGTTAGTAAGGTGACATCCTGAGACTCAAAAAGTAAAGGGTGAGATCCATAAATGAGTCCAAAAAACCGTTGGTGGTACATAACTTATCAGATTTTGAATGCACAGTATTGAGATAGTTCGACAGTGCACGATAAGTCTACTGAGTTGAGAAAATAGGGGAAACACAAGCCTAGTGTTCATCTTATATTGTTTATAACCAAACACATCCAGTTCTTAGTGTTTTTTTCTAGTTACTACAAATCCCTCTTTTTTGCTTTTTCGCACTGCCTGGTAATTTTAATAAGTTTGATATAGATTTTTAGTCTATTCCCTGTGGGTCGACTCCATCCTAGTTGGGTTACTATATTTTGACAGTGACCACTTTATCCTTCTAGGGAGGGGTAGTTTAGGTATTATCAATGACCAACCAGGTCACCTGCTAATCCTAATGGAAATGCAACTGCTCTAAGGGTCTGAGGCTTAACTGGGATGAATCCTCCAGGATTTTATGGTTCAAATTTTGATGAAGCTCCATAAGAATTCATTGATAAGATTCAAAGTAGCACAAAAATTATGGTATTACTCTACTTGAGACTATAGATTTGGCTGCATATAAATTAAAGAGAGTGAGCTACACTTGATATAAATAGTGAAGAGGGTAGACGTGTGGATGCAACCCCAATTGACTAGGATATATTCATGACTATTTTTCTTGATAGATTTTCTCCCCTGAGTTAATATAAGCTAATGTTGAGGACTTCATTAATTAAATCAGGTAATCATGTTAATGACAACGTATTCTCTGAAGTTTACTCAGCTCTTCAGGGATGCTAAAGAGATGGTAGCTGGGCCAAGGGCTTGGATGAGTAAATTTATTTTAGGTGTTTCTATGTATGTGTTCAAGAAGTGTGGGAAAATTATAATTATTATGGATATTTATATCACCAAACTTATGACTCAAGACCACGGATTAAGAAAGTAAAGATAAAAAAAATGAGAGGGACACTTAGAGGGCTAAGAGAGGTAACTTCAACTATACTCAATAGAAGTCAAATGGTAGAAATCACTCAGTATTAGTAGGGATCTTCATATTTAACACCATCATATGCAGTGTTCCATCACACATGCCCAGGATTAAGGAGGTAGAGCACTAGGCTTTAGGTCTCAGAATAGTGCTTTTAGTGGTCGTACTTTCCCAACTTATAAGAAGTGTGGGAATATCAACCTCAGAGAATGTTTGATAGGTAGGGATAGATGTTTTGGTTGTGTAAAGTTTGATCTCAAACTTTGAGATTGACCATCAACCAAGAGAAGTGATATCATGGACGTACTCAGTCTACCTCTCCAGCAGCTCTAGCAGGTCTTTGAACTCAGCAGAGTGCCTCATCTAGTATAGGTAATGGGTAGCACCAGAAAATATTTTATGCTTTATAGACTTGATAGAATTAGGAGGGTTCCCTTGATATAATTATTGGTACGTTGTGAGTCTTCGATATTGATGTATATTCCTTATTAGATCCCTGAGCCACACTTTTCTTCTTGATTTATTATATTGTAGTAGATTTTGGAATCGATCTTAAATCCCTTTCAGAATCCTTTTTAGACTCTACTTTTATTGGTGCCTCGGTTATAGCTAAATGGGTATACAAAAATTTCTCAATTCTAGTTTCTTAGATAATCACAAAAATTGATCCAGTAGAGTTATAAATGACCAATTTTGATGTCATTCTTGGTATGTATTGGCTTTATTATTACTATGTCTTAATAGGAACAAAGTCATTAAGTTTTAGTTTTGTAACGAGCCTGTCTTAGAATGGAAGTGTAGTACTTCAATGCCTATAGGTTAGTTTTTCTATTATCTTAAGGCTAAAAAAATAATCTCCAAGGGTTGTATCTACCATCTAATATAAGTACTCCAAATCTAAAACCCCAACTCTTTAGTCAGTTCTAGTTGTAATAAGTTCCCAGAAGTATTTCTTGAAGATCTTTTTGGAGTCTCTCCCGAGAAAGAGATAGACTATGGAATAGACCTCCTTCTAAATACCCAACATCTATCAATTTCTCCTTATAGAGTGGCTCCAACTGAGCTTAAAGAATTAAAAAAAAGTTAAAGGACCTTTTAGACAAAGATTTTATTAGACCCAAAATCTTTCCATTGGTTACTCTAGTTCTTTTCATGCATAAAAAAGAAGGTTTCTTCAGAATATGCATCGATTACCATCGATTGAACAAAGTCATAGTAAAAAATTAAATACCTCATTTTTAGGATTGGTGACTTGTTCGACCAGCTTCAGGGTACTAGTTGATTTTAAAAGATAGACCTTAGATTTGACTTTCATCAGCTTAGGATTAAAATTCATGACATTTTGAAAATAGCCTTCAAAACTTAATATGGTTACTAAAAGTTTATGTATATGTCATTTGGACTAACAATTGCTCCTGCAAATTGTATGGAATTAATGAGAAAAGCATTCAAAAAGTACTTGGACATGTTCATCATTGTCTTTATTGATGACATCCTTATTTATTCTCAGAGTGGGAATGAGCATGCTGACCATTTAAGAATTATCTTACAAACTCTCAAAGTTTGCCAGTTATTTTCTAAGTTACACAAGTGCAAATTCGGGTTAAAATCATTATCATTCCTTGGTTATATTATTTCTGATAAGGGCATTTAGGTTGATCTTCAGATACTGAAGCAGTTAGGAAACAGCCTAGGCCCATCTCTCCATCAAACATTAGGAGTTTCTTAGGTTTCGTCGGTTACTACAAATGGTTTGTTGAAGTATTTCCATCTATTTCTTCCCTTATGTCTAGATTAATTCAGAATAAAGTCAAATTTTAATGATTCGATACTTGTGAGAAGAGTTTCCAAAAGTTAAAGACTCAACTCACTTTTGCTCTAGTTTTGGTTCTGCCAGAGGATCTAGATGAGTTTGTTACTTATTGTGATACCTCTGGAGTTGGCCTCGTTTGTGTATTGATATAATATCATAAGTTTATAACTTATTCCTCTAAACAACTCAAACCTTAGGATATGAATTACCTAACTCATGATCTTGAGTTGGCACTAGTTGTTTTTGCCTTAAAGATTTGGAGGCACTATCTATATGGAGTTTATTTGGATATGTTCAACGGCCATAAGATCTTTCAGTATGTGTTCAATTAGAAAGATCTAAATCTTTATTAGAGGAGATGTCTTGAGTTAAAGATTATGATATGAGTGTATTGTACCATTTGGGTAAAGCCAATATAGTAGTTGATGCTCTTAGTAGACTTTCTATGGATAGTGTTGCTCATGTAGAGGATGTGAAGAAAAAATTAATTCATAAAATCTACAAACATGCTATATTAGGAATTCAGTTGGTTGATTCAGCCAAATGTAGTGTTATGGTTTAGAATCTTCTTTATTGACAGAGGCCAAACCAAATCAAGATAGTGACCTTATTTTGCTTAAGTTGAAAGGAGTAGTCCAAAGTTTGAAAGTTGAGGTTTTATTCCAAGAAAGAGATGATGTTCTTTATTTTTAGTGTCGATTATGTGTTCCTGATGTAAATGATTTGAGATAATGAATGGTGATAGAAACTCATAGTTCTTGGTATTTTATTCACCCAGTGCTACTAAGATGTAGCGTAACCTACAAGAAGTTTATTGGTGAAATAGCATGGAGAAGGATATTGCAAAATTTGTGGAAAAGTGTTCGACCTACCAACAGGTTAAGGTCGAGTACTAGAAACCTGGTGGTATGTCTTAAAATATCAGTATTCCTACTTGGAAGTAGGAAAAAGTAAATATGGACTTCACTATAGAGTTACCTCGTATGCGCCGATAGCATAATTCAACAATAGGTCACAGTCGATCAGATGACCAAATCAATACTTTCTCTGCCAGCTAACACTACAGATTAAATTGAGAATTATTCTATAATCTTATCTTAAAGAGTTGTTTATGTTGTGTGGAGTTCCTTTAACTATCATTTCAGACGGGTGTACTTAGTTTTTTTGGAGTTTTAGAAGTTTTTTAGAAAGGTCTTAGTACCCAGATTCATAGCAATACTATTTTTCACCCACAGATAGATGGTTTGAAAAAGTATACTATTCAGACCTTAAAGGATATTTTAAGAGCTTGTGTGATCGAGTTTAAAGGTAGTTGGGATGATCACTTGCCTTTTATTGAGTTTTCCCGTAATAACAATAACCACTCCAATATTTATATGGCTCTATTTGAATCTTTATAGTAGGAGGTATAGGTACCCTATTGGTTGATTTGAGATTGGTAAAGCTACCGTAATAGGGTGTGAATTCAGTTCATGAAGTTGTGAAATAAGTTCAGCTGATTAGAGAGAGGGTGAAAATAGGTCAGAATCATCAGGAATCCTATGAAGATGAGAGCATAAGAGAGGTTGATCTTGCAGATGATAATTAGGTTTACTTAAATATTTCACTTATAAAAGCAGTAATGAGGTTTAGCAAGAATGAAAACTCAGTCCTCCATATGTTGGTCATTACAAGATTTTGAGGTACATTAGTAATGTGGTCTATGAGTTTGATATGCCTGCAGATTTATCATGGTGCATCCATTCTTCCATGTGTCTCTATTAAGGAAATACATCGACGATCTAGCTTCAGTAGTGCCATTAGAAAGTGTAGATGTGAAAGATAGTCTTTTTTATGAAGAGGTACCGGTTAAGATTCTTAACCATCAGGTTCATTGCCTCCTTTGAAGAATAAAGAAATCACCTCTACAAAAGTTCTACAGAGGAACCAACTAGTTGTGGAAGCTACTTATAAAAAAGAAGCAGATATGATAACCAAGTACTCTCATTATTTCCCTTTGAATTCAGTTTCAGCTTGAGGTAACAGGTTTCTCCTTTGTATTTATCTTAGTTTCATGACCATAAGTTATTTTTATGTCTTACTATGCATGCATGGTTCATGAAATTATTTCAACTTTATTTCAGTCAGAAATTCAGTAATTAGATTTAGAACTCAGTTTTGAGATTATAGCTCTTTCCATATATTTTCTGCCTATTGAGTCTTCATTTAAGAATGAATGTTTCCAAGGGGGTATATTGTAATAATCCAAAAATCCCTAAGATCATGTCTCAATCTTAGCAAAAAAATAATCAAAAACTAGAAAATTCTTTATAGAACGACTTAGATAATGAGTCGTCGTTAGTGCCAATGACTTATTAGGTGAGCCATCCTTAGTGTTTAGCCTGAAGTACTAAATGACTATTTTTCAGCCTAATGGCAACAACTCCCAAGGGCGAGTCATTGTTGGTCACGATGAGCCTTCACGTGACCCATCCTTTAGATCAAAACCAAAGTCCCATAAAATAACATATTTCCTCCTACTGAAAATGCTTTGGTGGGACGAGTCATCGTTATCTCAGATGATTATTCAAGTCACTCATCGTAACAAGGACTAGAGAGTTGACATATTAGGTCCCTAGGTAACGAGTACATATAATGATTCATCATCAGTAACGATGAGCCATTATGTCCCACTCTAGTATAGGGATACTAACTCTGCCCAGTCATAATAATTCTAACAATGAGTCATTATAAGACACAATGTTTTGTCTTAGGACCCGTGACAACTGGGTACAACAAAAATAGTTATATTTTATTTGGGGTATTTTCATCTTTTCCACTCCCTTAAATACCTATATTAGGTTGTTTATGGTCTTTTATAGAAGGATTAAGAGGGGTTAGTCGATACTTTATCCCCATTCTCTCCCAAAGTACTTAGAAGATTTTTGAAGGAGATTTTTTTCTCTCCAATAGAAGAAAGCTAAGTTTCTTCTCAAAAAGCTGCAAGTCTATGTTCTTAGCAATAATTTTCCAATCTCCAGGTATGTGGGTATTCAATGAGGGTCTCCTTCCATCCTCACACCTAAAATATCTTATGAAGTTCAGTTTCTATGAAATCCATGATTTTAGGAAAGTTTTCAAATATTCCAATTTTATGATTTCTTTTGGTATTTATGTTTTTGAACATCTTATGACTATAAATATCATTTTATGCATGATTTTAAATAGGGCTTTTATATATGTCGGCGTGTTATGAACATACGATCCTAGATTCTTGTAAAATTAGCATGAAACATCTATTTGAATCATAATTTTAGATTAGTATTCAGTATACCATGTCTATCATGATTTTTAGAGATAGTAAATTTCATATAACTAGTTTCATGATTTTAATCATCTTCGGTTATAATAAAATGAACTAGTTTATGTATTTTACTCAGATTTCAGTATAGTTATGAGCAATATATAATTATAAGAGTAGTACTTAGCACCAAGAGTACACGGGTTCAAATAACTCAAGTATCAAACTACGTGCCATCATAGGTAAAAGGAGATCCTTTCCAGTTTACAGTATCTCTCCTGCCCGAATGAGCTAATGAGTGAATTCATACCAATCATGCTTCTCACCCTTGACAAGGTATATAACACCCTCCTAATTTGTGTTATAGGTTGGATTTTATTTTTTCACACATAGTCTGTGTTGGTTGTGAGAACCTCCCATAGTTTTAGACTCAATTTTGTACGTGATCATTATTTTTATTTTTACTTGCTTAACTCATGACTTTTCAGATTATCATGTTTATATTAGTATACACATACATTTATGCATCTCAAATAGGGTTATTACATCTTAGTATAATTTTCCAGCATATTCGGTATATTTTATACTTACATATCCCACATGCTTAATATATTCAAAGTACTATCTACATACTCTTTTGTGTATATGATATAAGTTTTAATTATCAATACCAGAGCCAAGACTAGTATATTCAAGTACCTTCTTAGTAGTTTATAGTGGTGAATACTCATCATCCGAGGACGTGATTTTATTATTATTTATTTTTCTTAATGTTTCAGTTTAGAGTTAGCTGGGGACTTGTCCCAACAACTCATATTTTAGTAGAGGCCTTCAAATAAACAGTTAGATATTTCAACTTTATGCTTTGTGTCAGACACTATAGATTCTATTTAAGTATTAGTATTGATTTAGACTTTTATCACTATAAGTTCTATATTAGGTTTCGCTCAGTATTTCATATATATTTAGTCTTTTAGTATTTACGCTATTTCATGGATTATCTTGAGGTCAATTGTGGTCTAAGCAATGATCCTTTTTTACTTACCACATATTGTATAACCAAATTCAATTCTCTCTCGATACGTTCCTCAAAAAATCTAATTTGGATGGATTATTCCCCTAACTAACAAAGAGATCTTAACGGAATTGCCACATATAAATTGAGCACAGTTTTGCAAAGAAATAACACACTTGTTTCTCGAGAAGAGATAAAAAAAATATGCTCAGTATAATTTGATTAAATAGTTGACCCAACCCTAGACTTTGATCATGACAAAATGTGATGCTTGTCTAAGTTCATAATTTTTTTCCATGTCTTGGTAATTCTATGAAAGAATTAAAAATAAGTCTTGTATCAAAAGAAATATTTACTATAAAATATTCTATATTGTTTCCCTTTTTATATATATGTTAAATCTGAAACTAACATGTTTGTGATATTTTTTGTGTAACTTCAACAATTACTGTTATGTTTCAAGGCACTTCCTACACTTATTTAAGAATTTGAGTAACATTAGTGAATATGTTTCCAGAGAGAAATTTGTTATTCCTTTTTTACATAGTTTACCAATGTCCCCTTTATGCCCAAAAATTTTACCTCTATATTAGTACCCTCTTGAAATTCCTTCCCATATGCATAGATTAGATCACATATAGTGATACATGCCACTAAGCTAAAATAAGGAGTTCAAGAGCTTTGGATCAATTCAATATTTTGGAGGCTTACAATAAGCTTGGAACGAGGGCTTGAATCTTAGAAATGTGCTAAAGTAGGAGTACAAGGCTCCATATGGAAGACTACTCGAGGAAAAAAGAGGCTATGGATGCAAAGTAGCTATTATTGAAATGCAGGCTTCACGCTTAGAAAATCCTTATTTCATTAAGGATATTTTTGTAATTATTAGTGTATAGGCTATAAATAATAGTTAGACTATTTTGACATGAGATTTTAAAAGAGTGAAACTCTTGTGAGAGTTTAAGCTAAGACCTTTATTGCTATTGAAATATTGATGGGATTGCTTGCTCGAGAAAATTGTTCCTCTTGAGGGTGTCTCTAGAGATTTGGTGCCTGTTTGATGTTCTTACTATGAGGCTTTGACTTTAATATAGTCATTGTTGCCTATTAATCCCAATATTGTGTCAATTCTGTTATCATTTATTTTTTATTTGTCTTAATTTCTTGTTCTTAATGTTAGGATTTCAATTTCATATTTGAGTTTCTTTAGTTCCTTGTTTCTTTTATTTCTGAGTATTTTTCTCTTGAATTATGTAGAATTTCTCAAACAAATATCATAGGTACTTCTTCTTGAATTACCTCTAGATGCACATTAGTGTTTCATTCTAGGATCCCTCCTTCTAGTGCTTTACAATAGATGAAAAAAGAATAAAGCCTTGGTGTGTAGTTCTGCCGGTGCCTTTAAATGTTGATCCCTCCTATGGACAGATACTGTTGTAACGATCTAAAAATTTAATGATATATGTGAAATTAGTGATTTTATCTGATTTGACTATTTTAGCCCTCCCAATAATTGTATTATGATATTTTTGTGGTATGGGAGTGATTGGTATGATTTCCGATATATTTTGGTATCATTTATGCAATATTGTGGTTTTTGATGGCTTCGAGAACCTTATTTTGGACTTATGTGGATATCTTTTGATCCGTGCAATGGATGACTGAATAAACTGTGCCAAAAGCTCTGAAATATCGATTTTAATCTAGGTACACCTCTGGTTTGTGTTTCGGTGCACCCGAGGTCATTTCGACCTATTGGTCAGAAAATTAAAAAAATAGAAATATGGGTGTGGGACCTACATTTGATCGAAACGACCTCAGATGGAAAATTCGACTTCTCCAATAGATTTTAGATGTTGATTTTAGGGTGGTTGCATGTTTGGTGTGATTTTACGGCTTTTAAATCTCATTTCGACCCTCGATTTGGAAAATTGTGATTATGAGTTTCGGGGGTCAGCTTTGTGAAAATAATATTTTTTTTTTGAAAATCTGATATCTCCATCGCGTCCGGAACATCGAATTTAGTATGGTTGCATAGTTCATTTGCATGTATCGGACTCCGAATGAATTTCGAACACCCCTTCGAAGTCAAATTACACTAAAAAACAGCTTTTTGCAAAAGAGTTGTGCAAAAAAATCTGCACTATTTATACCAATTTTTGGGCCTATTTTGCTCATTTTCATCTTGTCTCTTGAGAGTTAAATCCTAAAATAGTGTGGGGGCTTAAAAGTGAAGCTTGAGATGCTATATTAACATATATTTATTGATTTTATTACGGATTAAAGGTAAGAATTCACGTTTTCTTAGTAATTTTTTGATGAATTTCTCAAAACCTCAAAAATCTTAGGTCTTGATTTTAAACTCCAATTTCACTCTTTTTTATTTGAATAATGTTTTTATTTTATAATTACTAGTTTTTCATCAATTTAACCATCAAAATAACCTCGATTCTTGATTTTAACCAGAATTTCAAAGATTTTACCCGGTAAAGCTCAAAAATTGTTTTTCTTCAATTTGAACCTCATTTTTACTCGATTTGACTTGAATTTTTAGCTATAGATTCCTAAAAATATGGGAAACATGTTTTTGAAGTAAAGTTTTGATTTTTCCATTTTTTCACAAACCCGTTTCGGGGATCCGTTTTGACCCCGAACCAAAAGTAGTAAATATGGGTTTCTTTGGTTTTGTTTTGATGTATTTCATGTTTTATATTTTTAGTGGAGTTTGGGATCATTCATGAAAAGTAAGATCGTGGGTTCAAAGTGTAGTGGACCGGTTTTGACATTCAAGGTAGGTTATGGCTTAACTATTTCAGACTGGGCTGAGTAGTAAATGATGGTACAAAATGCATGTTAAGGGTGAGAACTAATTATGAAAAATGGATATCTTTGTTTTGTGCCCTTATGGGAGGCCTATATGTGATGTAATTGTTGAAATTGAGATATGATTTAATATGTGTGACCGTGTGGGCTCCTATGTGGTGTTGATAGCCTTGAATATATGTGAATAATTGTATTATGTTATTTAAATGAGTAATGTGGTTTCATTGGTATATTGTGATAAATTCATACTTATTGGTATATGAGACATGTGGAAATTCATGGATGAAATGGAAGTAATGAGTGGATATTGGATCACGTGGTTGTGGAATTGTAATATTATGGTTGGTTGTGGAAATACATCATGTGGATTGGGTGTGAAAATACATCATGTGGATTGGGTGTGAAAATACATCACATGGATTAATTGTGGAAATACTCATTTTGAATTGTTGTGAACATTGCATCATCATTCTAATGTCATCATATGCATCATTTTATTTATTCATTTTACTGCTTTATATATTCTTGTTGCCATGTATTTGTACTTGATTTATGTCGTATGTTATGTATATGCTTTGAAAATACTGGAAACACTAGAATACTGGATATTGGTATTAGATATTAGATTTTATGAACCATCTCCGAAGAATCATGTTGGAGAAGAGTTGCGGATATTGGTGATCTTGAGGTTGTGTGCCAAACCTGAGGCTGTGTGCCAAACTTAAGGGTGTGTGCCAAACTTGAGGCTTTGTGCCAAACTTGAGACTGTGTGCCAATACCATGCATTATCATCATCATCATTATATACGTTGCACCCGATTTATTGTATTTATGTTGTGTTTGAATTGCCATATTGACTTGTAATCTACCTATTTGTTCTATATCTTGCTTTGTTAGCATCTAATTGTTCCATATCTTTCTTTAATTGTAGTTGATGATCTTGATTAGACATGTCCCTCTTTTGTTCTACTTGTATGTGATATTGTGTTTATTTGTATCCATATATTGTGTGTTGTTGTATTATATGTAGATATTATAGAACTGCTAGTGCAAGTGGTATGGGCTACCATTGTGGGACATTTTCTGGTTGCAGGTGACGTGCCCTTAGTATATATTTTGTATTCTTTATTTACTACTTTTCTTGGTCGGCCTATGACACCTACTGAGTACAAGTGGACCGTACTAATGCCTACTTTCCCCTTTTGGTGCAGGTCCTAGACCGAGTGCGCCTCGACTTTCTTGACTCGGGAGATTATTAGAGTTTCCAAGGTAGCGGTTGGGCATTTATGAGTCCGGAGTTCACCTCTAACTTTCTATAGTAGTTATGTCTTTATTAGTATTCAGAGACTGATATTATTTCTTTGTGGTTATTTTTCTGATATACTTAGATTCTTGATTGTATTAGAAGTTCTTACACTATTGACACCTGGTTATGGGCATGATTGGTGTTTTGGATAAGTTTTTTCCGCATTGTTATGATTACTTATATGATTCTGCTTTGTTCTAGAAGCCTTACCTTGGGATATTTCTATCTTTTTTTCTTTTTTTGTATCAGTTTAGTTGATAGGCTTACTTGTCAAGGTACGCCGCGACAAGTGCCATCATGATTTTTATTTTTGGGTCGTGATAAATTGGCATCAGAGTAGCCAGGTTTCATTGATCTCAATAGTGTAAGAACGAGATGTCTAATAGAGTCTCACGGATCGGTATGTAGATGTTCGTATCTATCTTCGAGAGGCAATAGGACATTTTTAGGAAACTTCTCTTATTTTATTCTTTATCGTGTGAAGTTATTTCATACCTTGTGTTCTGAGTTGTGTTTCACTCTTTCTGCGTATATGGTATGGCTGATACTACTATCAGTTGAGAGATGTTGTGAGAGATTAGTGGAGATTATTTATCGGTTGTAGGACTTTTGATGCTCTTGAGTTATCATGGGATCAGTTTGCTGATGCCTTTCTGGAGAGATTCGTGCCTTACAGTTTGAGGGATCGGATGCGGGACGAGTTTGATCATTTGGAGCAAGGATTCATGACAGTTGCTGAGTATGAGGCACGTTTCCATGCCCTATTCATATATTCTTGTGATAGAATTTCCACTAAGTCTATAAAGATTTAAAAGTTTGGGAAGGGTTTGGATGTTTCTTTTTAGTTGGCTACATCTCAGATGATTGTATTTAGGGTTTCTTTCCAGAGTACAATGGATCATGCTAAGATGACAGAGGGTATTCTTAGTGCATCTCAAGGAGAAACCAGAAAGGCACGCCATTTTGGTAAGCTCAGGAGTCAGACCTCTTGAGGTAGAGATTTTAGAGGTTCTCATAGATACCATAGTAGGCCAGTGACAGCTTTATAGAGTTTAGGTGGTGGATCTTCTAATTCAATAGTTCAAGGTAGACGGTTTGGCTCAGTTGTACCTTCTTCAATTAAGACTGGTTGTAGGGATTGCTATATTTGTGATGAGGTTGGCCATGTGGCCAAGGACTATCCCCGTTGGGTGGTTCAGGCTACTCCCATTCTAGCTGTGAGGGTTAGGGTGCTACTAGAGGTATGAGGGGAAGAGGTACTGGAACTCGAAGGGGTGGTCCTGGGGCCACTCAAATAGTTGGTGATCGTGGTCACTGTTATATTATACCAGCCAGGCCTGATGTAGATGCTTCATCTGCGTAGTTTGATTTGGGCTTTGATTCTGTTAGTGAGCCTCTTGTCGTGCCTATTGTGTATCTACCCTGGTAGATGATTCTTTAGTGGTAGATCAGGTGTACCGATCTTGTGTTGTGACTTTTGCTGGGGATGAGACTTTGGTAGACTTGCTTGTGTTAGACATGGTCAATTTTGATGTTATTTTGGGTATGGATTGGTTGGCTCCTTAGTATGCCATCCTAGATTGTTATGCCAAGATCGTGACTTTAATTTACCGAGTGTGCCAAGGATAACTTGGAAGGGTGCACTTCATTTGGGTCCTAAAAGGATTATATCTTATGTACATGCTCGTAAATTGGTTAAGCGAGGATGTTTTTATTACTTGGCCCATATTCATGACACTAGTGTTGTTTTTCTTCTTTCGTTAGATTCTGTCCGTATTATCCGTGATTTTATGGACGCGTTCCCTACGGACTTGCCAGATATGCCTCTAAATCGAGATATTGATTTCGCTATTGATGCTGAGTCGGGCACCAAGCCCATTTCTATTTCTCCTTATTGGACGGCTCCAGCAAAGTTAAAAGAATTGAATGATCAGTTATAGGAGTTGTTAGATAAAGGATTTATCTGACCTAGTGTTTCGCCTTGGGGTGCACCTATTTTATTTGTGAAGAAAAATGATGGGTCTATGTGGATGTGTATTAATTATCGACTGTTGAATAAGGTGATGATTAAGAATAAGTATCCTCTTTATCGCATTGATGATTTGTTTGATTAACTCAGGGTCCTGTGGTGTTTTTCAAGATTGATTTGAGGTTTGGTTATCACCAGTTGAGGATTAGAGCTTTAGATATTCCGAAGATAGCTTTTCGAACTCGATATAGTCATTATGAGTTATTGGTTATGTCTTTTGGGTTGACCAATGCCCCAGCAATGTTCATGGAGTTGATGAATCGGGTGTTTCGATCGTATCTCATCTCTTTTGTTATTGTATTTATAGATGATATCTTGGTTTATTCCAAGATTGAGGTTGAGCATGAGGAGCATTTGTGGATTGTACTTCAAAAATTGAGGGATAAGAAGTTTTATGTGAAGTTCTCTAAGTGCGAGTTTCTTTTGGAATCTGTTTCTTTCTTGGGTCATATGGTGACTAAGAAAGGTATTTTGGTTGATTCAGCCGAGATTGTCGTGATTTGTGATTGGTCTATACCTACTTCACCCACCAAGATTCGGATTTTTATTATCTTGGCAGGTTATTATCGGTGTTCTGTTGAGGGTTTTTCATCCATTATAGCTCCAATGACCAAGTTGACCTAGAAGTAGATTTCTTTTAAGTAATCCGATGCTTGTAAGGTGATCTTTCAAAAGCTCAAGGATTTATTGACTTTAGCTCCTATCTTGACTTTGACCAAGGAGGGCATAGGTTTTACTGTTTTTTATGATGCTTCAGGTATTGGGTTAGGTGTTATGTTGATACAAGAGGGCAAGGTGATTGTATATGCATCCCGTCAATTGAAGCTTCATGAGAGAAATTATCCTACGCATGATTTGGAGTTGTGCATAGTTGTGTGTGCCTTGAAGTTGTGGAGGCACTACTTGTACGGAGTCTGTTGTGAGATCTTCTCAAATCATCATAGCTTTCAGTACTTCTTTACCCAGCGAGATCTTAATATGAGGCAGCATCGTTGGCTTGAGTTGCTTAAGGATTGTGACTTGAATATTTTTTACCATTCGGGCAAGGCTAATGTGGTTGCGGATGCCTTGAGCCGAAAGTCAACTAGAATGGTTAGTTTGGCGCATCTTTTGACCTAGGAGAAGCCTTTGGCCTCAGAGGTTCAATCTTTAGCTAATCAGATGGTTAGACTTGATATTTCAACATCTGGGCATGTTTTGGCATTTGTGGAGGCTAGATCTTCTTTGATGGAGCTGATTTGAGCTCATCAGTTTGATGATGTTGGATTGAGGTTGATTCAAGATAAGGAGTTGAGTGGAGAGACTAAAGAGACCTCACTTGATTCAGATAGAGTTTTGAGGATTGGGGGTCGAGTTTGTATGCCAAGAATGGGTGAGATTAGATTAGGTTGGTCTTGTAGGAGGCTCATTATTCTAGATATTCTATCCATCCAGGTGTGACTAAGATGTATCGTGATTTGAGACAACACTGCTGGTGGGGTGGTATGAGGCAAGACATAGCGTATTTTGTGGCTCGTTTCTTATATTGTCAGCAGGTGAAGGCCGAGCATATGAGACCTGGTAGTTTGCTTTGGAGGTTACTCATTCTCAAATGGAAATGGAAATGGATCACCGTAGACTTTGTGACTGGTTTGCCTCGTACATCTCATGGGTCAATAGTGTTTGGGTCATCGTGGGTCGATTGACAAAGTTAGTTTATTTTATTCTGGTTCAGGTCTCATTCAGTGCTAAGAGGTTGGCCCGTGTCTGAATTCATGAGATTGTGCGTCTTCATGGTGTGTAATTGTCCATTATTTCAGATTGAGGTTTTGTGTTCATACCTCACTTTTGGAAGACTTTTCAGGATGAGTTGGGTACTTAGGTTGATCTTAGCACGGTGTTTCACCCTCAGACTGATGGTCAGTCAGAGCATACTATTTAGGTATTAGAGGATATACTTCGCGCTGGTGTGATGGATTTTGGTGGCTAGTGGGAGCAGCATTTGACTTTAGCAGAGTTTGTATATAATAATATCTATCATTCCAGTATCGACATGGCTCATTTCAAGGCATTGTATAGTAGACGTTGTCTCTCCCTGGTGGGTTGGTTTGATATTTCAGAGGTGAGACCTCGGGGTACAGACTTGCTTCATGAGTCTTTGGATAGAGTTTGGGTCATTCAGGATAGACTTAGAGCGGCTCAGAGTAGACAGAAGTGCTACGCTGATCGTAGACTTTGTGCCTTGAGATTTGGTGTTGGTCATCGTGTTTTCCTTCGAGTTTCACCCATGAATGGTGTGATGAGGTTTGGGAAGAGGGGCAAGCTCAGCCCCAAGTATATTGGTCCAATTGAGATTATTCAAAAAGTTAGTTATGTGGCTTATGAGTTGGCTTTTCCCCTAATATATCAGTTGTTCATCCAGTTATTCATGTTTTTATGCTTCACTGCTATATTCATAATGAGTCTTATGTTACTCATTCGGAGTTAGTTCAATTAGATGAGCGATTGTTGTTTGTTAAGGAGTCGGTCTCTATTTTGGCAAAGGATGTTAGGCGGTTGTGCTCTAGAGTGATCCATATGGTTAAGGTCCAATAGCGACATCGACCTGTAGATTATGCTACTTGGGAGGTTGAGTCTGATATGCGTAGTTCTTATTCTCAGCTTTTCATTGATTCAGATATTTCTTTGCCTTAGTTCGAGGACGAACTAGATTTTTAGTTGTGGATGATGTAATGACCTAAAAATTTGATGAAATATGTGAAATTTGTTATTTTGTATGATTTGACTATTTTACCCCTCCCCGTAGTTGCATTGTGGTATTTCTGGGGTGTGGGAGTGATTGGCATGATTTCCGATGCATTTAGGTATCATTTATAAGATATTGTGGTTTTAGATGGATTCGAGAGCTTTATTTTGGACTTATGTGGATATCCTTTGATCCGTATGACGGATGTCCGAACGGACTGCTCCAGCAGCTCCATAATATCAATTTTAGGCTAGGTAGACCTTTGGTTCGGATACCGATACACCCAAGCTCATTTCGACCTATTGGTCGAAAAGTTGAAAAATTAGAAATATAAGTGTGGGACCCATATTTGGTCGAAACGACCTTGGATGGTAAATTCGACTTTTCCAGAAGATCTAAAATGTCAATTTTAGGGTGTTATCATGTTTGGTGTAATTTTATAGCTTTTAAATCTCATTTCGGCCCTCGATTTGAAAAATTAAGATTTCGGGGGTCAACTTTGTGAAAATGATGCTTTTTTAAAAATTTGATATCGCCATCGTGTTTGGGACATCGAATTTAGTGTGGTTGCGTAGTTCATTTGCATGTATCGGACTCCGAACGAATTCCGAACACCACATCGAAGTCCGGATTAGACTAAAAAAATAGCTTTTTACAAAAGCTATGCAGAAAAATCTGCACTATTTATACCAATTTTTGGGCCTATTTTACTCATTTTTCATTTTGTCATTTGAGAGTTTAACCATAAAATAGTGTGAGAGCTTAAAAGTGAAGCTTGTGGAAGCTTGAGATTCTAGATTAACATATATTTATTGATTTTATTACAGATTTAAGGTAAGAATTCACATTTTTTTAGTAATTTTTTGATAAATTTCTCAAAACCCCAAAAATCTTAGGACTTGATTTTAAACTTCAATTTCACTCCTTTTCATTTGAATAATGTTTTTATCTTATAATTACTAGTTTTTTTTTTATCAATTTAACCTTCAAAATAACCTTGATTCTTGATTTTAACCCGGATTTCAAAGATTTTACCTGATAAAGCTCAAAAATAGATTTTCTTCAATTTGAACCTCATTTTTTACTCGAATTGACTTGGAATTTCAGCTGTATATTCCTAAAAATATGGGAAACATGTTTTTGAAGTAAAGTTTTGATTTTGCCCTTCTTTTTTGAAAATTTATTTCGGGGATCCATTTTGACCCCGAATCAAAAGTAGTCAATATGGGTGTCTTTGGTTTTATTTTGATGCGTATATTTCATATTTGATGTTTTTAGTGGAGTTTCAGATCGTTCATGAAAAGTAAGATCGTGGGTTCAAAGTGTAGCGGATCGATTTTAACATTCGAGGTAGGTTATGGCTTAACTCTTTTAGACTGAGTTGGATAGTAAATGATGGTACAAAATGTGTGTTAAGGGTGGGAACTAATTATGAAAAATGGATATCTTTGTTTTGTGCCCGTGAGGGGGCCTATATGTGATGTAATTGTTGAAATTGAGATATGATGTGATATGGTGACCGTGTGGGGTCCTATGTGGTGTTGATAGCCTTGAATACATGTGAATAATTGTATTATGTTGTTGAAATGCCTAATGTGGTTTCATTGGTATATTGTGATATATCCATACTTACTGGTATATGAGACATGTGGAAATTCATGGATGAAACGAAAGTAATGAGTGGATATTGGCTCACATGGTTGTGGAATTGTAACATTATGGTTGGTTGTGGTAATACATCATGTGGATTGGGTGTGAAAATACATCACGTGGATTGGTTGTAGAAATACTCATTTTAAATGGTTGTGGACATTGCATCGTTATTCTCATGTCATCATACACATCATTTCACTTATTCATTTTACTGCTTTATATATACACTTGTTGTTATGTATATGTAATTGATTTATATCTTATTTTATGTATGCGCTTTGAAAATACTGGAAACACTGAAATACTGGATATTGGTATCAGATATTAGATTTTATGGACCATCTCTGTAGGATTATGCCGGAGAAGAGTTGTGAATATTGGTGATCTTGAGGTTGTGTGCCAAACTTGAGGCTGTGTGCTAAACTTAAGGGTGTGTGCCAAACTTGAGGTTGTTTGCCAATATCATGCATTATCATTATCATTATATACATTGCACTCGCTTTATTGTGTTTATGTTGTATTTGAATTGCCATATTGATTTGTTATCTGCATATTTGTTCTATGTCTTGCCTTGTTAACGTTTAATTGTTCTATCTTCCTTTAATTGTACTTGATGATCTTATTATACATGTCCCTATTTTATTCTACCTATATGTGATATTATTATATTTGTATTCTTATCTTGTGTGTTGTTGTATTATATCTGGATATTATAAAATTGTTAGTACAAGCGGTGTGGACTACCGTTGTGGGACATTTTTTTATTGCAGGTGATGTGCCCTTAGTGTATATTTTGTATGCTTTATTTACTACTTTGCTTAGTCGGTCTATGATACCTACTGAGTACAAATGGACCGTACTCATGCCTACTACGCCCTTTCGGTGCAGGTCCTAGCCCGAGTGTGCCTTAGCTTGCTTAACTCGGGCGATTGTTAGAGCTTCCAAGGTAGCGGTTGGACATTCATGCATCCGGAGTTCACCTCTATCTTTCTATAGTAGTTATGTCTTTATTAGTATTCAGAGACAAATATTATTCTTTTGTGGTTATTTTTCTGATGTATTTGACTCCTGAATTGTATTAGTAGTTCTTACACTATTGACACCTGGTTTTGGGCATGATTGGTATTTTGGATAAGTTCTTTACGCATTGTTATGATTACTTATATGGTTCGGCTTCATTCTAGAAGTCTTACCTTGGGATATTTTTATCTTTTTTTCTTTCTTTTTTTCATATCGATTTTGGTGATAGACTTACTTGTCAAGGTACGCCGCGACAAGTGTCATCATGACCTTCATTTTTGGGTCGTGATAACTGTAGACTTGGATGGGTGATTCTTCTTAGCTTCCATATATAGTGTTAACATTAAACACTAAGATATTGTAGGAGAAAGATATACCATGTTTAAGAATACTTGTGTTCTCCATAAGTTCTATGTGGTAATAGTTAATATAACCCTTATAATTAGTGGTTTCAAATTTGAACAACATTTTGTTGTCCACCATTTAATTATGACTTGTGAGAGTTGTAGGCCTTCTATATTTATACCTGCAACACTAGTAAATAGTCTCCACAACTTTGCAGCTGTATGAGAGCTAGAAAAAGTGAGACAGTCTCTGGTTTAGGATGACTGCAACACCATTATCTTGATGCAATATTAATCCCAATATATTATAACACATCATCCTTTGGCACCCTAAATTTTCAATCCTTTCATAGAAGAAAATAAAATTTAAAAGGTATCCTTTACTTAGTATAAAATTAAAAAAAATATCTTCCTTTGATCCTTCTATCTCATGTAATCCCAAACACTTTTAATAGAGGACATTCCACCATGTTCAAGAATTCAGACTGACTCATCTAGATTGTTTGTTTGCATTGTTGGTGAAACATTCTTCATAATACGGAGAACATATATTTCAGAAAATCTCTCAGTTTCTACTGATTCCAACCATAAGAGTCTGTAAAGTGACATATTTCAATTTCCACCACTTCTACTTCTAACAGAATGTGATACAAAGCCCCCAATAAAGTCCAGTTGTCTTACCAAAAGATAGAATCACCCTTTTCTATCTTCCACCATATTTAATGCTCTATAAATTCCCTGACAATGATTAATTTCTTTAAAAGAGTAGATGTACCCCTACTTTAAGCAATCATTGGATGTAATTTCTTATAATACTTATTAATCATGATAGCTCCCGAAGGAGAAGGTCTGCTTCTCAAATTTCACCAAAGCAAACCAAATGAAGTATTAGAAACATTAAAAATAGACTTGAAATCTACTCTTTCTATCTTAGGAAGATATACGATGTCCCAACTCACCCAATGTCTGCTCTTCTTGTCTGTAGTGTTGTTCTAGAAAAACTTAGTGAAAAATGCCATGTAATTTCCTTACTACCCCACATGTATAGGTGGATTTATAGCTGACAATAAGTGAATAGCAATTCTGTGTAGTACATGATTAACTAGTGCACGCCTTCCTCCATACGATAACAATTTTTCTTTCCATCCCCAACCTTATTACCAATCCTCTTCACATAGAGTCATAATAGCAAATCTTGTTCTTTCCACATAATATCGGACAACCTAGTCTATGAAAGGAAAAATACCTTGCCTGACTGGTGTTACTTTCTTTATTTTGGACACTATTCCTACTACAAACTTCTCATGTACATAAAAGGCACTCCTAGTTAGATTGATCAGTTGTCCTGAGGCTGCCTCACATATCTTCAGAACTGAAACCATAGGCTTTTTAGACTAATTTTCTGCTGAAATAAATAGAATAATGTAGTCTGCATATGTCAGGAGATTAATTATAGCATTCCATTTAGAAACACAAATCTTTTGAAATAGTCTCTTTCATTAAGATCATTGATGAGTCCATTATATAAGGCTTCTATAACTATAATAACCTGGGTTATTGATAAAGAATCTCCCTGTTTTATCCGTATTGTTGATTTAAAGAAGCCCTAAGACTAACCATTGATGAGAACAAACTACCAATTGTTGGCCAGTAATTTGTAAACCATGTCAATAAACATCTCACTGAAACTAAACTTTCCAAGGACCTTTGTAAGGGAAAGTCAGGATCACATGTCATAGGCTTAAATCTTTGATAAGTCATCAATTTGACGACTTATCAACACCTTTTAGGCCTAAATTATCATGTTTTTTCATTGATTTGATGATAATATCTTACTTAATGCTCATTTGTGTAGGTAAAAATTAAAAAGGGAAGATAAGCAAGTCATTCAAGTCAACAAGAGGCCAAATGTGAAGAAAAAGAGTCATTCGCTTTGCATCTGCTTTGGAGCTGCTTTCCATCTGCTTTTTATCCGCTCTCCATCCGCTTTGGATCTGCTCAAGCAGATCAAGAGTAAGGTGGTAATTTTGTAATTTTGTCTAATATGCAAGTGGGGCTAAAAGAAGGGTTCCTAGCTCATTTTTCAAGACGTAACATTCATTTTTCATCTTAACTTCTATCTTTTCATCTTAGCACCTATCTTTTCATCCTAGAAGAATATTGTACTAGTCTTGAGCGAAAACTATATGTGAGTGATTCCCAAAGAAGAATTAGTGATTTTCTATTGAAGATTTGTTGAAACTCCAAGTTTGGAACTACATTCTCTTTATTTTTCATGGATAAAGTCAATGATAACTTTGGTATGTTTTTACCCTTTTAATTCTAAATCTTGGGGTTATGCTTGCTTAGGTTGTGATAGTGCATGAGTGTTAGCTAATTATTCTCCTAATTAGTTATTCGTAATGGATGTTGCATTTATTCCATGATTTAAAGAGTTGGGGGTTGCAAACCCCAACCACCTTTGAACCCATGTCATTCTTGAAAGAGGGGACATGGGTGAGGAATAAATGCAACCAATAACTTGATTCATTTCATTTAATGACATCTCTTAGACATAAAGATGTCAATTGAGACAATAGATGTGGAAAATTGTCACACTTGTAAGGTGTTCGAAAGAACCCATATGTGAAATTTGATGTTGTAATTGAAAGATTGACATCAATACATTGACATCTAGCCTACCCATGACTTTTAGCTAAAAGTTGGATAAATTGTCAAGCACCCGTGCATGAACCCACTCCTAGAATTGCATAACCCCAAGGCTTATTCTCAATTGAATTCACTCTTAGCATTTTTCAACATCAAGATAGTGCTCTAAAATTGAAGTAATTGTCACTATAAACACACTCAAACTAATTCTCCATTTTACATTTATGTTTGTTTTATTCAGATTACGGGTCATCTTTTAGTAGACTATCATCACTCTTGAGTTTTGAATTCCATGCTTTCGCTCTTTGTGGATTCGGCCCCAACCTAATTTGGGTTATTGTATTGACAACGATCGTTTACACCCCGGGGCAGATCTAGGAGCCCAGGTGGGGGTCCTCGGGAACCCAGTAACTTTCGTGCGGGTCTAATATTAATATAGAGAAATCTAGTAAATATCTAGAATTATAAGTTAGGAAATCATAGACAAAGTGTATTGTTGGTCTAGTGGAGTAGAGGGACTTATAAAAGTTTAACTAACCTCATGGTTGTGGATTTCAAATCCCCTTAGTACACTTTGTTTTTATTTTTATCCAATATAGGGAACCCACAAACTATAAATCCTAGATCCGCCTCTGCTTACACCCATTCAAGAGTGTAATTTGAGCGTTATCAATCATGTCCAGCTTAATTAACCAATTGCGGTAATTTGAGCGTTATCAATCATGTCCAGCTTAATTAGCCAATTGCAGATTTGGTCCTTAATCTGATATGTCTGATGATTTCTTGAGCCAATAAGATATTTTCCACAATGCTTACGTGTCTGACATCAAAAAATGTATTTACATGATCTATTTTTGGGAGGAGAATCAGATTTGTATAAGTCACAAATTTTGGTAACTCCTGACCTCCAATAAAGGCCCGTACAACTACTATTATGTCCTCCTTGATAGCTTCCCAACATGGTTAAAACAAAATACTTATGAAACAATTAGGACCAGTATTCCACGTCTTTGTACTCTTATGTATGTTTTTAGAAACTCTATAATACATAATGAGGGATGTCTAGATTTATACTAGGGATTCTACATCTTTTGCCTACTCATGTTTTGACTATATTATGTCTTCAGACTACCGTTTTGGGCATGTCGCCATACCTTTTAACTTTCAGTTTTTTTTTTTTTTTTTTTTTTTTTTTTTTTTTTTAAGTTTTCCTTTTATGATTAAGTCATGTGAGTTATATGTTCAGATTTTACACAGTTGTGAATATTTTCTTTTTAAACAATTGCTAGTATTAGTATCCGCAATATTTAAGTAAAAGTAATCATTAAATAAAGATAGATTAAAAAATTAATTTAAATTTACAAAATTATCAAATAGTAAAGCATAAAAAAATATTTCATTGACCAATAGATAAGCCAACATAAACTAATAAAATGTAAGTCAAAATCTCCAATCAATTATAGTTTCTTGAATAGTTCATAACAAATAATTCATAATAGATTACTTCAAAATGAAAAAAAAAAGTAGATAAAATCAATTTGAATTTTTTAAAAATATTTACCTATATATGAATATTGAAAGGAGAAAAAGTATAAAGAAAAAATATCATCGTTCTAGTTATACCATTTATAACATTCACATTTAACTCAAAATAGGATCATAAAATACTAAATATAAAAAAGAGATAAAATTTATCTCTAAAATTTTTAAATTTTAAACGAATAAATCATAATAATCTCAAGCAAGATCTTGAAATTTTTATTTTTCATTCGCGTCAAGAAAATTGATATATTTTTTTAAATTTTATTAATAGATTCATTATTTAGTGAGACTATATTATGAAAATTTGTATTTGGATAAAGAAATCACTAAGGTAACAAACTTATTTTTCTCAAAAAGAGAAACACTATGAATAATTAAAATCATTTTTAACAAATAATTTTCTTGTTTCAAACCTATATTGTTTGAATATATAGTGACCTTCTCATAAGTTTCTTCTTCTTGAAATCTCATTATTAATTAGTGAGAACACTCCTTCAATATGCGAATCTTTTACTATACCAAAATATGATATTGAATAACGATTAATAAAATAAAAAAAATCAATTATTTTTATATCATAATTATGCAAGACCGCAAAATAATATATAATCAAGAAATTATATTATTCATAGTATAAATTTATATTTGTATAAAGAGATTAAAAAATTAACAAACTTAATTTTCTCGAGAAAGAAGAATCACTACGAATAGTTCAAAATCATTTTCAACAAATGATTTTCTTGTTTCAAACCTATGCTACATTGTGATTACATTGTTCAACCTTCTCATATGTATATATTCTTCTGCTGAACTCTCATTCTGAAATATTGATAACATTTCATCAATATGTGTGATTCTTATTATGTCGAAACCTTTATATTTAAATCCTGAAATTTATGAAGAAAATTTTGAATTAATATTTAGCAAACTATTGACAATTCTTATTTCTTCCTATTCATAATGAAAAACGTGATAAATACCAATAAGGCTAATGATCAATAACAATAACAGAGAGAGAGAAAGAGAGAAAGAGAGAGAGAGAAGAAAAGTGTGACAATATTTTTGTGTTATTGAATTAGTATATATAGCCATATAAGGTCAAATTTTTCATATAATAAATATAGAATGTAAATTATAAATTAACTTTTTCAAATTAACTTAAATTATAAAACTTAAGATATTTATTTTTTCAAAATTTAACTTTTCCGTATAAACATCACTGAATTGATATAAACAATATTTTAAAATGTGATAAATGAATTAAATAATTCAAAATATTATGGCATTATATTTTTTTGTCTCTATTTTTTTTTAATACATAAGAGATGCTAAAGCCATACAATTACTCCATTTAAATGTGGAGATCTTGTTGAAGACTAATACCCCACTAAAACAGATTAATGCATATTAATTTAAAATTAAACAAAATAATCTCCTTTCTTTTATAGTCCAAACTTACTATTTAAAGATTATTTCATTTGAATTAATAAGTTCATAGTAGATTGCACAAAATAAGTTAATTAATTATATGTATTTTCATTAAATAAATAATGTACGACATAATTGTAATACGACTACACAATCAACTAATTAATTTTAATTAATAAGAATCAATTTTATAATCATAATATATAAACTCAAGTTCTTTAAATTTAATGTTGTAAATTTTAAATATATTTATGGCTAAAGTAGTAGTCAATGTTCGTTGTTGTTTTTTTATCAATATATGTATATCAATTATGTAACTTTGCATATATTGTCTGTTAAAATAATTCTCAATATTAACTGATTTTTACATCAATTTAATCTAATTAATTTGATGAAATTAAAATCATTATTAATATTATAAATATCTACTTACCATAAATCTGTCCTAATTTTATATCTTTATTATATTTAATTAATGTACAATTACATAAAGGACTCAAAAATGGAAATAATTGATATTAGTTACCTTTATTATTTTGGAAATTCAATCTTATAAATTTCTCATATTTTTATAGTTTGATTATATTAATTTGATATTAGTTACCTTTATAATTTGGGGAAGAATTTTAAAAAGGTAACAATTAATTTTTTTCTCAATTAATGATTTATTTCTCAAAAAATTCTTATAAAATTATAATTTGACTATAGTCAATTGATTATTTAATTATATTTAAAATTTTCTAATCACTTAAATAAGGTAACAATTATTTTCTTTCCTAATTACGAATTTTCTTATATTCATTCATTTATTGTTTAACAAAAATAGGTCAAACTTATTTGCGATTAAAGTTGAAATATTTTTTTAAAAATTTTCAATTAAACTTTTTTCATATAAGTTGTTTGATTATTAATTCACATTTTTTTCTTGTAAATACTTTCTTGATTTACTCAGTTGTAATCAAATCATAAATTTTTTAATATAATATCATTATTTATATTGTTTGCATATTTTGAGGGATGACATCTATATTTTCTTTTGGTTTCCCATCCAATATCTGATGCCCTCATTAGATCTCCAACTAATCCGGATCGCGCGTTGCAAGGTCCATTAAGGTGGCAGTGCTTCCAACAGAGTTTTTTCCATAGCCAGGGTCAAACCCTCGACCTTTGGTTAAATATGGAGCAGCCTCATCCACTACACCACAAACCATATTGGTGACATCTATATTATCATAATCCCCATTTGATAATATTTGTTTCAAGATTGGCAATTAACTATTTTCTATTATACATAAATGTAATTAGTGAAATTCATACAAAGATTATTTAATTAGTTGGATTAGTTTCAATATAGTGATAATATCTGATTTTAACTATCTTTCAATTAAATTCGTATTTTTATTTTATTTGAATTCAAAATTTTACATCCTTCCATTAATATTAAAAGTTTCTCATCTCAATTAAAATATTTCTTTTGCAATTATGTCTCTTGTTTGTAATTGATTACCTTGTCATATTGAGTTACTCAATGTATTTTTTCATATATGTCAAGTGATTGCACAACTAATATTACATATTTTTTGTAAACATACGAAGGCTATGAAATAAATAAATAAATAAATAATCGACAAAACATAAATTAATTAACTACTAATCTTAATATGAAATAATTGAACAATCATTTATTTTTACCACAATATGAAATGTGAGATAATATTAAATAAATAAATAATCAATAAAAACATAGAATAATATGACATAATTAACTACTAATCTTAAAATGAAATAATTGAAAAATCGTAATGGTTTTCATTCGACAGAAATAAAAATTTAATTTTTTTAACCACAATATGAAATAATATTAAACGAAATAGTATGAAATCATAATAGCTTCCATCCAATAGAAATAAATATTAGTTATTTTTTTACCAAAATATGAAATAAGAAATAATATTAAATATTTAAATAATCAATAAAATAGTTTTTTGTTATAAAATGATAGTTTTTTTATTGTAAGAATTCAAGAGGATAGTCCTCAAGATGTCATTTGGCTTAAATTTACGCTAGACTATACAACTTTATTATGTATATAGATGTGTATATAAATATTTCTCCAATATATATATATATATATATATATATATATATATATATATATATATGTATGTATGTATGTATGTATGTATGTATGTATATATATATATATACGCACACACACATACACACGTATTCACAACCTCATTTGAAATCAAATAGGGAAATTCACCTTTTCTTAAAATGACACTCAATAATTTGCAATTCTGTTAGGTTTTTGTATCTTAATTTCTTCCAAAAACTATATAGAAAAACAAAGTAGTATCAGTTAAGTTTAATAAATAATCATACCAATAATAAAGCCTTCAAAAATGTAAAAAAAATTAAAGTAATGAAAAATACAGGAAAGAGAATACAACTATTAATTGAAAGATAAAAAAAAATAGCAAGACTAAATAAGAAAATAAAATCAGTTGGGTCCATAATCTAGAAATCATCAACTACTCAGAAATAAATTAAAAAACAAAAGACATATTCTCAAGCAATTAGTATCAACTTTTTTTTTTACAAATTGCAGAAGAAACTATATTACAATAATTAAATCATTATAGAATATGATAGTGAGTATGTGAGTGAATAGTATTCAGAGAAAAATAATCAAAAAGTTCAAAACTAATTCTCTATCGAACCGTATGTGTACACAACAATGTTCTTTTCTTTCTTCTGTGAAAATACACTAAGAGTTGAATAAAACCTCCTCCTTAGTCGAGCAAGTTCTTGTTTCTATACTTTTTTCTTCAGATAATCCCATAGATTGATATTGTGGAGTTAGAATTCACATATATATAGTATTTTACATAGAGATTTTTATATAGAAATGACTCTTAATTACAATATTATTTTACCATATATGTTGCTTGACTGCTAATCAATTAATAACTTTCATATAGTTAATGTGATAATTAAAATATGAAATAACTTTTTCATATTAATTTTTACTTAAAAATCTAAACAAAGTAAAAATAAATAAATTGATCAAATAATTTGGTTACACAAAAGACTGTGATTTAAATGAATAAGTTTGTTTACTTGTGAAAAAGAGTCCCTACATGGAAGAGAATTAATTGAGATTATAATCTGTAAGCAATTTATCATTTTTGAGCAATAAATTATTTAGGTAGAATTAGCAAAAATATTTCTAGCTAAAAAAGGAAATAATCGATATTGATTGAAATTTACTATAAATCATTTACTTTTATATTTTTTTAAAAATTCATTAATATGACAAAAAAGAGATTTTATGTCATGTAAATTATTTTTTATGGTAATATTATACACAATATAGTAAATGTTTTATAGAATAACCTAACATGTTGAAAAAAGTCTATCTATAAAGGGAAATTAATACGAATTAATAATTTTATTAGCAATTTATAATTCTTAACCTACAACTCAAATATAAATCGTTTAAATGTAAATATTATGCTTTAATTCTGATTAATATAGAATTGCTGAAAAGTAAATACTTAAAGTTTTCTATTTTTATGTACTACATCTCCTGTAATTTTTTATATTTAATTGATTACATAATTATCTCTCTTTCCGTAATTGTAGTTTTCATTCAGTATTAGTCAAACTTAGTTGATTTATATATACCATAATATGAAAATTTTGAATAAATCTATAATATTAATGCTCCTTAACTCTTAATATTTTTCATCCAATATAAATAAAACTTAGTTATTTTTTATGACAATATAAAATAAATATGAAATAATTAATTATTTATAAAATAATTTTTTATTGTCAAAATGTCAAGTGTCTAGTTCTCAAGATGTCACTTGGCTTAATTATAGGCTAAACTATTCTTCTTTATTGTATATATATATATATGAAATAATTAACTACTATTCTTAATATGAAATAATTGAACAATCATAATAGTTTTCTTCTAAT
Organism: Capsicum pubescens; assembly: GCA_030864215.1. Classification (NCBI taxonomy): domain Eukaryota; kingdom Viridiplantae; phylum Streptophyta; class Magnoliopsida; order Solanales; family Solanaceae; genus Capsicum; species Capsicum pubescens. Next base: position 119,843,511 of record CM061541.1, read on the forward strand.
ATAAATGAATGTTAATTGATTTTTACCACTACATGAAATGACATTAAATGAAATAATATTAAATCATAATAGTTTTCCTCTAATAGAAATGAATCTTAATTATTTTTTACCACAATATGAAATAATATTTAATATTTAAATAATCAACAAAATAAATTTTTGTTATTAAATGATAATTTTTTGTTATAAGAATTCAAATAGTTAGTTTTCAATATGACACTCGTCTTAACTAATAATAATTATGTTAAATATGCATTTTCTTTTATAATTATATGATTTTTTTACAAAATTAGTTAGAATCTACTATGATCAGAATATATGATGAAAATATATTACTTTTCCATATAAAATTATTGCCTCATGATTTGTTGTATTACAATTTAATAGCACTTACCATAACCATATATGGTAATGATTGGCAGTGTAAAGGTTTGATTTAATATATATACGATTCACTTACCATAGCCATCTACTTTTCATCCATGGGAGTATGAAAATCTACAATTCACTTACCATATCCATCTACCATTTGTATGATCTTCTTAAATCACTTGATTGATTGAAATATATATTTAAAAATTGGAATACAAATGGTAAAATTAGGAGTATCGTTTGATTGCAATATATATTTGGAAATTGAAATACATGTTGTGGAATTACTCCTATAGCTTCATAGGAATATATATTTGGAATACAAATTGTAGAATTACTCCTAATGATAGTAGAATTAGGAGTAATTGACGGATGATCTTCTTAAATCACTTGATTGATTGGAATATATATTTGGAAATTGGAATACAGATTGTGGAATTACTCCTATATAGCTTGATTGAAATATATATTTAGAATACAAATTGTGGAATTACTCCTAATGATAGTGCAATTAGGAGTAATTGACGAAATTTTTATGTCAATCTTTTTAAATTTTTACATATCTATGAAATAATCTATATACTAATTAAATAAAAGTCAAACTTAATTATTTTTTATGACAATGTGAATATAAATAATTATAATAGTGTTCATTAATAGGAGTCAAGTCTAATTATTTTTTATCAAAATATGAAATAATAGAATAAAAATAAACAAAAGTATTCATCAAACATTTTGCTTTATTATATATATAGAGTTGAAATATATAAATAATTATAATAGTGTTCATTCATAGGAGTCAATTATAATTATTTTTATCACAATATGAAAATATGAAATAATAGAATAAAAATAAATAATAGTATTCATTCAATATTTTTTACCACAATATGAAGAGAGATATGAAAATTTTAAAATATATATATAAAATAAATAATTAATCAGTAAAATAAATTTTGTTGCCAAAATATCAAGTGGCTAGTTCTCAATATGCCACTTGACATAATTTTATGCAAACTTCTTTGCTTTATTATATATATAGATAGAAAATATATAAATAATTATAATAGTGTTCATTCATAGGAGTCAATTATAATTATTTTTATCACAATATGAAAGTATGAAATAATAGAATAAAAATAAATAATAGTGTTCATTCAATATTTTTTACCACAATATGAAAATAGATATGAAAATTTAAAAATCTATATATAAAATAAATAATTAATCAGTAAAATAAATTTTGTTGCCAAGAAAATAGATTTTTATTGCCAAAATATCAAGTGGCTAGTTCTCAATATGCCACTTGGCATAATTTTATGCAAACTTCTTTTCTTTATTATATATATAGATAGATATGAAAATTTAAAAATCTATATATAAAATAAATAATTAATCAGTAAAATAAATTTTATTTGCCAAGAAAATAGATTTTTGTTACCAAAATATCAAGTAGCTAGTTCTCAATATGTCTCTTGACATAATTTTATGCAAACTTCTTTGCTATATTATATATAGATAGATGTTACATGTTCATGATTAATGGCCAGAGGTCTCTATTTGATTCGCTTGGTGCACGCTTAAAATTTTGAATATCCATGACATGCTCATTCAGAATTGGAGCGAGACATGGTTGAAAGTAAAAAATTGCACTTAAACTTACTATCCATTGGAGGGTAAAATAGAACATTTTCATTTTTCATTGCCAAATGGAGAGACCACTCCTTAACTTTTACACAAAAAGTAGATTACACATTTTTTTTCATCAGGGCAACATTAATTGACAATATTAGAGCATTGTTTCAAAGCAACACTTGGAAGTTTTAACATTGCAACAGTCAAAAATTAAAATTACAAACTTAAAAGTACAGCTTCTTTGTTTTGGATGTTAGAGCTCTTGGAAGATTGAAGCCTTCTTCTCAGTGTTATTATCATCAACAATCGTTGACCTCTCTTTGATGTCCACAACTGGTAATTCTTGATCGTTGCCAGTGATTTCATTTCCATTCCCCTCCTTACTCTTGCCCCACACAACCGAGTAAAGTCCGATGACTATGATAATTGCTCCAATCGCGCTGAAATTATTGTTGTCAAAAGATTTATTAGATTAATCAAATTAGATAGTGAGCTAAAAAAAAGAAGAGAAATTGAGTGAAAATGTCATGTGCATGAAGTTTAACAAATCCATAGATAAATATGTCAGTTCAATTTTCTCTATTTCCCTACCTTATTTGGCAAAGAATGATGTGAAATAAGACCTACAGTTCATGACTAAATAACAAATAATTATGTCAAAATCGCTAGTGACAAGATCCTAAAGCGTTTTGATAAAAAGATGGAAGATATTTAACTTTATTGTGTCATTAACAATGAAAGAGAAAATTACCTTCCAAGGTGGACTGACTCAGCCAAGATAATAGCAGCAAGAACTGAAGTGATGACCATACTCAATGGGCTAAAGGCTGTCACAAACACTGGCCCTTTTACTTTATTAACCACACTTTGCACATAATATGCAATTCCAGAGCATACAATACCCTAGCCAAACACAAATTATATATTAAGTAGAATATTAAGTTGTATCAAAGTTAAATCACACTTCGTGTATTAGTAGTAAATTAATTTACTAATTAAAGAAAAGCATACAGAATAGGCAGCAGCAAGGAGCCTAGAGTCAAAGCCAATAACCCATGCATTCCAGTCACGTTCCATTATAAGTGCTACAATTCCCCCTTCCACTACACCCATCACACATACCCATGCTGCCAGAGATAGCTCTGCTGGGTACTCCTTCAATGTCATCGACTATATATATATAAAAAAATAGATTAATAAATATTTAAATGAGTAAAATAAAATTATTCAAGTAGTACTAAAAATAGAATAATAGACTTACTTGAACTATAAAGAAACCGGACCAACCAACAATGCAAGAGATGAGCTCAATGGTTCCAGCGACCCAGTTCTCAGCAGTGGCGCCTGCGGCCTCATGGTGGACGCCACTGTGAGCGTGTGGGACCAAGTTGAACATAGGGCCTTTGTAAAGAGTCATCACCATTGCTCCAGCCACTGTTATTGTTGTTCCTATCACCTTTGCCATACTTGATTTCTTCTTCAGGTTTACTTTCTCAATTCTACTCATTAACGAAAAGAAATTAATAACGTTCATGAGTTTCCTATTCACTAAAGAAAATTGAAAGTACATATTGCTAGTAGATCACAAAAAATTCTAATAATCCATCACTAATCGGCGCTAAATTGCTTGTAAATAATATCGTCTGATAATTCTTCGCTAAATAGGTTTATTAATGACAAGTTTTATTGTTTAGATACAAAATTTACTGGTCGCTTACTCCTGATTTTTCAGTAATGATTTTGTTTTTATTTTCTTTTCTCTAATACTAGTACTGTAGTTCTTTTTTTTTTTTTTTTTTTTTTGACATTATTTTGTTCTATAGTAGCACAATCACAAATAGTAATAGGTATAATGTGCCAACAAACATATAACATAACTACATAAGCAACCACTAACTTTTTTGAGATCATTGCTTTCCAAGTGGGAAGCAACTTTGCTTATGTGAAGTCATGCTTTTTTATAACTTATTCTTGTGCAGTGAACTAGTGCGAGTATGTTTTATTATGGAATAAACAAAGGGATATCAAAAGCTACCATATCATTTGTTTTGGTGTTTTCCAGATTTTAGTGGAGATTGTTTGTCTACTTCATAATTAAGAGATTAATTTAATACTATTGATATACATTATATCAATTAGGATAAAGAAAATAAGAATACCTGAAAATTACAGCCAGAATAAAGGTAACTGCCGGGAGGAGATTGACAAAGGCAGATGCATAGGTAGCAGTTGTGCTCTTCAGTCCCAAATAGTACAAGTTCTGATCAATCACTGGCCTGAAATTCCATTTATTTAAAATTTTTTATTTACAAGTATATACAGTATACGTAATTCCGGGAGTTATTGAGCAGAAAGTTTAAATTATTCCATAAAACAATATCTCTCCGGAATCATTTTATTAATGCTTTAATAGTACTATAGATGCCATATTCTTGATCAATGTCTCGATTCCTCAAATAGAATATATAACGCTACACTAGCCCATATTGTTAAACATTTATTATTTATTTATTTATTTATTTTGTCTCCAGTACGTAAAATTTCCAAATAATTTAAACATATAGGACTAATGAATTTGCTTTCTAGCTAATTCGGAATGATTAAGACATTCTCGAAGTTCATTAATGAAGTTATTTGTCATGTTTAACCTTAAAAAATAATACTCCCTATGAATAAGTGATTACTCTATAACTCTAATTCTATTGTAGGAAGTTGCTTCTATGAGTAATATTATTTTCTTTCAACTAAAGCTAACATCAAAGATGAACGTCTGGGGAAACACTATCACCAAATGTGTTATGAACTAAATTTTAACAAAAAACGTACCATAAAAACAGCAGACTTCTAGTTTATTCAGTGGAGTGTGATAATTAGTTTAGTGCATCTGTTCTATTGGCGTAGAGAATTCAATTAATATATAAAACATGGGAATTTTTTGTGTGTGTGAGGAAGAGAGAGAAAAGGGTCCGGTGGTGGGGTGGGGAAGAGGGATAATAGCAACGGTTTAGGGTGATGTGAAGCTATAAAAGATGTACAATTTCTAGTATTATCTTTTAACCAAACTTCCTTTCATATTAAAACGTTTTTCAAAAGAAATAAGAATGAAAGAAAATGAGAATAGTAAGGCACATGACAAATATCTGTCATGTTGATTGGTTAGTATTGAATATGTTAGAAAGAACTCAAACAAAAATATAACGGGAACTGCTAAATTGTATTTTAAGGTGCAGATTGGACAATTCTATATTTTTCTACATGCATTCAGTTCGATACATGATGAAATGAATTAGGCTAAAACAGAAGAAAAAAACTATTAGATGAAGAAAAAGATTGTACCATTAATCAAGAAAAAGAGACATCAGAATCTTATGCGTTTGCACGACTGAATAATATAATTATTGTAACTTGTTCACATGCATGTAAGTTGAGTCGATTATAAAATGAGTTTAAAATAATCACGTACTCTAGAAAACCAAGAGCCACTATCTTAATGAAGACCCTGACTGTCATCTTTGGCCTTATTTTCCTGCAGACAAATAAAGCAAAAAGAACGTATGTTGTAAGAAATCAGTAACTGAATATTTCCATCACGATACTACTATGCAATTTAGGTGAGATGATAAGAAGCTTATCCGCTGATGGCATGCTTAAAAATTTATGGGAAGTTATCAAATTGGGATGTTAGAGATTTAAAATGCATTCTCCGTAACATATTAAATTTTTAGATGAGAGGTGACCAAAAACTTCAATATGGTATCAAAACATGCAAATATAGCGAGTATAGTTTAAAACTTTTAAATGAAATCATCACGTGCTTCAACACTAAATATAAGTAAGAACTATGGTCTTGAAACAAAAAGGCCTTTTCTTGGTTGCAACTACATATCACCATAATTCTACTACGTAAGTACTACGGATGGAGCGAACGAATAGAAAGAAATAAAAGGAAAAAGGGAAAGACGAGAGACCTTTCAAGAACGATAGCAAAGGGTGCAACAGCAATGGTGGCAAATGCATGTCGATAGACAACAAGAATCCAGTGACTCATTCCCCTTTTGAAGCACATCATGGTTACAATATACATCCCTGCATACCCAAACTGCAAGGACACCATAGACAAATAAGGCTTCACCTTGTTAAGGAAGGAGCTAAATGCACCAGCCATCTCTTCTTTCTACACACAAAGAAGGGGTTTTAGGATGGGGTATGCAAATATAGGTAGTGTGCCCCTTTTATACACGAAGCAAAAGGGAAAAAGCTTAACAAAGAATAAATAATATTATTATTATTATTATTATTATTGTTATGGAAAACCAGAAAATAGTCTAGCTTATTCATTGTTGCACTAACTCGTGTTTCTCTCTCTCAGATTCTCCTTATCCATTTAAAACAAATTATGTTATGTACAACATGCAATGTTGTATCCATTCTTCAAGCAACAAGAATCTTTGCTGTCAACTTAATAATTAGAGAGAGAGAGATGAAAGAGGGTTATCTTTTGCTCTACGTAAATTCTTTTCTTGGAAAAAAGAAGAAAAAACTACTTTATTTTCCCCCTTTTGTCCTTGTATTTTGTGAAGGTGGAGTTTGAACCATTGACCACCAAATGCTGCTAGGGTTTAGTGGGAGATGATGTAGGTATAAAAGATATATGGGCTTTGAGAGAAGTGGGTAATGAGTGGACACTTTTCTTGAAAATGTCTCGACTGATTATGTTTCAGTTGATTAATATTGCCTCCCCCATCTTCAGTTTCTAACTTAAAGGAGGAGATCATCAAAAACAAGCTACCAGAGAGGACTAGGACTTGTATTAGTGAAATCTTTTTTAATGAATTATTGTACACTTCTATTGAATTCCATGTATATATTATTTTCCCAAAGCAAGTTTATGTTGATGTTTAAGTGGTTTTTGCTTTAGATTCATGATAATTTATTCATATTACTTGGTATCATAAAGTACAAGAAAAGGACAATTCAAGTTCCTTTCTTTCAAAGCTGAGACGTATTTATATATGTCCAGATTATACTACCCCCCTCTCCCCCCCCCAAAAAAAAAATAAAATAAAAATAAAAATAAAAGAAGAAAAGAAAAAAGGAATAACCAAACATCAATTTGTTTTTTTTCTTTTCGTATTCCAAATCACGAAATTTATCATCACTTTGTTGACGGTACACTTTGAAGAAGGAGGGAATAACCTGTCCTTACACAAAGTTAGAGTGGCTCAAACACAAGAGCATTTGATATTCTCTTCTTGACGCGGAAAGCTAGCTGTTATAACGATTCATTCAGTATTTAATTTTGAGTATTAGAATCCCTTTCTCCTATTTGAGACTTTCTCTAGATTCGTGCGATGTGTATGACTTGCGAGTATGAGTGACATGGGTTGTGTATGACTTGCGAGTATGAGTGACATGGGTCCCGAGGTGCTCAGATGCGTTTAAGAATGCTTGAACCTAAATTAGAATTGTGAAAAATAAAAGTTAACCACAGTCAGCATTTTACTTTAATGAATTCAAATTGGTGATTTGAAGATTCCTATAGGTTCATGAGATGATTTAGGACTTCTTTAGTGGTTCTAGATCACATTGAGACCTGAGGGGTTCGGTAGGGTTTCGAAGCCCTAAACCAGATCTAGCTATTGTGATTTTATTTTGTTGGCGCAGTCGCAATTGCAACCCAGGAGTTGCATTTGAGACATAAGATTCATATTTGAGATTTATGTGTCATTTTTGCAATTGCTGTGGAATTTCGGAAGATTTTGCTTTTGCGAAGGTCCAGCTGGAAAAGGAGTTCCCTTTTGTGAAGTTCGTGCTGCATTTGTGGCCATCACAATTTCAAGGCAAGGATCACTTTAGAGAATGACTTGTGTTTTAAAAGCTACCATACACCATTTTCAGCTCATTTCAATACATTTTTGAATTTTGAGACCTCAATTTTTGACCATCATGTCACGATCCAAACCAGGCCGTGACGGGTATTTCAAGTCCTACGTGGACCGGAGATCACCCCCTGCACCTAACCGAACCAACTACAACACACCCCAATATCGGATGAATTTTGAACATTTAACAAGATAGCGTGCAACAACCTGAAGGGAATTCAAAACAAGTCCTTAACCAAAGACCAACCGACTGGCCAAACAACCGTCCGACACCGGCTAATATCCACAGTAGTCCAAATAAAGCCTTCTCAACAATGAACCAAAACTGAATATCAATAAACTGTCGGGACATATCCCCGACTATATCCAAAACAAATCTAAGAAGTCTGAGACATAAGAGAACAAAATATGAAATGTAGACTTCCGATGTATGGAAGCTCACCACTTCAATGTCAACGATCATGAGCTGATTCCGAATCTTAATTACTGAGTAGGAGGAGTAGAAGTATGACCAATTCCTGCATCATGTGGAGATACAATGTCCGAAGACAGTCAGCGGGGTGAACGCTAGCATGTAACTCAGGGATAAGGATAACATAATGTCATGATTAATAATTTAAAATCATTCAAAACCAATGCACATAATCAAATGCATATACATATATACTTTACATGCCGGGATAGGAAACAAGGTTTTATATGCACTTAAAACTTTAGCCTAGATTATGTAGCTCAACCGTCATAACTTGTATCCACGGGCTATATGGCCCCCAGCTCTCACCCCCTGATCGGGCTCCATTGCGTGTAGCCGCACGAATGGAGAATAGTTTCATATATATGCAAGGGAGACTCGAACCTCCCAATCATATACTAAGGTGACGTAAACACCCGATCATGTAATGATTTATGGAGGACTCGAACCTCCCTAATCATAAAATAATAATAAGGGGGACTCAAATCTCCTTGGTCATTTTGACCCCCGTGTCGGCAAACGCGGTTTCAAGTATTGGTTACTCGAACCTCCATTTTCACGACTCAGCTACACACCCCTTATTAGAGCCCAATTAAAACAAGTATCACACATTCCCATCCATTAAACCATATTCCACATTAAGGCACACATTGTTGGTATCTTCATACCAACTACACTTGCAAGGTAATAACAACATGCCAAAACAATTTCCATTAACTTAGGGAGAACAACTCCCTTTTGTTCATTAATACAAGGTAGAGGAAACACCAACTCCCTTTGTTAATTAAATCATACCATTGTATTTCAAATACCTATCATGCAATAGTTCAAGACTAGTTCAATTTTACAAATTCCTACATTTCTCATAATTAAAAACCAATTTTACATTATGGGGTTGGAGTCATAACCACTTCAAAAGACACAAGTTTGGAAAAATCATAATTCCCTAGTTCATTCATTGTACCCATGCACCCGCACGTTCAAAACCATAATTAAAGAATGAAAATCATATATTAACCATGAGAAACATTGTTCAATTCATAAACATTCAAAATCCCCAACCTTTGTTTCAAAACCAACACCAATATCTCATGAGTAATACTTTAAAATATATGCTTTTAACAAATTAACAATGAGGGAAGAGTAACATGCCAAACACTAAGAAATTTGGAGAGAAATCGACCCTTGAGCCCTTAGATGACCAACTTGATGCAACCCTAGCTTGACTTGCTTGAGGGAATTTAGAGAGCCTTTTGGAGTGTTTGAGAAGTTAGATTATTTTTGAGTGCTAATGATACCCTGAAGGGGTTATAAGACGTGGGTTTTAATTTGGGTAAGAGAAAAAATATCCAGAATGCCCTTAACTTAAAAGCTAGAAAAGTGTCTCCCTTGACTACTGGTCAATTAGTGACTCGTAGCCACTCCTTGTGACTCGTTATCACGAGTCGTAACTAAGACAGTCTCTAGGACTCCCATACACTGTTGACCCTACGACTCACTCGTACTACTTATAATGGGAACCCATGACTCAAAGGGTCCAATCGTAGTCAACATAGAACCCAATTGGGTAAACACTGGACATTCTATGATTTGCACCCAGCGACTCGTAACAAGTCCTTATTGCTCATAGTAAGCCACTCATACTCAAAACAAAACTTAGCTACTAAATTTCTAATTTGGTTATGATTCCTTCCCAACGACTCGTTATGAGTCTTTACGACTCGTATCCTCAAGTCTTACCCAAGACAACAAATTAAACACCATTCACCCGGACACCTTACGGCTAGGGTCATCTGACCCGTCAAGGCACGTCATAACTCATTAGATGAGTCATTGCCAGGGCAGAAAGCTTAGGACTCAAAAAATTTTGAGGACCAAAAACTCGAGGCATTGCATACTCCCTCTCTTAGGATCATTCATCCTCGAATGATAGGACAAGGCATTTATTAGCATGATTTGACTTCACATAGTTCTACTCTTATATTTAACATAGACAGAAAATAATGATGCCAAGGAAATTACTCTTTCCTTTAACAAAGTCAGAAAATAAAGATGTTAAGGAATGCACATACCTTAAGCACGATTATTCGAAATGGGAAACAAGAATGGATACTTAGAGTCCTCCTCGACATCCCAAGTAACTTCCTCAACCTTTTGGTTCCTCTAAAGAACATTTAGCGAAGCCACGTCCTTTGTCCATAACCGATGGACTTATAGATCCAAAATCTCAATCGGGACCTCCTCGTAGACAAGGAACCTGAAATACCTACCTCCTCTAAAGAAAACACCGTCGAAGGATTACCCACATATTTTCTCACCATTGAAACCTGAAACACTGGATGAATGAGGTTCAAACTAGAAGGCAACTCTAATTCATAAGTGACCCTTCCAACCCTCTTCATAACCAAGTACAGATCAACATAACGGGGTCTGAGCTTCCTCTTCTTACCAAAACTCATCACTCCCTTCATGGGAGATACCTTTAAGAACACCCAGTCACCAACCCTGAATACCAACTCCCTTTGCCTCACATTTGCGTAGGACTTTTAGCTACTTTGGGCGGCCTTAAGTCTATCTCGAATCACCTTCACCTTCTATATAGCTTGGTGAACCAAATCAGGGCCAAACAACTTATTTTCACCAACCTCAAACGACCCACTAGGAGACCTATACTAACTACCATATAAGGCCTCAAACGGAGCCATACCAATACTAGAGTGATAACTATTATAGTATGGAAATTCTATGAGGGGTAAGTGGTTAACCCAACCACCCCCATAATCAAATACTCAAGCCTGAAGCATATCTTCCAAGACCTGAATTATCCTTTCCACTTGACCATCCGTCTGTGAGTGGAAAGTGGTACTAAGAGTCACCTTAGTCCCCAAACCTCACTAGAACGACCTCCAAAAGTTAGATAAGAACTGAGTACCCCGATCAGATATGATGGAAACTAGAGTATCATGTAATTTTACGATCTCCTTAATGAACAACTTGTCATAATCTTCAGAAGAGAAATTTGTCTTCAATGGAAATAAGTAAGCAGACTTAGTCATCCTATCCACGATGACCCAAATTAAATGAAATTACTGGCGAGATTGCAAAAAATCGGTAACAAAATCCATATTAATGATCTACAATTTTCATATAGCTCAATCTCTTGAGTTAACCCATCGGGCCTCAAGTGCTCTACCTTCACTTGTTGACACACCATGCACTTAGCTACAAAATTGGCCACATCCTACTTCATATTATTCCACCGATAAATTTTATTGAGAGCATGATACATTTTTGTCGAACTAGGATGAATAGTATAAGATGACTCATAAACTTCGACCAAAATTCTTCCTCGCAACCCATCAACATCGGGAACACACAGTCTTCCTTGGTACCTCAAAATACCATCACCACCAATCTTGAAAATTATCACTTTCTGCCTACCTACATCATTCTTGATTTGCATCAAGATAGGATCCAACACTTGCTTCTTCTTTACCTCAGCACCAAGAGATGACTTTACCATCTCTTGAACAATCCCATCACCATCCTCGGAATCCCAGAGACGAACTCCAAGATTATCCAAAAGGTGAATATCCTTCACCAAATCCCGCTTCTACTTATCCATATGAGACAAGCTTCCCAGGGATAACTTGCTAAGAGCATTAACAACCACGTTAGCTTTACCTGGATGATAATGAAGACTCATTTTATAATCCTTGATCCACTCAAGCCATCTCCTTTGCATGCGATTCAATTCTTTTTTGGGTGAACATATATTGCAAGCTTTTATGATCAAGATAAATATCAACGTGGACCTCAAACAAATAATGCCGCCAGTTATTTAATGCAAACACCATTGCTAATAATTCCAAATCATGAGTCAGATAATTCTTCTCATGAACCTTCAACTATCTAGAAGCATAAGCAATAACTTTGCCATGCTGTATCAACATGCAACCAAGTCCCACCCGAGACACATCACAATAGACAACAAAACCATCTGTGCCTTTAGGAAGAGTCAAGACCAGAGGCGAAGTCAACTTATCCTTTAGATTATCGAAACTACCCTCTCAAACAGAAGACCATGAGAATTTTACCTTCTTCTGAGTTAACTTAGTCAATGGGGACGCAATAGAAGAGAAACTCTCCACAAACCTTTTATAGTAGCCGGCTACACCGAAGAAGCTCCGAATATTGGATAGAGTCGTGGGTGTAGTCCACTTCATAACCACCACAACCTTCGGTGGATCCACTATGATCCCTTCACTAGAAACAACATGATCCAGAAATGTCACAATATTCAACAAGATCTCACACTTAGAAAACTCCGCATACAACTACTGATCCTTTAGGGTCTGCAACATAAGGCGGAGGTGATTGGCATGATCTACCTCATTATTAGAATATACAAAAAAAATCATTAATAAAGACAATCACGAACAAGTCTAAGAACTAATGGAAAAGCCAATTCATAAGATCCATAAATGCGGCTGAGGCATTGGTCAAACCAAAGGACATTACCAAAAACTTAAAATGATCATACCGTATTTGAAAAGCTGTCTTAGGCATATCCGCCTCCCTAATCTTCAACTGATGGTACTCAGACCGAAGATCAATCTTAGAAAAGAACTTAGAACCCTGAAGTTGATCAAATAGATCATTAATCCTCGGATGTGGATACTTATTCTTTACGGTTACTTTATTCAGTTAGTGGTAATCAATATACATCCCAAGGGAACCAACCTTCTTACGCACCAAAAGCACACGAGCACCCCATGGAGACACACTAGGGTAGATAAAACCCTTATCAAGAAGATCTTTCAACTGCTCCTTGAGTTCCTTCAACTCATTCGGAGCTATCCTGTAAGGAGGAATAGAGATAGGATGAGTGTTCAAAAGAAGATATATCCCAAAATCAATTTCCCTATCAGGAGGTACACTTGGAAGATCATCGAGACATACCTCGGGGAATTCATAGAACACAGGGATAGTATGGAAAGAAAGACCTACAGATCTAGAATTCTTAATATGCATTAAGTGATAGAGGCATCCTTTGTAAGCCAATTTTTAGGATCTAAGATATGAATTAAATCTTCCCTTAGGCACTAGGTAACTACCTTCCCATTAGATTACTGGCTTATTTGGGAAATGGAAACTGGCCCTTTAGGTCCGACAATCGAGAGATGCATAGTATGAATGCAACCAATCCATCCCCAAAATCACATCAAAGTCTAACATGTCCAACTCTATTAGATCCACCAAGGTCTCTGATACGACCCAAACCAAGGCCTAGTCGTGTCAGGTATTTAGAGTCCAACCAGGACCGAAGACACCCTTAATACCCAACCATAACTGCACTGCACCCCACGTCGGATGAATTCCAAATATATAGCAAGATAGAACAATAATAGTTTAGAGACATTAAATAAAGTTTATAATCAAAATCCAATAACCTCAACCAATTATACAATCGGTTTCAACCCCAATGCCAATACCAATACTAAGGCTAACACCAATATCGACACTGCCCAGGGATAAAGATAAAATATTACCAGTAATTTAAAACCAAATCAATTAACTATATACAATCACATATACATATATATACCATGTCCAGAAAGGAAACCAGGTTTAGCATGCAATAACTTTGCCATTCTAAAATCATCCACAGGCTATATGGGTTCAACTCTCTCTGCTGAAAGGGCCTTAGTGTGTGTTAGTCGTACGACCGGAGAAAACAACCTAAGATGACTAGTACATCTCCCAAAATATAAAGGGTGACATAATGCACACGATCATCATGACCAAACCTCACATCGATAAACATGAGTTTCCAGTATTGGTCCTTCCGGGATCTCTATCTTCCACGACTTTGCTACACCCCCTTTAAGATCATACTAAAACTATTTACACATTCCAACCATTTACCAAAGAGTCTTTAAATTAGGCATTAACCATTGGTATCGTCATACCAACATTAAAGCTTACAAGTCTATCCATTTATGCCATACCAAAGCTATTAAACCAAGTTGACTCCAAAGCTTCCAATTAAACCAAAACCATGGCCACCAAGTCCTTTTCAAACCATTTAAAACAAATCAAACCAATTTAAGTTCCATTACCTTTTATGCAATGCAAAGATTTTAAGAATAGTCAAACTATGAGACAAAAATTATTCTAATTGGCATTTTAACAAACAGGTTGAGGGAACATAAGTTTCAAAACTATACCCAAGTAATTTGGGGAATCCATAGTACCCCAAAATAAATTTACCATTAACATGAATCCCACAAAGTCAAAATCATACTAAAAGCATATAAGGAAACATAATTAAACCACGAGAAATACTATTCAACCATGAACATCCAAAATCCCCAACCATTATTTCAAACCATAGCAATATCATAAAATTCAAACATTAAAACACATGCTCTTCATAAAATAACAACGAGGGAGAAGTAACATGCCTTAGACACTAAGAAAGACAAAGAGAATCACTCTTGAAAGCCCCCAATTGATTATCTTGATGAAATCCTAGCCCTTTGCTTGAGAGAGGGTTTGAGAGAGATTTTAATAGTGTTTGTTTGAGAATAATAGGTTAAAAAGCCCAAAAGGTGTTTTATGTCATGGTATCCAAAGAAGTTAAAAGGGGAAATGTCCGAAATACCCCCAACTTAAACAGTAAAATTGCTATAGGTTGTTACGAGTTGACCCTGTGACTCCTGACCACAATATATGACTCGTACCATCGATTCGTCACCAAGACAATATGTTAGACACCCACACACTATCTACCATACGAATACTTGACCCCCACTCATGACCAGACCATACGACTCGTATGGTCCAGTCGTACCCAATATAAAAATAACAGGAATTAACACTGGATAATATACGACTTCACTCAATGACTCATAACATATCCTTATGGATCTTAGTGAGCCACTCATACTTAGAGCCAAATCAAGTTACTAAGTTTCTGATTTAAGTGAAGGATCACCTTAACACCCCGTCACCAAACCTAATGGCCCATATCACCAAATTATAACCCCAATAAAAATCCAACCACTATTACTGAAAACCTTACGAGTTGGGTCACCTGAATTGTACCCACATCATACGACTCGTATAATGAGTCATTACAAGAATAGTGAGTTAAAAGCTCAGGAAATTTCAAAGGGCCAATACCTAAGGTGTTTTAATTCTTTCCCACTTGGATCATTCATCCTCGAATAATGGGACAAGGAAGTACAAGCACGATTCGTACTCCTCACGTCTCTACTCTTACCTTTACTAAGTCAGAAAACAAAGATACCAAGAAATCAATTTTTCTTTTAACTAAGTTGAAAAAACAAAGATGTTAAGAACAACACATACCTTGGGCATGAATTTCTAGAGCAGAAAATAGGAACAGATATTTAGACTTCATGCCCTCTTCAGCTTCCTAAGTAGCCTCTTCAATCTTGTGTTTCCTCCATAGAACCTTAACCGAGGCCACATCCTTAGTTCGCAACCGACAAACCTGCTAATCCAAGATCTTAATCGGGATCTCCTCATAAGATAGGAATCTGAAATACCATTATCCTTGATAGGTATAATTTACAACGGATCACCCATACACTTCCCCAACATAGAGACATGGAACACCGAGTGAATGAAGCTTAAAATGGAAGGCTACTCCAAATCTTACGCAATATTGCAAACCTTCCTAAAAAATCAAGTACGGACCAACATATCGAGGACTAAGATTTCTCTTCTTCCCAAAATGCATCACTCCATTCATGGGATACACCTTTAAGAGTTCCCTATCCCCAACCTCAAACTCCAACTTTCTTCGCCTCACATTTGTATAGGACTTTTGGCGACTTTGGGCAGCCTTAAGTCTATCCTAAATCACCTTCACCTTCTCCATGGCTTGGTGAACCAAATTTAGGCCAAACATCTCGGCCTCACCAACTTTGAACAACCCAATAGGATATCTACACCTCCTACCATACAACGCCTTAAATGGATCCATTCAAATGTTCGAGTGGTAGCTATTATTATAGGGAAACTCTATAAGAGACAAATGCTCAACCTAACTACCACCATAGTCAATCATGGAAGCCCGAAACATATCCTCCAATGTCTGAATAGTTCTTTATGCTTGCCCATCCGACTGGGGCTAAAAAGTTGCACTAAGACTTACCTTGGTCCCCAAACCTTTCTGAAACAACCACCAAAAGTGAGATGAGAACTACGTACCGTGATTCAAGATGATAGAAACAGGCACTGTATTCAACTTCACAATCTCATGGAGGTACAACCTTGCATAATCCTCAGCCGAGAAATTGGTCCTCACAGGAAACAATTGAGCAGACTTTGTCATCTTATCATGATGTTCCAAATCGAATCAAATTAATTTTGAGATCGAGGAAGATCGGTGATGAAATCATTGTTGATCACTTCCCATTTCCATACAGACAACTCAATCTCTTAATATAATCCTCCGGGCCTCATGTGCTCAACTTTCACTTGTTGGCACGCCATGTACTTGTCCACAAAACTAGACACATCCTACTTCATATTGTTCCACCAATATATCTCTTTAAGGTCATGATATATTTTCATCGAACTAGGATGGATAACATAACATAAATCATGCGCCTCAGCCAAGATCCTCTCTTGCAAACCATCTATACTGGGAACGCATAACCTCCCTTGTTACCGTAAGGTACCATCACTACAAATCTTAAAGGCCATCACCTTTTGCCCACCTACATCACCCTTGATCCTCATCAATACCGGATCTAACAATTGCTTTTCATTTATCTCCGCACCAAGAGATGACTGCGCCACCTCCTGTACAAACACACCACCGCCCTCAGAGTCCAAGAGACAAACTCCAAGGTTAGCCAAATAGTGAATATCCTTCACTATCTCCCTCTTCCCCCTTTATACATGAGCGAGACTCCTCATGGATAACCTGTTAAGAGCATCAACAACTATGTTAGCTTTACCTAGATTATAGTGAAGACTCATGTTATAATCTTTGATAAGCTCAAGCCATCTCCTTTGCCCAAGGTTAAGCTCTTTTTGAGTAAACACATATTGCAGCCTCTTATGATCTGAAAAGATATCCACATGCACTCCATACAAATAGTGACTCCAGATTTTCAACGCGAATACCACATCTAAAAGTTCTAAGTCATGAGTTGGATAATTCTTCTCATGCACCTTCTACTGTCTAGAGGCATAAGCTATTACCTTGCTAGGCTGCATCAAGACGTAACCAAGCCCCACGTGGGATGCATCATAGTATACCTCAAATCCATCAATGCCTTCAGGCAAAGTCCAAACCAATGCCGAAGTTAGCTTATTCTTCAGCTTCTTAAAACTACCCTCACAAGCATCCGACTACAAGAACTTCACCTTCTTCTGAGTTAACTTAATCAACAGGGCAACTATAGAAGAAAAACTTTCCATAAATCTTCTGTAGTAAATACCTACACCCAAGAAACTCTGAATATAGTAGGAGTCGTGGGTCTAGGCCACTTCTTAACCACTGCAACTTTCTATGGATCTACCATGATCCCTTCACCAGATATGACATGACCCAAAAAAGTGACAACGTTCAACCATAATTGACATTTCAAAAATTTGGAATATAAATGTTGCTCTTTCAAGGTCAGTAATACTATGTAGAGGTGATCAACATGATCCATCTCACTGTTAGAGTACACCAAAATTTCATCTATGAACACAATGATGAAGAAATCCAGAAATTGATGAAAAACTCTATTCATCAAATCCATGAATGCCGCTGGGGCATTGGTCAGCCCAAAAGACATTACCAGAAACTCAAAATGCCCATATCAAGTATAAAAAATAGTCTTAAAGAGATCCACCCCCTAATCTTTAGCTGATGGTACCCTGCCAAAAAATTAATCTTGGAGAAAATTTAGCACCCTGCAAATGATCAATCAAATCATCTATCCTAAGACGAGGATACTTATTCTTTACCTTCACCTTATTCAACTACCAGTAATCAATACACAGCTGAAGGGAACCATCCTTCTTACGCATGAACAAAATAGGTGCACCCCACGGGGACACACTAGGACAGATAAAACCCTTGTCTAAAAGATCCTTTAGTTGCTCACTTAACTCAGCTGGATCCGTTTTATATAGAGGAATAGAAATCGAACAAGTGTTTGGAACAAGATCAATCCCAAAATCAATCTGCCTATCAGGAGGGACACCAGGAAAGATCTTAGGAAATTCATTCACCACTGGGATAGAATGCAAAGAAGGACCCTCCAAGTTAGAATCTTTAAACTGGACCAGATGATAGAGACACCCCTTGGATGTTAATTTCTGAGCTCAAAGATATGATATGAACCTCTCTTTAGGAGTTAGGGAACCACTCTCCTACTCAATAACAGGCTCATTAGGAAATTTAAAGACAACCTTACGGGTTCAACAATCTAGAGAAGCATAACACGAGTACAATCGATCCATCCCTAACATGATATCAAAATCAACCATATCTAATTCAAACAGATCTACCAGAGTTTCCCGACCACCCAAAAATACCACACAACCCCTATAGACTTTTTTTTTCCAACACAGAGTCACCCATCGAGTTAGAAATAGAAAAAGGGCCTGAAACATACTCGAGACCAAAACCAAAATACACTACCATAAATAGGGTCACATAAGAGAGAGTGGACCTTGAATCAAGTAAATAATACATATTAAGGGAAAAGAGTTTCAACATTCCAGTCATAACATCGGGAAATGCCTCAGACTCCTAGCGATTAGTGAGAGCCTAAAGATAATTTTGACCAATGCCAAAACTAGATGGTGAACCCTTTGGTGTTGGAACTGATGCAAAGAATACTAGAACCTGGATTGGCCCCGAAGCAACCTTGTCCATTAGACAACTTCTGACCATGTTCCCTGGATGACCATAGTTGAAGCATTTGTCCTTTTTTTTTTATCATAGTAACCCCGATGCAATCGACCACAAAATCTGTAGGGAGGATATGACGAAGCTGACTGGGAAATAGCAGCCTGAGATTGGGCACCCCGTGCCCTATAGTTTCGCCACCATTGAAATGACTGTCAGCTGACGAGTTTGGGTAGGGAGCACTAGCCGTACAGTAAGACCCAAAATTTCCCCACTTCTTCTTGGTCCACTTCCCACCATCCCTATCGCTCTGTTGTTGGACACCATCCTGCTTAAAAAATCTGAATTTCTTGCTTTGCCCCTCTTTATCTCGGCCTTCTTCTTCTTATCTTCCTCTACCTACTGCATCTACACAACCAACCTAGAGATATCTATGTCCTTGTTCAACAAGGCAACCTTAATATCCAAAATCAAGTCTCGAGATGACCCAAAAGTAAACTTCCTTATTCTGGCCCTCATGCTAGAAACCAACTCCAGAGCAGGCTGAGATAACTGGTGAAACTTCAAGGCATAATTTTTGACTGACATCTTATTTTGTGTCAGATTAACAAACTCTTCCGCCTTCATTTCCCTCAACTCTTGAGGAAAAAAGTGGTCCAGGAAAGCATTAGAAAAATCTTCCTACAGGGTTGACTCAATATCATCACCCCTTCACTGATCCTATTTCTTGTACCACTGGTACGCCACATCTTTCAGCTGGTAGGCGTCAAACTCTACGCCCTTCACATTTGTGGCATGCATAACTCGGAAGATCTTTTCTATCTCATCCAGAAAACCTTGAAGATCCTCCTCTACTTTAACAAAGGTAAAGGTTGGAGTATTCAACCTCATGAATTGGCCAATCCTTGTGGACTCAAAAAATGGAGTAATAGAAGTACCACGCTCAGTCAGAGAAGCTACCAACTGTGCTAGCATATGGATAGACTGACAAAAATCAGCATTCATCACCTCCGTCTGAGGGGCTCGAGAAGTACTGGAGGGAATTGGTGGGACTACAAGAGGTAAATCAGGAACTGGACCCCTAAACCGGATATGGTCCCCATAAGTAGGACGGGTTCTATCAATATTGTCCTCGGGTGGGATAGAAGAGTTTCCATGAGCTTATGATCATCTGGGAGGAATGATCTAAAAAGCGAACAAATGGAAATTATAGGAGAATTCAGGACCTTAGACTCTACAACTTGAAAACAGCACACAAGAAAGAGAAACATTCCTAAATGCTTTGTAGCCTCTCCCTTATGAGTGTGGCACACTAAACACCTTTTAAAGAGACTCTACTCAACACGGCTTTGTCGGACACCCAATTAACCATGAACCTAGGGCTATGATACCAATCTGACATGACCCGAACCATGGCCTAGTCGTGTTAGGCATTCAAGTCAAACCAGGATCAGAGACCAACTCCAATACCCAACCATAACTGCCCTACACCCTATGTCAGATTAATTCCAAACATATAGCAAGATAGAACAATAATAGTTTAAAGACATTAAATAATTTTATAATCAAAATCCAACCACCTCAACTAATTTTTAAATCGGTATCAACCCCAATTCCAATACCAATACCAAAATTGACACTAATAACGACACCGCCCATACCCATAATAGTTTGACAAAGCCTCTATCCAGAGTTACATCCAATCGAGACATGATCCCGACCATAGCCAAAACCAAACTAAAGAAATAATAGAAATTAAAGAAGTCCATAGTATGAAATGAAGCCTTTCAGAGTATGGAAGCTTACCACTTCAGTCTGACTCAAAGCTATCCCCGAATCCAAGTAACTGAGTAGGAGAAATGGTAATAAGGCTGATTTTTGCATCCTGTGGGGATTAGCGCTTGAAGATGGTTAACAGAGTGACACTAGCATATACTCCAGGACAAAGATAAAAAATGTCAATAATTCAAAACCAAATCAATTAACCATATGCAATAACATATACATATATATACCATATCGGGAAATGGAACTAGGTTTATCATGCATTTAAAACCTTTACCTGGGATGTGTAGCTTTGTCGTCCTAAAACCACCCACGGGCTATATGGGTTTAGCTTCCCCTGCTTAAAAGGGCCCCAGTGCATGTTAGTTGCACGACAGGAGAAAAGAACCTAAGATGACTAGAACATCTCCCAAAATATAAAGTGTGACAACATGCACATGGTCACCATAACCAAACCTCATATCAGCAAACATGAGTTTCCAGCGTTGGTCCCCTCGAGACCTCCACCTTCCATGGCTTTGTTACATCCCCCTTTAAGCCCATAATAAAACAATTTAAATATTCTAATTATTTATCTAGGAGTATTTAAATTAGGCATTAACCATTGGTATCGTCATACCAATATTAGAGCTTGCAAGTATATCCATTTATACCATACCAAGGACATTAAACCAAGTTGAATCCAAAGCTTCCAATTAAACAAAGACCATGACCAACAAGGCCTTTTCAAACCATTTAAAACCAATCAAACCAATTTAAGTTCCATTGCCTTTTATGCAATGCAAAGATTTCAAGAATAGTCAAACTATGAGACAAAATCATTCTCATTGGCATTTTAACAAACAGGTTGAGGGCACATAAGTTTCAAAATGATAATCAGGCAATTTGGGGAATACATAATACCTCAAAATCAATTTACCATTAACATGCATCCCACAAAGTCAAAATCATACTACAAGCATGAAAGGAAACATAATTAAATCATGAGAAATACTATTCAACTATGAACATCTAAAACTCCCAACCATTATTTCAAACTATAGCAATATCCTGAAATTCATACATTAAAATACATGCTCTTAGTAAAATAACAATGAGGGAGGAGTAACATGCCTTAGACACCAAGAAAAATAAAAGAATCACTCTTAAAAAACCCCCAATTAATTATCTTGATGAAACCCTAGCTCTTTGGTTGAGAGAGAGTTTGAGAGAGATTTTAAGAGTGTTTGATTGAGAATAATAGGTTATTGAAGCCTCAAAAGGTGTTTTATGTCCTGGTATCCAAAGGAGTTAAAAAGGGAAATGTCCGAAATACCCCCAACTTAAACCGTCAAATTGCCGCAGGTAGTTTCGAGTCGACCCTGTGACTCGTAAACACAACACACGACTCGTACCAGCGAGTCACCACCAAGATAGTGTGTTGGAAACCCATACACTATCCGCCATATGACTCCCTGACTCTTACTCGTGACCAGACAGTACAACTCATATGGTCAAAGTCGTACCCATGATAGAAACCACAGGAATTGACACAAGACAACATACAACATCACACAATGAGTAACCTATCCTTACAAATTTTAGTGAGCCACTCATACTCAGACCCAAGTTAATTTACTAAGTTTCTAATTTAAGTGAAGGATCACTCCAATGACCCGTCACAACACCTAACGACACATACCTGTAATGACCTAAAATTGCCACCCGAGATGTCACACGGTGCTTAAGGCTACAAGTAGACCCAAGCTAACCCTTTGAGCCTGTTTCTAGTAATAATACTCATTTCAAGAAGAAATAATTTAAACACTAGCATAGTCATATCATATGAAAGAAAATACGGAGAAAATGCTCGGTCTAAATGACCACAATACTGGAAACCTCAATACAACCAAAATCTGATAACTAATCTAACAAAGCCTCTAGTAATCCATAAACTAGAGAGCCGTTGGGATAGGTCCCTAACTGACTCGAAATGAACTGGAAATAACAACATTGTCTCTCAAAATATGGAGATGTTTGAATATAGGTCCTTGAACCATGAGGACTAACCACTGTAGAAATATAGATAGAGGTACTCGAAAATCACTAACGAGGTTGGGACTGAGCACTAAAACTTACATTATATGACAATGTAGCACATAGTCATATATGTGGATCAACACTTGAGAATGTACTGAGTATGTGGGGGTGCATGCATTTATATAAAAAACATTAATACTCTTTAATCAAATCATGCATGTAATAAGTAATGACTCACATGGCTTGAATAAGTATAAAATGCAAAGCTCATGAATCATGTAAAATGGAACATGTAACACAATCTTATGAGTCATTATACTTTTAGCTTTGAAATTTGTACTCTCCTCTTATTCTCATTACTCAAGGCTAAAGGAAACTTTAAGCTATACTTTCAACTCATACATATGTCTCATGGAGAGTAAAACTTCTTCAATGCTCAAGAACTCATAACTCTTTTGAACTCAAATACTTGGAATTCAGAATCATATAACTTTGGAACATACTTAAAGGCATTTCATTCACGTTAGGAAAATATCTCATTTCAACCTTTAGGGAAAAATACTCATAACAAGGGAAAGTATTTTAGTTTTAAAGGAAAATATCTTATCTCAAAGCTTTAGTTATTAAGGGAGATTCTCTTAACCGACATAAACTATGTGAGCTACATGGAGTCCAACATTTTGTCCTCCTAAGAAAGAGACCTCACGTTGGGGAGAGGCATCATACTCTTTCCAAGGAGTATAACCTCAACTCAGTGATCACTTATCTCAGCCTCGGGCCCAATATCTCAGCCTTAGTCCCAACAATCATCTCGGCCTTAGACCCAACCTATGGTGGCATGTAGTTTTGGGGAAAAAAATCATGGTAACTTACCAAACTCGATGCTAAATACTACTCCCTTTAGTTTATCTCGCTCATCTCATGAAAATCCACTTTAGAATAATCTCATGGTTCAATAAGGACCCAATAATCAAATCTGTAATCTCATGTAGTAGAGTTGATTTCAAAACTCAATGACCATTAGGTCAAAACATTTCTCAATAATCCCAGAATACTCAAATTATGGGTGCTTATAGCACGATAGTTCATAAAATCTCAAGTCTCAAGTAGGGCTTAATAACTTATAATTCAATCTCAAGTTAGAACTCATCAAAAGCATAATAGATAGCATATAGATTTATAACTCATGTAGAAATTTGGAAATTTCAGCAATTTATCTCAAAATCTCAACATACTCATATACTTCAATATCTTAAATATTTCAACTATTAACTTCTCAAGGATTAAAATCATGAGGTATAGACCCAACTGCAATTTCTCAAGAAAACATCTGAAAATCATGCCATTAGACTCTCAATTCATGGGAAGCATCAAAATATTATAATCAATAATAATGGGAGAAAACCCCAATTCAATTTCATGTAAAATCTCATAAATTACTCTTGTTCAAAACCTCACATACCTTGAATTAGAATCTTTGGTTGAACCCTCTCTTTTAGAACTCTATTCGTACTCTTGAATGAGGGTTATTGAAGCCCTTAACTTGGGAACCTTGAATCTTGACTCAGTTTAAAAGATCTATGGTGGATTCTTGAGATTCTGGGAAGAGGTTTTGGATACTTAGGGTTTTTGTTGAGAGAAAACTTGAGAAAAACATCATAGAATGCTTGTAATTGTCTTCAATTTGGTGTTTGAATGGTTTAAGAGGCTTGGAAAAAGTCCAAAGTGCCCTTTTTAACTTCTGTATGAAGCTGGAAAAATTAAATTGGGAACCCAATTTTATGGGCCACCGCTATCGCGTGGAATCTGGTAGTCAACGCGACACAGAGCCATTGCGTTGTCCCAGTAGTTGGTACCTGGAACTTCAGCGCGACGCGTCATAATCGCACCAGGCCACTGGAAATTGACTATTGGGAAATTTAGGTCCTCCGAGATGCGCCACTATTATGAAGTTCCATTGGAAATTGGCAATTGTCAAATAGACCCTCTCTGTGATGCGTCAAGCACTAAAATAACATTGTTTTATGACTAGAACTTAAATTAGACATAACTTTTACTCGGGTATAGGATTTGGGCGAATCTTATATCGACAAAAAGCTTATCAAATTTCCCATGTGATAAAAAGTTGAAATTAGGTAAATTCTATATGGTTAACACGATAGTCACTTAGTAATTCACTTCTCAATCTCTTAGGGCCAGAATTACGCCTCACTTGACACGCCCTAAGGCTCATTCTACAAGAGAATTTTTGTGGGGTCTTACAATATCTCCCCCTTGGAAACATTCATCCTCAAATGTCATAAGTTAGACTAATAAAATAGGAAAAACTCAGTACACAGCTGAAGCAAGTTGCTAAAACGGGCTCAAAATCTCTCAAAACTCTTGAATGCCCTGGAAATTGCAAGAACTCAAACAAGGATAGATGCATATAGATGAACTTTAGATTAGTCAGGCTGAATTAAGGAAGAATAATACCTTCGAATTAATCTGAACTTGCGGAAAAGAGGGGCAGGTACCTGGCTCGCATGTCTGCTTCTGTCTCCCATGTAGCATCCTCAACAGACTGGTTCCGCCACAAAAATTTGACCAGGGGAACTTTAATGTTCCTTAGTCTACGGATCTAAAAATCTACGATCTCAACAGAAATCTCATCGAAGGAAAGACTATTCTGAATATTGGCATTCTCTGAAGGATCTACTACAATGGAGTCACCACTATGCTTCTTAAGCATGGAGACATGAAAAATAGGATGAACAGCTGACAACTCTGCGGGCAACTAAACCTCATAGGCCACCTTACCAACACTTCTCAAGACTCTATACGGGCCAACATAACGGGGACTAAGCGTCCTCTTTTTACCAAACCTTTTCACCCCTTTCATGGGTAAAATCTTCAAGTATACCAAATCACCCACTTCAAACTCAAGATCTCTTCTCATCACATCGACGTAAGACTTTTGACTACTTTGGGTGGTCTTCAACCTCTCTCTAATCAACTTAAATTTCTCCATAGCTTCAAACACTGCATCAGGCCCAGTCATGACAGCTTCACCCACTTCAAACCAACCTATGGGTGATCTACATCTCCTACCATACAAGGCTTCAAATGGTTCCATCTCGATGCTAGCATGGTAAATATTGTTATAGGCAAACTCTATCAATGGAAAATGCTCATCCCAACTACCTTTGAAATTAAGAGCACATGCCCTCAACATATCTTCTAGGGTCTGAATGGTCCTCTCAGCCTGACCATCTATCTGTGGATGAAAAGCGGAACTCAAAAGGACTTGGGTACCAAGACCCTGCTGGAACACCCTCCAAAACTGAGAAGTAAATTGAGTGCCCCTATCCGAAATGATAGACGAGGGAACTCCGTGCAACCTGACTAACTCCCGGATATATAATCTAGCATAATCCTCAGCTGTATAAGATATATGCACGGGCAAGAAATGCGCAGACTTAGTCAGCATGTCTACAACAACCCAAATAGAATCATGATGATAACGCGAAAGAGGAAACCCGGTCATAAAGTTTATATTCACCACCTCCCACTTCCAAGTGGGTATACCAAACTCTTACATCATGCCACCAGGTCTTTGGTGCTCTACCTTAACCTGTTGGCATGTTACATTCTTTGCTATAAACTCGGCTATATCCTTATTCATACCATTACACCAATAGATTTCCCGCAAGTCGTGGTATATCTTAGTAGTGCCGGAATGAATAAAATACCATGCGCCATGTGCTTTAGCCATAATCCTCTACCTCATATCATCAACACATAAAACACATAATCTATCTTGCAATCTCAATACGCCATCTCCCCCTGGGAGAAAACCTCAACCTTTTGGCCCTTAACTGACTCCTTTAGTCTGACTAAACTAGGATCCCTATCTTGCTTCTCCTTCACTTGCAAAACTAAAGAGAATCTGGAACTACTCTGCACCAATGTACTCCCCTTGACTGAATCAAGCAACCTAACACCCAATCTAGCCAGACAATGCATATCGCGAGCTAACTCTTTCTTATCTTCCTCTACATGAGCAACACTACCCATAGTCAATCTGCTAAGGGCATCCGCCACTACGTTAGCCTTGCCCGGGTGATACAACACACTCATATCATGGTCTTTTAACAACTCCAACTACCTTATCTGCCTAAGATTCAACTCTCTCTGAGTAAACATATACTGCAGGCTCTTATGATCAGTAAACACATCAACATGAACACCATAAAGATAGTGTCTCCAGATTTTCAAAGCAAAGACCACAACAGCTAACTCAAGATCATGGGTTGGGTAATTCTTCTCATGCGACTTTAACTGTCTAGAGGCATAGGATATAACCTTATCTCTTTGTATCCACACACAACCCAAACCAATTCTAGAGGCATCATAATACACCACGAAACCATCTGTACTATCAAGCAAAGTCAACACAGGGGCTGAAGTAAGTCGAGTCTTCAACTCCTGAAAACTCTTCTCACAGGAATCTGACCACTGGAACTTAACTTTCTTTTGGGTCAACCGGGTAATGGGAGACACAATAGAACAAAAACTCTCAACAAAATGGCGGTAGTAGCCAGCTAGACCCAAGAAACTCCTAATGTCAGACGGGGAGATAGGTCTAGGCTAATTTTTCATAGCTTCTATCTTTTGGGGATCAAATCTAATACCTTTGGCTAAAATGATATGACCCAGAAAGGCTACAGACCTTAGAAAAAATTCACACTTACTGAATTTGGCAAATAACTGGTTCTCTCTGAGGGTTTGGAAGACAATTCTAAGATGATTCGCATGGTCATTCTCATTATGGGAGTACACAAGGATATCATCTATGAAAACAATGACAAACATATCGAGATATTGCTTGAACACTCGATTCATGAGGTACATGAAGGCGGATGGGGAATTAGTTAGCCCAAAGAACATGACTAGAAACTCAAAGTGACCATAGTGGGTTCAAAAGGCTGTCCTTGGAATATCACACTCGCTCACTTTAAGTTGATGATAGCTGGATCTAAGGTCTATCTTGGAGAAATAACTTGCATCTTGAAACTGATCAAACAGGTCATCAATTATTGGAAGAGGGTACTTATTTTTGACTGTGACCTTGTTAAGTTAATGATATTCAATCTACATACGCAAAGAATTATCTTTCTTTTGCATGAATAAAATAGGTGCACCCCAGGGAGAAATACTGCGCCTTATGAAACCTTTGTCTAAAAGATCTTTGAGTTGCTCTTTCAACTCCTTAAGCTCCGTAGGTGCCATACAGTATGGCAGAATAGAAATTGGACGAATGTCGGGAAGAAGGTCAATCCCAAAATCTATCTCCCTATCGGGAGGTATCCCTAGGAGATTTTTCAAAAAAACATCAGGAAACTTATTAACAATGTTGACTGATTGAATAGTTGTAGCCTCAGACTTAGTGTCTTTGACTCTAACTAAGTGATAGATTCAACCTTTGAATATTAGTTTTCTGACTTTGAGATAGGAGATAAAATGACTCTTGGGAGATACTGACTTCCCGAGCCATTCAAAATCTGGTTTATCAGGAAACTGAAACTTGACCACATGGGTACGACAGTCTATAGACGTATAACAAGAATGAAGCCAATCCATACCCAGAATAAGGTCAAAATCTACCATGTCTAACTCTATCAAATCCACAAGTATGACTCTATGAAGAATAATAATAGGACAATCTCTATACACTTGCTTAGCAACAACTAACTTCCCTACTGGTGCGGAGACTAGGAAAGGCTCAGGAATCCTTCCGAGACTCATTTTGAAATTCACTGCCACAAGTGGGGTCACATAGAAGAGACTTGACCCGGGTTCCAACAACACATAAACATCAAAACAAAAGATGCGGAGCATACCAGTAGTAATATATAGAGAGTCCTCCTACTCCTGAAGGGATGGTAAGGCATAAAATCTATTCTGGCATTGACCGCCAACAGTGCTAGATGAAGCGCCCTGAGCAGGGGCGGGATGGGGTAGAGGAGCTGGTGCACTAGTAGCCGGTGCCTGAGGTCGGGCATCTCTATTCCCCTGTCTAGCATGAGGACAATCTCTAAGTCAGTGGACCTTCTTGCCACAACCAAAACAATCTCTCAGATCTATGAAACACTCACCGGGATGATCCCTACCATACTTAGCATAAAGAGGATAACGGGGCTTATTACCAACACTGTTCTGTGACCTAGACATAAACGATCTGCCCCCTTGATCCTGCCTGCTTCTAGGTGTGGGAGAACTAGCTAATGAAGGCACTGGCATAGACGGACGCCTCTAAATCTGAGAGCAGTTCCCTTCATAGAACCTAGGCTGGTTATACTCATGCTGCTCAGATCTAGCCCTCTTGTTACCCCTCACTCGATCTCTCTCTAATCTTATCCGCCTCTATCTACTGGGCATGCGTCATCAACCTATCCATATCCATATCCCTATGCAGCATCACAATCCTACACTCCTTCAGTACTAACCCAGAAACACCAGTCACGAACTTGCTCATACTAGCCCGGGTGTTAGAAATCAAATCAGGAGCATACTTGGCCAACTAATTGAACTTCAAGCAGAACTCCTTAATAGTTATAGAGCCCTGCCTTAAGTTCATAATCTTCTTAATCTTTGCTTCCCTCATCTCAAGCAGAAAGAACTTTTTGAAGAATACATCTTGGAACACCTGCCAAGTCATAGGAGCAGCATCCTTACCTCTACCGTTCCTCCATGATACAACCCAGTCATAAGCTATGTCCTTGAACCTGTAAGATGCCAACTCAACACTTTTTTCCTCAGAAATATGCATCACCTGCGTGATCTTTCTCACCTCCTCAAGGTACAACTATGGGTCCTCACCTGCCTTGGACCCATAAAGCTCTGGAGGATTTATTTCAAGCTTTAGGAAAAAATACTCATATCAGGGGAAAGTGTTTTAGTTTTAAAGGAAAATATCTTATTTCAAACCTTTAGTTCTTAAGGGAGATTCTCTTAACCGACATAAACCATGCGAGCTACATAGAGTCCAACGTTTTGTCCTCCTAAGAAAGAGACCTCACGTTGGGGAGAGGCGTCATACTCTTGCCAAAGAGTATAACCTCAACTCAGTGATCACTTATCTCGGCCTCGAGCCCAATTACTTGGCCTTAGTCCCAATAATCATCTCGACCTTAGGCCCAACCTATGGTGGCATGTAGTTCTGGGGTAAGAAATCATGGTAACTTACCCAGCTCGGTGCTAAATACTACTCCCTTTTGTTTATCTCTCTCATCTCATGAAAATCCACTTTAGAATAATCTCATGGTTCAATAAGAACCCAATAATCAAATCTGTAATCTCATGTAGTAGAGTGGATTTCAAAACTCAATGACCATTAGGTCAAAATATTTCTCAATAATCCCAGAATACTCAAATCATGGGTGCTTATAGCACAATAGTTCATAAAATCTGAAGTCTCAAGTAGGGCTTAATAACCCATAATTCAATCTCAAGTTAGAACTCATCAAAAGCATAATAGATAGCATATAGATTTATAACTCATGTAGAAATCTGGAAATTTCAGCAATTTATCTCAAAATCTCAACATACTCATAGACTTCAATATCTCAAATATTTCACCTATTAACTTCTCAAGGATTAAAATCATGGGGTATAGACCCAACTGTAATTTCTCAAGAAAATATGTGAAAATTATGCCATTAGACTCTCAATTCATGGGAAGCATCAAAATATTGTAATCAATAATAATGGGTGAAAACCCCCAATTCAATTTCATGTAAAATCTCATAAATTGCAGAGAATTGTAGTTTAAATAAGACTTTGGGCACAAGGGTGAAAGGATTACCCTTGTTCAAAACCCTACATACCTTGAATTAGAAGCTTTGGATGAACTCTCGCTTTTGAAACTCTATTCATACTCTTGAATGAGGGTTCTTGAATTCCTTGACTTGGGAACATTGAATCTTGACTCAGTTTAGAAAATCTATGGTGGATTCTTGAGATTCTTGGAAGAGGTTTTGGATACTTAGGGTTTTTATTGAGAGAAAACTTGAGAAAAACTTCATAGAATGCTTGTAATTGATTTTAATTTGGTGTTTGCACGGTTTAAGAGGCTTGGAAAAATTCCAAAGTGCCCTTTTTAACTTCTGTACGAAGCTGGAAAAATTAAACTGGGAACCCAATTTTATGGGCCACCGCGACAAGCCACTGTCGTGGTGGCTCACTGGAAATTGACAAATAGGAATCTGGTAGTCAACGCGACATGGAGCCATCATGTTGTCCCAGTAGTTGGGACCTGGAACTTCAGTACAACGCGTCACAATCGCGCCAGGCCACTGGAAATTAGCTATTGGGAAATTGAGGTCCTCCGCGATGCGCCACTATCATGAAGTTCCACTGGAAATTGGCAATTGTCAAATAGACCCTCTTTGCGATATGTCAAGCACTAAAATAATGCTGTTTTATGATTAGGACTTAAATTAGCCATAACTTCTTACCCGGGTATCAGATTTGGGCGAATCTTATATCGACGGAAAGTTTATCAAATTTCCCATGTGATAAAAAGTTGAAATTAGGGAAATTCTATATGGTTAACATGATACTCACTTAGGAAGTCACTTCTTAAGGTTTTAAGGCCAGAATTATACCTCACTTGACACGCCCTAAGGCTTATTCTACAAGAGAATTTTTGCGGGGTCTTACAATACCACCAAACCAGAATCACAACAGAAACCCAACCACTATTACAACACACTTACAAGTTGGGTTACCTAATCTGTACCCACATTATACGACTCGTATGATGAGTCATTACAAAAACCGTGAGCTCAAAGATTCAGAAATTTCTAAGGCCTAAGACCCAGGGTGTTTTATTCTTCCTACCATGAACCGACATCACACAACCCCTATATACCTTTCTAGATATAATGGAATCACCCACCAGGGTGGACACAGAGAAAGGGTCTGAAATACACTTTGGATCAAAGTCAAAATGAATAGCCACATAAGGGGACACATAAGAGAGAGTAGACCCAGGATCAAGTAGACAATATACATCAGAAGAAAAGTGTTTAAGCATAACAGTAACAACATCGAGGAATAAGTCAGAGTCATGGCGAGTGGTGAGAGCATACAAACGGTTTTGACCAGTGCCAGAGCCAGAAGAAGAAGTACCACCCTTTGGTGCATGAGTGGATTAAGTAGAAACATGAATCTTATTCACCCCAGAAACAACCTTAGAAAGACAATCCCTCTGTAGATGACTAGTCTGACCATATTTAAATCACTTAATTCTCCCTTCCCCACAAAATACATGATTTAGTTGTCCACAAAATCTGTAAGGAGGATATGATAGAGCTAACCAAGACCTACTAGCTTACGACTGGGTTGCTGGTGCTCTAAACCCACTATCATACTGAGAACAACGGTCACCCATAAAACAGAATCAACATCATCACCTCTAGAATGGTCGTACTATTCATACCATTGGCACGCCACATCCTTCAATTAATAAGCAGTGCACTCTACACCCTTTATATTAGTAGCACACATTATGCAAATGATCGTTTCCATCTCATCAATAAGTTATGAGGATCTTCCTGAACCTTAGAGCTAGTGAAAATAAGAGGACACAACCTCATGAATTGGACAACCCTAGTGGCCTTAGATTATGGAGAAATAGAAGCAACACGCTCAGTCTGGGAGGCCAGAAACTGGGTAAGCAAATGAATCTACTGGCAAAACTCTGCATTAGACACATCATCTCGAGGTGCCTGAGGAGGGACAGGAGGTACCGATGGAGATCCCTAAGGGAAATCAGATGCAACGATCCTCGATCGGGTTTGAGCTTCTAGAGTTAGACGATCTTCAACTATATTGTACGAAGACGGGATAGAAGAGTTACCACGAGCATTAGATCTTTTGGGAGGCAAGATGTGAAAAGCGAACACATGGGAATTGGAGGAGATTCTAGACCTTAGACTCTATAGCTTGAAATAAAACAACAAGAAATGGAAACATTCCTAAATATCTCGTAGCCTCTCCCTTATAAGTGTGGCACACTACACACCCATAAATGAGACTCTACTTGGCACAGCTTTGTTGGACACCCAATGACACTAAACCTAGGCGCTGATAACATCTTTGTCATGACCCGATCAAGGGCCTATCCATGATGGGTATCTCAAGTCCTACGTGGATCAGAGATCACCCCCAACACCTAACTGAACCCACCACAACATACCCCAATATTGGATGAATTCCAACTGTATAACAAGATAGCGTGAAGCAACCTAAAGAGAATTTAGTATAAGTCTATAGCTAACGACCGACCGATAGGATAAATGATCAATCAACACCGCCAAATATCCATAGTAGTCCACACAAAGACTTTTAAAGAATATACCAAAACTAAATATCAATAAAGTACCGTGACATGCCCTTGACTATAGCCAAAATAAATCTAAACAGTTTGATACATAAGAAAGTAAAATATGAAAGTAGACTTCTGATGTATGGAAGCTTACCACTTCATTGTCAACTCACGAGCTGATCCCAAATCCTAATCACTGATTAGGTGAAGTAGAAGTATGACCAATTCCTGCATCACATAGGGATACAATGTCTAAAGATGGTTAGCGGGGTGAATGCTAACATGTAACTCAGGGATAAGGATAACATAATATCATCATTAATAGTTTAAAATCATTGAAAACCAATGGATATAATCAAATACATATACATATGTACTTTACATGCCGGGATAGGGATCAAGATTTAATATGCACTTAAGACTTTAGCCTAGATTTTGTATCTCAACCGTCATAACATGTACCCACGGGATCTGTGGGCCCTAGCTCTTACCCCCTGATTGGGCCTCAGTGCACGACCGCGTGCCACACGAATTCGAGAATAATCTTATATATATGCACGGGGGACTCGAACATCCCAATCATATACAAAGGTGAC
This sequence comes from Capsicum pubescens, assembly GCA_030864215.1. Taxonomy (NCBI): domain Eukaryota; kingdom Viridiplantae; phylum Streptophyta; class Magnoliopsida; order Solanales; family Solanaceae; genus Capsicum; species Capsicum pubescens. Next base: position 119,877,535 of record CM061541.1, read on the forward strand.
TTAAGCACCCAATCATATAATGATTTATGGGGGACTTGAACCTCCCTAATCATGAAATAATAATGAGGGGGATACAACCTCCCTAGTCACTTTGACCCCCGTGTTGGAAAATGCAATTTCTACTATCAATTACTCAGACCTCTACTTTCACGACTCGGATACACAACCCTTATTAGAGCCTAATTAAAACAAGTATCACACATTGCCATACATTGAAACATATTCCATATTAAGGAACACATTATTGGTATCATCATACCAACTATACTTGCAAGGTAATAACAACATGCCAAAATAATTTTCATTAACTTGGGAAAAACAACTCCTTTTTGTTCATTAATACAAGGTGGGGGAAACACCAACTCCCTTTGTTAATTAAATCATACCATTGTATTTCAAATACCTCTTTATATGATACAATAGTTCAAGACTAGTTCAATTTTACAAATTCCCACATTTCTTATAGTTAAAAACCAATTCTCATTATGGGGTTGCGGTCAAAATCATTTCAAAAGTCACAAGTTTGGGAAAATCACAATTCCCTAGTTTATTAACCTTAACTATCCACCCACTCATTCAAAACCATAATTAAAGCATGAAAACCATATATAAACGGTGAGAAACATTATTCAATTCATAATTATTCAAAACCCCCAACTCTTGTTTCAAAACCAACATCAATATCCCATGAAGAATACTTTAAATCATATGCTTTTAACAAATTAACAATAAGGGAAGAGTAATATGCCTTAAACACTAAGAAATTTTGAGAGAAATTGACCCTTGAGCCCTTAGACGACCAACTTAATGAAACCCTAGCTTGACTTGCTTGAGTGAATTTAGAGAGACTTTTGGAGTGTTTGAGAAGTTACTTAGATTGTTTTTGAGTGATAATGAAAACCTAAAGGGGTTACAAGAAATGGGTTTTAATTTGGGTAAGAGGAGAAATGTCAAGAATGCCCTTAACTTAAAATCTAGAAAAGTGTCACCCTTGACTATGGGTCAAATAGTGACTCGTAGCCACTCCTTATGACTCATTGTGATGATTCGTAACTAAGATAGTTTCTAGGACCTTCACACACTCTTGAACCTATGACTCACTGGTGCCACTCATAATGGGACCCTACGACTTGTAGGGTCCAGTCGTAGTCAACACAGAACCCAACTGGGTAGACATACTATGATTTGCACCTAATGACTCATAATGATCCTTATGGATCATAGTGAGCCACTCGTACTCAGAGCAAAACTTAGCCACTAAATTTATAATTTGGTTATGATTCCCTTCCAATAACTTATTATGAGTCTTTACGACTCATATCTCCAAATTGTACCCAAGACAACAACTCAAACACCATTCACTGAACACCTTACGACTTGGGTCACCTGACCTATTAAGACATGTTATGACTCATCAGATGATTCATTGCCAGGGTATAAAGCTCAGGACTCAAAAAATTTTTAAGGACTAAAAACCCAGGCCGTTATAAATCAAAAGAGGGATTTTCATCACGATATAATAGGTAAGTGATTCTACCTTAAATTTTAATATATACCAAGATTCCCACTAAATTTATTCCTTGAATATATTATTTTGAAGTGAAAAATTAGGAAATTCTAGCCCTAGATTAAGAGAGTTAAATTCATTAAATTTATAGATAATTCGATGATGATTTCGAAATTGATTGTATATTTGTACTCGTGGATCATTAGGTAACACATTTATGTTACATCCCATAAATTTGGATAAGATTTGAACTGTAAAATTTGTGTAGCTCAACTCAAGCTGTAATAAATCATATTTGAATCTATGTTAAAGTTGATATCTGTAACACCTTGCCTATCAGATCATGTTAAGGAACTTCCCATACTTGTGTTAGAGCTTTAGAATCATGTTAGGTAACCCAATTTTTTTTGAAATTAGTTCCAAGATGATTTCGGACTTAGACAGACTTCCAAGGAAAAAATAGAGGCCAGAGAACTGCCAGCCCACAACCATATAGGCCAAGGCTATAATCAAGGCACCACCTTAGCCATTAAACTTTAAAGGGCCACCTAGCTATCTTGGAAGGCGGCACGTTGCCCATGTCCCTACCTATCCAGGGAGATAAGTAGGGAGACACCTTGGCCCATGCAATTAGTGGACTTCATTCATTAAGGGTATTTTCTTCAACCTAATTATTTGGTACCCTTATACACTTTTAAGCTCACTTTAGCAGAAGAAAAGACTTAAATTTTTTTTCAATTTATTCCTTTAGTCCCTCCCCAACCTAGGATACAAGGGTTTCTAAAAGTGAAACAATGCTTAAAGATTCAAGAAGGAGAAATTCCTTTAGATTCATCCCCAAGTTCTAGAATCTCTCGTTATCTAGGAGAAAATAATGTATGTAAGAACACTCTTCATATGTGGGAAACTTGTTCTTTCCTACAAGTATGTTTATCATGAATTGTAGTATCTTCTGTAAGAAAAGTTAGGGCTAGATTGGATTCTTATATTATGATTCTCTTGATAACGTTCCAAGGACTCCCTATGAAAGTATCTGATTTCTAGAATGTGCCCTACTTCATGAATTTTTTCAAGATTACTTTACAAATTTTAAACATTTATTTAAATATTACTTTTTTCTATCTTGAAATCCTAAACTCAGTAATTTCTTTTAAGCTAGTACAAGGCTCACCAACATGAACTAAGAACTATGATCTTGGGCACTAGACTCATCAACATGAAATAAGAATTATGATGAGTGCAATTCTCCACAATATTTATAAGAACTTGGTTTATAGATTATTTTGAAAGATATAGATATGATCATATAGTATATTTTTTGAGGATTATTGGTAACCAAGAATATATGAATTCAGATAAGGAATACCTAAAACCACGTGTCGTAGCATCATATAGGATTATACTATTAGTTCAGACAAGGTTTTTTAAGCCTCTAGTAAGGGCTATTAGAGATCCACAATTATATTATTCCCTATACCCAGACAAGGTATAGGACGACTCCCTAATTAAGTGAAAATTAGATATCATGAGTTCACATGGTGTTATGTTGATTTTAAGAAACTCTCCAACAAAATTACTTATTTAAGTAAAGATGATTTTTGGCTCAATGCCACTCTTTGGAAGATCTATACATAATTCAGTTATCGTATGATTCAAATATTTAGTTTACCTTATGATTTAGTTATACAATTTAAATTATGATTCAGATATTCAGTTTACCCTATGATCTAGTTATGCAGTTTACACTATGATTCAGATATTTAATATATCTTATATTTTAGTGCACAATCTATCTCATGGTCTTGTTACATATTCTGCTTTATATCTCAGTTGTTTAATTATATCAGAAAGTAGTCATGCCTATAATTCATATTTTATTTAGCAATTTTACATATAGTACATTTCATGTACTTATGCCATTTGGTGCTAGATCTTTTTATGATGAATACTCTAGTACCATGCTCTTGATCAAATGCCATATTAGACTTCCTCTCTTAGCTCAACTATTAGTGAGCCCTCTTACTTTAAGAGGACTTATTTTGAAGTTTAGTTTAGTAATTCTAGTTTTTCTTTACAAAGGTATGCCAGGGGACATGTCTTTATAAACAATACTCAAAAAAAATTTATATGCTTTATAGATAGACAATTTCACATGCAGTTAATTCCTATTTTGAGCTTTAAAATCTGCCTCTTTAGTTACATTATAATGTCTTACTTATTATTTAAAGTTTTATCTCCTTAATGCCTTACACTATGCTTTATTTTATACTAGTATATGTTTTAATATTAACCAGTCTAAGGGTATACGTGGGTCAGCAGTAACATCAAGTGCTCACCATGCCCAAGGTTTAGATTCGAGCGTAAGAAACTTAGTTCATGATCATACATACTTATTCATCACTTATTTTTATCATCATACATACTCATGTAAAAGAAAATAAATAATGTTATAAAATGTCTTAGTCGAGAAAAGTGCCAGTAAGGTTGATTCATGAGAATGTGATTAGTATATAGGTTGCTAACCTCTTTTGTGTCTTCTCCTAGAAGTTTAGGCTCAAAAGGTGTATATAGGTTGTACTTAAGCCATTGTATTTTATCGCATATCACTACATTGCATTGCATTTTGTCTTGGGTAATATTATGGTTGAGATATTATTATATGTTGTTTATTGGTTATGGATTAATTCATTTGGACCGTTGCATCACACCATTGGTTGCGTGATATTTCTTTTCCTATCTTATCTTGAATTGATAGTTTGGAATAGTGAGTGGATATAATACATTATGTTGGTTAGATTATCTCATGATGTGACCTATTACTACTACTGATATTAAACCTATAAGTGCCTGCCTTAATTTAATGACTTAGCTTCCTTGTTAATTATTGTTCTCTTCTAGAATAGGCTAGGACTTTTTTAAGTGCATATTATATTTGGGGTAATATTGGATATTTTGTATGGTGGTTCTCACCATTACTTTGGATTAAGGTCATTTATCAATGATGCATCCTCAACACACATTTTTTGTACTCAACCTTGTATTTTTTTTCTGCACTTAGTGCAGGTATTAAGTGAGTGAATGAGCATTGATTGTGACTCAAGGTGCCAAATTTTCCAGAGATCGAGGTAACGACTATCGAATCTTAGAGCTTAACTAGATCTCTCCTTTTTGTGTTATTTTTATTCATATTTGAGATACTTTACACTATTTTATTGTTATTGATATTAAAAATTTATACTAGTAATAATCATACCTGGAATGTCGTATTGAGACCATGACTTTTTCTTATGTCTTTTGTGTATTATTTCTATATCTTACTTCTTCCACTTCTATTTTACTTTGATTATTGTGTTTAGATTGAGATAGGCTTACTTATACTAAAGGGTGTGATTGGTTTCACCATTATCTTTATTTTAGATCGTGATAAGTTGGTATTAGAGCCACAGGTTGATTGGTCTCTCAAGTAAAAATCTAGTTTAGTAGAGTCTTATAGATCAACATAGAGACGTTCATGATCTACTTTGAGAGGCTATAGTACTTTAGCATAAATCCCTTATTTTTATTATATGTCTTACATTCATAGCTTAATGTGACTCATAAACCTCTTATTCACTCTTTTATAGATGCTGAAAACACATTCTTCTTTAGTGAGAGACTCAAAGCTTATGCCTTAGTTATGTGGAAGGGGATGAGGTTGAGATAGAGGTCAGACTAGAGTGTCAAAATGAGCTAGAGGTTTGGTTGGGTTTGCCTCCTTAGATTTTGGAGCTGCTCATGATGAAAGATCTATTGGGATAGATGGTTTGAGCCTAACAAAGACACCATCTTTTATGTCAATATCTATACTTGAGGATTTCTTTGTATAGGTGTTTGGATTTTATTAAGGGAATGAATCATACTTTTATGTGACACACTGCTTTGGGGTTTTACACTCCAGATATACAATTCACTACTGTTATGATTCTATTAGTGAGGATGTGATATTTTTGGGTATTAGCCTACAACTAGTGACTTTACCTACTATGTTTATAGAGGGACAAAGTAGGTTTGTGGAGTTCATGAGCACAAATTCCCTTAGTCCAATAAAGATCCTAGGATTAATGATTATGAATTCTTGGTTAGTTTCCATAAGAGGTAGCACGAGTTGGCTTGACAAACATTAATGGAGTGAATTTCACAACTTTTTAGTTAATTAGACTAGATAAACATGGTGGAAGGCTATTGTTTAGAGTAGACCAGAAGTATCACCCCCTCTTTAATGGGATCAATTTATGTAGGAGTTTGTATGAAGGCGTAAGAGGGGTGTGGGCAAGAGACCCCTAGACTTAAAAATGATAGCGACATATATGGTTGCGGCTAGGCTTCTCATTTTTATTCTCATAGGGGGTTAGGCCATAGAAGTTGTTCAGGTTGTTTTGATTCAATTCAGTAGACTTCTACTCGTTCGGGTTTCTTCATATGTGGGCGTCTTGGGCACTATTATATGGATTACACATAGCATAGATATAAAGATGTATTTTTAGTGGCACAGAGAGATGAAAAAGCTTAGTATTATGTTCCTCAGGGCGGACTCGAGCAGGATCTTTTGCTATAGTGGTCAGAAGAATGGTTTTAGTATACTTTTGATCTGTCACAATAGTATTTGACTGTTGTTCTACATTCTTTTATATGGTTACTTATTCCACATTGAGTCTTGATATGATTTGTGAGATTTTATCATTTTTATTCATATTACTACACTAGTAGGTGATTCTTTAGTGGTTGATCAAGTGTACTTATCCTATGTTGTGACTCATTTAAGGTATATCACTGGCTTAGATTTTATTTATATGGATGTAATAAGTTTTCAATCTGATTTGGTATGATCTTCTTGATGTTTATGTTGTGGGATAATGGTGGATCGATGGTAGGTATTAGTATGTTCATATTATGGGATGTATTTCAGAGGTTTAATAAAGTGTTGTGATATTAGTTAGGATTAAGGAAGTAATTTAATTATTGGGATAGAGAGTTACGAATAAAAAAGCTTACAAACTAGTATACTTATGTGTGGACTTTCATACAAGTCTTAGCAAAAGTATGTGTGCATATGTTATTATTCTTATAGGGTCAAATTAGTTTATCTGTGGTGTGAGTTAGTACATTGATAATGAGGTTAGGTATGTGGAACAATTAGGGATACTCATCTAATTTAGCAAAAAGACCCTGTGATGGATTAGGGATACTAATCTGATTGAGCAAGAAGACCCTATGATGGATTTGACTAGTGGTACGATTAACTCAAAAAGATTTACATTTAAGTTTTCTAGTTAGATATGGCCTATCTCTAGAAATTTGGGGCGTCTAATTTGTTACAACCTTGGTGATTAGCTTACTGTACAAAAAGACTTATTATACTATGAACGACTCCTTGGGTAAAATAGAAGGAATTTAACTTATAAGGGTATCTACTTTTGATTTGGATGGTCATAGGTTACTTCAGGGACCAAAACTTACCTTTAAAGAGGTCTTGATACTTTGTTCTAGTTATATTATGATGCTACAACTTATTTTTAATAGGTTGTTATGGGTCAACAAAGAAAGTTGTTCTTGTGGGTTGAGGTAAAGATTTTATATTTTCATGGTAATGATATATTGTGGTAGTGGAGTATGCTATAGTATGAATTAAAAAGATAAGTGAGACTAAGCATGTTAGTTTGAAAGGATGTGTACATAAGAAATAACATAAATTGTAGAACTTATTATTTTGAAAGTTAAATGGAATAATCATGCAATGCCCCGCAAAATCCTCTTCCAGTCTGAGCCTTAGAGCGTATTTGGTAAAGCGAAAAATTTGAGTCTAAATGTTTCAAAAATATCTTCCCAAGTATGAAATACTTTGAATCATGTGGGAGTCTACTTGAGAATGAATTAAGATCATAGAGTTCCCCTAACTCAAGGACGAGTTGAAAGCTTTCCTATCGTTCAAGTTTTAGTGAGCGTCAAAACATGGGTCAAATTCAATCGACCATAACTCTTTGTATATATCGAATTCGAGGACCTACTATATATAAAATGAAACCTCTTTTAATTATCTTTCCAATGATATCAATTTTGTCAAAAAATAATATCGTAGCAAAGAGTTATGTCCACTTTACTCCAACATGTCAGACTGGGAAACAAAGTGATGACATTCGTGATAAGCCGTGAAGACCGTGATGACCTATCACCAATGTAGTCATCCCTGGGCATATTTCTACCCCTGGTGATGATATTTTGTGACAATCCATCATTCCCGTGATGGTCTATCACCAATGTCGTCAACCTTAACCAGAAACTCAAAATTTCACCCTTTTGTGACGATAATTCGTGACGACCTATCACCAACATGACGGCTTGTCACGAATGTCGTCAACTATTTTTTTCCAGCTATTGAAGGATGTTTTTTCAAGGGTATTTTGGTATTTTCCCATCTTTTTGAGGTCTCTATAAATATGAGAAACCCCATTGAAACCCTAATTTCTCCATCTTCTCGCTAAATTCTCTTAAGAAGATATAACTAGGGTTTCAATTCAAGAGCCCTAATCTTCCAAAAATTATCCATAAGTTCTTCAAGATTTATTCAAGAATCAAGTTCCTCATAGTGTGGGCTTCGAGAATTATTTATTACAAGTGCGGATAGAGTCTCAAGCATTAGAATTCATCTAATTTCAAAGATTAAGGTATGTAGATGTTGATTCTTGGGTCCCTTTCATCCAAGAAGCTCGAGAACCCTCTTTAAAACTCAAAGATTTTTATTTTTATGAGTTGTTAATGAATTGTATGAGTTGAAATTGATGTTACATGTGTTGTTGAGTTTTAATTCATGTTTGTTTACAAGATTCATGAGCCTTGACCCTACTAGGTAGAATCTATGTGATATTTGTGATGAATCTTCCTTATGTTACTTTCTATGTGATGTGTTCATGCCAAATAGGTGTACAAATGGTTGAATAAGCAAAGCATGTTCCCCCAAGGTTTGATAAAGAGCTTAGGTGAAGCATAAGGGTCATTGTAGCATGTTGAAGATGAAACCCCAAATTGTGAGATAGTTTAGGCATGCCTAGTGTTTGATAAAATGCCCAAGTAAATGAATTATTCCATGGTAGTAGGAAATCCCCATATAAATGTGAAACCGTGCATGTCTAGTGTTTTTTTGAAGGACCTTAGTGAACAAGTGGAGATGTGAGAGTAGTAAATTCCCTAATTATGTGCTCTTGATATATGCTAAGTTTTTAATATATGCCAAATGGTTAGCAAGTAAGTTATGACATGATAGTATGAAGTTTCCCCAAGCCATGTGATATCCAACAACATATCAAGACTGATTTAGGTATGAAATAGTTGAGGTAAAATCTTGTTGAATAGAGTACGATCTAGTAGCATATTTTCCGTACGTTATTACACGATTGTGACTCAGAGATGCTTAAACTGACCCCTTGGCAATTATGATGAATGATAGATGTTTGTGATCCTTAAATGCTTGAGGTGATGTCTTAATGACTGTGAGATGCTTTAATGATTGTGATGATAAATGAATGCTTGTGATGATGAACTAATGCTTATGATGATGAATGAATAATTGTGGTGATGACTAGTCAAGAATGATTAAGCTTTAATTTTATGTAATTGAGTCCTGGGGGTATTTATACCCGACAATAGAGCTGTTGTCTAGAGCCCGTGTCAGTTTCTCGATAATTTCAGTCGAGCCATGATTCTCAGAACTCAGTGCAGTATAGAACTCTGTATCCTCAGACAAGTGCAGAACTTAACAAAGCTCAGTAAACTCAGTTATCTCTGTAATCTCTGTATCGCTAGTAATCTAGCCTCAGTCTTGTAATCAGCTCAGATCTAATAGTATTCAAGTGATTCAATTCTAATCTCATAAGCGATTCGAGTAATCTATTCAAGCTCTGTATCGTCAGTCAGATACCATGATTTAATACCTTTTTCGTCAGATACGACACTAAGTAATCTCAGCGTAACTCAGTCAGATCTTTTGAGAAATATAATCAGTATCAGAATCTGTTCAGTTATGTTTAGGTAAGATTTCAGTTCAGAGTCTTTCAGTTGGGAGTAAAATCAAGGACCAAGCGAGGAAAGGGATGGCGGCTCCCCGTCAGAAAGGCCGAGTCATTAGCAGTAATCCCTGAACTCCAGAACTGTGTAGCCAGCGTAGGATGCAGGAGTCCCCGTCGGTAGAGGTTATCACCATCAAAGAGGTTTGACTATTACATTACCTCAGGCTGACTTCCTGTGAGGGTCATCCCGTCAGAAAGGCTTGACTAGAGAGGTCTTTACCCGTGGAACGGTATTAACACTCTTCCAGCTGGGGTTATAGGTTGTACCCCACCTGTGGTAGGTTGGGGCATTCGGTTAAGTAACTACTTCCCACAGTTGCAGTTTCAGTATCAATCTTCAGAAATCAGGACTGTGTGGTACAATCATCTATCTCAGTGAGGAACTCAGATAGTTACATTGATTCATGGACCATCCCGTCAGATAGGATTGGTGTCATATACAGATTCTTATTATCATATCTAGAGATCTCCTGTCATAGAGGCTTGATCTTAGTCTCAGACCATGTTGAGTATTCTTATTATCATATCTAGAGATCTCCCATTATATAGGCTTGATCTCCATCTCAGATTCTGTTGAGTATTCTTGTTGTCAGATTCGGACATGATCATACTTCTTATCATTGATAATCGATTCCAGAATAATCTGTTAGAAAAGTTGATCTTTAATTCTGTCAGTTGAAAACAGTAAGCTCAGAATTCAGTCCTTGATGTAAGTACATCCAGACTCTCAGTTAACAGTATCAGATAAGTTAGTGATTCAGTATCTCAGTGTCAGTAGTGAGTTCAGTCTGCAGTAAAGTGGTATCTGAGTTTCAGTATCTAGAGTTACGGTGATTATGTTCATGGTCTGTACATTCATGTATGTGTTTTCATGTGACATCTTCATGATTATTCAGTTTAGATATTGTGCATGCATGATACCTTGCATTAGCCTACCTCATCTACATACTCGGTACATTCCTTTACTGACGCATTTACGCTATGGTGATTTATTTGACACTATAGGTTTAGAGGCACAGGATCCAGAGTATCCTCAATAGTTCAGTCCCAATCAGCAGCAGTAGCAGTGAGTTCTTTTCCTTCGAGAATGAATTTTAGTTTTCTATTATTGCTTCAGTCTTTGTTTATTTTTACTTGAAGGAGTTAGTTGGGGACCTGTCCCATCAACTCCGTTGTTCAGATAGTTTAGAGTCTTTTCAGACGAATGTATTAGTATTCAGTTTTCTTTATTATGAGTATTCATAGATGTGTTGGATCTTATGGCTAGTTTCCATATTTCTTTCAGATATTATGCAGTGTACAGGTACAAATATCAGTAAAGGGTTAGCTTGTGGTCCTTCGGGGTAATAAGCACCGTGTGACATCTCGAGAATGGATCTTGGGGAGTTACAAAGTTGGTATCAAAGCCTAAGGTTCAAGAGTATCCTAGGGAGTCTGAAAAGCTGCATCTAGTAAAGTCTTGTGCATGGGTGTGTAGCACACCATATTTATGTACAAGAGGCTACAAAATGTTCTTAGGAGAAGTTTCCCTTCTTTCAGTGATCATTTCATGCGAGTGAGCATGAGATCAAGTAGGTTCTCAGTCTAATCCACTGGTTTATTCAAATTACAAAGTATGCCTCCTCGCAGAGATTTTGTCCGTAGGGTTGATGACAAGCCCCCACAGCCAGTAGATCCAGAGAATGAGAGTATGTCACATGCAGAGTTTCAGGCAACTTTTGAGGTGCTAGCTTAAGCTGTGACTAATGTTTGGGGGAATCGTTAGGTTGCAGCCCCACCTCAGCAAGATGGGAATTTCGCCGCAGCCAGGGTTAGAAATTTCATGAAAATGAATCCACCAAAATTCTTTGGGTCAGTAGTAGGTGAGGACCCACATCTTTATTTAGAGGAGGTGAAGAAGATTACCCAGATTATACATGTTTTTGAGGAGGAGAGTGTTGAGTTAGAACCTTATAGGTTGAAGGATGTTGCTCATAATTGGATAGTAATGTGGCAGAAGAGTAGAGGGGAAAATGCAGCTCCTGTGACTTAGCTAGAGGTTCAGAGTGCCTTTCTAGATAGGTTTTTCCCGCTAAAGATGAGTGAGGCTAAGGTAGAAGATTTCATGAACCTAAGACAAGGTTCCATGATCGTGTAAGAGTATTGTCTTAAGTTTAACCAATTAGCTAAGTATGCTCCTGACTTGATAGCTGACCCTAGAGCGAGTATGAGTATGTTTGTGACTGATGTATCCAAATTAGTATTAAAAGAGTGTATAGATGCTATGCTCAATAAAGATATGGACCTTTCTAGGATAATGATACATGCACAATAGATTGAGGCAGATAAGATGAAAAAGAGAGAGAGAGTGAGTAAGAGAGCCAAGACAAGTAGTCATTATTTATCGCAGTCAGGGTCTTAAGGTGGTAGTAGTTCACAGTATAGTAGGAGATTTTTAGTTCCACCTCTATCTTCAGATAGTGTACCTGCACCTGTGTTCGGGGGTATCAGATCTGAGGGAGAGCCAAGCACCAAAGCCCATAGTAGTAATAGTGGTGTTCGTACCAATCCGTATTATGGACAGTGTGGCAGGCGCCACAAAGGTGTATGTGGATCCGGTAGTGATGTATGCTTTAGGTGTGGAGATCCAGGCCATAGAAGGTGAGTATTTAGAGTGCTGACTCAGAGGGGTAGACTCCGTGTGTTTCAGGCTCGCCTTGATCGGGAAAGATCCCCTGAAATAGACCCGGGTATGTTATGAGCCCTTCATCTTTATGATATGAATTGTTAGATTTGTTGCTTCCATTTTGAGCTTGCATGTAGCATGGTTCATTCATGAGTTTCAGATCTTGATTGTTCAATCATGACATAGTCTGTAGGTGCCCCGTGCACCGCCCCAGTATTTTAGCGAAGTATGTTTAGAAGGATTAGAGTCCCAAGGCAGAGATACCCCATAGTATTATGATGTTGCATGCCATTAGATTCATCCTGATACATGTTCAAATTTTCTTTGTGAAGTTAGCATCAGTTGTTATTGCATTGTCAAGTCGTGCTTTTGAAAGTCAGCTTAGCTGGACATTCATGCATTAGATATGCACATTTAGTAGAAATGAGTTCAGCTTGTCAGTGTGTGATCAGTCATGCATTCTTGAGATAATCCCATTTATGAGTCCATGCTTTATATATGCATGAGTGTTATGAGAATTCATCTATGAGTAGATTCAGTCGAGTATTCTATGCATCAGATATGCATGCCTAGTGTGAGAACTCTAGATATCAGTTATTCCAGTTGCGTAAGCATGCCTTGAAATGTTTCCATTTCTTGAGTAAGTTCTGTTGATTCGTATTCTCAGTCTATCAAGCAAGATTCAAGGACGAATATTCTCAAGGGGGAGATAATATAATTCCCCGCAAAATCCTCTTCCAGTCTGAGCCTTAGAGCGTATTTGGTAAAGCAAAAAATCCGAGTCTAAATGTTTCAGAAATATCTTCCCAAGTATGAAATACTTTGAATCATTTGGGAATATATTTTAGCATGAATTAAGATCATAGAGGTCCCATAACTCAAGGACGAGTTGAAAGCTTTCCTATCATTCAAGTTTTAGTGAGCGTTAAAACTTGGGTCAACTTCAATCTACCATAAATCTTTGTATATATCGTATTATAGGATGTACTATATATCAAATGAAATCTCTTTGAATTATATTTCTAACAATACCAATTTCGTCAAAAACCAATATCGGAGCAAAGAGTTATGCCCATTTTACTCCAGCATATCAGGATGGGAAACTGAGTGACGATATTCATGATAAACCGTCATGACCTTGACGACCTATTACCAATGTCATCATACCTGGACATATTTCTACCCCTGGATATGATATTTTATGACAAGCCATCATGCCCATGATTTCCTATCACCAAAGTCGTCAACCTTAACCAGAAACTCAAAACTTCACCCTTTTGTGACGACAATTCGTGACGACCTATCACCAACTTGATGGCTTGTCACTGATGTCGTGAGCTATTTTTTTCCAGCAATTTAAGGACATTTTTACAAGGGTATTTTGATATTTTCCCATCTTTTGGAGGTCTCTATAAATATGAGAAATCCCATTTAAACCCTAATTTCTCCATCTTCTCTCTCAATTCTCTTAAGAAGATATAACTAGGGTTTCAATTCAAGAACCCTAATCTTCCAAAAATTCTACATAAATTCTTTAAGATTTCTTCAAGAATCAAGTTCCTCATAGTGTGGGCTTCTAGAATTATTTATTACAAGTGCGGATAGAGTCTCAAGCATTAGAATTCATCCAATTTCAAAGATTAAGGTATGTAGATGTTGATTCTTGGATCCCTTTCATCTAAGAAGCTCGAGAACCCTCCTCAAAACTCAAATATTTTTATATTTATGAGTTGTTAATGATTTGTATGAGTTGAAATTGATGTTACATGTGTTTTTGAGTTTTGATTCATGTTTGTTTACAAGATTCATGAGCCTTGAACCTAGTAGGTGGAATCCATGTGATATTTGTGATGAATCTTTCTTATGTTGCTTTCTATGTGATGTGTTCATGTCAAATGGGTGTAGAAATGGTCGAATAAGCAAAGAATGTTCCCCCTAGGTTTGATAAAAAGCTTAGGTGAAGCATAAGGGCCATTGTAGCATGTTGAAGATGACACCCCAAATTGTGAGATAGTTTATGTATGCCTAGTGTTTGATAAAATGCCCAAGTAAATGAATTATTCCATGGCAGTAGGAAATCCCCGAATAAGTGTGAAACCGTGCATGTCTAGTGATTTGTTGAAGGACCTTAGTGAATAAGTGGAGATGTGAGAGTAGTAAATTCCCCAGTTATGTGCTTTTGATATATGCTAAGTTTTTAATACATGCCAAGTGGTTAGCAAGTAAGTTATGACATGATAGTATGAAGTTTCCCTAAGCCATGTGATATTCAAACACATGTCAAGACTGATTTAGGTATGAAATAATTGAGGTAAAACCTTGTTAAATGGAGTACGATCTAGTAGCATGTTTCCCGTACAATATTATATGATTGTGATTCAGAGATGCTTAAAGTGACCCCTTGGCGATTATGATGATGGATAGATGTTTGTGATCCTTAAATGCTTGAGGTGATGTCTTAATGACTGTGAGATGCTTTAATGATTTTGATGATAAATGAATGCTTGTGATGATGCATGAATGCTTGTGATGATGAATGAATGATTGTGGTAATAACTAGTCAAGAATGATTATTCTTTACTTTTATGTAATCTAGTCCTGGGGGTATTTATACCCGAAAATAGATCTGTTATCTAGAGCCCGTGTCAGTTTCTTAATAATTTCAGTCAACCTATGATTCTCAGAACTCAGTGAACTATAGAACTCCGGATCCCCAGACAAGTGCAGAACTTAAGAAAGCTTAGTAATCTCAGTTATCTATGTAATCTCTGTATCGCTAGTAATCTTGCCCCAGTCTTGTAATCAGCTCAGATCTAATAGTATTCAATTGATTCAATTTTAATCTCAGAAGCGATTCAAGTAATCTATTCAAGCTCTGTATCGTCAGTCAGATACCATGATTCAATACCCTTTTCGTCAGATACGGAACTAAGTAATCTCAGCGTAAGTCAGTCAGATCTTTTGACAAACATGATCAGTATCAGATTCAGTTCAGTTATGTTCAGGTAAGATTTCAGTTCAGAGTCTTTCAGTTGGGAGTAAAAACTAGCACTGAGCGAGAGAAGGGATGACGGCTCTCCGTCAGAGAGGCCGAGTCGTTAGGAGCAATCCCTAAACTCCAGAAATGTGTAGCCAGCACAGGATGCAGGAGTCCCCATTAGTAGAGGATGTCACCGTCAGAGAGGTTTGACTATTATATTGCCTCAGGCCAACTTCCTGCGAGGGTCATCCCGTCAGAGAGGCTTGACTAGAGAGGTCTTTACCCGTGGCACGATAATAACACCCTTCCAGCTGGGGTTATAGGTTGAACCCTACCTGTGGTAGGTTGGGGCATGTTGGTTAAGTAACTACTTCCCACAATTGCAATTTCAGTATCAATATTCAAAAATTAGGACTCTGTGGTAGAATCGTCTATCTCAGTGAGGAACTCATATAGTTACATTGATTCATGGACCATCCCGTCAGATAGGTTTGGTCTCATATACATATTCTTATTATCATATCTAGAGATCTCCCGTCAGAGAGTCTTGATTCAGTCTCAGACCATGTTGAGTATTCTTATTATCATATCTAGAGATCTCCCGTTATATAGGCTTGATCTCCATCTCAGATTCTGTTGAGTATTCTTGTTGTAATATTTGGACATAATCATACTTCTTATCATTGATAATTGCTTTCAAAATAATCTCTTTGAAAAGTTGATCTTTAATTCTGTCAGTCAAAAGCAGTAAGCTCAGAATTCAGTCCTTGATGTAAGTACATCCAGACTCTCAGTTATCAGTATCAGATTTGTCAGTATCTCAGTGGTCATTAGTAAGTTCAGTCTACAGTAAAGTGGTATCTGAATTTTTGTATCTAGAGTTGCTGTGATTGTGTTCATGGTCTGTGCATTCATGTATGTGTTTTCATGCGGCATCTTCATGATTATTCAGTTTAGATATTATGCATGCATGGGCCCTTGCATTAGCATACCTCATCTACATACTCGGTACATTCCTGTACTGATGCATTTGCGCTATGGTATTTTATTTGACACCATAGGTTCAGAGGCATAGGATCCAGAGTATCCGCAGCAGTTCAGTCCCAGTCAGCAGTAGTAGCAGTGAGTCCTCTTCTTTCAAGAACGAATTTCAATTTACTATTATTTCTTCAGTCTTTGTTTATTTTTAGTTGATGGAGTTAGTTGGGGACCTGTCCCATCAACTCCACAGTTTAGATAGTTTAGAGGCTTTTCAGACGGATATATTAGTATTATATTTTCTGTATTATGAGTATTCATAAATGTGTTGGACCTTATGGCTAGTTTCCACATTTATTTCAGATTTTATGCAGTGTACAAGTACAGATATCAGTAAAGGGTTAGCTTGTGGTCCTTTGAGATCATAAGCATCGTGTGATGTCTCGGGATGGGATCTTGGGGCATTACAAACTTGGAATCAAAGCCTAAGGTTCAAGAGTGTCCTAGGGAGTTTGAAAAGCCGCATCTAGTAGAGTTTTGTGCATGGGTGTGTAACGCACCACATTTATGTACAAGAGGCTACAAGATGTTCTTAGGAGAAGTTTCCCTTCTTTCAGTGATCATTTCGTGCGAGTGAGCATGAGCTCAAGTTGGTTCTCAGTCTAATCTACTTGTTTCTTCCAATTACAGAGTATGCCTCCTCGCAGAGATTTTGTTCGTGGGGTTGACAACTTGCCCCCACAGCCAGTAGATCCTGAGAATGAGAGTGTGTCACATGCAGAGTTTTGGGTAGCTTTTCAGGAACTAGCCCAAGCTGTGACTAATGTTCGGGGGAATCATCAGGCTGCAGCCCCACCTCAGTAAGATAGGAATTCCGCCGCAGCCAGGGTTAGAAATTTTATGAAAATGAACCCGCCAGAATTCTTTGGGTAAGTAGTAGGTGAGGAACCACATCTTTATTTGGAAGAGGTGAAGAAGATCACCCAGATTATGCATGTTTTTGAGAAGGAGAGTGTTAAGTTAGCATCTTATAGGTTGAAGGATGCTGCTCATGATTAGATAGTGATGTGGGAGAAGAGTAGAGGGGAGAATGCAACTCCTGTGACTTGGCTAGAGTTTTAGAGTGCCTTTGTAGATAGATTTTCCCCGCTAGAGATGAGAGAGGCTAAGGTAGAAAGTTCATGAAGATAAGACAAGGTTCCATGACAGTGAAAGAGTATTGTTTTAAGTTTAACCAATTAGGTAAGTATGATCCTGACTTGATAGCTGACCTTAGAGCGAGTATGAGTAAGTTTGTGACTGGTGTATCCAAATTAGTGTTAAAAGAGTGTAGAGTTGCTATGCTCAATAGAGATATGGACATTTGTAGGCTAATGATGCATGCACAATATATTGAACCAGATAAGATGAACGGGAGAAAGAGAGTGAGTAAGAGAGCCAAGACAGGTAGTCATTATTTCTCGCAGTCAGGGTCTCAAGGTGGTAGCAGTTCTCAGTATGGTTGGAGATTATCATATTATCATAACCTCCAACACCGAATGGAAATAACAATACAAACATATAAAAGCTTTGAAACCATTGTAGGGGATCATTGTTCAAAATTCAACACTTAGGCATTTCATCAAACACATGATAGTCATGAACTTAAGCTTGGGAATTGATAAATCATATGATAATAACATAGCTACAATACTAAAACCATGAATTAGGTGTTTAAATGACAGGGGTTTAATATTCAAAACATGAAATGGCTCATTCGATTGAAAACACGTGTAATCATAACTTGAAACCAAATTATCAAGATATTCATGGACATAATTCAACTTAATCATATAAAATTCATAATTTAAAACATAAAAAGGGATTCTTCGACTCCCATGGGTAAAAAGGGCCCATGGATGAACATCAGACATACCTTAAACCCTTAAGCTTGGAAGAGAAACACCAATCTTGATGCTTTCTAGAATGATCTTGGATTGGGGAACTTGAATTATTAGTTTTCTTGGAGGGAAAGTAATGGAATTTGATGATCTTGGGGGGGGGGGAGAGGGTTTGTTTTTCCCATAGAAAATTGGATAAGATAGGAAAATAATGCCCTTACTGAAGCTTTAAGACATGAATTTATGAATTGGGTTGAGGGGAAAAGATATAGTTTCCCCTCAAATAATTAAATTCTTAACTTGAATGTGGATTAATATGTCACCGTGATGCGTAAGCACTTAATCAATATGATCACCGCGACACGATGCTATTGCGATGAGCTGCTGGAATCGTGATCCAAACATGATCCAATCCTCATCCGAAGAATCCAAAACTTCTTCGAGACATGCACCTTACTCCCTGAACATGAATTAACTCAAAATCCAACATCTCGGGGTCGAGAATATCAACTTAAAAATCCTTGAAGTTAAGAGGCCTTAAAAATGACTAAGTCCCCAACAAAGTGATATTTTTAGGCTTTAAGCCTCTTATGCATGCAACTAGGAGCTTAACTGAGCTATAAATAATATGAGGTATTATAATATCTCCCCCTTGGGAACATTTATCCTTGAATGATACTGATTTAGCTAAAAGTACCAAAGGCACTGAGATCATATACTAAACATGCATGACTGAAAACATGAATACATAACTGAGTCTGAAATATGATGCATGATTGAACTGATTTCGTGAATGCATTCAATTACATCAGAATGATTATATAGCTGGAACTGAGAATGGAAAAAGAAACAATCTAAGAAAAACTGACCTTTAGATGAGTCTAAGTTTGTGGAGAAAAGATGAGGGTTCTTGGTATGTATATCTGCCTCTGCTTCCCAAGTATCTCCCTCAACGGACTGATTCCACCAAGAAATTTAACCTAGGAAACTTCTTTGTTCCTTAGCATACGAATTTGATGATCAAGGATCTCGAATAGGATTTATCCGTAAGAAAGGCTATCCTGAATATCTGTGCTTTTTAAAGGAACTACAATAGATGGATCACCAATACACTTCTTTAACAAAGAAAGATGAAACACCGGATGCACTGATGCCAAATCTGGAGGCAACTCAAGCTCATAAGCTACCTTTCCAAAATGACTCAAAATTCTGTATGGGCAAACATATCGGGGACAAAGCTTCCCTTTCTTACTAAATATCTTCACCCCCTTCATGCAAGAGATTTTCTAATACACCAAATCCTCAACTTCAAGCTCAAGATCTCTTCTCCTCAGATCTGCATAGGATTTCTGAAGGCTTTGGGATGTCTTAAGCCTCTCGTTAATCAACTGAACCTTCTTTATTGCATTAAAAACCAAATATAGTCCTATCAAAGAAGACTCACTTGCCTCAAACCAACCAATATGAGATCTACATCTCCTCCCATAAAGAGCCTCAAATAGAGCCTTTTTAATACTGGAGTGATAACTGTTATTATAGGAAAACTCGATCAAAGGTAAGTAATCATCCCAACTTCCTTTAAAGTTGATAACACATGCACTCAACATATCCACTAAGGTTTGAATGGTCCTCTCTGCCTGACCATTTAAAAAAATCTCCAAAAGTAAAAGGTAAACTAAGTACCTCTATCTGAAATGATAGACAACGGGACTCCATGCAACCTAACCAACTCTCTAATATAGAGCTTGGCGTAGTCCTTGACTGAATAAGATCTATGAATAGGCAAAAAATGATCTGATTTGGTCATTCTATCTACAATAACCCATATTGAATCATAGTAACAACGTGTACGAGGCAAACCCATCACAAAATCTATGTTCACCTCTTCCCACTTCCAAGTGGTAATGCTGAACTCTTTTAATGTACCACTAGGCCTCTAGTGTTCAACCTTAACCTGCTGGAAGTTAGAATGCTTATCTACAAACTCTGCAATATCCCTCTTCATACCACTTCACCAATAGATTTCCCACAAATCACAATACATCTTAGTAGCTCCTGGGTGTAAAGAGTAATGCACACCATGTGTTTCTGCCAAAATCCTCTATCTCAAACCATTAACACATGACACACATAGCCTACCCTGACATCGTAACACACCCCTTGGGAGAAAACCTCTACTTTCTGATGTCTAACTGATTCCTTCAACTTAACCAAACTGGAATCCATATCTTGCTTTTTTTTTACTTCGGCAGCAAAAGAAGATTTCAAACCATTCTGAACCCATATACTACTCTCAGCTAAATCAACCAATCAAACACCTACCTAAAAAACTGATGAATCTCTCTAGATAATTTCTTCATATCATTCTTAACATGAGAAACACTACCCATAGATAATCTACTAAGCAAGTCTACCACCATATTAGCCTTGCCCGGATAATACAACACACTCATCTCATAATCTATCAATAACTCAAGCCACTTCCTTAGATAAAGATTCAAATATTTCTGCAAAAATGCATACTACAAACTTTTATGATCCGTGAACACATCAATATAAACTCTATAAAGATAATTCCTCCAAAATTTTAAGGCAAACACAACAACTGCCAACTCAAGATCACGGGTAGGATAATTCTTTTAATGGGGTTTAAGTTGTCTAGAGGCATAGTCTATGATCTTACCTCTCTGTATTAATAAAAAACCAAGACCAACACTGGACAAATCACAGTAAACAACAAACCCATCTGAACAATCTAGAAATGTCATAACTGGGGCTGAGGTGAGTCGAGTCTTCAACTTCTGAAAGCTCTTCTCGCAAGAATCTGACCACTGAAACATGACTTTATTTTAATTTATTCGAGACATGAGGGATGCAATAGATGAAAAATCTTTAATAAACCATCGATAATAGCCTGCCAAACCCAATAAAATCCTAATATCTGACGGAGATATGGGTCTGG
Source organism: Capsicum pubescens (assembly GCA_030864215.1). NCBI lineage: Eukaryota > Viridiplantae > Streptophyta > Magnoliopsida > Solanales > Solanaceae > Capsicum > Capsicum pubescens. Next base: position 119,898,606 of record CM061541.1, read on the forward strand.
GCAAGTTTGTTACTGCTTCAGTCTTTTGAGGGTCAACTCTAATGCCATCAACAAAAAAAATATGGCCAAGGAAATCTACTGATCTTAGCCAAAATTCACACTTACTAAATTTGGCGAATAACTAATGGACTCTAAGAGTCTGCAGTACAATTTTGAGATGGTCTGCATGGTTATTTTAACTACGCAAATAGAAAAGAATATCTTCAATGAAAACTATGAAAAACATGTCTAAGTACTGCTTAAACACCTTATTTATCAATTCTATAAAAGATGCTGGGACATTCGTTAGTCCAAAAGACATAACTAGGAATTCAAAGTGACCATACCAAGTTCTGAAGGCTGTCTTTAGAATGTCACATTCTCTAACTCTGAGTTAATGATAGCCGAATCTGAGGTCTATCTTAGAGAAATAACTAGCACCCTGAAGTTGATTGAACAAGTCATCAATCCAGGGGAGTGGATACTTATTCTTGATTGTGACCTTGTTTAACTGATGATAATCGATGCACATTCTGAGAAAACCATCTTTCTTATGCACGAACAGGACTGGAGCGCCCCACAGGGAAACATTGGGCCTGAAAAATCTCTTATCTAAGAGATCTTTCAACTATAATTTCAATTCTTTTAGCTCAACTAGAGCCATTCTGTACGGCAGAATAGAGATAGGCTAGGTATCTGGAAGGAGATCTATTCTAAAGTCAATTTCGTTTTTGGGAGGAACTCTGGGAAGATCTTTTGGGAAAACATTTAAAAACTCCCTTACTACTGAAACTGAATTAAGACTGGGAGTCGCAGAATTAGAATCTTTGACTTGAACAAGATGGTACATGCACCCTTTGGATATCATTTTTCTTGCCTTAAGATATGATATAGTTTGACCTATCAGCGCTAAAGTACTACCGCTCTATTCAATAACTGGTTCATAATGAAACTAAAATTGAATGACCCTATTTGTACAGTCAACTGAAGCATATCATTAGTGGAGCCAATCCATGTCGGGAATGACATCAAAATAAGTCATCTCTTACTATACAAGATCAACGGATGTGACATTCTAAAATACTATAACCGAGCAATTTCTGTATAACCATCTAGCTATGATCGATTTACCCACTGGAGTAGACACTAAGAAAGGCTTTACTAATATTTTTGGACTGGCAGTGAAATTAACAGCTATATAGGGGGTTACAAAATAAAGTGAGGCTCCGGGGTCTAGCAAAGAATAAACATGGAGATGAAAAACCTGTAATATACCTGTAACTACATTGGGAGAACTTTCCTGATCATGTCGGGACTGAAGTGCATACAACCTATTCTGGAGTTGCCCACTGGTCACACTAGAAGTGGTGCCCTGCTGAGTCGGGCGACCTACGAGAGATGCTGAAGAAGTATTTTAGCCCTGTTGCCGATCATTTCTACCCTTCTACATCACCACCATAACTCTCAGATCCTGTGGCCTGGCTTTCCACACCCAAAACACACATCACTACTAGACTTACACACACCCTGATGATTCCTACCATATTTCCCATAGCGAGGGTTGGTACGATCACTGTTCACACTATCCTTGTACTTGAAGCCTGGCGCCCTATCCTGACTGTCATTTCTGAATTTTGGCACTAGCGCACTAGATAAAGATGGAGATAGGGATGAAAATGTCTGATGGAACTGAGAACATTTACCACCCTCTGACCTCGGCTTAGAAAAGTTAAAGCCACCTGTTCTGGCCTTTTATTTTCTCTCTCTTTCTTCTTAAGCTTATATTCCTCAATCTGTTGAGCATGAACCATAAGCCTATATCGGTCCATCTCCTTAATTAACATAGCAGTCCTACACTCCTTGACCACACTATCAGCTCTACCAGAAACAAACTTACTCATTCTAGACCTATTACCAGCCACTATCGAAGGAGCATACCTTGCCAACTGAGTAATCTTAAGCTAGTATTCCTTCACACTCATATTACCCTGCTTCAAATTAATAAACTCCAGCACCTCAGCTTCTCTCAACTCTAAAGGAAAAAACCTACTTAAAAAGGTTGTGGCAAACTCTTCCTACTCTAATGCCTTTATCTCAATACCCCTATTTTCCTTCCATTGCTTATACCACGTATGCGTTACATCCTGCAACTAGTAAGTAGCCAAATCTGTACTCTCACTTGAAGTAACACCCATGATATCATCCATCTTCTGAACCATATCAAGAAATTCTTGTAGATCCTCCTTAAACTTGGATCCCAAAAATAAAAGCAGATTCATTCGGGTGAAATCCCAAATCCTAGCTGCAGCTGTATTTGCCACCGGATTAGCTGGGGTAATAGCCTGCTGATTGTCCTGAGCAGCTACTTAATGAGCTAAGGTAGTGAATGCAGCTTTGAACATGGTATGAGAGATGTGCTCATTCAGGGGATCTTCCGGAACAGGCGAAGGTGCAGGCTAATTTCTATTTCATCTTCCGTTGTTTCTTTTGGGAGGTATTGTCTATAAATGGAAGGAAGAATAAGTCAAAAAAGTGTTTTAAATAGAGCTTATGCTCATTTGCACGACATTAATACTGAAAGAAGGGAAAATTTTCCTAAAATGTCTTGTAGCCTCTTGTCCATAAGTGTGGTGCGCTTCACATCCATGCACAAGACACTACTCAATGTGGCTTTCAGACTCCCTACGACACTGTAAAATGTTAACCTCTGATACCAAGTTTTGTCATGACCCGAGGCTATCCCTTAGTCACGACAACGGTGCTTATGGTCACAAGTGACCACAAGCTTACCAATGAGCTGGTATCTGCTGTAAGCACTGAGTATAATAGTAACAGAACACATATGCGGGAGATAGACTGAGAAACATAGTCATTCCAATCTGAATACTAAAAGTATAACTGTCAAATTTAAAACAACTGATAATACTGAAAGGTATGGTAATTGAATAACCATCTAACTGATTGTCTAAAAAGCCTTTAGCTATTTGACTGAGGAGTTAAGGGAACAAGTCCCCAACTAACTCCGACTGACTGAATGTACCGAAGTACTAAATAAATAAAATAAACCATGGTATCCCCAAAAGATGAGGACTCACCACTGCTTCTATTGAGTTACGCTGGAATGTTTAACTGTAGTCAGGGAACTGAGCGTCCGAACCTATGATTTTAGACAACATAGTGTAAAGAAAATATGCAATCAGTACTTTGAATATACTGGTATATGATATGAGGTTAAACCAATATACATGGGCTCACTGTGAATGAAATAAAGACTGATTGAAAAATATGAGATAATTAAGTAAGCATGCATGAAAACTGAAATACTGAAAAAGCAAGACCAATCATATATACATTTATAAAATAATTTGTAAACTAAAATACTGAAATTTGATAACTGAATAGCTGAGAATCTGTATGCTTTGGTCAAGAAAATCTAAACTGAAACTATACTGGATACTATACTGAGATTGTGGGAGGTATCATCTAACCGAAATGCCCCATTTTGAGCTAATTGGGGTCCAACCTATAACCCCAGTTGGAAGGGTTTAAGTAGCGTACCACATGTACTAAACTGATGTCCTAAAGGACTAGGGTGTTAAGCCTAATTGACGGGTGACTCCTGAGAGGAAGTCAAGCCTGAACTGATGGGTGACTCCTCATATCCTACGCTGGCTACATAGTTCTCGAATATAGGGACTGCTACTAATGACTCTGCCTAACTGATGGGGAATCCACCATCCCTGTATTCCCTCGGTGTTAAATCCTACTCCCTACTTAATGACAATGATTATTGAACTGAACTAAGTTTAACTGAGCAAACAACTTATCATAATAGCTGACTGAACGATAATTCTCATGGTATATCTGAAATCATTCTGAAGATACTAAATTTATATAGACAGAAAAGTATCGGTTATTCATAACCCTCCAGCACTGAATGAAAATAATAATACGAATATATAAAAGCTTTGAAACCATAGTAGGGAATTATTGTTCAAAATCCAACACTTTGGTATTTCATCAAACACATGAGAGTCATAAAATTAAGCATGAGAATGGATAAATCACGTGATAATAACATAATTACAATACTAAAACCATGAATTATATGTTTAAATGACAAGGGTTCAATATTTATAACATGCAATGGCTCATTCCATCAAAAACACGTGCAATCATAACTTGAAATCAAATTATCAAGATGCTCATGGGAATAATTCAACTTTATCATGTAAAATTCATAATTTAAAACATAAATAGGGATTCCTTGACCCCATGGGTGAAAATGGCCCATGGATGAACATCACACATACCTTAAACCCTTAAGCTTGAAAGAGAAACACCAATATTGATGCTTTCTTTAATGTTCTTGGATTGGAAAACTTGAATTCTTGGTTTTCTTGGAGGGAAACTAATGGAATTTGATTATCTTAGGGGAGGAGAGGGTTTGTTTTGAGATAAAATTGGAGAATATTGGCAAATAATGCCCTAACTGAAGCTTTAAGTTGTGAATTTACAAATTGGGCTAAGGGGAAAGACATAATAGCCCCTCAGACATTTAAATTCTTAACTGGAATGAGGATTAATATGTCACCGCAATGCGATGAGCACTCAATCACTATAACCACCACGATGCGACACTATCGTGTTGAGCTGTTGGAATCATGATCCCAGCATGACCCAACCCTCTTCTAAAAAATATGAAACTTCTTCGAGATGTGCACCTTACACCTTTGAAAATGAACTAAATCAAAAACCAATATCTCGGGGTCGGGAAAATCAACTTAAAAATCCTCGAAGTTAAGAGGCCTTAAAAATGACTAAGTCCCTAACACTTAGTGAAATTTTCACGCTTTAAGCCTCTTATGCATGCAACTAGGAGCTGAACTGAGCTAAGAATAATACATGGTATTACTGTATGTAAATCTCATATAAAGCTGAACATGCTGTAACACTGAACTGAGGATCATGTATGGATGCTGAGTATGAAAACATGAACATGTTAAACTGAGAATGCATGACCAAGTAAAGCATGTACTCAAATAATCTGAATAAATGATATCTAAATAACTAAAAATCTGATTACTTGGTCAAGAAAACCTAAACTTGTATAGACTAAGTACTGACTGAAACTGTGGGAGTTATCATCCAACTGACATGCCCCAATCTGAGCTAATTGGGGTCCAACCTATAACCCCAGTTGGAAGGGTGTCGGTACCTTGCCACGAGTACTAACACATGGCTGTGTGGATCTATTAATAGTGAGTCCCGAAAGAGTAGGGAGTCAGTCCTAAACTAGCGGGTTACCCTAAGAGAGTGTCAGTCCTAAATTGGCGGGTGACATCTCATAATCCTATGCTGGCTACATAGTTCTGAAAATTAGGGATTGCTAGTTAGGACCCCGTCCTAACTTGTGGGTGAGCTCCTATCCCTAGATTCGCTCGGTGCTAAATCCTTCTCCCAATTGAAAGACACTGAAACACTAGTTGGTGCATACACTGATAAATGATAAGCTCAGGTCATGGTATTCTCAAAATAGCAGTGCATGCATAATCTTGAAGAAATCATGAATATGTGAATTGATATATTTAACATGAAATAATACTGGTTATTCATTATAAAAATGATGATATTAACATGGTGATAAAATCATGATTAAGACTAACCTATTACTTGAAAATGAAAACATAGAATAATTCATAGGTCCCAGGTGTTCATAACCCACCAGCACTGAATGATTACTAAAATACAATTATAATAAAGAATCATAGTTCAAAGACCCAAAACATAAGCCATTTGAATATGAGTATAATACATGGCTTTAAATATGGGGACGTATTAAACATAGGAAAATAACAATTTCTCATCAAAATAATGTAATTTAAGACAACATCAAACTTTTAGTTTAAAATATGAATAAGTACAACACTTATGCTCTTTAGTCCTTTAAATCACAGGGTAATTCTAAGCTTTAATACATAAGAATTTGGGGATGAACCATAATTTATAAACATGTCCTATTGCTGGGCGATGCACGCCAACCGCACACCTGAGGTTGTGCGGCTCATGCCAATAGAACACCTCATCCAGTGTCTATTTGCAATTGCCATGCGACACACAGACTTAGCATAGTCATAACTTTTCACTCGGGTATCGAATTAAGGTGAAATTAGTATCGTTGGAAAGATAATTCAATTATATATAGTCTGATGGGTCTTGAGATGAAAAATTATATACATGTAAAAAGTTATACATGTTTAAAGTTGACTCTTGTAGGATCGAACACCAAATTTTAGCCAAATCAAAGTCTATTAGCTCAATTTTTCTCTAAGTGATTCCCATGAACATGTTTTACCTCGATAGCTATTTACACACTAGGATAATGATCACGACACATGTATTCAAATATAAATTGTGGGATTAGAGTTTACACATGTAGAACGACGGTTCGATTTCTAGCTCAAAAGTGCGGGGTGTTATATTATCTCACCCTTGGAGTCATTCGTCCTCAAATGATGGATAGGAACTTGTTGAAACTTTAGAAGTATGAAATAATGTACACACGACATGTCTGCTAATGAATGATATAGATAAGTTAAAACATTAAAACTTCCATCATTAAACTGATTTCTGAGCCTACTTGACTTTATTAACTATAAGGAGCTAATTTATGCTAAGAGTTTAGAATTCACTCGAAATTTTGAAGATATGATCATACATAAGGAACTTCTAAGTGATAATTGATGCAACAAAAACCCAAGAGTTACTGAGGATGGAATAAAGTACATAACCTCTCATTAAGAATTGTCCCTCAACAAAACACGTATAGGTATCAAAAGAAAAGGGCTTCATGGCATCACTATGTACATTATGTAAGAACAAATCATGAGATAATGAGACAAAGGTTGTACAATGGGTATTACAATGTCTGGGATGGAATACTTGGAAAACTAAGATCATGCACTAAACACTTATTAACTGAATTAGGACTAAATATCTGAATTAGAGACATGATGCATGAACTAAACTGAATTCACAGCTCGCATGGACGTGAATGAATAACCTCATAGAATAGCAATATTCATGAAACATCATATAGTAAGACTAGATGGAAAAAAGGAAAATCATAGGAGCTTATCTGTCTGATTGCTAATCTAAATAGCTGGCTATACAAACTGAATTATACTGAGAGCATATTCTCAACTAAAGTATTTCGTCAATAGTATTTTCAAGAAGTGCTAATAACATTTAGGAGCAAAGAATTCTTAGGCATGACTAAGTAATATATCCAAATAAGGAATCGTAATACGACTATAACTCTTCTACATGGAACATAGGCCTATAAAACATATACTAGAATAGAATTACTATGCCTTAGGCAATGCATCTGCCCACTTCAAGTTTAGCCACACTTATCACATACTCCCTCAACTATACTTTTCCCCTTTAAATATCATGCTCATTTAATTCAACTTATAATTCTCACATAGATACATATAACTATTCCCATCAAAGTCTGAGTTGATCCACATACCCTCACCATGTTCAAGCTTAACTCAAAATTATAATGTCCAACACATAACACCATAATACTAGTCTGAAATATGAAATTAATACCATGTTTTTTCACAACTTCTCATCTCAAGAATGATTCTTCTTACCACTTCTACAACTAAATTCAATATCTTTCTAGGAATTCACTAGCACATGATGTATCCATCCACTTATACACCAACATAACATTCAATCCTATCGTTATAACCACAAATGAATTTCTAGGCATACAATCCACCAAAGCACCTTTCCCATATTCTCTAAACCTCTATCAATAACAACTTCCATGCACTATCCCCAAGAAAACACAAATAAAATTTTAACCAACCATGACATATATCAAAATCTTTACCTCAATATTCCTTCAAACTTATAGCCTTAGATACTATGCATAACTTTGATGCTTAATTGAGGCTTGAGGAATAGAGTATCCTTGGCATGGATTCATTAAAGAGATCTAAACAGAGGATATACATGACATAATCATAAATTTGCTGATCATTAAGAATGTGGAACTGATTGTACTGTAAAGCATGAGTACATGCGTCATGATCTGCATGACCTGAGTTTGGAGTGCATAAATTCATGGAATGTGATTCGTACTTCTTAGCAAACTGGAACTCCTTATACTATGAACTAGAACATACATGAATCCATGGAAAGTGCATGAAGATAAGTTATGATTATAGAGATGACTTGTAAGTTTTTAGTAGATGTTATGATAAATAAAGTAAAATAATTTTCACTAAGATAAGAATGGGTCTGGCATCTTCCTCCCCTAGTGTTGTTCTACAACACACTGGTATTATTACTAGAATCTGAGAGTTTGACTTAGTTTCTTGTTCTATTATCTCTCTCTAAGATTCAAAATATCATTCTAAGTTAGTGAACCACTTAATACACTCTAACTGAACTGAAACGACTTTACTTCAGAGTCCATGATATAGTAATACACATCAATAATGAACTAGCCTTGAAATACTACACTTGAAAGTGTAAAACCCACTGCTAATACTTCCTTTTGAGATTCAACTCTTAACTTTATATAGCCCTAATAGTCATCATTTAATAACTTAAAAATTGACTAACCTAGAATTTTCTGGAGTATCTCCATACCTAAGTTCATACCATCTAGAATTTCCACTTTTCTTTCTACTAGCTCAATCTTGCAAGATTCAAACTTAGATTCTAACACTTTACATGTGTACTCCCAAATTTTTAATAAACTATACTAACTTCCTTCATAGCCTACTAATATCACATTTCGAAACTTATATTTTCCCTAAACCATGAGAATTACCATTACACCAACATACCCAACATCAACAACATATAACCCATAACTTAGCTAGTAAGAACATCATATACTATATAGCCTCATTCACACTTAACAAATCAAGGGTACTATCTAAGTAAAGAAACTTTTAAAAACTTATAAATACTATAATCCCATATTACCTTGGGCACAACTCCAAATCATACACACATCATCATACTTAATTTCAAATCAATAAACTTAAATTCTGGCATACATTGTTTCAAGCCTACTGGTTCTCTTTAAATACAACTATCCCCATGAATACTTATTCTACTAATTCTAGATATCCCATATTACTGCTGTTAAACTTTTAGGTTCATGCTTCTAACTAAAGGTCATATGCTATAATAGGATTCTGAGAAGGGATTCTAAAGCACATCTGACATTGTCTTGGTGCATAATTTTTATGAACATGAATAAAATACTTCATACTTTGGAAAATAAAGTCATTAGTGGGATACTTTTTGAGACAACATGAAATCTCATAACTATCTATGGGGACTGTCTGAGAAAGCTCTATCTGCAAGAATTTGAGGTTCACTAGTTTAGTTACCTCAAAACTAAGGCGGAGTTGGCATGAATAGAGCGTGATGTCAATCTGTATAAGTTTATTAGAGAACCTTTCTACAACACGATCCGAGACATGGAAGCAGGGAAACATTTCTTAAATTCCCTATAGCCTCTCAAAGAAAAGTACAGATATTTCTGTACCATTCCGTAAGACTCTACTAGACACTACTTTATAGACACCCTAGGACACATGAACCTTGTGCTGTGATACCAAGTTTTTCACGTCCCAACACTGCCCCTAGTCGTAACAGGGTGCTTAAAAATATAAGAGATCCCAATCTAACCCATGTACTGACATGATACTTGAGCATCTAAAGTAAATTAATTATATAAGCTAAATTTGCTGAACAAAAGCATAATCATAAGAAAATCTGAATACATGTGATACTAAAAAGGTTTACAACACGATAAATCTGAAGGAAGAACCTGAATTACATGAGTGACTCTCACTAACTATCTATGAAGCAACTTCTATATTGACTGTAGATGGATGGGACAAGCCCCCAAATACCAAAAATCAATACATAAGAATAATAAAAATATAGTACATGAACTATAACTGACTTGAGTCTTCGAAAAAGGAGAAGTCATCCCCTGCTGGCTGGAAGCTACGAACTGTCTGATATGATGTATGGGCTACAACTGGTACATACATTATGAGACAATGTAGCACATAGACGTATATGTCGATCAGTACTTCTAGAATATACTAAGTGGGGGTGAATACGATAAGCAGAACTGTTTGCATACATAATCTTAAAACATGCATGCTAAGAGCAAGTAGACTCACCAAGAGACTGAAATTAACTGGAAGCTGAAGTATCTTAAAATATGAGTAACGAACATAATCTGATAAGCTGGTGAATCACTACACTTAGTTTATTAAACCTTTACTTTTGTAGAATAAGTAGAACTGAAGCTGGGAAGCAGTAAAACATGAATACTGTATGTAAATCTCATGTAAAGCTAAACATGCAGTAACACTGAACTAAGGATCATGTATGGATGCTGAGCATGAAAACATGAACTTGTAAAACTAAGAATGCATGACCAAGAAAAACATGTACTGAAATAATCTGAATAACTAATTTAGTGATATCTGAATAACTAAAAATCTGATTACATGGTCAAGCAAACCTATACTTGTATAGACTGAGTACTGATTGAAACTATGGGCCCTATCATGTAATCGACATGCCCCAATCTAAGCTAATTGGGGTCCAACCTATAACTCCAGTTAGAAGGGTGTCGAAACCTTTCCATGGATACTAACACATGGCTTTGTGGATCCACTAATCGTGAATCTCGAAGGACTAGGGAATCATTCCTAAACTGGCGGGTGGCCCATAAAAGAGTGCCAATCCTAAGCTAGTGGGTGACATCTCATGATCCTACGCAGGCTATGTAGTTCTGGAACTTGGGGACTACTACTAAGGAACCAGTCCTAACTGGCAGGTGAGCCCCCATCCCTTGGTTCGCTCGGTGCTAAACCCTACTCCCAATATAAAGATACAGAAACACAATATGGTGAATGCATTGATAAATGATAAGCTCAGGTCACAGTATTCTAAAAATACCAGTGCATGCATAATTTTAAAGAAATTATGAACATGTGAACTGATATATTTAACAAGAAATAATATTGGTGAGTTCATTATAAAAATGATGATATTAACATGGTGATAAAATCATGATTCAGACTAACTTGTTTCTTGCAAACAAAAACATATAAAAACACATAGGTATCGGGTATTCATGACCCGCCAACACTGAATGATTACTAAAATACGATAATAATATAGAATCATAGTTCAAAGACAAAAAATATAAGACATTTCAATACATGAGTATAATACATGGATTTAAGCATGGGGGCTATTAAACATAGGAGAATAACATTTCTCATCAAAATAACATAATTCAAGACAAAACATCAAACTTGTTTAAAACATGAATAAGTACAACTCTTATGCTTTTTAGTCCTTTAAATCACAGGGTATTGCTATGCTTCAATACATGAGAATTTGGGGATGAACCGGGTTTATAAACATGTAAATTCAACTTGAAAATCATAAATTCGGGCACAAGGATGATAACACGGCCCAAAATTGGGCCATGTCATAGGGGCACCTCAATCGCACATAAATTAGAGGTCACCCTGATAACCCATCCTAACTATCCATATAATTTAGAAGGGTCAAATGAATTCCAACCATATATTAAGATAGCAGAAACATACTATAAGTCCTAACTTAAACATGCCTAACACTTCATTAGATTCATCAAACTAGCCATTACACAAAAGTCCACATTCATCCATAATACTTTTATACAAGACAATGTTTAGAAATGTATATGTCGGGACAAGCCCCCGACAATAGCCAAACCAAGTCAAAATAGGACTAAGTTAAAAGATAGAAGACCAAGAAGGAATTTGTTACAAAGTAAGGAAACGCACCACTCCAAAGTTAATGCCCGAACCGCTTCGATCAACTAAGCACTTCACAAGAAGTGAAAATGATGCTCTAACTCCTATGTCGCGTGGGAACTTAGCATTCAGAGACAGTTAGCGGTTGGATAGCTAGCATATCATCAAGGATAAGGATAAAATAGCATCATCAATCAACAACAAGTCAATATATCATATTAAACCATATTCATGACCTTATCCATACATATAGGTATATCACATGCTAAACAAGTAAACAAGTATAACAACATTGTCAAAACACTCAATCATGAGACATAAAGTGGTGGACTCTGACCTTTCCACACATAAATTCAACAATTCTTATAAGGTATGGGACTTTAACCAGATTTACATATCACTTAGACAAAGAAATTTAACCATGTATACACTAATTAAGCAAGGGACTCTAACCATATACAAATCCATTCAAGAAAGGGACTCTAACCACATACTCACATTCATATATGAAAGAGACTCTAACCACATGGCCACACATTAGGAAAGGGACTCTAACCTCAAGTCGTATTAGATAGGTGACTCTAACCTAAGACATTTTATTTTGCGAGGTACTTCAACCTTAAGAGATCTCATTGTGCAAGGGAATTCAACCGCAAGTGATTTGATTAGGTAAAGGACTTTAACCTCAAGCCCTTTTATTGGGGATGAGACTTTAAGCTCAATCTATTATGACTATTATTATTCAACATTGGGAATCCAACCCTTTGCCGATTCATCATCATCTATTCAATTCACACTTAAGGACTTTAACCCATTTAGACAATTCAACATAATACATGACACATAGTCCTCATGAGAGCCTTTGTTTCTCAACCATTTCAATAGGCCAATACCATAATTCAATTCATCAAACAATTCAATTTATGGTCATCAAGACCCTCACAAACTATTCATATTTCATTAGCAATCTTATACCACATTCATACCATACTTTAGTTCAACACACAATTCAAGTTCATTTTCATGTTTAGGGACTCTAACCCCTCATTAACAATCAACTAACAAGGTCCTCAATTTCACCATAAATGGCTCATAATAACTTTACAATATCATTTAACAACTATTCATACTTATTGGTCCCTTGCCCTAGTTCAAAACATCACGAACATAAGACTAGACAATTCACTTAGACATGTTCACAAACACCTTGTGTGCATGCCTTTACCAAGGACATTTTCATGGTAGAAATCATCCAGATTAGAGTTATTGAAGACTTATATGTTATAACACTTATAACAAGCATACACATGTGCAAACCATCATCAATAACATGTATAAACACAAGTCTAAGAAAAAGTCAACATTATTCATCATTAAACAACAAAACCCTTTTCATTTGATTTTAAAATCATCATGTACACTTACTAAATCAAGTGTAAAATACATGGGTTTAGAGTTATATATCACGAGGAAGAGTTTCATGCCTTAGAAAACTTGATTCATGAAGAGTTTTGAGTTGACTTTGCCTTTTGAAGATCATCCTTGAAACCCTAGCCTCAAATTCTTTCCAAATGAGTTTGAGAGAGTATTTAGGGTGTTTTATCCATCAAAATGGATGTTTAGGAGGATACACACTCTTAAATAGTAAGGGGACTTAGGGTTTTGGGTGTAGGAAATGACCACAAGGTCCTAGGGTATGAGTGGTACCCTGACTCATACCTTAGGCTCCTCCTAGGTCACCTGCACTGGTTAAGGTACGACCACACACCTTTGAATCATATCCAAAGGGTACGACTTATCCCCTAAACATATGCTTCAACCGTACCAAAAATAGTCCACTCAAAGTTCAAGTCCAAACTCTATACGACTTACTTAGTATAACTCATACCTTAAGGTACGATTGTGGAGGGTATGACTTGTACCTAGGACTGTGATTGGACCTCACCACACTGTCTAGGGTATAAGAGGGGAGGGAGTGAAGGGTACTACTCGTATCTAAGGGTACTACTTATGCCCTTAGTCGTACCCACCCAGTGACATCAAATGAAGAAATTTTTCAATGGTTCAAAGTCTGTGTGTTTCAATTCTCCCCCACTTGGATCATTCGTCCACGAATGACGGGTAAGGCAAGCATGAACACAAGTTAAAAAATTATCACACATCAAGCCAATCTTTAAATAAGTTATAACAAAGCATACAACAAGGATGCAACACACATCTTGATCATCATCGATCGACTATTCATTTTATTGACTTTGGGAATCAAACCTATTACTTATCAAAAACACTTGTTTATTCCAAAGCTTGGGGACTTAAACCCATTTCTTATCAACATTTACTCATTTCACAACTTAGAGACTTTAACCCATCGACTTATCAAGGATACTTGCTCAATTGAAGGACTAGGGACTCGAACTCATTTTCTATCAAAGGATTGAACTAACTCAAGGTACTAGGGACTTAAGCAATTACATCAAGGACACATAAAATTTTAAGGCATGAGGGACTACAACCCATGGTCTGACAAGACATAAATCAATTCAAAGCTTGGGGACTTTAACCCATTGTCTAAACAAGGTGTAACTCAATTCAACACATTAGGGACTTTAACCCATTGTCCATCAAAGAAATAAATCAAGCTAAGAAAATTAACACATACCTTCATCACAAGTTTATGGGATAGGAAACAAATGCGGATACTTAGACTTTATGTCCTCTTCTTCCTCCCAAGTATCTTCCTTGGACTTTTGGTTCCTCCATAGAACCTTCATCGAAGCTAGTTCTTCTGTTCGCAATTGGCAAACTTGCCCATCCAATATCCTCAACGGGGTCTCCTCATAGGACAAAAAATCCGAGATATTAACATCCCTCCAGAGATCAAATAATGAAGGATCACCCACATATTTTCTCAACATAGAGACATGGAAAATTGGGTGAATAGAGTTCATGCTAGAAGGCAACTCCAACTCATAGGCAACATTGCCAACCCACTTCATAATCGAGTAGGGACCAACATACCGGGGACTGAGCATCCCTTTTTTATGAAACCGCATCACTCCCTTTATGGGAGATACTTTCAAGAACACCCAATTACCAACAATAAACTCCAAGTCCCTATGCCTCACATCTGCATAGGACTTTTGGCGACTTTGAGCAGATTTCAATCTATAATGAATTACCTTCACCTTATCTAAGGGTTGGTGACCCAAATCGGGGTCAACCAACTTACCCTCACCAACTTCATACCACCTAATAGGAGATCTACATCTCCTACCATACAAGGACTCTAAAGGACCCATTCCAATACTAGCGTGGTAACTATTATTATAGGCGAACTCAATCAAAGGCAATTGGTCATACCAACTACCACCATAATCAATCACATAAGCCCGCAACATATCCTTCAATGTTTAGATGGTCCTCTCTGCTTTCCCATCTTTTTGCGGGTGGAAAGTGGTACTAAAGCACACTCTAGTGACCAAACCTTTTTGAAATGAATTCCAAAAGTTGGATGAAAGTGGAGGACCATGGTCCAAGATAATCAAAATTAGAGCACCATGCAACTTCACGATCTCCGCAAGATACGACTTAGTATAATCTTCCGCTGAGTAATTAGTCCTCACGGGGAAAAAGTGAGTGGACTTTGTCATTCTACAAACAATGAACCAAATAGGATCATACTGATTCTAAGATAGAGGAAGACCGGTAACAAAATCTATATTAATTCCCTCCCACTTCTATTCGGGTAATGGAATCTCTTGATACAAGACCTCGGGTCTCATGTTCTTAAATTTCACTTGTTGTCACACCATACACTTGGCTACATAACTAGCCACATCTCGTTTCATATTACCCCACCAAAATAACTCTCTAAGATCATGATATATCTTTGTGGAACTGGGGTGAATAACATAACGAGATTTATGATTCTCAGCCATGACCCTTTCCCTCAATCCATTGACGTTAGGAACACATAATCTACCTTAGTATCTCAAGATACCATCACCACCAATCACAAAGTCTGCAACTTTATGTTGACCCACATTATTCTTAATATTTATCAAGTCGGGGTCCAATGCTTGCTTTTCCTTCATCTCAACAACAAGAAATGACTGAGATATCGGAAGCACAAATACTCCCCCATCCTCAAAGTCCGCAAGTCAATCTCTAAGAGTAGCCAAATGATGAATGTCCTTCACCAATTCCCACTCATCCTCATCCACATAGGCCAAACATCCCATGGACAATCTAATAAGAGCATCGGTGACTACATTAGCTTTACCGGGGTAGTAATGAAGACTCATATCATAGTCTTTCAACAAATTAAGCCACCTCATTTGCCTGAGGTTCAACTCTTGTAGAATAAACACATATTGAAGACTATTATGATTGGAAAATATATCAACATGAACCCCATAAATATAATGGCTCCAAATTTTAATGCAATAACCACGGCTGATAACTCTAGGTCGTGAGTATGGTAGTTCTTTGCATGAAATTTCAATTGCCTAGAAGCATAGGCCACCACCCTACCATGTTGCATAAAAAAAAATCGAGAACAATATGAGAAGCATCATAATATACCATAAAGCCATCATTACCTTCGGGCAAGGTCAAAATCAGAGCCGAAGTTAATTTATCTTTCAACTTCTCAAAACTACCCTCACACGCATCCGACCATAAGAACTTGACCTTCTTTTGGGTCAACTTGGTCAATGGGGAAGATATAGTCAAGAAACTCTCTACAAATTTTCTATAGTAATCGGCTAGACCCAAGAAGCTCTAAATATCGATTAGAGTCGTAGGTCTAGGCCACTTCGTAACCACCACAACCTTTTGGGGATCTATCATGATCCCTTCACTAGAGATAACATGACCAAGAAGAGCTACGACTTTAAACTAAAACTCACATATGGAGAACTTGGAATATAGATAATGATCCTTCAAAGTTTGCAACACAGCATAGAGGTAATCGACATGATTGCCTCACTCTTGGAATAGACTAATAAGTCATCAATAAATATAATAACAAACACGTCTAAGAACAGAAAGAAGACCCTATTCATAAAGTCCATGAATGCCTTTGGGGCATTGGTCAACCTAAAAAACATGAAAAGAAACTCATAGAGACCATATCGGGTTCTAAAGGCAGTTTTAGGGATATCCGAATCGATAATTTTAAAATGATGATAACCCGATCTAAGATCAATCTTAGAGAAATACTTCGCACCTTGAAGTTGATAAAACAAATCATTTATCCTGGGAAGAGGATACTTATTCTTTATGGTCACTTTGTTCAACTGACAATAATAAATGCACATATAAAGGTAACCATCCTTTTTGCGCACAAATAACACGGAGTACCCCAAGGAGACACACTAGGATAGATGAAACCTTTATCTAGGAGATCCTTCAATTTCTTCTTAAGCTCTTTTAGTTCAGCCGAAGCCATTTGATAAGGATGGATAGATATCGAACGAGTATCCAGAATAAGGTCATCCCCAAAATCAATTTCCCTATCGGTAGGAATACGGGGAAGATCATCTGGAAATGCCTCAGGAAACTCATTAACCACGAGAATAGATTCTAGAGAAGGGTCTTTCGAGTTAGAATCTTTGACTCAGACCAAATGATACAAACACCCCTTTGAAATCAATCTTTGGGCTTTAAGATAAAAAATAAATCTTCCCTTTGGCACCAAAGAACCACCATCCCATACAATGAATGACTCATTAAGGAATTTGAACATGACTTTATGGGTCCGACAATCTAAGGAAGCATAACACGAATACAACTAATCCATTCCCAGAATGACATCAAAATTGACCATATCCAACTCTATCAAGTCTACAAGAGTATCTCTACCACCAATAAATACCACACACACCCTATAGACCCTTCTAGAAATCACAGAGTCTCCTACTAGGGTAGAAATTAAAAAAGAAACTGATAGACTCTCGGGACCATAATCAATATGCACAACCATATACGAGTTCAAATAAGAAAGTGTAGACCCTGGATCAAGAAAACAATATACATCACTAAAGAAAAGTCTCAACATACCCATGACAACATAGAGAGACGCCTCAGAATCCTGGCGAGTAGCAAGTGCATACAAGCGGTTTCGCCTAGTGCCATAAATAGAAGTACAAGTAGATATAGAACCCTTTGGTATGGGAGTAGACGGAGTAGAAATAGGGGCCCTATTAAACCAAGAAGTTGTAATAGAGGGGCACTCACACAGCATGTGCCCGATCTAACCATAACTAAAATATTTGTTCTACCTCTTCTCACACTAACCATAGAATCTGCTAGGAGGGCGGGGTGGAGCTGACTAGGCACCACTATCCTGGAATTGGGCACATTATTCTCAGTACCTAACACTAAACTGAGACCAATGATTACCCGATGACATTGGGTAAGGATATTGACCACTAGATAAGGACAAAGATCTTGAACTCCCCCACTTCTTTCGTGTCCACTTGTCACCATCTCTACCACTAGTCTCAGAAGACCAAAACTTCTTCACTTGACTTTCACTAAACTCAAATTGCTTCTTTTTCTCTTCTTTCACTAATTGCATATACACTATCAACCTAGAGATGTCCATGTTTTCAATCAACAAAGCCTCCTTGATCTCAAGGACTAAATCATGGGACAATCCTAAAAAAAACTTATGCATCTTAGCCCTCATGCTAGAAACCATCTCGGGAGAATACCTTTACAATTGATGGAATTTCAAGGCATACTCATGAACGGACATCCTTCCTTGCTTAAGTTTATAAACTCTTTTGATTTCGCTTACCTCAACTCTTGAGGAAAGAAGCAGTCTAAGAAAGCCTAAGAGAAATCCTCCCACATGGCTGGACTAACATCAACACCTCTAGACAACTCCCACCCTTCGTACCATTGGTACGCTATATCCTTCAATTGGTAGGAAGTAAACTCAATGACCTCAACCTTCAAAGCATGTATGATTAAGAATATCTTCTCCATTTTATCAAAAAATACTTAAGGATCTTCCTCAACCTTCATACCCAAAAATATAGGAAAAGTCGACCTTATGAATTGGCTAATTCTTGTGGCCTCAGAAGAAACAAAAGCCGGAGCACCACACTTCAATTGAGAGGCTACCAATTACGTTAAGAGGTTGATAGAGACAAAACTCAGCATTAGTAGAACCTCCTTGAGGTAACGGCATATAAAGGTCACTATTATAAGTAAGGTTGGTGGGTATAGTAGAACCCCATGAAGATGGTTAGATGTTGTAGCCCTAGTCCAAGTGTAAACTCCAGAAGTTGGAAGAACTTCATCCATAAGGCCCTCAGAAGGGTTTGCCTGAGTCTCAAATCTTCTTGGAGGCATGATCTGAAAGATAACAAATAAAGTTTATAGGAATCCAAGACCTTAGACTCTGTATCTTGAAAATAAAACACAAAAAAGGGAAATAATTCCTAAAATATCTTGTATACCCTCTTTTATAAGTGTGGCGAGCTTCATACTTATAATGGAGACTTTAGTTAACATAGTATTGTGGACACCCAACTATCCATGAACCTTGTTCTGATACCAACTTCACTTGGCCCAAAATTAGGCCATGTCGTAGGGGTACCTCAAGCCTATATGAACTGGAGGTTTGGTCGGATGAATTCCAACCATACAATAAGATAGCAAAAACATACTATAAGTCATAACTTACACATATCTAACACTTCATTAGATACATCAAACTATCCATTACACAAAAGTCCATAGTCATCTGCAATACCTCTATACAAACCGATGTTTAGAAATGTCTATGATGGGATAAGCCCCCGACAATAGCCAAACCAAGTCAAAATAAGACTAAGTCTAAAGATAGGAGACCAAGAAGGAATATCTTCTGAAGTAAGAAAGATCACCACTTCAAAGTTAATGCATGAACTACTTCGATCACCTAATCACTGCAAAGGAAAATTAGATGATTCTTTGACCCCTATGTCGCATGGGAACTTAGCATCCAAAGACGATTAGCAGTTGGAACGCTAGCATGTAACTCAAGGATAAAGATGAAATATTATTATCAATCAACAACAAGTCAATATATCATGTTCAACCATATCCATGACCTTATCCATACCTATAGGTATATCACATGCTAAACAAGTAAACAAGTCATAATAATATTCTTAAAGCACTCAATCATGAGACATAAAGTGGAGGACTCTGACCTTTCCACACTTAGATTCAATAATTTTAATTAGGTATGGGACTTCAACCACATTTACATATCACTTGGATGAAGGACTTTAACCATGTATACACTCACTAAGCAAGGGACTCTAACCACATAAACATCCATTCAAGCAAGGGACTCTAACCACACACTCACAGTCATTTATGAAAGGGACTCTAAACGCATAGCCACACATTAGGCAAGGGACTCTAACCTCATGCCGTATTAGATAGGGGACTCTAACCCAAGACATTTTATTTTGAGAGGTACTTCAACATCAAGAGATATCATTGTGCAAGGGACTTCAACCGTAAGTGATTTTACTAGGCAAGGGACTTTAACCTCAAGCCCTTTCATTAGGAAAGGGAATTTAACCTCAAGCCATTATGACTATTATTATTCAACATTGGGTATCCAACCCTTAGCCCATTTATCATCATATATTTAATTCATACTTAAGGACTTTAACCTATTCAGACAATTCAACACTATACATGACCACATGGTCCTTATGGGAGCCTTTTTTGCTCAACCATTTCAATAGGCTAATGCCTTAATTCAATTCATCATACAATTCAATTTATGGTCATCAAAACCCTTACAAACTATTCACATTTCATTAGCAATCTTAAACCAAATTCATACCATACTTTAGTCTAACACACAATTCAAGTTTATTTTCATGTTTAGGGACTCTAACCCCTCATTAACCATCCACCAACAAGGTCCTTAATTTCACTATACATGGATCATAATACCTTCACAATATTATTTAGAATCTATTCATACTTATTGGTCCCTTTCCCTAGTTCAAAACATCGTCAACATAAGACTAGACAATTTACTTAGACATTTTCACAAACATTTTGTGTGCATGACTTTACCAAGTCCATTTTTCATGGTAGAAATCATCAAGTTTAGATTTATTCAAGACTCACATGTTATACCACATACAAAAATAATATACATGTTAAAATCATCATCAATAACATGTATAAACACAAGTCTAAGCAAAAGTAAACATTATTCATCATTAGGCAACAAAACCCTTTTCATTTGATTTCAAAATCACCATGTACACTTACTAATTCAAGCGTAAAATCATGGGCTTAGAGTTATTTATAAAGGGGAATATTTACATGCCTTAGACAACTTGATTCACCAAGAGTCTTGACTTCACTTAGCCTCTTGAAGATCACCCTTGAAACCCTAGCCTCCAACTCTTCACAAATGAGTTTGAGAGAGTATTTAGGGTATTTGATCCATCAAAATAGATGTTTAGGTGTCTAGACACACTTATATAGTGAGGGGACTTAGGGTTTTGGGCGTAGGAATGTAATACCACATAATTTTCTTAGCTCGATTCAGCTCTTAGTTGCATGCTTAAGGGATCCTGGGCTTTAAAATTTCACTAAGTATTGAGGACTTAGTCATTTTCAAGACTCCTAAACTTTGCAGAATTCTAGTTGGGACTTCTCGAACCCAAAGTCTTAGTTTTTAAGTTTATTCATGGTTAGAGAGGTTAAAAGTATGTCTCTAGTAAGTTTTGGAATTTTTGGACGAGGTTCGGGCCGTGTTTGGATATCCAAAATAGTGAGGCAACAAATTTGGGCCATGATACATTTCTCTCTCCTATGGTAAAGATCTCCGTGATGTATTGCTCTCTCCATTGAAGTATGCTTTGTGGCTTTTTGCTCCCTCCCATGGAGAGAGATGTGCGACGTGTGGCTCTTTCCCACACAGTGTCATTGTTTAAGTACCCAAGGGGCATTTGGGAAATTTTCCCGCATCTTGTTACATCCATAACATGAATTTGGGGCTTTCAAAAAGCATTATTTTCCCTTTAATTAACAAATTCTCTCTAGAAAAACCTCCCTTTACCCAAGAACAAATCCTAGCTTCATTCTTAAGAAATCAAGAGGTCAGTCTTCCCGTCCAAGAAAATATTCAAGAACTCAGTTGTTAAGGTATGCGAGATGTTCA
Organism: Capsicum pubescens; assembly: GCA_030864215.1. Lineage (NCBI taxonomy): Eukaryota > Viridiplantae > Streptophyta > Magnoliopsida > Solanales > Solanaceae > Capsicum > Capsicum pubescens. The sequence continues at coordinate 119,920,653 of CM061541.1, forward strand.
TCCATGGGTCCCTTTCACCCATGGAGCCCAAAAACCTTTTTTTAATTAAAGTAGAGTTTTATAAGTTCAAGATGAGTTTTGATTCATGTTTCTTCTTAGTAGTTCGACTTAATTTATACCCAACAATGATTCCATGACAAGTTAGGTTATCTCATTCTTTAAGCTTCAATCTCTCATGTTATATTCAATTGAATTTTATTTTATATTATCAAGTTATAATCTTAGTCATGTAACCATGCTGTTTACTATGTTTTAAGACATTCTCATATTCAAGTTCATGATTTTCACATGTTTGATGAAATGTCTACTTTTGGGTCTTTGAACCACGATTCAATCCTAAAGTTTTAAGCTTTAATATTGTATTTTATGATCATTCAGTGTTGGTGGGTTATTAACATCCGATACCTGTGTGTTCACATGATTTCAAAATTTCAAGTACTAAGTTAGTTAAGCCATAAATCTTATCAGTACACTCAGATATTTATGATCTTGATGAGAACTATCAGAAATAATATTCAGTAAAACTTAGTTCAATTCAACACCAGTGGTAGTTTAGTTGGGAGTAGGATTTAGTACTGAGTGAACATGGGGATAGGGGCTCACCCACCAGTTAGGACTGGGTCCTAAGTAGCATTCCCTAAGTTCTAGAACTTCGTATCCAGTATAGGATTGTGAGATTTCACCCTCCAGTTTAGGCCTGATGCTCTCTTAGGGGTTATCGGCCAGCTTTAGACTAACTCCACAGTCTTTTAGGACATCAGATTAGTGGATCCACATATCCAGTATTAGTACCCATGGCACGGTACTAACACCCTTCCAACTGGGGTTACAGGTTAGACACCGATTAGCTTAGATTAGGGCATTTTGATTATATGATACCTCCCATAGTTTCAGTCAGTATTTCAGTATATCTCAGTCCTGTTTGCTTGACCAAGTCTACCTATTTTTAGTCATTCAGTTATACAGGTTTTAGTCTTTCAGATTTCAGATTTATTTCAGAAACATATTTATTCTTGGTCTTGCATTTTAAGATTATTACATGTTCACGCATTCATTATCAATAACTCATGCATTTTAGACAGTCCTCATTTCACATACCAGTACATTCAAAGTACTGACCAAATTCTTTTCTTTTGCACTACGTTGTCTTATAACATAGGTTCAGATGCTTAGTTTCCCGATCGTTCTTAGTCAACTTAGTGTTACTCAGCAGTAGTAGTGGTGAGTCCTCATCCACCGAGGACATGATATATTTAGTTCTGTTATTTCAACATTTTCTTATGTTTAGTCAGTCAGAGTTAGTTGGGATTTTTTCCATCAACTCCTCATGATGCTTAGAGCTTTCAGACAATTAGTTAGACAATTAGATAACCATTTCAATGTTATAAGTTGTTATCAGATATTTCATACATATTTTGATTCATATTTTAGTATCAGGTTTTACAGTATCTTATCATCTTACCTTCTGTATATGTGATGTATTACTATTTTATCCAGTGCTAACAGTAGGTACCAACTCATGGGTTAGCTTGTGGTCACTTATGTACTTAAACACCGTTGTCATGAATAGTGGGTAGCCTCAGGTAGTGACAAGGAAATGACCACAAGGCCCTCAACTTAAAGCTGGAAAATGGGCCCTATGTTGGGTACGACTCACTTGAGTCAATAGTACCCTAGTGTATGAGTGGTACCCTAACTCGTACCCTAGGCTCCTCCTAGGTCAGATACACTGGTTAGGGTAATACCACATACCTTTGAGTCATATCTAAAGGTTACGACTCATCCCCTAACCATATGCTTCAACCATATAAAAAACAATCCACTCAAAGTACAAATCCAAACTCTATACGACACACTTGGTATGAATCGTACCTTAAGGTACGATTATGGAGGGTATCACTCGTACCTCGGACAGTAAATGATCCTCACCACACTACCTAAGGTACGAGAGGGGAGAGAGAGAAGGATACAATTTGTATCCAAGGGGTATGACTCATTCCCCTTATCGTTCCCACCCCAGTGACATCAAATGAGGAAAATTTTCAATGGTTTAAAGTCTAGGTGTTTCAGATGAAAGACTAACCTTGTTCAAAACCCCACGTACCTTAATTAGATAATTCATTAAGAAATCCTTGAGATTGGAACTTGAATCCTTGAGTTCTTGGAGAAAAAGGTTGAATTTCATTCTTGGGAAGAGGGGAAGAGTTTTGAATTGTGTACTGAATGTTTAGGGTTAAGTAAGTGGAAAAATCATGATTTAAGACCCCTTAAATCATTTTTTAGTTTAATTTGTAGTTTATTAATAATTTAAATTAATTTGTTTTGAATGGACCAACCCACTCAACAACAAATATCCATAGTCCAATAAAAATACAAACAAGCCCAATCCGATCTGGCCCAAAATCATTTAAGAATGATTAGAAATGAATTAGGGGTGTGAAAAGACCTCAATGCCTTTCAATTAAGTCAAAACGGAGCAATTTTTGGCACTGTGGTATTGCTGGGTGATACACAAAAATTGAACACCTGAGGTTGTGCGGCACATGCCAATAGCACACCTCATCTAGTGGCTATTTGCAATTTCTATGTGACACACGACCTTAACATGCTCATAACATTTTGTTCAGGTATCAGATTAAGGCGAAATTTGTATAGTTGGAAAGCTAATTCAATTATCTACAATTTGGTGGGTCTTGAGATGCAAAAAGTTATACATATTCAAAGTGACCCTTGTAGGATCGAACACCAAATTTTAGCCGAATCAAAGACTTTAGCTCAATTTTGCTCTAAGTGATTCCCATGAACATTTTTCACCTCAAAATCACTTTACACACTAGGAAATTGACCATGGTACATGTATTCAAATATAAATCATGGGATTGGAGTCTACACATGTAGGAACAACGGTTCGATTTGTATCTAAAAAATGAGGGTGTTACAATTGATCACAAGATTAACCAATATTCAAGTGTCACATTCAATAAATATTCAGTTAAAATCACTAATTTCTCACTTAAATATCACTCTAATATTTTTAAGCTTAAAAAAGGTGCAAGAATGGTGTTTTAAGCTGAAAACCCCTTTTTATATCCAAAATTCATATTCTAGTGAAATTATGAAAATACCATTGCATTGATGGCCTCCTGCAACAAGTTCCAATGCATGTGGCTGACCTGCATGCGTAGGTCATCCATATAGGTGCCACTGGTTTCTCACATCAGCCACCTGGTGCACAGGTCCCTAAGGTCCATGCGCAGGAGGCCCCCGGCAAGCCCAAGTGAACTTTTATGCTCCCTTTCTTCTATTTTTGACCTTCAATTGACTCAAATGACTTTCTCAATTTCATTTTCAACTTGTACCTACAAAAATGAGAATTATACATGATAATAACCTCAAATTAATGGAAAAACATGATAATTTGAGATTAAAAGTTCTAACAAGTCATCAAATTGGCGACTTATCAACCCCCAAACTTAAACTATTGCTTTTCCTCAAGCAATAAAGAATATTCGCCAAGATATAAAGTATTCATGACTCAAAACCTTCCAAAATAAAGCTATACTAGATATCTAGGCTAACAAAGCTCAAAAAGAACCCTCAAACATGTCATGGCAACAAATAAACCAAAAAATTTCACTATGCACATTCATTTGAAACAGGATTCAAGATAGTACCAAATGAGACTTCTAAAAAAATGCCTCTCAAGAGGTGACCCAAAATTTCCAAAGATTGTATCACTTTTCACGATTGCAACTTACCTCGCTTATTTACCTATATTGGGAGTAAGACATCACCATTAACCCAAAATTAGTAATGCCATTCTCATGCAAGATTTATCTCCACACAAAAGACATTTTAATTCTCAAGAAAGATCTAATATTGAAATAATTCCATCTCACTCTCACAAAGTAATTCAAGTACATCGAATAAAACCATAGGCTTTCCCTTTGTGTTGTTCGCCACTAATGTAGACTTACCAAGTTTGGAATCACCGAGGTGTTATGGGCTTTGATGAAGGTTATGGTGTGAGAAGGAACGTATGGATCAAGTGACTAAAAGACCTTCAACGCAATCTCTTAGCACCTTCTACCCCAAACTTTTCAAATTTTCCACCTTATTCACCTTCACTTCTTTTCCTAGGTTTTCGGTAACCTCTAGATTTATATGTGCCAAACAACCTCAACACACCACTTTTTTTATTTACTTTTTATTTTTTTTTCAAGAGATATTGTAACCTTAACCCCTTCTTGGCCCATCATTTGTCTAATTTTACTTTAAGTTATATAGTCTAGGCTATTCGAACTTATTTTCAACAACATCTCTTATCTTATAAGCATAAGATTAGACAACCAAGCATACACTATCTTTGAATCATTATAGCATAGCACAATTTTCTCCAAACTAAGATTTTGAATCACCCCTAAATCAATCTCATAATTAAGGCTATTCAAATTTGTTTTCAACAACATCTCTTGTCTTATAAGCACAAGATTATATAACCAAGCATACACAATCTTTGACTCATTATAGTATAACATAATTTTCCATTAACTAAGCTTTTGAATCACCCCTAAATCAATCTCATAAGTAAGCACCCCCAAACTTAGGCTTACAGCTACATTTACTTACTTTGGAATCATGCGATGCATAAAGGAGGTTAAGTGCCAAAAGATAGATTTTCAAAGGTCTAGGTATCATAGGATGGTTATCATTCAAGAAGGAAGAACAATGGGAAAATGATCAAAAGGATTAACTAAGGAACAATGTTAAGGTGGGACTTTGGTCATGTGACGGATCAATAATGGCCTTGGGTTATCCTCCAAATCAAGCTTTCCTAGGATTTTTCTTTGAATACACTCGGGTCAAGTTCTAGACTACACGTATGTACGAGAATTATTCAAACATCTCACACATACAACATCATACTCATAGAGTAAAAATCTAGTCTCCCAACCATTTTGAGCAACTAAACTTATAAAGTTACTCGAGCCAAAGACTCATCCATGTAAAGAGAGAGCCAACAATTTAATTTAATGGTCTCAACTCAAGATAAAGATCATAACCCTCCTTGCTCTTTCCAAAAATAAGACTATTTTTTTGTCTTTCTCACAATCATTAAGTTTCTTGCCAATGATGTTTGAAGGAATTTCTCAAACTTTTGCCTACTCCTAATTTACTCTAGACTCAAACTACTAGATACTTCACCTACCATGGGTGAAATACCACTCATTTTAACTAATAAAATGACTAAAATAAAAATAAGAAATAAAAAGAAAAAGAAAACAAATCGGGAAAGAATTGAGTTTTGAACAAAATCCTTGAATTTTATTGGACACGTATTTACAAACAGTGAAAAGAACAATGCACCAAACTTTATAAGCATCACCTGAACTATAAAATCAACACCAAAAAAATCACAATTAGGTATTATATTATATCAAGTGTATGTAATGAGCCTGACAAGGGCAATATCCAACATCATCATTAATATTCCCAACAAGGGCCAAATCCATATCAATGTCAATCATGAATGAACAATCCCCATGATGGAAAAATTTAAATAAAAAGTCCCGTGAGGATGAAATCTAAATCAACATGAAAATGTAAAAAGAGTATATCTACACAATCCATCAAATAAAATAAGTATAGACCCTAGAATAAGAATTATGAAATCCCCACCCTCACTAAATGTCATTTCATGGTCCCCAATGTAAAAGTGAAGAGAAAAGGATGGTAAAGGCTCCCTATGGAATCCTAGGAGCTCGAATCAACGTTTGTAGATGGTTACACAGGAACACTAGGAGCCTCATCACACTAGACTCCTCTAACTGGGTTGGAAACAAAAGTCACCTCATCAATATGTCGGGAGCTAGAACTGGCCCCAACCATCTTTGCATGCTCCTCATTTATAGATAAATTTTTTGCGAGCTTAACCTCTTGGGGTTTAGTAAGCCCCTTACTGATGTTAATACGGACCTCATCACCAATATGTTCATGTCCAAATAAGTGAGAAAAAAGAAGTATTGGGCCTTTAGTATTAGGAGGAATATCTATCTCCACCTTATCAAGAGCAAATGAGGGCTGCATGGAGTAAAGCTCTGCACGTAGGCCATTAAGATTGTCCTTTAAAGAATCAAAACCATCACAATACCCTCTCATTTCTACTGTAGATATCTCCACTCATAGTTTTCCATTCAGATTTATAGAGGTTTTATGCTCTGCTCAATAGCATTCAGAATAAATGAGGGAATGTTACCTACCAACCGTGTAAAAGTACTGTTGTTTGTTAATATCATGGAAGAAAATTTGGCATATATTATATTGGAAGACTGAGGTAGTTGATTAGACCAAGAAGGTGGTGCTATGGTTGAAGAAAGAGCATCAGTAGAAACCTGAAGAGCATTTGAATCAAGTGTAGGAATCGAAGGGGCCTCTACACCATCCAAACTAGGAAAATCTCCCACAACTGAATCTACCAAAACTAAAGGTTTTCTCTTAATCCTCTTGGGATTATCACCATATTAGCAATGTGAGATACTAATCACGTCATGCATATAATCCTCCAATCAATCTTGGAGAATAAAGAAACCATGTAACTTAAGGAAAATCAATGCAATAAGAGAAGGAAAGAGTAATAAAGTCCCCGGTTGCTTTGACCTTATCTTGACCATTTCCACAATCAGCTCCTTGGATTAACTCTAATATCATCCATGATGCATCCGACAATGATAACCCACTCTATCTTCACAACTAAGTAATTCTATAAAGGAAGTAGGTGGTTACTAATAAATTTAAGCCAATGTTTAGCCTGAATTGAAAGTTCCCGCCTCTTGATTTGACTAATTCCATTGTCCCATAGAGGGTGACCTTTTGCTATCACCCGGGCTAGCCAAGGAAAACGCTCACGCCCACTAAGGACTTTCTTCTTGCATTCGACCTCGGACTCTTGGTCATAATAAAAATAAATGTCATTTATTTCTAAGGTGATGCAAGGAACTTCGACACCCCAAACTTGTACATTAGGAAGGCATGGTTATTCCACTGCTGTAGGCTTGAACTTGTGTTCACTGTGGTAAACAACATAGGAGGCATACAATTCCTACACTAGTTCGGAAAAGTAGCTTGGTGGATGGGAAGTGGTGTCCAAATCCATAAATATATCCAAAACATGCTCCTTGACTTGTGCACTTATTGCAGGGAAATATTCTTCAATCCCTTTCATACTAAACACCTTTTCAGGATTGAAACATTGAGTGTTCACCCAATCATTATATAGATCATATACACCTTCTACAACAAATTAAATTTGAACAACCTCCTTGCACAAACCTTTTGTACGTTCAACGGTGCTTTGTACTTTGGAACCTTTTTGAACCTCTTTTGTTGTCGGTTCTTTCCCTATTTTGGTTATCATTTTTGATTTTCTTGTATACAGAATGGTTCCTTTCTTTGCACCCTGTGGAAAGTTCTTTCTAGGAGACATACCTAATAAAAAGAAAAGAGCCAAAACAAACAAAAGAAAATGAAGGTAAAACATGTTTTTGGATTCTTCATATATTATGAAAGAAAATAAAAATAAAGAAAATTAGGGTGAAGGCAATGGAAAAAATCAATGAAACGCATGAGAACATTTTATATAAAAATTTAACCAATTTGAACATTACATCTCGATACATTCTTTACAAGTTTCCAATTTAGAACATACAACACCCATGTCACCAGTGTAAATAAAAATGACCCTATACCCTTAAGAGTGGAATCACCTAATCTATCATGGATCAAGTCAAGAATTCTTCTCCCCCGGGTTACCGAGACTTCATCCGTAGATTATATGTCAAATAATTTTACCAACCCAAAGTCATGGTGTCTCATATTGATCAATAAATATCTTTAACTAAAAATCACTGATTTTCTATCATTAGTAGTAAATTCAACTCATATTCATTCTCAAAGAATGTGTAAATGATGCCCCAAGAATGAATTCATAAACAATTAATAGCATTCAAGTCATCACCCTCTCATTGACATTTAAGCAAACATATGGTAATCATGAAAAATAGGTTAAAGGGACATGTACACAAGCCAAGTTTACCAATTCACAACAAAACATATCCTAGATACCCATACTAATATAATTGGATCACCCACCAAAAATATTAGAAAAGAAACTTCATGTGGGAATTATTTCGAACACATGGTGTGCACAGGTTTAAGTACTCAAGAATTCTCTATTAAACATGTAAAAGAATGGAAACCATTTCATATTCTCCATTATAATAACCAATTTTCATTAAAATAAACTTAAGTGATCTAAATTATAGTCATAAAGTACCATGGAAACAAATCACCATTGGAACTTGAAAGATAACTTCAAAGATTTTTTCACAAGGGAACATACCTTTTAATTCAATGAAATAATGCAAGGGGTGAGAGAAAGCTCGATTTAATATTCCCGGAGTTGAATTTTTGATGTAGGAAAAGAGAATTTTGAATTTGAGTTGAATAAGTTTTGAAATTTGAAGAAACAGAAAATATAGTGTTTTAAGAAAGGAGAATCGTGATTTGAGAGCCAAGTATTTGTTGAAAATTTTTAAGTGTTGAAAGAATGTCAATTTATGCCTTTTAAATTGAATTTAGGCTTACTAGGTCAGGTAATACCATACAAATATGACCCTTACTTTTATTTGGACTCAAGGCACCTGTGTCCAGGCCTACACACGCATGTGCCAATCTTTATGCAGGTTGCCTTTGTAGACCTAGGAAGCATGCCTAGACTCAGCAAGGTTGCTACGTGGCTGGCCTGAGCACGTCTATGCTGGTCCGCGCATACTAAGGAAATGCCCAACCCAAATTTCTACACTTAGATGCCACTTGCGTGCATGTGCCTGCAGGTGTTTTTTAGTACTTTGAGGCATGGTTTTGAATACCCTAACCTATTTTCACACTTTGCAACTTGGTATATCACCTGGAAGAGCCTATAATAAGCTATAATTAGTGCTTAAAAAACTATAAAACAATAAGAATAAACTTTTGGTTCCCTCTTAAGAAGCGCCTTAGTTATGGTCATGACACAACGTCGTATGTTCATTACTTGGCATCCTTTTAATAAAGTGACTCAACCTTATTCGCTCGAGTTCCACCCATATGGTAATACTTTATCCTTTCCCCATTCACAACAAACCTCCTTTTCTCATGGTTCTCTAACTCAATCGCTCCACTAGGATAACATTTGAGACCACAAATAGGCATGGCCACATAGATTTTAGCTTTTCCACAAAGAGTTTCAATATTGAGTTGAAGAGGTGCACATCATCACCAACACGAAACTCAAATTTTAACATTTTAGCATCATGCCACCTTTTTATTTTCTCTTTATGCAATATGAAGCTCTTATATGCCTGGATTTGGAAATCTTTCATTTCATAAAGTTAATCTACTCTTTGATTTAGAGTCATTCTCCCAATTCATATCCACTTATGCAAGGCCATAACGCTTTATGCTCCAACTCAACTGGTAAGAAACAAGACTTTTCCAAATACCAATTGGTAGGGAGACATACCGATAAAAGTTTTGTATGCCATCTTATACGACCAAAGAATATTATCAAGTTGTCTTGCCCAATTTGTATGGACAAAATTTATGGTTTTCTCCAAGATGGGCTTTATTTCACAATTCAAAACCTTAACTTGACTACTAGTTTGGGGATGATACGGAGTAGCAACCTTATACTTCATACCATAGTTATCGAGCAAGGTATCGAAGAGCCGATTACAAAAATGTGAACCACCATCACTAATAATTGCTTATGGTGAAAACCTTGTAAAAATATACTTCTTTAAGAAGAAAGTGACACTTTTGCTCTCATTATTTGGTAGAGCAATGGACTCCACCCACTTTTATGCATAATCAACGAATACCAAGATATACTTATTACAAATGAGCTCACAAAGGGACCCATAAAGTTGATCCCCCATAGGTTGAACAATTCAACCTCGAGGTTGGTCTTAAGAGACATCTCATGCCTTCTTGAAATACCTCATTTCATTTGGCATTAAGGACGTGTCTTGACCAACTCATGAGCATCTCTACAAAGAGTAGGAAATACTATCCACTTTGGAGAACCTTTGCAGTCATTGTAATACCACCATGATGTCCATGCATTAAGACGTCTGACAAGTCTCAAGAATGACCCTTATTTCTAACTCCATGACATGCGAACGAATCATACAATCCACATATTCTCTCTAAAAAAGAATGGTTCAACCCAAAAGTACTTCTTCACATCAATAAAGACCCTTTTCTTTTGATAACGATAAAGATCGCGGGAAGTAATCCGCTCATAGTGTAATTAGAATAGTCTACATACCAAGGCTCAATACTTCCCAAAAGTGACATGACTAGTTCATCGGGGAAGGTGTCATCAATTTTAATCTCACCCAACTTATTATGATTGGATTAAAGGCGAGAGAGGTGGTCGACTACTTGATTTTCACAACTCTTTCAATATTTTACTGCAAAATCAAACTCTTGTAGGAGCATTATCCACCTAATAAATTAAGGTTTTACCTCTTTCTTTTCCATGAGATATCTAAGAGTTGCATGGTCCTTGTTTTCAACCATTTTTGTACCTAATAATTAGGCTAAAGTTTTTAAAAAGCATATACCACCGCTAGAAACTATTTTTCTAGAACCATATAGTTACGTTGGGCATCAGTAAATAATTTGTTTTCATAGTAGATTGGGTGGAACAACTTTTCTTTTATTTTTCCCAACACCGCACCTAAAGCAGTACCACACGCACAACATATTACTTCAAAAGGCATGGACCAAGATGGAGATACTATGAATGAAGCCGATACAAGAAGCTCCTTGATATAATTAAAAACTCTTAACAATCACAATTGAATTCAAACTTCACCTTCTTTTCAAGGAGTTTACACAAAGGGTGAGCAATTTTAGAGAAATGCTTAATGAACCGCATATAGAACCCACCATTGCTAAGGAAACTCTAACACCCCTCAAGGATATAAGTGGAGGTAATTTAGCAATCACATTAAATTTTGCTTGATCGGCTTGGATGCCTTTACCTGAAATCTTGTGGGCTAGCACGATGCCCTCTTTGACCATGAAATTGTATTTTTTCCAATTCAAAACAAATTGGTTTCCATACATCGCTCAAGAACATTAGTCAAATTCTCAATGCAAGATTCGAATAAGTCACCAACTATGAAGAAATCATCCATAAATGCTTCCATGGTATCCTCTACTATGTTGGAGAATATAGATAACATACACCATTGGAAGGTAACAGGTGTGTTGCATAGCCCAAAAGGCATGTATTTGAAGGCAAAGGACCCAAAGGACAAGTAAATATGGTCTTCTATTGACCTTCTGATGCAATACAATTTTTTTATATCCCAAATATCAAGGAAACAATACCATCCACACCCGGATAATCAATCAAATATTTGGTCCACAAAAGGCATAGGAAAGTGATCCTTTTTTGTCCAAGAATTTAATTTATGATAACCCATACGTACCCTTCAATCTGTAACCAGACGACCGGGCATAAGATAATTGTTTTCATTTACTAGGCTAACCTACATACTATTTGAAATTGGGTAGACGACACATGTATCAATCCAATTGATAATCTCCTTCTTAACTACCTCTTATATTGGTGTGTTAAGACTTATTTAGTGCTACACACTAGGAACATGATCAATCTCCAATTTGATTTTATGAGAGAAAATTCTAGGATCAATAACTATGATATCCGCTATGGTCCACTGATAGCATGAAAGATCTTTTTCATAATTGATCTCAAGACCTCCACTTGACAAGGCAATAGATCATTCCCAACAATGATTGACAAAGTATTGTTTTAACCAAACAAGATATACCAAAGATGTGAAGGCAACAACTTAAGTTCAAGTTGAGGCGATTCAGTAATAAAAGGTTTAGCGGGTAGACTTTCAAGATTTTTCAAATCAAGATACAACTTGAAAAAATTTCTAGTATAAGAGCCAAGACCCGTCAATGAAGTTACTACCTCATCATATTATTCAATTACCTCACTCCTAAAGTTCCACAATATACCCACTAAGGGGCCATTCACAAGACCTACCTCATCGGTATTAGTTACCTCATCATCAATCACATCGATCACTAAAATAACTTGCAAATCTATAGGCCATTTCATGGACTTATGCAGATTGAAAGACACCTCTTTATTATTCACTGGAAACTTTATTTCACCACATTTAACATCAATTAAGGACCTTTCGGTAGCCAAGAATGGCCTACAAATAATGATGGGGATCTCATGATCAATTTAAAAATCTAGAATGACAAAGTAGAACAAAAAGATAAAGTGGTCCACCTTCACAAGAATATCATACAACACACCCACAAGCTTCTTGATAGAATGATTGGAATGTAAAAGCCTCACTATAGTAGGATTAGGGCTACCCAAAACTATCCTTTGAAATAAGGCAAATGACATAAAATTAATACTTTTCCTAAGATCACATATTATTTTTCCAAATTTGTACACCCCGATAGTGCAAGGAATAGTGAATGCACCTAAGTTGTATTTATTCACCACCATTGTGCTAGACATTATGGTACTATAATTGTGGGTCACCTTAATAGTTTCAAAATTCATGACTCATTTCTTTGTGACCAAGTCCTTCATGAATTTAGCATACCCAAGTATCTCTTGTAAAGCCTCCAACAATGAAATATTTAATGATAGGTTGCTACATTTTGTAAAAAATTTCTTGAACTTGGTATCATCTTCGTTCTTCTTGAGAATTTGTGGGAATGGTATAGGAATTTTGATTTGTGTAATAGGGACAACTAAAGTCTCATTTGGTTTTAGAGAATTACCATCAACCGCTTGTAGATCTTCCTTACTTTCAACCCTTTCTTCAACTACTTTCAGTTTTTCAGTAATCGGCTCATTAGGCTTTGGAACATCATCATTTGGATTTTCTAGCTGATTCTCTTTCAATTGTCTTGTTCATCACTTACCCTTTCATTAAGGTCTTCGTAAAGATTAGAGACATATTTACCAAGAGTCCGACCACTCCTAGTGATAATAGAAGGATGTGAGCAACATTTTTAAGATTAGCAATCGTGGAACTAGGTAATCCATCCTTTGGCCTTTCATTGAGATGAGCCAAGATTTGGACCTATTAAGTGTAAAGTTTATTGATAGATACCAAATGATAGGTCACCTTTATCTCTGTTAATATTCTATCACTTCCTTCAACACCCATTAAGATATGAACAAGGACATCTTCACTTTTTAACTTCTCCAGATCAACGAAGCTTGACTCTTTACCCTTTGCCCTAACATGTGAAGGGATGTATTGGTCATAATATTTATTCTTATCACTCCAATCACACTCTCTATCATAATATTTTTCATGAAAATCTATTTCACAATCACAGTCTTTCCATTCATGATCCCTTTTCTTCTAATCGTGATTCCCACCTTGCCATTGATAGGATGGGCGGGAACCCTCATTTGGTTTAACAAAAACTAAATTTCCTCATTAAAAAACTCCACTTCCTGTTCATCACTAGATTCAACACTCTTAGAAGAAACAACATTAACCACCTCTGGAGGAGCCCCCGTTACATGCTTCCTGAGAAGATCAAGTTGAGTCATCACTTTAGCCTTGTTCTTCTTGCTTTCCTTATTCTTTTTCTTTGATATTGGCTTACTAAAGATGCGGAGGTAAACACCATGGCCTCCTCGATATCTTTTGTGTGCCCATCTAGACTTTTCTTGGTCACTTGATCTAATAAAGTTGTTGCAACACTATAAGATTATTTGATAATAGATCTGCCGACCACATTATCGGCTACCTTCTTATTCAATTGATCTAATGCCCTATAGAAAATTTAATGAAGCATTTTTTTAGGGACCTCATGATGTAGGAATTCCATTAGCTTATTATTAAATCATTTACAAGCCTCATGTAATGGTTTGTCATTAATTTGGCAAAAGTTGATGCTTTCATGCCTTAGTTGCAAGATCCTAGAAAGAGGAAAGTACCTATTCTAGAATGCTTCCGTTATCTAAACCCATAAAGTGATAGATCCCACGAGCAATGTTCTCAACCATAAGATCGCTTCTCCCATCAATTAGAATAAGAAAAAATGCAAATAAATTTATTCTTTAGATATAAGAGCAATATCAAATGGAAGAAACACGTTAATAAAGTATTTCAAGTGTAGATTAGCATCCACATGGAGTTGTATACCAAACCATCCTTTTATTTGAAGTAAATAAAGCATCATGCTAGTAATATAAAGCACTTCATTCTTGGTTATAGGTCAAATATGAATAATAGTAGCTCGACCCTCATCTCTGAGACGATCATCATCCTCGAGATTCCCATCAAAAGTAATGGTATTACTATTGTATTAGCTTATAGTATCGTGTAAACTATGGTCCTCACCTGAGAAAGAATAAAAATAATAAAGAATGTAAACTAAACATTGTGGCCTACTCAAAGTGACTAAATACACTACATGAATTAAAACTATGTTTCATTCCCCAACAATGGTACCAAAATTTGATGATGCTCAAATCACACCCTTAATATATAAGTGATCATCATCAATATAGTAACCCAACGATGGTTGGGGTTGAATCCTCAGGAAATCAAGACAATAATTTTAAGCTTGAGTATTAGAAGTCAACTAGAAGTTGGCTCTTAATGTGATGTAAAACAAACAAGAAAGTAAAGTGGGTGGGGTGGGGGTGTTGTTTGAACTTTTTAAGATATAAAAGTGTTATCGTCTTTAGAATGCAATTTCAAAGCTAGAAATAATTTGCGTTTAACCAAAAGTGGATTGGACTTGGGGTTATGCCTTACTAGTTGTGGGTTCATGCATGAGTAATTGGATATTTGTATAAATTTAGCTAAAAGTCATAGGTAGGATAGATTATGAGTCTTTAGTGTCAATGTGTCAATCAAAAACCAAAATATCACAAATGGATTATTTCAAACACCTCATATGTGTGGCTATTTAAACAATCTATGGCCTCAATTAGTATACTTGTGTCTAAGAGATATTATTAAATAATCTAATTCAAGTTATTATTCATACCCATTCCTCACCCATATCCCCTTTTCAAGGATGATAAGGATTCAAGGGTAATTAGAGTTTGTCGTCTTTAATTCTCCATGAACACATGGAATAGATGAAAAACCCATATCAGTTAGCTAATTAGGAAGACAAATAGACAATAACCATACAATAATCACAAACTATTCAAGCATAACCCCAAGATAGCACAGATATACCCAAATTATCTTCATATTGATCCATCAAATCATAAGATAATACAATATTCAAGTTTTGGATTCAATAAATCTTTTATTGAAATAACTAATTTATCATTTGAAATATCACTCTAATATTTCTAGGAAAAGTATAGGAATAGTGGATTTGAGATGAAAACCCTTATTTAGATCCAAATTCATGTTCCAGTGAAATTACAAAAATACCACCACACTAGTAACCTGCTGGCGCAGGTACCAGTGCATGTGGATGACTTGCGTGTGAAGGTCACTCACATGAGCCACTAGTTTATCACATTGGCCACCTGCATGCGTAGGTCATCCGCAGTTGGCCCCCAACAATCCAAAGTGAACTTTTAATCTCATTTTCTTTAATTTTTGACCTCCAATTGACTTGAATGACTTGATCAACTTCATTTTCAACCTTTACTTGCACAAATGAGCATTATACATGAGAATAACCTCGAATTAATGGAAAACATGATAATTTAAGCGTAAAAATACTAATAAATTATCAAATTGGAAACTTATCATCCGTTGTTTCCTCAACCGTCCCAATCACCTATCTAATTTCCCCATCGATCCTATGGACAATCGTTACCTCCTACTCCTCCTCTACCCACCAGATCTATTGTCTGAGTCTGTTGTTGTGCCTAAATATTCACCTGTCTCATAGGATACTCTATCTTAAGTGACAAATAGCACCACAATAGTAATATCTTCGCTCAAGAAAAGACAACCAGTAGAAGAGTAAGAAGACTTTGTCCCCTAACAATATGCTGTTGAGAAAAGACCTTAGCTGGACCCATAGTAGAAGCTATCAATGCTGACTAAATGGGGCGAGCTGGTAGGCATGCTGACTATATTCCTTAGAAGAATACCTACTGAAATTCCTAACATTGCAGGATATCTTAGCTTGACCCTCTTACATTATCCTTTCCGACTTCTTAACATAATATGACACCTCATTTAACCCCATTTCACAAAGGTCATATAAATAGAGAAAACCCAAATATCATAATTCAAACCCTCAACATTGCATCAAATCCTCTCCTCCAAAGTATCCAACAACTGAGTAGAACAGTGAGATAAGGCATGGAACTTTTCCTCATAAGCTGCAACTAACATATTAATCTATTCCAATACAAAAAACTCATCTTTCTTGTAATCTCGCAGGGCCGAGGGCATATACTTATCTATGAACAAAGCATGATATTTATCCCAAGTAAATACATGTAAACCAAATGATCGACAGTCAACATATGCCCTCCACAATTTCTTAGCATTATTTTCTAACGAAATAGTCACAAACTCAACCCCATGTTGTTGAACGATACCAATCTTGTGTAACCTCTAACCCAAAACATCCTCAGACTCAGTAGCTTAGAATGTTGGAAATTTTATCTACAAAAATTTTGTCAATAGCTTATGTTCCACACCAGTCACCACCGAACTAAAAATCGAACGAGGGAAAATATTGCTCCCTAAACCCTTATCCATTCTAGGAGCCATAGTAATAGTAAGATAAACAATTGGAGTCTAAACAACTAACACTGTAGGGGTGGCTTTAGTACCTACCAAACCTCTAAGTAAAGCTAACACCTATTGAATAACCTCAATAGCCATAAGGGGTAAGAATGCAACTCCAATTGATCTCACCACTTTAGCTTTCATTACTTGCTCCTTTACTGCTACCATCTCCTCTAAATGATATTTAGGTGAGGAAATTGATACTAACCTTTCAATGGTCTATCCATTCGCTGCTGGAGCTCCTCTCCTAGCAGGTGTAACTAGTCCCCTTCTTTCCCTACCTCTCTCTTTCACTCATTCTCTTTCCTTCATGATTAGTTCCACAACTAGATCGGCTAGTACAGAGGTGGTTGTTCAATATTTTTTTGATCTAGTATCACCATCTATGAAAAAAATACTAGAAAATTAGATACCAATATAGATCACAGATACCAATTGGAATCAAGTAATAGAATAAAAGAAGCAAGAATGACAACTTTTCTAAAGTCCTATAATAGCCTATCAAAGAAAAGTATAGTCATCTCTATACCATACCGTGAGACTCTACTAAACCCATTTTGGTATGATGAGAACGACAAACCTAGGATGTAATACTAATTTTGTTACAACCCAAACCTATTATGAGTGGCATCCACACTACTCACCCACTGGGAGAACCAACTACCACAATCTAGACCTATGATAAACATCTAGAGAAAATAAATAGAACTAATCGATTAATAAAATATCATGTCTAAAGAAATAAAAACATAAGTGCAACTTAAAAGTGGAACATTGTACTTAACTAAACCATACTTAGGACCCACAATTCATTTGTACAAAAACTACTAAATATTGTCAAGAAGGGGATGCAACCCCCAAAAATAAAATTAAAAGCATAAGTCCAAAAATAAAGACTCTGTTATCTAAGAAGGATTCATGATAACCCAAAACATATTGCTCACCCTTGAATCCGAAGTCCAATGCTAGAATCATAAGTAAGGTCTTGCAGGAGACACTAGAATATGCATTGTACTCACAAAAGTATGAGTGGGTGTAGTATCAGCACACATGAAAACAATGGTGTACTGGTAGGTTCATTTGGCCAATCCAAGGTTAGAATATGAACACTTAACTAAAATATAGTACAACAAGTTAATCCATGCTCAACTAATATACACTTAGCACATCAAGTATCAAATAAGCAATTTAGGACTACTCCAAGTCAAGTTTTATCAATCTAAGTCAAGACAAAGTAAACAATAATCTGCCATATAAATATTTTCTCTGATTCACTCATAAAACCCTCAAACTCACCTGACACTCATACGTACACACTAAGGGTAATGCATCCACCCTCTAATCATGACTTGCAGCGGATAATTCTCGTCCATCTACTAAAACCCCAGACACTAGTGTCTGCCAACCTTGTTTCATCAATAACCCATGAGATTATACCAAATACCAAACATTCCACATTTAGCAATAATGTAGGTCAAAATCATACAATCATATAAAATTATTTCCATTGATCACAACAATAAACATGCATTATCAATCCATACTACAAAGCAATTAACATGCACTTACAGTACAAATTATATTAAATTACAATACCATCACCTACCTCAAACCAGGCTTGCACAATTCCTCTAAGTCAAAGCTTTGCCCTTTCATGAAATTTCCATTTGATCTCGGTCTTCAAAAACACATACAAATATATACTTAACGAAATAAATTACTACTTTGAAAATTTAATTCACACCCCACCTCTAGACCAAGTTAATGATCATTCCCTCCCTATTATAGGTTTTTTTTTATCATAATGCACCTAAAACTACAAATTTCTTGGATAAATTAGTGAATTAACAAAATAAAAGGGTAAATTAACCATGAACAATCATAATCCATTAGCTGAATACTTAATTTACCCCTTTCACCATAAAATATCTAAAATCTGCCCTAAAACCCTTTTCAAACAGGGATACAATCCTTACCTTAACAATGCCAAATACTGAAATTCTGATGAAAATCACCCAAAATTGCCTCTTCCTTGCCACAAAATGTGATTTCAAAGAATAAAATATTTTGGAAAAAAAGTAAAATAAAATGCAACTTTCATTCCTATAGCAGCATGCATCGCTATTGTAATATGCATTGCTATAGCAGTCGTTGACCGGGTTGACCGTTGCTATAGCAAGAATTTCTATGCTATAACAACACATCCCTATAGCGATATTCACATTGATATAGTAGCATCAATCAGAAATAATGTCTAGTTTTTCCAAAAAATCTCAATTTTCATGACACACCTTAAATTTAAGACATTTCATATAATTCCCATTGCATTAAATCTAATATCAGGAGTTCTACTTTTCCAAATTTAATTTTGTAAATCCCTATGAGCTTCTTATTATCGTAGCTAACTAGAAATAAAATCAAACAGTACCAATTTTTTCAAACTTATTACCAAATTTTCCTAGGCCATACCTCACTCTATTTTCATCCAAAAGTAGCCTCGCCTGAAATTTATAACTTCAAATCCTGAAAGACACTTAATATGGAACTTTAACTGAAAGGTTCTTACATAACTACATAAATTGTCATTATACTTTAATTCATCATCCTATTTTATTGACTAATTTAAGTCTCTTTTATTCACAACGATTTGGTAATTCTGTTACTATCCAGTAACCCTTTTAATAACGTCACAACTAAGTTTAAAGATGCTATCCGCTTTAGCCGACTATCCAACTACTCAGCTTAATTCAAATTACAATTCTAACTAGGATTATACATCTTTTCACATATTACTTTTTGACACATGAAAAAATTAATCTTAGGTTCTTAAGTGGTCTCATCACATCCTCTTTTCACAATCAATCCTCCTAACTATCTTCTAGCAAGTATGTGTCTTACTTCAAACATATACAATATATGTTTCAGTCCCTTTTAAGACTAGCTTGTAGATTAGAAGGTCATCTAGTTCTTCTATTATTATTCACATTCATGTAGTAAATCTATAATTCACCAATCAACTCATACAAATACAAATATCCATCAAGGAATTCGCGTAAAAGACAATAACACACAGTTATCTTATTATTATAATAACTTAAACAAACTTTCATTCTTACCATATTCCTCTAATTTTTCATGCCACAAGAATAACATCAAATGAGAATAATAATAGCCATGATAATATTAAAGCCTAATATAATTTTTAACAACTTAATCCCTCTAAACACTGTGTCCAAAGGCCTAAGACATGAAATCTCCCGATAGTTATATCAAAATTAAGTTCCTCTAGGCTAAGTATACTATAATTTAACCATAACCTATCTCAATCAAAGATTTTAGAACAAGAAATCCATATCAAAATTACTCTTTTCTCTCTTTCATGCTTTTATTAGCATAAATATCTAAAAATTATACAATTATAAGAGTAATTAAGCAATTATTGTTATAATAACTAAGTTGGGAATTCAAACCACTAATTCAATCCTTATTTATGCTCTAAAACATTAAGCAAAGGCCAATTACCCATTAAAAAACTCTATCATATTCAACTCATCTCTATTAATGGAGTTTCAAAGACAAAGGTACTATTTGTTTGGTAGGATTCAACATTTTCAACACCAATTTTATATTTTAGAATTATTAATTTATGCTGTAAATCATTAATAAACAATTTTGATGTAATTGTATATGATATTGTAATATCCCGTACTTCTACCTAACTTAAATTTGTCCCGAAGATGTCAAAGACATGCTTTAAAGATGAATACACTTTTATATATGTGTAATTTTCAAAATTTTCACTTTTTGTTGTGTGGAAAATTAAATAAAATTTCCATCGATACCAAATTCACGCAAATCCGACACCCGGATGAAGAGTTAGAGCCTTTTTAGTGAGATAGTGTATCACTTGAGCCATTAGCGCTTCGCGGAGTCAGCTTAAATGGCAATTGTAAATTTCCAGTATTTCTCCACTATAGTGGCGTGTCTAGTTCATAATTACCCTTTTCAAGTATTCCAACGCGATATCACCATGTCGCGGTGAGATTACAAGTTGCGTCCAAGGTGGCAACACGATTGTACCGCGTCGCGCCACCATATAATTTTCCAATTTTCACTTTCCATAGATACATCGCTACACCACACATAATTCTAGGGGTCTAGATCGAGAATTTTTAACAAAAATTAAAAGACGCATCCAAGGTTAAATAGGTCTTTTCCCATGATTTTATTCCACCCATATGTGAGATTTAAGCCCTAAAAACATCCTTAGCTACTTATTATTTACTTTTTCCCAATATGAAGAACATTCTCTCTCAATAAAAACAAAACCCTAGCCCTTGAGAATCAAGGTCAATCTCAAGAAATTCATCCAAGAACTCAAGGAACCTTTAAGGTTTCCTTTCTTAGGCATGCATAGTGTTCATTCATGGATTCCTTTTGTCCATGAAGCCCAAAAATGAAGTTTTAAACTATGAATTATGATATTCATGATATGTGTTGATTATGTTCATGTGGTTGTTTTTGTTGTATGATTCCCAAGTTGGAATCTTTGTGTTTTTATAAAAATATATTAGCATGTGAGTTGAAAACCATTAATTTTAGTTGGTTATGATATGTTAATTTGATGATTATACCATTCCCTAAGTCATGCACCCTAAGTGTTTGACAAAATTCCTAAGAGACTAGAAATTATGTAATATGACTTAATTGTGACTTAAGTGAAGGATTCATGTTTTACCCTTATGTTCAAATGACTCTCATGCTATTGATGTGCAATGTAGATGTTTGTTGGAATGCTCATGATGTTAGAGTATGAAATTATGACATTGAGTATATGCATTCCTACCATGTACAAGATTATGATAGCCATGTACTTTATGAAATCCCCAACTTATTGTATTATGGATTTTTTGATGTTGGTCGTGTATTCAAGAATTTCATGCCTTGTCAGTTTCCTTCTATCAAGTCCTGGGATACTTGTACCCGACTATTTAGCTATGTGCTTAGAGCCAGTGTCATATTTTTTTATGATATCCTCAGTCAAGCCATGTTCAGTAGAATTTAGTTAGTCATGTGACTCAAAAAAGCTCAGTAAACTCAGTAATCCCAGTAATCTCAGAAAGCTCAGTACTTCAAAAATCTCAGTAGTATTCTGTCAGTCAACAGAACTAAATAAACTCAGTCCAGTTTAGTTTAGGTAATCATGTTCAGTGTCTATTAAGATGGGAGTAGGATTTAGCATCGAGTGAACCCAAGGATGAGTACACACACTGACAGTTGAGGGTGTGATCCTTAGAAGTAATCCTTGTATTCCATAACTGTGGAGCCAACATAGGTTGAGATTTCAACACTGACAGATGAGGGTGGATGAGGTGGATAAACACTCTCATATGAGGGTCCCATCGTTCTCTTTTGGGGACAAGATGAGGGTCACCCACAACTTGTCTTTACCAGTGGCGCGGTATTGACACCCTTCCAATTGGGGTTATAGATTGGACCCCAACCTAGCTATATTTCTATATTTGGGGCATGTCGGTTAGATGACTACTTCTCACAGCTACAGTTTCAGACTCAGTCTCAATAATAAAATTCAAATAGTTCTTCAGAACTTTAGGACTGTCAGATACAGTCAACTCAGAATAGTACGAAACTTAATTAGTTCCATTAAAACCTTGACTGTCAGATACAGTCGCTCAATATCAGTTATATCAATTATCAGTGACTCATGTTATCAGTAATCAGACTCAGTTGTCAGTACCATCACAAATTCAGTCACAGTCCCTTATTCATGCATGTATTCTCACGTTCATGTTACACAGTCAGTTAACATTGTTCATGCATTTGAACCCTTTGTATTGAGCCTACCTCACATGCATACCAGTATATTCAATCGTACTGATGCATTTACGCTATGGTATTTCATTATATACCATATCTTCAGAAGCATTTACTCCAGAACATCAGTAGCATTCCAGTTTCAGTAGTCAGAGTTAGAAGTGAGTCCTTATCCTTAGAGGACATGATCATTACCTTATTTCTTCATTACTGAGTTTATTTCAGTAGTTAGAGTTAGTTGGAGACATGTCCCATCAACTCCTTATTAAGATAGTTTAGAGGCTTTCAGACTACAGTATTTTTAGACTAGATGTTTTCAGACATTGTTTTAGTTTTGGTATTGTCGTACCACATTGTTCAGATATGGTTTTATCTGATGTTTATCAGTTTTGAACCTTATGGCATGTTTTAGCCTACTATTTGCATGTTTATACAGTATATTATGCAGTGTTCAGGTATAGATATCAGTCATGGATTATCTTGTGGTCTTTCGGGGTCATTAGCACCGTGTAGCATTCCACATACCAGATTTAGGGTGTTACAAACTTAGTATCAGAGCCTAAGGTTCAATAGAGTCCTAGGTTGTCTAAAAGACACATCTAGTAGAGTTTTATACATGGGTGTGTTGCATGCCACATTTATGTGAAGAAGGCTATGAGATGTTTTAGGAACAGTTTTCCTTCTTTCAGTATTCATGTCGTGCCAGTGAGCATGAGCTCAAATTTAACTCTCAGTCTAATCTATTTCTCCTTTTTTTATAGAACATATCTCCCAAAATAAGAAACCGAAATCAGTCAGCCCCTCAGCCCGCCCAAGTAGATCCCTTGGACAACGCGTTTCTCATGCAGAGTTCAAAGCTGCATTCACCACTCTTGCTAATTCAGTTGCTTCTTAGAATGAATGACTAGTTGTCATTCCAGCCAACCTAGTGGCCAATACAGCTGCAGCCAGGATTCAGGACTTCACCCGAATGAATCCTCAATCCTCTTTTGGGTCTAAGTTAGAAGAGGATCCTCAGGAGTTCCTAGATTAGGTTAAAATGGTTACAGGCATCATGGGGGTTACTTCTAGTGAGAGTGCTGAGCTAGCTGCATATCAGTTGCAGGATGTTGCTCACACTTGGTTCAAATAGTGGAAGACAGAGAGGTCAGTTGATGCAGAGGCTATTGAGTGGGAGGAGTTTGTCACTGTATTCTTAGATAGATTCTTTCCCCAAGATATGAGGGAAGCTAAGGTGTTAGAATTTATCAACCTCAGATAGGGAAACATGATGGTGAAAGAGTATTCTCTTAAGTTTATTAAATTAGCCAGATATGTTCCTCATGTGGTTGCAGATAGTAGGGACAAGATGAGTAAGTTTGTTTCTGGGGTGAATGATAATGTGGTCAATAAGTGCAGGTCCGCAATATTGAATAGTGACATGAACATAGCCAGGCTTATGACCCATGATCAACTTCTAGAAGAGCAAAAGATTAAGATAAGAGAGTGGTAGAATAAGAGAGCAAGGATAGGTAGTTTCAAATTTTCTTAGTCTAAGTTAGAGGGAGAAAACCATTCTCAGTTCCATCCTAAGTCATCCATTCCAACTCCTTCTTTAGATAGTGCTCTATCTCCTAAGTTCAGGGATGGTAATAAAGATGGGGCGCCAGGCTGTAAGTCTCAGGTCAGTTTCAGCAATGCCCGAACTAATCCCCTTTGTTAGACTCGTGTTAAGAACCACAAGGGTACTTGCAGAGCTGGCAGTGATATCTATTTCGGATATGGCAAGCCAGGCCACAGAGTTAGAGATTGTCCCCAGTCAGGTTATCAGGGTCAGCAGAACCATTCCTCATCCCAGTTCGATCGCTCGAATCAGCAGGGTGTCACTTCCAGTGCTACTTGTGGGAAACGCCGTAACAGACTTTATGCTCTCCAGTCCTGAAAAGATTAGGAAAATTCTCCTGATGTAGTTACTGGTACGTTATAGATCTTTCACTTGCATGTTTATGCTTTGCTAGATCCAGGAGCTTTCTAGTCTTTTGTTACTCCTTATATAGTAGTTGATTTTGGAGACAGTCCCAAAATTCTAGCAAATCCCTTCTCAGTATCTACCTAAGGGGGTAAAACTATCATAGCTCGGCGGGTATACAGGAACTGCCCGATTATGATTTTTTAGAAAGTCACCTCAGCAGACTTAGTTGAATTAGAGATGACTAATTTTGATATCATTCTCAGCATGGATTGTCTTTATTCCTGCTATGCCACAATCGACTGCAGAAATATAATAGTCCAGTTTCAGTTTTCGAATGAACATGTCCTAAAGTGAAGGGGTAGTACTTCAGCTTTCAGAGGTCAGCTTGTTTCCTACCTTTGGGCACGAAAAATGATATCTAAGTGATGTGTCTATTATTTTTTTCATGTTAAGGATTCTAGTTCCAAGTCTCCCAGTGTTTAATCAGTCCCAGTCGGGAGTGAATATTCAGATATCTTTCCCAAAGATCTTCCAGGAATTTCTCCTAAAAGGGAAATAGACTTTGACATTGATCTTCTTCTAGATACTCATCCTATATCTATTCTTCCATACAGAATGGCACCAGCAGAGCTCAAAGAACTGAAAGAGTAGTTGAAGGATCTCTTAGATAAGGGATTCATCAGACCCAGTGTGTCCCTGTGGGGCGCACCAGTCTTATTCTTGCGCAAGAAAGACGGTTATCTCAGAATGTGCATTGATTACCATCAGCTTAATAAAGTTATGGTCAAGAACAAGTATCCACTTCCCCAAATTGACAACTTTTTTGACCAACTTCAGGGTGATATCTATTTCTCTAAGATAGACCTCAGATCAGTCTATCATTAGCTCAGATTCAGGGAATGTGATGTTCCAAAAATAGCTTTTCAAACTTGATATGGTTACTTTGAATTCCTAGTCATGTTTTTTTGTCTTACCAATATCCCTGTAGCTTTCATAGACTTGATGAACCGTGTGTTCAAGAAGTACTTGGACATGTTCATCATAGTCTTCATAGATAATATTCTTGTCTATTCCCGCAGTGAACGTGATCACACAGACCATCTCAGAATCATACTTCAGACTCTCAGAGATCTTCAGCTATTCTCCATATTCAGCAAGTGTGAATTTTGGCTAAGGTTAGTAGAATTCCTTGGCCATATCATTTCCAGTGATTGCATTAGAGTGGATCCTTAAAAGACCGAAGCAATAAGAAATTGGACCAGACCTATCTCTCCATCAGATATCAGGAGTTTCTTGGGTTTGGCTGGATATTAGAGATGGTTTGTTAAGGGATTTTCTTCTATTACATCCCCTATGTCTAGATTGACTTAGAAGAAAGTCACGTTTCAATGGTTAGATCCTTGCAAAAAGAGTTTTCAGGAGTTGAAGACTCGACTCACCTCAGCTCTAGTTTTGGCTCTTCCAGATGGTTTGAATGGTTTCATAGTGTATTGTGATGCATCTAGATTAGGTTTGGGTTGTGTCCTCATGCAGCATGGTAAGGTCATAGCCTACGCCTCCAGACATCTTAAACCCCATGAGAAGAATTATCCTACTGATGATCTTGAGTTAGCAGCAGTAGTATTTGCATTAAAGATTTGGAGGCATTATCTATACAGAGTTCATGTAGATGTGTTCACAAATCATAAGAGCTTTCAGTATTTCTTTTCTAAAAAATATCTCAATCTTTATCAGAGAAGGTGGTTAGATCTCTTGAAATATTATGACATGAGTGTCCTTTATCATTTGGGCAAGGCCAACATAGTGGCCGACACTCTCAGTAGACTATCTATGGGTAGTTTGCTCATGTTGAGGATAGTAAGAAAAAGTTAGCTCAGGAAGTCCATCAGCTTTCCAGACTAGGTATTCACTTAGTCGATACAAATGAGGGTGATGTATTGGTCAGAGTAGTTCAAAATCATCTCTATTTTCTAAGGTAAAAGAAAAGCAAGATAGATATCCCAATCTAGTCAATTTAAAAGAGTCGATCAAGGATCAGAAGGTTGATGTTTTCTCCTAAGGGGGAGCTGGTGTATTGCGTTGTCAGGGTCGTCTATGTGCTCCAGGTGTAGATGACTTGAGACAACAAATTCTTGCAGAAGCACATGGTGCGTGCTACTCTATTCATCAAGGGGCCACAAAGATGTACCGTGAATTATGGGAGATCTATTGGTAGAGTGGGATGAAGAGAGATGTGGTAGAGTTTATGGCTAAGTGCTCTATATATCAGTAGGTAAAGATAGAGCATCAGAATCCTAGTGGGTCCATGTAAGAGTTCAATATTCCTACTTGGAAGTGAGAAGAAGTGAACATCGACTTCGTCACGGGTTTTTCTCATACTCGTTATCAGCATGATTCGGTTTGGGTTATTGTAGACAGGATGACCAAATCAGCTCATTTCTTTCTAGTCCATACCTCTTATTCAGCCGATGATTATGCCAAACTCTACATCAGAGAGTTAGTCAGATTGCATGGTGTTCTGTTATCTATTATCTCAGACAGAGGTACCCAGTTTATCTCTTATTTTTGGAAAGTATTCCAAAAGGGTCTTAGTACCCAAGTTCATCTCTATACAGCCTTCCATCCTCAGACAGATGGTCAAGCAGAAAGGACCATTCAGAATTTAGAAGATATGTTGCGAGCATGTGTAATTGAATTTAAGGGTAGTTGGGATGACCACTTTATTTTGATTGAGTTTGCATACAACAACTATTATTTCAGTATTAAGATGTCTCCATTCAAAGCTCTCTATGGTAGGAGGTATAGATCTCCAGGATGCTCAGAGCCGATAGAAGTCTTATGCACATATGCACAGAAAAGATCTCAAGTTTGAGATTGGTGACTATGTTTATCTAAACATCTCTCCCATGAAGGTAGTGAAGAGATTCATCAATAAGGGAAAGTTGAATCCCCAATATATCGGTCCCTTCAAAATTATCAGTCGCTTCGGTAAAGTAGCTTATGAGCTCGAATTTCCTTCATATCTAGCCTCAGTTCATCTAGTCTTCCATGTCTATTTGCTCAAGAAGTGCATAGGTTATCCAGCAGTTGTAGTCCCTATTCAGAGCATAGATATTTAGAACAACCTCTTTTTCGAAGAGATTTCAGTCTAAATTCTTGACTATTAAACTCGCAGACTGAGGAACAAAGGATTCCCTCTAGTCAAAGTCCTTTGGCAGAATCAGTACATTGAGGGATCTACTTGGGATGCAGAAGCAGACATATGTACCAAGTATCCACACCTCTTCTCTGCTAATTGTGACTCAACCCAAGGTAATAACTTTTCTTAAGCCTTTTAGTTTTATGTTCAGATTTCAGTTAAAACTTGGTCTCCAGTTCATATTCAGAATTCCATTATAAACTTGGTATTAATTACCATTACATAGTCAGTCATGCATTCATGTGTCAGTTCAGTCATGTATTCATGTATTAGGTATGCATGTTCAGTTTGATGAGAAACTAATCTTATCAGTAATTCAGTCATGTAATCATAAATCCATTATTCATGCATCAGATATGCATATTCATCATAATACATTCAGCTTATCAGTTAGGAAATCATGTTTCAATTGTTCATGTTCAGCATTTACTCCAGGCTATTATTTCTCCCACTCAGTCAGTTTCATTCGAGGATGAATGTTCTCAATGGGGAGATATTGTAATTCCTTATACTTCTACCTAGCTTAAATTCATCCCGAAGATATCAAAGACATGCTTTAAAGATAAATACACTTTTATATATGTGGAATTTTCAGGATTTTCACTTTTTTTGTGTGGGAAATTCAATAAGGTTTCCATCGATACCAAATTCGCCCAAATCCGACACTCGGATGAAGAGTTTGAGCCTTTTTAGTGAGACAGTGTATCACCTGAGCCATCAGCACGTCGCAGAGCCAGGTTAAATGACAATTGTCAATTTCCAGTATTTTTCTGCGATAGTGGCACATCGCACCAAAGGCCCCATTCAAAATTTTCCTTTTCCAGTGTTCCAACGCGATACCATCGTGTCGTGGTGATATTGCAGGTCGCGTCCTAGGAGGCAACACAATTGTACCGCATCTCACCAACATGCAATTTTCTAGTTGTCACTTTCCAGAGACACGACCGATAGCGCCGCATCGCGCCAGGGGACTAAATCAGGAATTTTTCACAAAAATTAAAGGATGCATCCAGGGTTAAATGGATCTTTTCCCATGATTTTATTCCATCCAAATGTGGGATCTAATCCCTAAAAACGTCTTGAGTTACTTATTATTCACTTTTTCCCCAATATCAAGAAAATTCTCTAAAAAAAACAAAACCTAAAAATGTTGATAATCAAGGTCAATCTTAAGAAATCCATCCGAGAACTCTAAGAACCTTCAAGGTTTCCTTTCTTAGGTATGCACAGTGTTCATTCATGGATTTCTTTCTTCCATGAAGACCAAGAATCAAGTTTTAAACTATGAATTATGATATTCATGCTATGTGTTGATTATGTTCATGTGGTTGTTGTTGTTGTATGATTTCCAAGTTGGAATCTTTATGTGTTTATATGAAAATATATTAGCATGTGAGTTGAAAACCATGAATTTTAGTTGGTTATGATATGTTAATTTGATGGTTATGCCATTCCCTAAGTCATGCACCCTAAGTGTTTGACAAAATGTCTAAGAGACTAGAAATTATGTAATATGACTCAATTATGACTTAAGTGAAGGATTCATGTTTTACCCTTATGTTCAAATGACTCTCATGCTATTGATGTGCAATATAGATGTTTGTTGGAATGGTCATGATGTTACAGTATGAAATTATGAGATTGAATATATGCATTCCTACCATGTACAAGATTATATAACCATGTACTTTATGAAATCCCCAACTTATTGTATTATGGATTATTGATGTTGGTTGTGTATTCAAGAATGTCATGTCTTGTCAGTTTCCTTCTATCGAGTCATGGGGGTACTTGTATAGGATAATTTAGTTGTGTTCCTAGAGCCAGTGTCATATTTTTCATGATATCCTCAGTCAAGCCATGTTTAGTAGAATTTAGTCAGTCATGTGACTCAAAAAATCTCAGTAAACTCAGTAATACCAGTAATCTCAGAAAGCTTAGTATTCCAGTAATTTTAGTAGTATTCCGTCAGTCAATGGAACTCAATGAACTCAGTCCAGTTCAGTTCAGTTGATCATGTTCAGTGTCTATTCAGATGGGAGTAGGGTTTAGCACTGGGTAAACCCAAGGATGAGGACACAAACTGACAGTTGAGGGTGTGATCCTTAGAAGAAATCCTTGCATTCCAAAACTATGCTGCCAGCATAGGTTGAGACATCAACACTGACATATGAGGGTTGATGAGATGGATAAACACTGTTAGATGAGGGTCCCACCATTCTCCTTTGGGGACACTTTTAGATGAGGGTCACCCACAACTTATCTTTACCAGTGGCGCAGTATTGACACCCCTCCAATTGGGGTTAAAGATTGGACCCCAACCTAGCTATATTTCTTTATTTGGGGCATGTTGGTTAGATGATTACTTCCCATAGTTATAGTTTTAGACTTAGTCTCTGTAATAGAACTCATATAGTTCTTCAAAATTTCAGAACTATCAGATATAGTCAACTCACAACAGTATGAAACTCAGTTAGTTTCATCAGAACCTAGACTGTCAGATACAGTCGCTCAGTATCAGTTATATTAGTTATCAGTTACTCATATTATCAATAATCAGACTCAGTAGTCAGTACCATCATGAATTCAGTCACAGTCACTTATTCATACATGTATTCTCACACTCATGTTATACAGTCAGCTAGCATTGTTCATGTATTTGAACCCTTTGCATTTAGCCTACCTCACATGCATACCAGTACATTCAATCATAATGACGCATTTGCACTATGGTGTTTTATTCTATACCAGAGGTTCAGAAGCATGAGCTTTAAAACATTAGTAGTATTCCAGTTTCAGCAGTTAGAGTTAGCAGTGAGTCCTCATCCTTCGAGGACATGATCATTACTTAGTTTATTTCAGTAGTTGGAGTAAGTTGGGGACATGTCGTACCATATTATTCAAATATTGTTTTATCAGATGATTATCTATTTTGAATCTTATGGCATGTTTCAGCCTACTATTTTGGCATTTATTCAGTATATTATGTAGTATTCAGGTACAAATATCATTCATGGGTTATCTTGTGGTCCTTTGGGGTCATGAGTATCATGTAGCATTCTGGGTACCAGATTCGGGGCATTACAATTATTGATATGTCATAGTTCCATGGCATATTCGATGCTTAACCTGGTGAAATTTTTTATCTACTTAGGTTGTTTTGTCAAATATGATGTGTTTTTTTTATGTTGTAGGCAAGCTAGGTTAGAAGTGGTGCTTGACAGTAAAAAAGACAAAAAAAGCTCTGAAAATTTGATGTACTTGCTAGACTACAAGTCGTTTAGTCACTTTACGACTTGTATCCATAGGTGTAGTGTAATTAGTGCAAAAAGTTGAGTTCTTGGAGAGAAGTAATGGAAGACTACAAGTTGTAAGTTAAGACTACAACTCGTGGTGTGAAGTTGTACTGTGAATTATGGATAAATGTCCTGAGGTGTGAAGTCGTACTGTGAACTGACTATGACTCGTGGTGAGGAACCTTAATGATAATAGACTCAAGAACTTGAAGTTGAAAAGCTACTAGAGTGATTAATATTAGCAACATAGGACTTGTAGGGTGACCCTACGAGTCATAACCACTGAAGCCTAGAAAGAGATACAACAACAAGTAATGAGTCCTAACTAGTCGTAATGACTTATTGCAGAGGCGTGACCACTTCCAACTTAGTTTTCCTATTTTGTTTTAATTAGGTTTTCTTTATTATTTTCAGGTACTATAAATACCCTTGGGTTATTCCTTATTATGTACATTTGGTAAAGTTTTCCTATTCTATTTAGGATTTGATTCTTAGGGTTTCTTGTAATTTATAAATACCCTTTAGGATTTGTTTAGTTAGGTTTATCTAGCATAAACCCTTTAGGGATAAATAACAAATATCTTTTGACTCCAAGATTGACTTGTGATCTTGGGATCTTATTGTTCCTGGTTTGTTCTTGGTTTATTATTCGATTTAAGACTTTGGGATTTCTTGTTTTATTCTTGTGTGATTGATTATATAGTTCTGTCTATGGATTTTATGATTGATCTCATAACTATGAGTGGCTAATTCCCTTAGCTAGGGATGTGGGATCCCTAATAGATTAATAAAGTAGAGGAAGTTCCAAGTTATTCTAGATAAAGATTCTTGGATGTATTGCATTTTCTTCGTTCTTATAGATTTATTAGTGATGGCCAATGTTAAATTCCCACCTAGAATATCACTACGTACTCTATTAGAGGAGTAGTGACAAGGAAAACAAAATCACAATAGTGATTTGGGGTTAACTGTCAAAACAAGCTTACCTTTACTATCTTCTTAAGATAGTTAACTTTCATCTAATAACTTTATACTTAACAGGTAATAGTTAAATAGGGATCCAGGATTAGTGTTAGTAAGGCAATACCTTGAGACTCAAAAGGTACAAGGTGAGATCCATCAATGAGTCCACAAGATAGTTGATAATACATAACTTATCTGATTTTGCTTGCAAGGTATTGGAAAAGTTTGAAAGTGTATGATAAATCCACGGAGCTAAAAATCCAGGGGGAACACAATCCTAGTATTAGTCTCAAATTATTTACAACAAAAAACATCCAAATCTTATCACATTCACTATTTCAGCAAATCCCCCTTTCTTACTTTTCAGCAAGCCTGGTGATTCCAATAAATTCAAGAAGGATTTCAGACGTATTCCCTATGGGATCGACCCTAACCTTGTTGGGTTACTATATTTTGACAGCGATCACTTTATCTTTCCAAGGAGGGGTAGTTTAGGCGACATTAAATTTTGGCACTGTTGCCAGGGAATATGGTTTCAGAGTTCTTGACTGAAGTTATTGGGTTTTATTTTTTTTATGATTTCTGTTTTATTTTTTTTTACCTATTCTTCTTGAAATGAAAACCTAGATAGAGGAAGTATGGAGTGAACATGACTCCTTATTTATTGATCCCTTTCCTTTTGATGTAGTGCGTTATTGCAGGAGTGTGATAAATATATTATTGGAACATAATAATACCATGCTTGACACAATAGCACTCTTGGAAAAGGGAAATAAAGAGCTTATTAAAAAGGTTAATAGGTTTGTTTTGGATATTCAGAGTTACAAGTAGAACTAGATGCAAACGGTGTTGTGTGTAGAACCCAACAAACTAGTTATGGGTGGTGAGACTGAAAAAATTTTGAGAAGCCAACTTGAGGATCTAAAAGTGGAGGAGTCAAAAATTGTACATACTCTTATGGATAGTGTTATGCTAAAGAAGAGAATACTAGACTTATGTGGGGATGTAAATAAGACTGCAAATCCTGAGTTGGTGCGTAATGGACCCCATTCAAAGAATTTTTCTTAATTATGTTGGACAGTCAGATATTGATCGAGCCATTCGAGACTATAGAAGAGTGTGAGAAGGAGGAAGAATATGCCTATATTCTTGAATTTTCAATGCCAGAATCTATGAATTACATTCCACACTTAAGGGCCAAGAAGTATAACTTGTCATATCTATTACTTGGTTCTTTTATCTTTATACCAGTGCCAAATGAGAATAATAGGAAAGTAGAAAAAAATTAGGGGTTCAATTTGTAAGTTCAAAGTGTAAAGACAAAATTGGAGGCCAATTTTTGTGATACCTTGATGAAGTCTGAGCAATCAAAGTACCCATGGACTTATTGGTGAAGTCTGAGTAACCAACATAACCCCTTTATGCCTCGACGTGAAACCATGCGCTACTTGGGAGACAACCCAAGGTAGTTTGTTATTAGTATTCATATTTATGTAATTGGTGTTAGATCTCAGCACCTACGGTGTTGCAGGTATGTTTCCACCTCTCTTGTTTTGTAGAAGTCTAATGCATTGAGGACAAAACATGATTTTAAGTTGAGGTAAAGGCTACTTATGGGTCTTTATGTCCTGTTGGGTTTTTTGGTACCATGCCTCTTTTCCTCGGAGTCCTATTCCTAGTATAGACGGCATGTTTAGGCGTATTACATTTTATTTTGCGATGTTTTATATTTAACTAGGAGAAAATGAGGATCTAGGCAGTTGACATATTTTTGTTGATTTTTTGAGAAAATGATACCCCTTCAATAGCTTGTTTTTGAATTGTTTGATATGTATATTTATGTGACTAATGTGAATCTTGTTATGGCATTAGGATTGGGGACATGATAATCAGTGATTGGGGACATGATAATCAGTGCTAACAATTCCATGAACTGGATATATAATAGCTTGTGATGTAATCTTATGCCATGTGTGTGTAAGGTGCTACTTAGTTCCCTATGTATGTTAAATCCAGAACTTGTCCGGTCGGTCTTGCCTAGGTTGTAGGATAGTTGGTTAATAAAGGATAGGCCGTTTTTTATTTTTATCCACTTTTAGCCTAAATAACCTTCCAAATGCAAAATAATATCCCTTGATACCGAATTTGAGCCTTATAGACTAGTTGTTTGTTTTCACCTTTCACTATCCTCTTTGTGTTACAATGGACCTGTTTTAGCCCTGGTCCTCTTTGGACAATATGCACTTCAACTCAGATAAATCACCGAAGTTGAGGGTGACTATCATAGGGGTGTGTAATGTAAAGTGGGTATGAAGAAGGGAAAAATAAAACCAACAGAAAGTAGGGTTGGGCGTGGTAGAAAAAGAAAAAGAAGAAAAGAAAAGAAAAGAAGATTGTGAAAAACATAAAAATAAGAATGAATAAGAGAAACCACACCCAACCGGAATGTTCTTTACAAGAAAAAGGGACAAATAAGGGCGGAAATAAAAAGAAAGTTGGTTAATGAGTGGACCCCAAAGTAATTATAGCAAAAGAGGCTTAGTCACTCTCCAATATCCATTTATGTATCATGCTATCCCCAAGCCTACATTACAAGCTGAGAAAAACCCTGTAGTGATCTTGACTTAACTGTCTAAAATCTTAGGCAAATAGAATAAGGGCAATCCAATGATATTTGACGCATATTAGTTGGAACTTCTTTGTGAGTGTGAGTGTCTCTTGACCATCACTGCATTGAGATGAATGATTTCTTATGAGTGATTGGGACTTCTTTGTTGTGAGGGAACATGGGTTGTATTGCTAGCTGCTTACTCATTTGGGTAGTGTAACTTGTATATATGCATGGTTGTTTGTTGCTAATTTAATGCCATAGCTTGATTCCTTTATGTCACATTTTTGTGTTTCAAGTATACAAACAACTGGTTTTTAAGTATTGAACTTGGACAGGTGATGTGTTTTGAGCTAAAATTGATGATTGGCTTCCAAAGGTATCTTAAGATCTTCCTGTTAAGCATCGTGTTTTTTTTTGTTTTGTGTTGTTTCCCGAGGACATACAAATGTTGTAAGTTGAGGGTGTAACTCAACCCATAACTTTTTCCCAAAATATTATGATTTTAGAGTTCAAATCTCCAAGAATTACACCATTAAGGATTACAAGGTTTTTAGGATGTTAGAGAATCAAAATATGAAGAACATGATAGAAGAGACTTACCTCAATGAAGAACTTTCACTCCAACCATGAGAAAATTACCTCTCTAGGACTTAGGAATGAAATATTTGAGTTTTGGGGCTGAAATCCATCACAACTAGCATTAAATACTGTCTGCTACCGCTGTAGTGATTAAACTATCACTGCAGTAGTACCATTGTGGTGGTAAATTTCTCAGCACAAATAGTTATCACGACCCAAACTAGGGCTTGACCGTGATGAGTATCTCAAGTCCCACGTGGACTGAAGATCACGCGTTCACCTAACTGAACCAACACAACATCCTGAAATGTTGGATAAATTACAAACATATAACAAGATAACATAAAATAGAATTAATAACAATTCATTAAGTGTCTATAACATCTATCGGTAACTGGAAAATCATCCATCACCGAGCTATATTGGCCCAGCTCTCCCCTAGTTATAATGGCCCCAGTGTGTGTGTAGCCGCACGAACCAGAGAATATCCATATCCATATATGCCTTTATGGTGGACTCATACATACTGGCATAGTAAAGGTGACTTAAGCACCAATATATACAATATGGGGGACTCGAACCTCCAATTCATATAACCAATATAGGGGACTTGAACCTTCCATTCATATAACCAATACGAGGGAATCGAACCTTCTAGTCATTTAGACACCCTCCTAGGCTAGTGTAGTTTCTAATGTTAGTCCTTTAGGACCTCCACTTTCACGGCCCGACTACACATGCCAATTTAAAGCCCAATTTAAACATTTATTTCACAATCATAATCATCAATCCAGTTAATTACTAAAGGCATCCTATTGGTATCATCATACCAACCCCACTTGCTAGCGTACAACATGCCAAGACAATTATTACATTAATTTGGGACTCGAACCCAATGTTCAAAAAGGAATATAAATCTATGTAAAACTTTGGTACTCAAAACCCTCCGCTGACCAAACCCCTAAGGTTTTAATTCAATTCAATTTATGGTCATCAAAGCCTTTACAAATTCCTTCATCAATCATTATCATGGTTATGCCAAAGCCTTAGTTCAAAAACACAATTCAACATTGACAATATCATTCTTATTAACAATTTCTCAAACAGGTTGAGGGCATACCATTATCAAAGCCAATATCATCAAATATGGGGTATAACCATGACCCTTCAATTAAATAACCATTCCCATGCACTCACATGTGCAAAACCATAATTAAAACATGCATAATCACAATTTAAACCATAGAAAACAATATTCAATGATATTCATTCAAACCCCTCAACCTTGGTTTCAAGACTACCATTAATGATTCATGAACAATTCTTTAAACATATGTTTTTAGTAAACTAACAATGAGGGAAGAGTCACATTCCTAAATTAAGCAGATTCATGAAGAGAAATTGACTCTTGAACCCTTAGATGGCTACTTTGAAAAAACCCTAGCACATTTTGTTTGAGAGGATTTTGACAGAGTAAAGTATATTTTTTGATCTTGTAAAGTGTAGAATGAATGCCCAAAAGTGTTTTTGGGATTTGGGACTCTAAGGATTTTAAGTGGGAAATATCCAAAGTACCCCAACTAAAATTGTATAAAGATCGTCCTTGGTTACGAGATGACCCATTGACTTGTCACCATATCATACAATTTATAGCCATGAGTCGTATCCTAAACACTGAGTTGGACACCTATACACTGTCCATCTTACAACTCCACGATTTCACTCGTAACCTGACCATACGATTCTTATGGTCTAGTCGTATCCAAGATAGAACCCAAATGTATTAGACACTGTTCAACATACGACTCAACCCTACCACTCATAACATGGTCTTACAACTCATAGTGAGCAACTCGTACTCTGAGAAGAACTTAACCAATTCTACACTACTTGGTTACGACTTGGGTCCCTAGGCTCGTAACCAAATCACACGACTCGTATGATGAGTCATCAACAGGGTAGTGAGCTCAAAGCTCAAGTATTTTCAAGGACCAAAAATTCGGGGTGTTTCAGTCTCCCCCCTCCCCCCATGATCATTCATCCTCGAATGATGGAACAAGTCATTGGCTAGGACGATTAAACCCTAAAAAACTCTACACTTACATTTAACTAAGTTATAAAACAAAGATGCCAAGGAAATCAATCTTTTCTTTAACAAATTCAGAAAACAAAGATGTTAAAATGACACATACCTTACATACGATTTTTTGGAGCGGAAAACAAAAATGGATACTTGAACTTCATGTCCTCTTCAGCTTCCCAAGCAGCCTCTTCGACCTTGTGGTTCATCCATAGAACCTTTACCGAAGATACATCCTTCATTCACAACCGGTGAACTTACTGATCCAAGATTTAAATAGGGACTTTCTCGAAAGACAAGGAATCTGATATAATAGTATCCTTGATAGGCACAACCAGCGATGGATCACTCATATACTTCCTTAACATAGACTCATAGAATACCGAATGAATGGAACTCATGTTGTTGGGAAAATCTAACTCGTATTCAACATTACCAACCCTTCTCAAAACCAAGTATGAGCTAACATATTGGAGACTGAGTTTCTCTTTATTTCCAAACTGCATTACTCCCTTTATGGGAGACACCTTCATGAACATCCAATCTCTAACCTCAAAATCAAACTCTCCACACCTTATGTCTGCATAGGACTTTTGGAGACTTTGGGTGGTCTTAAGCCTATCCCGAATCACCTTCACTTTTTTCATAGCTTGGTGCACAAAATTCGGGCCAAAAATCTCTGTCTCACCAACCTCGAACCACCTAATAGAAAATATGCACCTCCTACCTTACAATGCCTAAAATAGAGCCATACTAACGCTAGAATGGTAACTATTGTTATAGGAAAGTTCAATGAGAGGAAAGTGGTCAAACCAAGTACCACCAAAATCGATTACACAAACTTGCAGCATATCTTCCAAAGTCTTAATGATTCTTTCTATTTGTCCATCTGCCTGTGGGTGAAAGGCGGTGCTAAGGATCACTTTAGTCCCCAAACCACGTTGAAAAAAGCACCAAAAATATGATGAAAGCTGAGTGCCATGATCCAAAATGATTGCACACCATGCAACTTTACGACCTCCTGAAGGAACAACTTTGCATAGTCCTCAAAATAATAATTAGTCTTCACTGGAAAGAAGTGAGCAAACTTAGTCATCCTATCCATTATGAACGAAATGGAGTCATACTGATTCTGAGAACATGGAAGGCCGATAACGAAATCCATGTTAACTATCTCCCATTTCCACACCTGTAGTTCAATTTCATAAATTAGCCCACCGAGCCTTATGTGCTCCACCTTCACTTGCTGACATATCATACACTTACACATAAAGATGGTTGCATCCCGCTTCATGTTATTCCACCAATACATATCCTTGAGATCATGATACATCTTTGTTGAATTGGGATGAACCGTATACCGCAATATATAGGATTCAGCCAAAATCCTACCTTGTAATCCATCAACATCAGGCACACACAACCTTCCTTTGCACCTTAAGATACCATAACCACCGATTTCGAAGGCTACAATCTTCTACTTACCCACATCATCCTTGATTTTCATCAAGAGAGGGTCTAATACCTACTTCTCATTTATTTTAGATTCAAGATATGATTGCACCACCTGTCGTACAAACACATCGCATCCTTATAGTCCAAGAGACAAACTCCAAGGTTAGACAAATGGTGAATATCCTTCACCAATTCCTGCTTATCCTTATCCACATGAGCTAGAATTCCCATGGATAACCTGCTAAGAGCATCAACAACTACTTAAGCTTTACCTGGATGGTAGTGAAGGCTCATGTGATAATCCTTAAGTAGCTCAAGCCACCTTATTTGACTGAGATTAAGCTCTTTCTAGAATATGTATTGTAGGCTCTTATGATCAGAAAAGATATCAACATGGACCCTGTACAGATAGTGACGCCATATTTTTAATGCAAACACCATGGCTAACAACCCTAATTCATAAGTCAGATAGTTCTTCTCATGACACTTTAACTGTCTAGAGGCATAAGCAACCATCTTGCTATACTGCATTAAAATACAACCCAAACCAACCCGGAACACATCATAATAGACGACAAAACCCTTGGTGACTTCAAGTAGAGTCAAGTATAGAGCTAAAGTTAACTTGTCTTTCAGCTTCTCAAAGCTACCTTCGCAAGCATTAGACCACAAGAACTCGACCTTCATCTAAGTCAACTTGGTCAATGGGGCAGCAATAGAAGAGAAACTTTCCACAAACCTTCTATAGTAACCAACTAAACCCAAGAAGCTTTAAATATCAGTTGGAGTCGTAGATCTAGGCTATTTCTTAACTACCACAACCTTCTAAGGAACCACCATGATCCCCGTATGAGACACAACATGACCCATATAAGTCACATCATTTAACCAAAACTCACATTTAGAGAACTTACCAAAAAACTATTGATCTTTAAAGGTCTGCAATATAAGGCAAAGGTGATCAAAATGATCCTCCTTACTCTTAGAGTACCCTAAGTTGTCATTAATAAAGACAATCATGAACGAATCTAGAAACTGAAGAAAGACCTTATTCATCAAGTCCATGAATGTCGTAGGGGCATTAATCAAGCCAAATGACATCACCAAGAACTCAAAATGCCCATACTGGGTGCGGGAAAATGTCTTAGGGATATCCACCTCCCTAATCTTCAAATGATAATACCAAAACCAAAGATTGTTCTTAGAGAAGAATTTGGCACCCTGAAGTTGGTTAAAGAAATCATCAGTTCTTAGAAGTGGATACTTATTCTTTATCATCACCTTATTCAGTTGATGATAATCAATACATATCTGAAGGGAATCATCCTTCTTACGCATGAACAAGAAAGGTGCTCCCCACGGGGACACACTAGTACAGATGAAACCTTGTCGGAGAGATCCTTCAACTACTCCTTGAGTTCCTTCAACTCAGTTGGAGCCATTCTATATGGGGGAATAGAGGTAGGATGAGTGTTCAAAACAAGGTCAATACCAAAATCATCTCCCTATCGAGAGGGACACTAAGAAGATCATTAGGTAAGACTTCAGGAAACTCATTTATCACTAGGATAGAATGCAAGAGAGGGATCTCCAAGTTAGAATCCTTAACTCGGACCAAATTATAGAGACAACCCTTGGAAATTAATTTTTGGGCTATAAGATACGATATGAACCTCCCCTTAGGCTCTAGGGAACTTCTCTCCAATTCAATAATTGGATCATTAGGGAATTTAAACATGACCTTACGGGTCCAATAGTCTAGAGAAGCATAACACAAGTGCAGATAGTCTATCCCCAAAATAACATCAAAGTTAACCATGTCTAACTCTATCAAGTCTACAAGAGTTTGTATATTACCAATAGATACCACACAACCCCTATAGACCCTTCTAGCAATCACAAAGTCACCCACTAGGGTAGAAAAAAAAAGGGCCTGATATACACTCAGGACCAAAATCAAAATGTACAACCACAAATAGGGTCATATAAGAAAAAGTGGACACCAGATCAAGTAAATAGTACATATCACAAGAAAAGAGTTTCGACACACCAGTAACAATATCTAGAGATGCCTCAGACTCATGGCGAGTAGTGAGGGAATAAAGGTGGTTTGACCAATGCCAGAGACAAAATTGGCACCATTTGGTGCAGTAGCTGATGAAGAGGCAACATGAACCTTGTTTGCCCCAGAAGTAACTCTAGAGACATAATACCACTGTATATGTCCGATCTGACCACATATAAAACATTGGTTTCTTTCCTTTTTGCACTAACCACGGTGGTGGTGACCATAAAAACTACAGGAAGGGTAGGATAGTGATGATTGGACCCCGCTATCCTAAGATTGGGCACCTTATTCCCTAAAAGTATCACCACCCTAAAAATATTGGTCACTAGATGGCTTTGGATAAAAAGCACTAGCCATGGAATAGGAGTTATGACCAACCCCCAACTCTTCTTCTTAGACCATTTTCCACTCTACTACTAGCCTCCACCCTAATTTGAAAATTTGAATTTCTTACTCTACCTTTCCCCTATCTCTACTTCCTTCTACTTTTCTTCCTCAACCTGCTGCATATACACAACCAATCTGGAGAAGTACATGTCCTTTTCTATCAAGCCAGCCTTACTCTCAAGGATCAACTAACGGGATATTCCACAAGTAAACTTATGTATTCTATCCCTCATGCTAGCTACCAACTTAGGAGCATACCTAGATAACTGATAAAAGTTCAAGGTATACTCCTTGACTATCATTCTCCCTTTTTTCAAGTTAACAAATTCTTCTGCCTTCGCCTCCTTAACTCCTGAGGAAAGAAGCAGTCCAGAAATGCACTAGAGAAATCATCCCATAAGGCTGAACCAACATCTTCCCCTCTCAACTGTTCTAACTCTTCATACCACTGGTATGCCATGTCCTTCAATTGATAGGCAACAAACTCCACACCTTCAATCTCAGAAGCATGCATAACCCAGAAGATCTTCTCCATTTCATCAATGAAACTTTGAGGATCCTCCTCAATTATAGTACCAGTAAACACTGGAGGATGCAACTTTATAAATTGGCCAACTCTAGTGGCCTCAGATAAACCCTTAGAAGCACAAAAAAACCCAACTATTATGATTGAGATGCCACCAACTGGGTAAATAAGTTAATAAAGAGACATAACTCAGTATTAGTAACCTCCCCTTGAGGTGACTAAGTATAAGTGTCGCCCTTAGGAGTAGGGTCTATGGGGAAAGGTGGGACTCCACGAGGATAGTCATATGCAGCGACCCTTGACTTGTTTAAGACCCAAAAATTGGAAGAGCTCCATCCACATTGTTCTCAGACGGGACAAAAAAAGTTCCACGGATATCAGATCTTATTGGAGGCATGATTTGAAAGATGAATAAAAGAAAATCAG
Organism: Capsicum pubescens; assembly: GCA_030864215.1. NCBI lineage: Eukaryota > Viridiplantae > Streptophyta > Magnoliopsida > Solanales > Solanaceae > Capsicum > Capsicum pubescens. Next base: position 119,962,882 of record CM061541.1, read on the forward strand.
AGGGATAGAAGACCTTAGACTCTACTGCCCAAAATTAAAACAATAAGAAAGGGAACCATTACTAAATGTCTCATAGCCTCTCCCATAAAAATATGGTGCGTTACACATCCATAAAAAAAACTCCACTTGACCCGGATTTGTGGACACCAAATTGACCATAAACCTAGGATCTAATACCACCTTTGTCACAACCCAAACTAGGGCCTATCCATGACGGGTATCTCAAGTCCCACTTGGATTGAAGATCATCCCGTTCACCTAACAGAACCAACACAACATCCACAAATGTTAGATGATTTCTGAACATATAATAATATAGAATAAAATAAAACTAATAACAATTCATTAAATGTCTATACGATCCACTGGTAACTGGACAATTGTCCATCACCGAACAATAAACCAAACCACCTAAGTCCACAACAATCCAACTAAACCTCTGGAAGACCGAAGTCCAATAAAATATCGAGACAAGCCCCCGACAATAGCTAAAACCAATATCCAAACATAGTCAAAACATAAAAAGGAATCCACAATATGAATTGGGGTCTTCCAAAGGATGGAATCCCAACACTTCAATATGACTCGTTAGATGATCCTGAATCCAAGTCATTGAGTAGGAGATATGGGAGTTTGGCTAGTTCGTGCATCGCGTGGGGAAACAACATTTGAAAAAGGTTAGCAGTTAGAGTGCTAATAAATAACTCAGGGATAGAGAAATAAAATAATGCCATGATTACAGTACAAAACCAACACATCATTCAATTCATAATATTATATGAAATACATATACATATATAATATCACATGCTGGGGTAGAAAGAGACGCTTCGTATAAATTTTAAAAACCTTAAACTGGGATTCATAGCATAATCGTCTTACAACAAGGCATCTATGGTCTATATGGGCCCATCTTTTCCCTAGCTGGAATGGCCCTAGAATGTGTAGCCGCATGAACCAAAGAATATCCATATCCGTATATGCCTTTATGAGGGACTCGAATCTCCCGACATAGTCAAGGGGACTTAGGCACCAATATATACAATATAAAGGACTCAAACCTCCCATTCATATAACTAATATGGGGGACTCAAAACTTTCAGTCAATTAGACACCCACATCAGCTAGTGTAATTTCCAGTGTTACTCCTTCAGGACCTCTACTTTCACAGCCCGACTACACATCCTGCTTTAAAGTCCAATTTAAACATTTACTTCACAATCATAATCATCAATGCAATTACTTACCAAATTCATCCTATTGGTATAATCTACCAACCCCACTTGCAAGCATATAACATACCAAGGCAATTATTACATCAGTTGGGGACTCAAACCCAATGTTTAAAAAGAAAAATAAATCAATTCGACACTTTGGGACTCGAACCCCTAATGTTTTAATTTAATTTAATTTATGGACATCAAAGCCTTTACAAAGTACTTCATCAATCATTATCATGGTTATGCCAAAGCCTTAGTTTAAAAGCACAATCCAACTTATGACAATATCATTCTCATTAACAATTTCATAAATAGGTTGAGGGCATGCCATTATCAAATAAAAAATCATCAAATTTGGGGTTCAACCATGACCCATCAATTAAATAACCATTACCATGCACTCACATATGAAAAACCATAATTAAAACATGTATAATGACAATTTAAACCATAGAAAACAATATTCAATGATATGGATTCAAACTCCTCAACCCTGGTTTCAGAACTATTATTTATGATTCATGAACAATGATTTAAACATATACTTTTAGTAAAATAACAATTAGGGAAGAGTCACATGCCATAATTATGAAGATTTACAGAGAGAAATTGACTCTTGAACCCTTAGATGGCCACTTTGGAGAAACACTAGCCAATTTTACTTGAGAGAATTTGGAGAGACTAAAGTGGGTATTTTGATCTTGTAAAGTATAGAATGAATTCCCCAAAGTGTTTTAGGGACGTAGGGACTTAAGGGTTTTAAGTTGAAAATAAAAAGGTCGTCCTTGGTTATGAGTCGACCCATCGACTTGTCACCACATCATATGACTCATAGCCATGAGTCATATTAAAATAATGAGTTGGACACCCATACTCTGTCTATCTTATGATGTTATGATACCACTCATGACCTAACCATACCACTCGTATGGTCTAGTCGTATCCAAGATAGAACCTAAAGGGATTAGACACTGGACAATATACAACTCAACCTTACCACTAGTAACATGGTCTTATGACTCATAGTGAGCCACTCATACTCTAAGTAGAACTTAGCTAATTCCATACTGGTTTGGTTAGGACTTAGGTACCTAGACCCATAACCACACCATACGACTAGTATGATGAGTCGTCCGCTGGGCAGTGAGCTAAAAGCTTAAGGAATTTTCAAGGACCAAAAATCTGAAGTGTTTCAACAGTGTTCAATAAAATGATCATAATGTTTTACTTTAAAGATAGATTAACAAACAGTCGGATGTTCTGGAAAGAATATTCAAAGATGTTTTATTTGGTGAGTATTTGGACCTTTAACTCTTTATATTCTAGTAGATATGCTCTTTTGAAGTTGACCCTAGTTTAAACTTAGCTCAAAACTCAATCTGTAAGAACACTTTCAACTTAACTTTGTTCTAGGGGTATCATATAACCTTAATACATGTAACGGACTCCTATACTAAAGAATTATTCCTGTAAATTATAACAAATAAGGTTCTTATTCCTTTATCACAAATATTTTCAGTAACGATAAAATGGGTCATTACATTTAGTACATTCAGATGTGTGACAAGCCCATTCAAATCTCAATTCTCCTTTGATGTTACTATATGTTATTTCTTGATGATTTAACAAAATATTCTAGGATATATCTTATGTAAATTAAAAGATTTTGACATACAATAGTGTGTAATTATTTCACTCTACCATTTCTAATTTTCAATCTGATAGTGGTAAAGAATATGGATAATATCAATTTTAATTTATTCTTCAAAGAAATTGGTATTGTTCACCGACTCTCCAAACCATATAATTCTTCTCAAATTGGCCACATAGGACGTAAACATAAGCACATTATACAATTCATTGCTTTTTTCAAGCATCTATCCCTTTCTTCATTTGGATTGATGATTATCTATTTGATGTAACTTTGATAAATATTAAACCATTACCTATTTTAAATTATTGTTCATCTCATGAAATTTTATTTAGTTGATGTCCTAGTTATAGCAAGATCAAGACTTTTGGATGTTTATCCTTTTACTATAATTAATTTTGCTAATAAGTTTCACCCGAGAACAAAACATTGCATATTTCTTAAAACTTCTTCAAGACACTAAGATTTTAAACGTTTTTATCCCTCCAAAATAGATTTCTAATTTCATGCCATGTGAAATTTGTGGAGTCCTCCTTTACACATCCTTTTATGTTTCCATGGACTTCTTATCAAAATCTAATAAAATTTGATTTTATGTCAACAACTACTACTTCTCATAATTCAAATACACTAATCTAAGCACAACACATTTATTACACATGTATTTATAACTAAATTGAGTATTTTCAAAGTTCCTTCTCACCCCTTCAAGTCTTTTTCAAACTTTTTACCTTCCAGTAGAGTTCTCCGCTCTTACAAACTCTAAGTCCAAATCTACCTCTTCACTATCTTGTAACTCTAACTCATTTGCATATTCTTCTGGCAACATGTTTCTATGTCTCAATCCAATAATAGTTTCAGTGTTCCTTCACGTGCTTATGGAATGGTTACACATTTCATGACAAGGTCTCTCAAGCCTAAAGTGATCCTATCACTCACGGCCTCTTTTTCCATCTCACTTAAACCTTTATTTTTCACTTAATCCATAAAATATCCTTATTGACTTTATGCCATGAATGAGAAACTTGATGCACTTATTCAAAACTTTCTCCTCTAGAGGCTAATATATTTAAAATAAATGGGTTTACCATATTAAGTATTGTGCAGATGGGTAGGTTGAGTAATTCAAAACTCTTCTCATTGCTCAAGGTTATTCATAACAATTCTGTAACACCCCAGATTTTTGCCTCTGAAATTTTTGAATTTTAGTCTTACTAACTAGCCTATGAGTGGCACCTCATAAGTTGTAAGGTGTGGTCACAATTCATAGGGAGGGACTCATGACCAAACTAGTGGAGTAGCCAAAGTTTCTATGCTAAGTATGACTAAGAACCTACGAACAGTAAGGTCTGGTTACAAGTCATGGGGTGTGACTCATAACCAAACCAGTAAAGACTGTCCTGAGTCACTGCCCAAACTATGAGTCTAGGTAACAACTTGTACCCATTCGTCATGAGTTATGACATGACCCGTAACGACTGGCGACTGATTTCCTATACTTTTAATTATGGGTAATTTGGTCATTTCCCACTTTCCCCAATCATAACCCACAACTATAAAATATCTAAAGGGGTTATTTTCATTACTTAGACAATAATAAACTACTCTTAAACTCTCTCTAATTCTCCAAGCAAGAAAAACTAGGGTTTTCAAGGATTGAGCATCTAGGGGTCAATTTGTGTGGTTTCTTCTCTAAATTCATGATATTCTCAAGCCTGTATTTTTTCCCTAAACTTTATTTATATAAAAGCATGTGTTTCATGGTTATTCATGTGAATTTAAATGTGTCTTTTGATTTGGGTTGAGGGTTTTGGAATGATTGTTACTTGAATTGGATTTTCATGGTTTTAATGTTGTTGTTAATACTTTATTGATGTATTTTGAAACTCGTTGGGTGCATGGTTACTGTGAATGGAATCGGGGTCGAGAAATTTCCCCAAGTTGATTTTTATAAACTATGGGGTTCGAGGCAGTCCCCCAAATTTGACTTGATAAATCATAGGGGTCGGGGCATTACCCCTAGATGATGAATAATTAGAATGACATAATGATATTAACTTGCAAGTGTAATTGGTATGACGATAAGAATGGTGTATTTTGTAATGAATGGTTCTTGGTTAATGAATGAGAATGTGTAAACTATTTTAATAGGGCTTAATGGAGGGGGGGTTGTTTAGGTTACCTCGAAGGTGTAAGTCCCAGAGAGGACGAACACTGGAACTGCGTTATCAGCGTGGGGGTATTGACAACCGTATGTATAGTTCACACTCACACATACATATATATATAAAATATCCTAAAATAACGTGGGATCGAGCCATTTCTTGGTCTTCTTTAGATATCTCTAATTCGTGCGGCTAACACAAACTTGGACCTTAGACCATTTCAGCTGGGGAAGATAGACCCATATAGCTTGTGGGTTTGATGGGATAGCTACACAATCCAGTGTAATGTTTTAAACTTCACGCTAAACCTTGTTCCCTATCCCATCATATACATATAGACACACACACACATATATATATATGTATTTGTATATGTATATGTATATGTATATGTATATGTATATGTATATGTATATGTATATGTATATGTATATGTATATGTATATGTATATGTATATGTATATGTATATGTATATGTATATGTATATGTATATGTATATGTATATGTATATGTATATGTATATGTATATGTATATGTATATGTATATGTATATGTATATGTATATGTATATGTATATGTATATGTATATGTATATGTATATGTATATGTATATGTATATGTATATGTATATGATTGTGTACATATGGTTTTGAATGGTTTTGGATCGATTGCTCATGGAATTATTTTATCCCTTCCTTGAGTTACATGCTAGTTCTCCCCCAGCTAACCGTCCTCGGATGCTATATCCCCACGCGATGCATGGTCCGAAGATACTTTTATTTCCTTGCATAGTGGTAGACGATTTTTGGATTGTCTGAGAGTCAGCTTTGAAGTGGTGACATTCCATTCTCCAAAAGGACCTCATTTAATGATCTAGTCTTTACTTATGTCTTGGACTATTTCAGTGGGATTTTGGCTATGGTCAAGGGTATATCCCGACTTAGGTTGATGTTTGGTTTCTTAGAGGCTTTGTGTACAAAGTATAGGTGGATTGTGTTATGAATTCTTAGATCCCTCTTGTTATTGATTTATCTATCAGGCTTTGTGTACAAAGTATAGGTGGATTATGTTATGGATTCTTAGATCCCTCTTGTTATTAATTTATCTATATTTTTATATGTTCGGAACTCATCTCTATCTTGTTATATGTTCAAAATTCAGCTCTATCTTGTTATATGTTCGGAACTCAGCTCTATCTTGTTATATGTTTGGAACTCAACTCTATCTTGTTATATGTTCGAAAATCATCCACTGCTAGTTGTATTATTTTATGGTTGGCTAGGCTAATGGGGGTGGTTTTCGGTCCTTTGCTAACTTGAGATATCTGTCACGACTAGGCCCTGGTTTGGATCGAGACAAACCAAGCTTGGACTATACTGATAATTTTTCCCTAGTTGTTAAGTTAAATATAGTATTTATGGTAGTTTCCTTGGCCTTGCAACATAGTTGATTCATGCAACAACCAAATATTTCTAATGCATTCTTCTTGGTGAATTTGGGTTTGAGAATGTGAATTAGCCAACCTATGTCTGTAAATTAAATCATGCTCTTTATGGTTTGAAACAATTATAGATTGGTTTCATCATCTAGTGATGTTTTTACTGAATCTCAGGTTAGTTAACTTATCCGCTAATCACAATATTTTTATTCATAAGTCTGGTAACAATATTTCTGGTTCTTCTTACATAGGTTTATGACGTAGATATATTCAATTTTTCACGTGTGTTGATTGACCAATTTATTGACTCCATGAAGTTTGAGTTACAATAAAAGATTTGGGATCTCTGTTATTTCCTAGGTGTTGAATTGTTACCCAACTCCGATGGACTTCTCTTTGTTCAACACAAATATGTTTTGGACCTCCTTATCCTGTTTAATCTTATACAGGTGAAAGCTATTTTTAAACCTATTCATGTTATGTTTGATTGGCATTCCCTTACTTCACACTTGTTAGAAATTCCTACTACATATCGATAAATAGTTAGTTTCCTACAATACATGTCTTTTACCAGACTAGATATCCAGTTTACGATTTAAACGTGTTCACAGTTCCTTCATCAACCTTATTAGTATTATCATTAAACTGTAAAATTGGTCTTCCATTAACTCAAAGGTACCTTGGATTTTGATTTACAACTTTTCAAGGAGATATCTTCAATACTCACAATATTCTCTGACTCCGATTGAGTTGGATGCACTGTAACTAGGCATTCAACTACTAGATTTTACATATTTCTTGGAAAAAACTTGATCTCTTGGTCTACTAAGAAGCACCAACAGTGTCTTGTTCAAGCACCAAAGACGAGTACCGAGCACTCTCTATTGCCTCTACCGGTGCTACTTGGTTACAATTATTGTTACGTGATCTTGGTATCATTATCTCCTCCCTTGTGTTAGATAAATATAATAATATTAGAGCAATCACTTGGCTCATAATCTTGTATTTCATTCTAGATCAAAGCATGTTTCTTTGGATTATCATTTTGTTCATGAGAATGTTAGTCATGGTAATCTATAGGTTTTTCATGTTCATACATCTCTACTGTTACCTGTCATTTTCATTAAAGCACTCCCCTTGCAACAATTCAAGCTTCTGCTCTCCAATTTTCATGTTTGGAAATCCTATTTAGATTGAGGAAGGGTGTTAGGTTAATATTGAACCTAGTTTGTAATTATCTATGTTTAGTGTTTGAAGTTGTATTTATCTCTTAGGTAGAGTATGCACATCAAACATTAGGTAAGTCATGTAATGGTACGACAAAATACAAGAGCTTGAAAACCTCAACTTAATTATCTCGCAATACCTAATTAAACAAATATAAATAGCAAATTGTGTATCAATGAACATGTTGTTTCAGGTATACAATTTGTATGTTAGTTCAAACACTTTAACTTAAGTTCAAGATTAATTCAAGAACACTTAAGAAGTTTTCAACACCTTCAACACAAATTCAACATGAACTATCAAAGAAATGTGTTATTTTAAAGAAACAAGATGAAGTAGAAAAGCATAACCAAGTCCTCTGAATTAATGGAGTGTCTTTAAGGAATTAATTCCCCTCCAGTACCCGAGGTTGTAAAATTTTTTCTCCCAAGATAAAATGGTTCACAAATAAAATGTAGCGGTATCTCAAACCTTCTGATTTCTTCGAACTCACTCAACGGGAGACGATCAAACAAAGTTTTTAGAAGTAAGAGAAATGTTTTTTTAGTGCAAAAAGTTTGTACCAATTATATGGAAAATGTGTAGGATTTTATAGCCATGAAGTGCCCCTTCAGAAAAGAAGAAATGGTTCATCGGAAAGGTGTATTTTTTTGGACAAGTCATGTCTGTTCATTAGAAACAATATGTATTTTCTGAGCAGTCACAACCAACCAAACAGTCATCCCTTTTCTCAAAATAGTGGGTCTTTTACTAGAAAGATTTGTATCCCTATCGAGTATCCTTTCAGCATTTCTGCAAGCATGCATGCACGTTTATGAAGATTTAAAAAATATTGCAATTTTTTTTCTTTTGGTCTTTGTATTTGTTTTTACCCAATTTTCAATTAAACTTTGTCTAAAATTTTAATCTCATCGATCGATTATTTGACAAATACAAAGACGAAGCCGAGCCGAGCTAGTGACGATGAAGACGGTGCGAGGCACCTCTTGGTTCTTTCCTCACTATCCACTTAAAGTAGTGTTACTCAATAAAAACACACTAAAGTTGTTTTCTTCCACCAATGTGGGAGAGGTATACTTTCCTTAACGAATACACTTTTCCTCCAAAACTTTCCCTCCATTTTCCATTCACACTAATTGAACCCAAAAATCCTCCACATGAATCATGAATGGCTACTCTTAGTAAAAATTTATGGACAAGTATGTGATTAACAAGCAAAGACTGATTGCATCTGGATAAGTGGGTTTCTTTTTTAACTTTCCATAGTGAACATGTATCGGATGCACTCTATCAATCGGTAGATTTGATATCTTTGAACTGTTTTAGCTTTAATGTACACCAAGACAACACATGTCACACAACCAATATTTTACCATTTATGGTTCTCACGGTTTTGTTCATTTCAGCCATGAAAATGTCTTGGTTTCATGAGAGCTTTGAGAAAAGGCCTTTACTAACATTATCCTTGAAGCAACTTCCACTTCACCCTCACATAGGTGATTTCTAAACATTTAATCCTATAGATTAAACTATTTGGTCAAATTTGCAAAATTTAGATAACCATTAAAATTCTTCACACCATAAGTCTTATCCTTGTTTACTAAACATTGTCTACATCATGAGAATAGGTTGGGTATATTGACAATGTTGAACCTGTCAGACACAACTTCTTTTGATTTCCTTGAGCCAAGATCTTAGGATCTCCAGTCTGCTAAGTAGAGTTATGTCACGACCTAATTTTTGAGTCATGATGGCACCTGCCATAACCCACCAGTAGGTAACCCAACACCATAACTTGGAGCTAAAGAAATTTGTTACCATAGTAGAAACGTCCAACATGGAACCTTATGGGAACACAATATAACAACGACATTCCCCAAAGAAAAAACTAACATTCGAATACCAATCCCATGACCGATAGCATTAGTACAAGAGAAACTCTACATTTGGCAATAGAAATTACAACTCAATGTCAAATAGTCTTATATAATCTTATACATTCATCTTGAATACAAAGGACAAAATAAGGATATAAATGAAAAAGGGCACCTCGAACTCTAAGAGCTCACCCTGTCTCCTGATGACCAATACCACATGACCTCGACTCAACAACAACAACTAGAACTCGGGTTTGCACCAAAAAGGTATATAAATATAGTATGAGTACCAAAACACGGGTACTAAGTAGGCATCATAGGCCGACTGAGTTAAATTATAATATAAGGATGATATAGACTAAGACAAAACTTAAAGTCAAGGTATATAATTGAACCTGAATGTTATTCGGTATCACTATATAAGATAACTAATCAACTAGGAAAATAGTACGATATTCCATATCCACATATACCATAACTTTCATACAACACAAATAATCATGTTGGAAATGTAAAGCCATATATATACAATAACAATCATGTAATTACCATAATCAACACAACTACCATCATTAGAGTATAAAGAAAAAGAACTTACCATGATGCCCCATACCGTCGGGAAGTAAACTCAAGGAAAACGAACAAAGAACTCGTCACGGCATCCCATACTACTAAAAAGTACACCAAAAGATCAATTCATCAACATATCAAGGCACCACTACAAAAGTAACTCACCAAAGCTGCGAGGTGTACATTCCTGCCATATCCTCTTACCAAGGTCTGCAATCATCATCAATACCATATTTTGACACAACAAAGATGATATCACCATAAGCCATCAAATAAGGAAAAGCTAGCCTCCATTTTCATGAGCCACTAGTTTGCAAGTCTAATAGTGTACTAGTCATCAAATAAGGAAAAGCTACAAGTTACTAACACTATTATTTATTCACCCATCATAAAGTCGTCTTCTAGTTAGCCTCCTAATTATATAAGTCTTCAATTAAGCCACCACGACATCATGTACTAGATGTCAACTTAACCACTTATCATACAATATGAAGCCTATTATCATAGAGCATATCACAACCTTAAGGACTAGTTTCCATATTCTAGCTAAGTAAGGTCCACCAACTAGTTTACTAGGCTTCTAGCCTACAAGTCATAGTCACTTATAAGAGACAACTAGTTATCATATAATCCACTTTCCTAGGTAAAATTCCACAATGTAACTATTCAGCCAAATCAAGTAGATTTACTAGGTGAACCCTTGGTTCTACACAAGATTACACATATCAATTAGCCTTAACCCAATACTCGACATAATCTACTTTTAGTTACTAATTAGAGTTAATAAGGGTCACAACTCTAATCTAGTAATTAATGACAAGGAATGGATAACAATTTACCAAGGGAGACATCATGTCCCAAGCACACAAATGGGTTTAGCTACACATGGTATACCCTTACATAAAACCATGCATTTATATATACTCACCATACATAACATCATCATAACATCTTTACCTCTTCCGAATTCACCGGGCATCATCAAAACATCATTATATCCTTCGGATTCACCGGACATCATCATAACATAAATATATCCTCCGGATTCACTGGGAATCATCATAGCATCATTATATCCTATGGATTCACTGGGCATCATCACAACATAAATATATCCTCCGGATTCTCCAGGCATCATCATAACATAAATATATTCTTCGGATTCACCGGGCATCATCATAACATCACTATATCCTCCGAATTCACTGAGTATTATTATAACATAAATATATCCTCTAGATTCACCGGGCCTCATCATAACTTAACTATATCCTCCATATTCATCGGGTATCATCATAGTATCATTATATCCTTCGGATTCACCGGGCATCATCATAACATAAATATATCCTCTGTATTCACCGGGCATTATCATAACATCATTATACACATACATATGCAGACAATTCAATAATCATATACAACCCACAATGATAGAGTATAAGTGATCTAAGGTAACATAAAACATCAAACTTTATTATTAATCATCACTACATAAGATAAGTAGATGCATGAGCATGAGTATCGAAGTGATATATCCAAACACCATTTTTCCAAGTTAATATATTTATTAGCAATTCAAGTATAAGTCAAGTGCATGCTCTCTAGATGCCTTTTTTACCCCTACTTTTCACAATACTAACTCCAAAGGAAAATCCTTCACATAAACATTAGCTTAATTATTAGGCTTGGGTCGTAGAAAGAGTGGCAACATAATTAGAGGTTCACTTGGTGAACTCATCAATAAGCCAAGCGATAGCATAACCATAGGCTCATCCAAGGCTATCATGACAACAAGATAATCAATCAAGTATACACATTATCCAACTATTGACCACATGCATAACTGACAACCGAGTTTAACCATTATAACCTCAATAACGTAACTTAGACGTTCCTCAAGTATCTAGATCACTAAGGAATTACATAGTTCAACATTAAGGTGGATCAAGTACCACTCCTAAATCTCAATAATGCTAAAGTTTACTTCTACAAGACTAACTTCTACACGAAATTAGGCTAGGTTATCTAAGTCATACCATAAGAGTTTATCAATCCTTACTAGGCCTATAAGGGAAAATCTTCTTCAAGTATCATTTCTAATTCATCCCAAACACTAAGGCCAATTCATAACTAGTCATATCTAAGTCAACATACTCTTAAGGTTAGTCAACAACACCATTCTCCTCTACTAGAGCACTAAAGTATTCTCATACTATTCATGAGACTACAAGTAGAACTATCCAAGTTCCTAAGCTATAGTTAAGCATCACATCTTACAAGTTTAATAGCCTACGAGGATCAACTAATCCCAAGTATCATCATTTACCCATTTATCATCTAAGACCCCACCCAATCTTAAAATATATCATAAATATACTACAATTAAGCTCAATCTAACTACAAGTAAGCCTAACCTACCTTGAGTCCAAATTGCTCACGAATCAATGAGCATTGACTTCCCTTATTGAAGCTCCTTCCATGAGCCAAGCTATCACAACATAATCTAAGCATTAACATAAGAATGATAAAACCCATTATGGAACCATCATGCCATGGGTCCAAAATGACACCAAACCCTCCAAGTGGGTCCCACCTTCAAAAAATAAGTTTTCGAGACCAACTCATTGCTCAACTATCATTAGGAAGCTATAACCCTCAAGAAATTTGAGTAAATCAATCAAATTTGTGGCTACACTTGAGCCTTAAAGACTTAGGATTTTTGGGGGTCTAGAAATCAAGAAATTAACACCAAACTAGAAGGAATATTACCTTCGATTTGTAGCAAAATTGGTTTTCACAAGTTATTCAAGCTCCTAATCAAACCACAATACTCACTTGAAGATTTTACACTCTATTGGGGTTTAGAGCTCAAGAGAGAGGCATAAAATGGACAAAATTTTAGGCAATACAACCTTTAAATAGGCTTTGCCCAGGCCTCGAGTAGCGCAGTAGCTGACCCCACTTGGCTATAGTCACGACACTGTATTATCACCTCACCTACCATGGTCGCGGTATCTCTCTTTATGCTAGGTAACAACTGAAGCTTGGAACTTGGTTTGGGGTTTTCTCCAATGCCTCGAGATGCATTCGGAGTCCATTTTGAGAAAATAGGATATGTAACCACATAGATTTTGATGTTCCGAACACGTTGACGAAGTCGGATTTTGCATTTAAGTTCATTTTACTGAAGTTTTTGCTCAGTGGTCAATTAGAACCAACAAAGACTTCAAATTTGGAAAGTGGTTCTAAAAACTACACGAATCGCCAGGTAACCAAATTATCAGTTCCAATAAGTCACTAATTACTTGGGGCATCTATGGAGAAGTTTTATCTGTAAAAATAAGCAAGAACATGAACAATGAATTGAAGGGTCATTACAAGTTACTACTATGCTGACTTTTCCTAGGTCGTAAACCCATTTCCTTGGATGTTCTCTCAACTCTCTCTCTCTCTAGATAGGCCTTTTGTAAGTGGATCTGACACATTATCCTTTGACATCACAGAGTCAACAGTAATAATTTAAATAGAAAGTAGTTCTCTAACGGTATTATGTCCCTGTCAGATATGATGAGATTCATCATTATACATCATGCTCCCTGCCCTACCTAACAACACTTAGCTATCACAGTGTACACATACCGGTGCCAATGGTTTGGGCCAATAAAGAATATCTTCTAAGAAATTCTGCAGACATTCTTCTTCTTCACTGGCTTTATCTAATATGATAAATTATGATTCCATTGTAGAGCGAGAAATACATATCTGTTTGGACGATTTCCAAGAAATTGCTCCTACACCTATAGTAAATACATATCCACTCATAGATTTTATGTTATTAAATCTGGTGATCCAATTTGAATCACTATATCCTTCAAGTACCGTGGGATATTTATTATAATGCAAATCATAGTATTGAGTGTATTTAAGATACCCCAAAACTATTTTCATTGCCATCAAATGAGTTTTATTGGGATTACTCATGTAATGAATCAACTTAATAATAGCTCATGCTATGTCTGGTCGAGTACAATTTATGATGTATATTAAACATCCCAATACTCTTGCGTAGTCCAACTGTGAGTCACTTTCACCTTCATTCTTTTGAAGTGCAAAGCTCATATCCAATGGAGTCTTAGCAACACTAAATTCCAAATACTAGAATTTGTCAAGTACCTTTTCAATATAATGAGACTGTAACAAGCCCAACCTTTGTGGAGTTCTATCGATTCTTATAACTAAGATCATATATGCAACTCTTAGATCATTCATATCAAACTTTCCCTTGAGCATTCGTTTCATAACATTCATGTTAGAAATGTGTTTACTGATGATAAACATATCATCGACATATAAACAAACAATGACAATGTGATTTGGAGTGTCTTTAATGTAAACACATTTATCACATTCGTTTCTCTTAAACATGTTTGGCAACATATTTTTGTCAAACTTTGTATGCCACTTTGTAGGTGCTTGTTTTAGTCCATAGAGTGACTTAACAAGTTTGCACACCTTCTTTTCTTTATCAGGAACCATAAAACCCTCGGGTTGTTCCATATAAATCTCTTCTTCCAATTCTCCATTTAGGAATGCTCTTTTCACTTTCATTTGATGAATTTCAAGACCATATACCATCGCCAAGGAAATTAACATCCGAATTGAAGTTATCTTTCTTATAAGAGAGTATGTATAAAAGTAATCAAGGCCTGCCTTCTATTTGAAGCCTTTTACTATAAATCTTGCCTTGTATTAGTCAATAGTACCATCTACTTTTATTTTCCTCTTGAAGATCCATTTTAAACCTAAAGGTTTATTTCCTGAGGGAAGATCAACCAACTCCCATGTATGGTTGCTCAAGATTGATTCAATCTCACTATGAACCACCTCTTTCTAAAAGGATGAGTTTGATGAGGACATCACTTCTTTTAATTTTTTAGGTTCATTTTCTAAGAGAAATGTTACAAAATTCAATCCAAATGAAAATGACATTCTTTGATGTGTACTACGTCTTGGATTATCATTATTATGTATATCCTCACTTGGTTCATCTCAAGGTCGTTTAGACCCTCCACTAGACAATTCATATCTAGTTTTATATGGATAAATATGTTCAAAGAACTCAACATATCTGATTCAATTACTGTATTTTTACTGATATCCAAATATTCAGATTTATGAACCAAAAAATGACATGCTTTACCACTTTTAGCATATCCTACGAACACACAGTCCATTATCTTAGGTCCTATCTTTACCCGTTTAGGCATACGAACTTAGATTTTTGTTAGGCACCCCCAAACTTTAAAATATTTCAAGTTGGTTTCCTTCCTTTTCATTTTTCATATGGAATTGACAGTGTCTGAAATTAATAGTGTCTTACTATGGGGAACTCTATTAAGTATTCAGTTAGCTGTAAGGATAGTTTCCCACACTAGTTTTGCGGTAAACCTGAACTTGTAAGTATTCAGTTTTCACAAAGTTTTGTAATCGACATGTCCTAATCGTTTATTCCACAATTCTTTAGACTTAAGCAAGTAAGAAGAAATAGAACTTTTATTTATTTCAAATGTCATTATATTCATCTTAAATAGGCCCTCAGTGAGGTAGCCTTTTCCTACGTACACTTCTCCTTTACTAATTACAATCTTTCCAGAAATAAATACACATTTGAATTTATTTTTGTCAAGAAGTGATACAGAAATCAAGTTCTTTCATAACTACGGTACTTAAAGAACATTTTTGAGAGTCAACACTTTCCTTGACATCATTTTCAAGCAAACTTTTCTTGTTTCTTCAACTTTTACAGTTGCAGAGTTTTCCATATAGATCTTCTCTTTGCCTTGAGCCAAAGTAAATGCAGTAAACAACTCTTTATTTGCACAAATGTGGTTGGTGTCACCATAATCCATTCACCATTCTTGAGGATTTCCCACCAAGTTACATTCAGAAAACATGGCATATAGATTATCCATTTCGTTCTTGCATTCAACCAAATTCGTGTGATCCTTCTTTTTGCCTTTCTTTGACGCATGATAATCAATTGATTTATGGCCAATCATGCCATAATTAGAGAATTTTCCCTTGAATTTCTTCTTAGGCTGAGTGTTTTCTTGTCCAGCTTTCTTTCGCTTCTTCGAGTTGTTGAAGTCGTCTTCTACAATGTTAGCTCCACTGATTGCAGAATTTTCTTTTGACCTCTTCTCTATGGCTTTATTGTCTTCCTCTATGCACTACCTCACAATGAAGTCTTTAAATGTCATCTCCTTTTATTTGTGTTTCAAATAATTTTTGAAGTCCTTCAACAAAGGTGACAACTTCTCTATTATTACAACAACTTGAAATGCCTCGTTCAAAACCAAACCTTCAACAAAGTCATGTGATTATTAAGAACATTTTTAACATGTTCAAATAAGGTATTCACTAAAATCATATCTTCATCAAAGAGACCTTGGATGATGACTTACAATTTCTGTACTTGAGAAACAACAATCTTGTTGTCAATCATTTTGTACCCAAGGAATCGTGCAACAAAGAACTTCTTAGTTCCCGCATCCTCAATCTTATATTTCTTTTTCAGCGCATTCCATAATTTATTAGATGTCTTCATTCCGTTGTAAATGTTGTATAATTCATCTTGGAGACCACTTGGGATATAATTCCTACATAGGAAATCAGAATGTTTCCATGCCTCTATTACAACAAACCGCTCCTTGTCCAAAGTTCTTCGGGCACTTCTGGAGTATCTTCTGATATAAACCTTTGAAGACATAAGGTTGTCAGATAGAAGAACATCTTTTGTTTCCACCGCTTAAAATCAATTCCAAAAAAAAATTTGGGTTTTTTCGCTAGCAGGTGGCACAGTTGTGTGACTGGTTGTAGCAACATTGGTTGTTGGCACACTTGTCACACCATCAACATAACTATCTGTAGTCATTTTACCAGTCAAAAAAGACAGTCAACTTTAGTATATCAAAATACTCATTACAAGTTTGTAGCAACTTTAAATAGTACTTGTTTCTAGTTTAACGATGAAGTTTTTATGTCTTTTAATCGTTAACTGAATGAGCTTTAACTTGTGATGAAGTTTTTATTTCTCCGAATCACTTGTTAAGTTCAAAAAGAGTAGAAAGAATAACGTTTTAATCTCCAGAAACCAAATAATACAGATTACGATAATTAATTCCTTAAGATTGTTGTCTTGGGTATACAATCTGTATGTTAGTTCAAACACTTCAACACAAGTTCAAAAGCAATTCAAGAACACTTATGAAGTTTTCAACACCTTCAACACAAGTTCAACATGCACTATCAAAGAAGTGTGTTATTTTAAACAAACAAGATGAAGTAGAAAAGCAGAACCAAGTCCTCCGAATTGATGGAGTGTCCTTAAGGAATTAATTTCCCTCAAGTACCCGAAGTTGCGGAATTTTTCCTCCCAGGATAAAATAGTTCACAATCAGAATGTAGCGGTACCTCAAACCTTATTATTTATTTGAACTCACTCAACGAGAGATGATCACACAGAGTTTTAGCAGCAAGAGAAATATTTTTCAGTGCAGAAATTTCGTACCAAACCTGTGGAAAAAGTGCAGGTTTCTATAGCCATGAAGTGCCCTTTCGGAAAGGAAGCAATGTTTCATCGAAAAGGTGTATCATTTCGGAATAGTCATGTCTGTCCATTCGAAATAGTGTGTCTTTTCTGAATAGACACAACCAACCGAACAGTCATCCCTTTTCCCGAAACAGTGTGTTCAGCATTTCTGCATGCATATTTATGGAGAAGGGAAAAAATATTGCACTTTTTTTCTTTGGATTTTTCCCAAGTTTCAATTCCGAAGCTGTAGCCAAAGTTAAAGTTGAGCGACGGCGCGAGACATCTCTTGGTTCTTGCCTCAATATCCACTTGAAGAAGTGTTACTCAATAAAAACACACTAAAGTTATTTTCTCCCTCCAATGTGGGAGATGTATACTTTACTTAATGAGCACATTTTCCCTCCATTTTCTATTCACACTAATTGAACCCAACTGAATAGAACTATAAAATCAAATTGTTAAAGTTCTAATTGCCTCATATATCCCTTATTTCCATTGTATTTAACAGGAGTGGACCACTAGAAGCTTAAAATAATGTCTATAGCTATGTACAAGTAATTGTGTATAGTACTTTATTCTTTCTTTCTACTCCAGAAAAAGCGTCTATTTCTTCTACTCAACTACTTACTTTTTTCCTAATCTAGTAAAATATGTTGAGCCGCCTGGTAGACATATATTTTATCTTTATACAACTATGAATCTTTGCCAAGTATTGAGTACTAATTCTTTTAAGAGAAACAAATAGCACCCTGCATTTGGCTACATGACGATTTCTAATGATTGTAAACCTTGAATTACTCCACCAATTATCATAAACTTGCGTTGGTATGATAAAATGTACAAGATACACTATAAAGTATGAAATTAGAAAATTTTTGAATGAAGATAAATTGCCTCCTCTATTCTATGTAAAGACAGTAAGAGTACAAGGCAATGCTAATCATTCTTGGTCAAAGAGGTGTCATGGATAATGGTTCTTTCAACTAGACCAAGTTGGGGAAGGTCATTATTATAAATTTTATTGAGGCATATCAGTTTTTTTCTTTCTTTCTTTCTATTTCATCACTTTTAATTTCTATTTTCTTTTTCCTTTCGAGGAAAAGACTCGAAAAAGTTAATAGACGTATATGATCGTTCAATAAAAAGGGAAAAAGACGAGAAAGCAATGGGTAGGAGTGGTGGTTACTTGTTTTCTTGCCTTGAAGAAGTATATCTCTTCCCCTTTATTTATTTGTCTTCTTGGAAGAGAGAAGAAGGCACAATATTTGGTTATTTTCACTTTTTTTGGTACAATAGCTTGGAAAAACGTAGGAAAACTAAAAATACTTTTTTCCTTTATCGTGTACATGATTTGAAAGATATCAACTTTCTCAAATTGATTATATATTTACATCTATGCCTAATTTCGTGCAATCATTTAAGGGTAGGAAGGCAACTTCTTGTTATGATCAATGTATGAATACCAGCTTATTTAATATTTTACCCTTTACTCCCTTTTAAATAACTTTCTAACCTTTTAAAAATAGTCCAAAATAAGTGTCCTTTTTTAAATATCAAGAAATTATCCTTTTTTAAATATCAAGAAAATAAGTGTCTAACTTACTCTTTCCATAATTTTTATTATGTGAACAACTTTTAAAAGATTTTTCAACTATTCTTTACATCTTTTAGGAATATAGAAATAGTATATTAAAGCGGGAGTATTTTTTTAATTCAAGGAGAAAATAATCCTTTTTGGAAGGAGTAACATTTAAATTATTACTTAGTTTAAAGTGTAATTTTCTAATTCATAATTGTCGAGATTATTCTTCTGTGAGATTCAATATAAGACGAGTAAACAAAGATTTCATGTTTGAGTCTCACCATTATCCATTATCAAAAGTTATTTTTACCTTTTTTCCATTTAAAAGAATAGGCCAGCGCGAAATGAGTTGTGTTGAAAGTATAGCAAAATAATTAAAATATACTCTTTTTAAAAATTAAATTTTTTTAATGAGATAGTCCACAAGATAATAAAAACATTAACTGCAACGTTTCTATTACTGCATTAGTCATGGGATTAATAACGGATGAAAGACATACTGCAATATTGCAATCCACTAAACGATCATAAATTATAAAGCATACAATGCTGTATGTCAAAGTAATTATAAGGAAGTTGAAAACGAAAAACTTATAGGTAATGAAATGCGGAGGAAGAGGGTGAAGATTTATGAATAAAAAGTCGCAAACAATTTCAGCCAAATTTTGTTACAAGTGGAAAGTAAAACATTTATTGCGAAACTACTCCTTGTGGAAATTTAGGAGGTTGCACAAAAACATCATCACATAAAACCTAATTTCTTGCATTAATTTCAGTACTAATAAGTAATTATCTTTTCATTGAAGTTTCCCATTGAAAATTGTTCTGTGGTTATTAACACAGATACTTTGATTGAATCAATGAGAAAAATAATAATAATACAAAAATTAAGAAGTTTCTCAGTGTTTCAGTATTTCGCACTATATATTTTTGCAATGAAATGGTTCAGAGGGAAAATCAATTGTCATAGCACTATTTTTCATTAAATGCACTCAGAAAAACATCTATTTCTAGCAGTCTTGAAGAAGTTGTCACAAAACATCATCACAGAAAACCTAATTTCTCATAGTGATTTAGGAATTGTCACAAAACATTATCACAGGAAATTTAATTTTCTGTAGTGGTTTAAGAAATTGTCAGAACACATCAACGTAAAAGATAATTTCTTTATTGATTTTAGGAGTTTGCCATAAAACATATATCCATTTACGTTAAAGAGCTGTCTAACCAAGTTATTGACGGTGCGTTAATGTTGGAAGTATCTTACGCACGAAAAAAAAACCCCAAAAATTTACAATTTGAGATACTTGATATTTTGAAAAGATGGTTTATCTTTTTTCATTTTGAGTACAAAATATTACAATTGGAAGACCATTCTTTTTCACACAGTAGAACTACAGTACAAAAGAAGAAATTCAAGTCTTTAGTATGTATTAATTTTAGGACAGGCAGAACCCATCGATACACCTAAACTTCGTACGATCTTTTACTTTGACACTTAAAGTAGATAGTGTCATTTTTGACACCTCAACTAGTATTCAAGTGTGTCATTTTGACACTTTTTGCTAAGTGATCATTGCGCGTGTGCTACAGGCATTTTGAGCGCTTTTGAGGGGTATTTTCATAATTTTTTCATCTTTCTTTCTCCACCTTCTTTACTCTTTCTCCCATGGCTTTCCACCATTTTTTCCCTTCAAGTTAGATTAGATACTCATTCTTAATATCCATAATTCTTCAGCTTCCATTTTTAAAAATGAACATCAACCAAGTTATGACTTAATACAGAATCTCTTAGAAACAAATCCATCATTTTCATAACATTTCTGGCAAGTGGCAAGTAATCTTTTAGTGTCATTGTTAAAAGGAATAATCAAAATGAAAACTCCATTATATTTTTAGAGTTGATTGAAGGACTCTTCTCAACTATATATGTCATCATTTTCATTTTGTGAAAAATTCTTCAGCTTTCAGTTTTGATTCTTCACTTTCTTCTTCATTGTACTTCTCTTTCATCTTATTCATCAAAAACTTCAATTGATTTTTTCAAAAGTGACTGTCTTCATCTTTAATTAATGAATTCTTTTTGTTCCCAGATTCCTTGTATCATCTTTATTCCCAGATTTCTTGTTTTAAAATTAATTAATGAGAGTGAAATTAATTTGTTCTCTGCATTGAAAATCATCTATCATCTTATCTTAACTTTGCATTAGGGAAGAAATGAAATTGTGTAAAATTCAGTATTGGAGAAGACGATATTCAAGATAGGAGACAGGGGAGGAAAGGGGGGTTGTTGCAGCAGGCGTTGTGGGGGGGGATGTGTGTGTGGGGGGGATGTGTGTGTGGGGAGGGGGGGGGGGGGTTCTACAGGTATTTTGGGGGTTGAGGGTTTGGAGAAGATGATTGGAGAGGTGGTGGGGAGGGAGGGGGGGAGGGGTGGGGGTGGGGAGGTGGGGGCATCATCAATTTAATTTAAGTTAAATTAAACTAATTATTTAATTTATAATTTTTTTAATTTAAATTAATTATTTAAAAATTATTCTAATAAGAAATGCCAAATGTCTTATTATTATAGTTCACTTTAAATATCATAGCGCATGTAGCGCACATACATCACATATTTTTGCTGATTGTCAAAAATGTGCCAAAATAACACACCAAAAAGCTAATTGAGGTGTCAAAAATAAACACCATTTATTTTAGGTGTCAAAGTGAAAGATCATGCAAAGTTTAGATGTTTGTCAATGGATTCCGCCTATTGGACATGACAAAATGACTTACATTTTATTGTTTTTAAAGATTTTATTGCCAAAAGTGGAGATTTAATTCAATTTATAAAAGGAATCCACATGATGTCAAGTGGAATCTAGCTGCAAATCATAATCAGGCATAATTTATAAAAACATTGGAGATTCTTTTTCTCTCTTTCCTTTCATAACGACAAGGATAAACGAGTAATCTTGAATATAATAAGACTTTAATTAGTCGCTAATGTTTGATAGTTGGAAAAGCTATTTTTTCACCCCAAATTGAATATTCTCTGTTTCCTTTTAAGTTTAATTTAATAACAAATTGCAGTTGCATCCCTTCTTGAGAAAGATTACTTGACCAAAATAGTTATGTTTTACACATTAGTGATATATATTATTGTTTACATTAATAAATACCAAATAATACTCACAAAAGAAAAGTGGTAGACTAGAGTCCAATTAGAACACACCCCCTATATCAAAATAAAAAAATACATCTAAAAGTAGTTTAGGTCTACCATTCAACTTATTTCGGATCATCGTTGTTAACAATTATTTATGATCTTAGATTCATTATGCCAACGGCGTGACCATAATTAGTTTGTTCTTACAATTTTATTTATTTGAATTGAATTTATCTTTTAGAGTGTGGGCGTGCCCATTTCTGTAGTGAAAAAAACAATATGTAATTAAGTAGATAGCTTGTTTGTTCATTTTTTGGTAGGCTAAAAGTGTATTTTTTTCTTAAAAAAAGAAGAAGAGGTATTTGACCCAGTTAGTGGGAGAGATAAGTGCTTTTGGCGAGTAATAGAAGCTGAAAAAAGTAAATTTTTCATAAAAGTATTTATTTAAAAGCATTTTTTACCCCCCCCCCCCCCCCCCAAAAAAAAGTTACACTTACAATCACTTTTCAAAAGCTTGGTCAACACCGAGTATGAAAAATAGTAATTAATATATTACCCTATCGCCATCGAAATACCCTATCACCGTAAAATTGCCTTCCATCACTGGTCATGACCGATTAGGCTACCAGTCAACCTAACAAGACATGGCCAAGTCTTTTCTTTAACGTCATTAGACAATTTCCCTCATTTATACCATCCAAATTCACCCAAATAAAAACCTACTATTTTACCTAATGATCCTATTCGTTTGCCTAATGGTGAGATAGATCAAACAAGGATAATCCAAGAAGCAGAAGAAAAAAAAGCAGAAAATACTAGGAAAATAAAGTATGCAAATTTTGTGAAGCGCAGTACTATGAATTCTCAATTATTGAATAACAAGGAGCAAGAAAGTGTGATTCCTATTAAGGAATTGACTTTCAACAATGGGATTCCTAGAGTGACTTGGATGGAAAAACGAGGCACAAAAGATGAAAATTAAATTTGATATGTTATTATTGATAAATTTTCATATGTTCGGCTAGAACTGGAAGATCTTAGAGTACAAAATCCCTAAGCAATGTAAAATTAAAGGAGATTGTAAGATTGGTTTGTAAATAGACATATGTTATTGAGTTTCAATCTCATGAAGCAGTTTGTAAATATGTTGCCAAAAAATACTTACTACAGATTGGACAAAGAGTGAATTGCACATCAGATGAGACCCTTAATTATGATTCTAAGTTCAAGATAGATGAAGAAACTATCCAAACCATGACTTAAATTTCCTTTCCTGATTTATTACTTGCCTTCTTTGTTTAGGAAACTCTCTTTTCATTAGCTAAAGTTGTGGGGAAGCATATACAGTTAGACATGGCCAATCATGTGCGAAATAGCACAAAGAGAAAAAATAGGCATAAAAAATCACATGCAATACATTAAGGATCAACAATCCATGCACACAAGTCAAACAACATTTATCTATAGAATCATACAACACACTAACAATGTCTTAGGTTTAGTCTAATGTGGTAGTAATAATGAAGTTTAACTATCTCAAGTTAATAATCAGGAAGGCGAAAACAACATCAAGAAGGACAATCATACATGTACAGATTTAAAGCTAAATTTATAGATAACATAAGAAATACCAAGAAAGATAATGTATACAATAGATACAGAATAATATGAAAAAGATACGACATCAGAATATGCTAGGACAACTTATCACGAGCCTTTGCAAATTAAAGATAATAGTGGTGATACACCGACATTGACTTGAGGAGAAAGATTCCTAACAGAAACTTCCTCAGGCAGTAATGCCCTTATGATAGAGCAGGCTGCCCCAATAGTCAAAGAGGTTACTATTCTATCAGAAGTTATTGCAATTTATAAAAAAATTTAACAATTAGTTCTCTTCCAGATATAAAAGTTGTAGAGGAGAAGGTGCAAAATAAAGCAACAAATCATACAGAGGCAAAGATAGAGGATAAAGAACAAGAACACAATTATAGTAAGGAAATACAGATACTAAATAAAGCTACTTTATCTCCAAAATTGACTGTACATGAAGGCAGATCAAAAAGTAAAGCAGATAATAAACCTACTAGGGTGAATCCTAGAAGATATGTTGAAACAAGTGGTAAATGAAGATGAAGTATTATTTTAAAATGTGAGATCTATAAGGACTCAAAATTCATTTCATAGAATTTAGATGTTGCACAAACACCATAAATTTTGTATTGTTGCTTTGATAAAGACATTTTTAGATACTAATCAAATTCATAAATATAAGAAGAGGAGAGGATTTCATATGTAAATCACAATCAAAATGAACAGATCTGGGTATTTGTTCAAGAACAAAATTATGTGGTGTTATTCTGACTCAGATTAACAACTGTCATTACAGTTATATTTTTAGAAATCTAATCAATAAAAGTTAGTTATAATAATGTATGTAAATTTGATGCTTAGAAAGAATTAGTTGATGAGATGTTATTTTTAACCTTTTCCACAACTAAAGCTTGCCTTGGTTGGTTGGAGGATATTTTAATAGCATCATGAGTGAGGAAGAAAATATTGATGATTTACTTGTATATCTACAAGAGTATGAAGATTTATCTTTTTGTATTAACTCTTGTGAACTTTTTGATATCCAATTCTAAGACATTCCTTTTACATGGTGGAATAGAAGGAGTGCTAGTAACTGTATTTTTAAAAGAACAGATATATTGGTGATAAATCAAACCTTTCTCAGTAAGAGGGAAAGTGTTGAATTGGAATATTTGGCTAGGACTGACTTGATCCTCTTCTACTTACTTGTGGAGATCAATCTATTGTATATTAAAGACCTTTTAGATTTCTTAATTTTTGGGTTGCTAAAGATGATTTTAAGGAGATTGTTGGGAACAGTTTTGTTTTAGCAGAAAATTCTAACATTTTTATCTCTTTGAAGAAGAAACTGAAAAACACAAAAACTACTATGTCAAAGTGGAGTGTGGAAAAGTTTTGGTGATATTTTCAAACAACTAAGTATTAAAGAAGAGATTGTGAGAATTAAAGAAAACCTTTTTGAAAAACACCCTACAACATCTAAAGAATGGTCTAGCAAAAGGCATAAGCTAATTTAAGGCAATACCTATGCTAAGAGGAAGAGTTTTGGAGGCAAAAAACATGAATACAATGATTCTTTGAAGGGGATAAGAACATTAATTTTTTCACTATCTGATAAATGAGAGAAGAAATGATTATCTATTAATAAAATTTTTAAAGGTGATGGACAATAGGTTGAAGGTAATGATCAGGTAGCTGTGGAAGCCATTACATTTTTTAAGACCATTTGCTAGAAATAATTTGAATAAAAAATTATCTTTATTGAAATATGTTCCAACATTGGTTACTAAAGATAACAATAGAACTATTAATGAAATTTTCAATAATTATAAAGTTAAAAGTGTGATTTTTTAAATGAAGGGAGATAACTCCAGTGGTCCAAATAAATTTACAGGATATTTTTATCAAAGTCGTTGGGACATTGTTGGGAAAGATGTTTACAAATTGGTTATTGCATTCTTTTGAAGGTTGTACTCTTTCCAAATCTATTACACATACTAATCTGGTATTAATACCTAAAAACAAAAAAAGTGTAGTCCTTACAATAATTTGAAGAGAACACTAAATTAGAAATGATGAGGCTAACCTAGTCTATGCTGAGGCTAAAAGATTTGAAAAGGATAATAACTTAGTAGCAGAGGTGCTGGCTCTAAAACATGGTTTGAAATATTGCTTGAATTAGAGTTACTTTTCATTAATTTTAGAGACTAATTCTTAATCTTTGAAGAAAGTATTAGATGGGATATGGAAAGTACTATGGTGTATCTCTATGGAGATTAGGAGAATCAAGAAATTAATGGAGAATAAAGGGGTGAAGGTAGAGCATGTATATGGAGAAGACAAGTGGTAGATTTTTTAGATAACCAAATTTTCCTTTTTGTAGGTACAACATAATTATTTACTCATCTTTATAGGACGTACTAATAGAGGCAAAAGTGTTATTAAATATGGATAAAAGACAAAATCTTAAACTCAAAATTAGAGAAGCCCAGAACATGACATTTAACATTACAAGGATCATCAACAATAAAAATTATACAATATAAGAAAGTAGCTACAAAATACATACCACAAGAATGATGTAGCATATAGAAGTAGATAGAGATTCAAGCTCATAGTGATGTACTTATTTATCAAAAATCAAGAAGCGAAGGCTATAGATCAAGCATTTACCTAGATCTATCTCTGAGTATGATAAAGAAAAAGAAATAAAGATTGAAAAGAGATAATAAAGTTTAGTTACATCATTGAAGATCTTTTGCTCTATTTAATGATATTAGCTTAGATTCAACCTATAGGAAAATAAAATTGACAGTGATGAGCTAGACTTATCTGATCTGCTCATTTTGAGTTGAAGAAGAATTCATTAGGTTTGTTCTCATGAAATTTGTGAAAATTTTAAATTCTTAGTATGAAAACAATCCGAGATCAAAGAGGTTTATAATTGAGAAGGATTATACAATAGGTTTACTCCTTTTATATCTTCAGTAGTGAATCACTGAGTTTTGATTTTTGAATATTGAGGAAGATGAAGTGAACTTTCAAATTTCAAACCCTTCATTTTTCTTTTGCTTTTTATTTATGTTTAGCTTATCTATTTTTTATTAATTGAGTAGTTTATGGACTTTCCTAGACATATTTTTTGATATAATAAATGACCCATGTCATTGTTCTTAATTTTATTAAATTATAAAACTTGATCAAACATTAACTGTTACTCAGACTATTTTGCCAAACACAAATTGTTTCTCACATGAGGTATTGATATTCCACACATCGTACTAACTCACATGATTTATGCTTGATTTTTGCCTCTATGATAAAATGAGTTACTTTACATGTTTCTCCCGCTGAGTTATTTGACTACAAAAGCCGTAAACTAAGTACACAATATTTTACATATATATCACTCGACTAACAAAGGTGAAAAACAAAGGCATGTGCATCTACAGAGTCTGTCTCCAAATTAACTATACATTATGAGCCTTAACAAAATTTATATTACAAGAGTTTCAAGCCATGAACTAACTCTAGTCCCTAAAGTAATACCTGCCATATTGTTTGTTCCCTTTACAAGTTAAATTTAGTCTAAAAATAAATTTTCAATCCAATTTGTCACAACAGATTGGTCCTAGAAACACTAAAAAGGTACAATTTGATAGTCAATCCTAATACAAGAACTCTACACCTAACTTTACTAAGATTTATAATCTTGAAATATGTTCTTTAATTTTGTCCCTAGTATTATGATGCACTCAAATAATAAGTCAAACTCATTTGTGAAAGCTCTTGCATCTTCTTCTTGAGTTATGCCTTTTGTCGTGATATAAGTGCATTACCTACTTCTGTAGAAGAGTTGTCTACTCTATAGATGAGTTGTTTACTTATACACTTAGTCATAGAGGTGTAGTCATTTATAAACTTCATGTAAATTTAAAACTTTCTTGACACATGTTTAAGTTGAAGATTGCTTTTTCACTCTATCATATATCTATTACCTCTTAATCTATAACCTCGCTAGAGTCCTCCTTGATAAGCCTGCAACTCTATTTAGAGTTCCTGTCTAAATTGACATTCCGCTTATTCAATAGCCCTTCTTTACTTCAACTATTGTTGGAATATGCTATTGAGCACCTGTTTTTTCACCTATTCCTCATTATTATCAGTCTAGCCTAATATACTTTTATCTATCATCAAAATTTTAGAAGGCCCAATATATATATATTTTTTTGATAATAACAAATTTACATATCATATTTTTGTTAAAATAGCACTTGTTTATTGCATTGTACACATAAAACCTAAGATTATACATGAGTGAAACACTTGGATGAACCAAGTTAGTTGATTGAGTTATTAATGATATAAGACTTATATCTTTCCCCTTTTGATATCATCAAAAACCCATTCAAAAAACACATGAATTACAACCTAAACACAAGTATTTCACTCTAATTCCACTGGGATATAACAAATATAACCACAATGAAGTTACATTCTCTTTAGAAAAGAAATAGCTAGTACATAGATTGAGAAGTAGATGGAAAAAGATTTCATTTAGATAAACACCATACTAAAAACAAACTACTATAAGCAGGTTAAACAAAAGTGACTAAACCAAAAGTCATAATAAATGTTTGGATAAGGAAATGATTAACAACTAATGGAGAATCAGGCTCAAAGATTAGAAGAGAAATGAGAGATATATTGCAAGTGTGAGGGGGCCTATGAATACTAGCACAATTAAAAGAAACAACCCTTGTTAAAGTAATAGGTAGAACAACATGTGTCAACCCTTCAGTGCATCAAAAAAATTTGCAAATCCTAGTTGTGTGTAGAGAAAGTGCACACACGAGGTCAATTCAGATAGAGTAGGTCCCAAAATTGTTTTCCCCTTTATTGTCATTGAATTAAATAGGTAAAATATTTTTAACTATAAATTCCCTAAAGTCTTACCCCTCACATTATTCCTTGACACCATCAATACATTCTCTAATATACCAAGATTAGTAACCCTATGGAAATTACACTTACCCTAGCCATCTGGTTTATATTTATAATTTGTCCATCATCATCAATAATATAAATTTTGTCCACTAACTATAGACTATAGACGACTGACTTATACCATAAAATTAACTATGTATGCAATACCTACTTCATTAATTACAATTAGATCTATAATGAGAGTAGGAACCACAGAGGTTAAGAAGCTCATGTACACAATCTCTTATTCTCCTAAAGTGTCATTTAGATGTCATTATGCAATAAGGGATATAGAGGACGATGGATTAGTTAGAGTTTGGGTGGTTAGGTCATTGATGGATATGTGGATGGGTGAGGCTGAGGTTGATGGATATTTGCTAGAAAAATATTTGGATGCAAATGTTGGAGAAGAGGATTTCATAAAATTGCTGAGGCTGAGATAATTAAGGATTGGGGTAAAATTAGAAGAAAAGTATGTTAGAAAGCATGGTTGAATGGAGTGTATCTCGAAGATTAAGGTCATGCAGGAAAATAAGAGACTCGTGATAGGATAAGTAGTTACCTTTTTTAAAAGATGGAGGCTCTTTAGTTTTTGGCAGTTTTTTGTGAGAGCTGAATTCTTAATTAATTTATTTTTCATAGAAAGAAATTGTAGAGTGGGAAAAGAGAAGAGTTGAAGTTATTATTTTAGTGCCTTCATAATAGTAATTTATCAAAGATGGGTGCATACCTACTAAATAAATAGCATTCGTGCATATATCTTTGATACTTATCAACTCAAATACGTAGTTCAATGCATCCTCTATTTTAATCTATGTTAATATAATGAAAACATTATGGTGTAGGGACATAACTAAATGTATAAGACTAGATAAAATAAAGTTTGATCTATATGTCAATGCTATTCTTAAATTAGATGTTCCTATTAGCCATTGAGGGATACATATGCAATCTTAGTTATTTAAAGTTCTAACCTATTTATTTGAAAGTGATCTCTACATAGTATTTTTTTGAATATCAAAAATGTTCTTCAGCATAAAACAAGATTGAAATATGAAATTATTCCACATTGTCTCTAAGAAAGTGGTATCTTATATCGATATGCTTAGTCCTATTATGTTGAAAAGGATATTTTGTAATAATAACAGTACTAATGTTTTCATAAAAGATTAAAATCATCCCAAATATAAATCAAAATCTCTCAATTGTTTTTAATCATTTTTTGATCCACAATAATTAAGCATAGAAGAACCATCAACCACATACTCTTATTCACCCATAGATACATCCATAATGTTCAGTTTCTTGATTTCCTAAAGTATCAATACATGATCCAAGAAAATGTTTCATACTTGTGGTGCTTTTGTTCAATCAAATAACCTTCATAAATAGCATCAACATATCCTATCTAAATGGTTTTGGACCCAAATTAATAGTCTAGCCAACTCAGAAGTCATCTTTCAAAATTAATGGAACTGTTAAAATTCTATTTCAAGCTTATCTTCAATGGATGTTTACCTTAGTCAACCATATCCGACTTCTAGCCTTTCGAAAAGAAAAACTTTCATAATTCTCAGTCAATCACCTCGAGAACTAAGTCAGCCACTCCTACATATTAAACATATAATAAAGTAAATATGAAAGAGGGTAAAATAGTTAAAATCCTAAGAAAAATATAAAAATCATGACGGTTCTTACATAGAAAGAGTTTGGAGTCCCCATGGAAATCAGAGAACTTTAATTTAATCATTTCTTCTCCATATTTATTTATTTTTGTATTTTTCTTTGGATAATTTATAGTAAGTTCTCATGTCTTTGTGGAGATATCTCATTTAAAATTATGGTATCTTTATAATTGTTATGTATGAACTTAAATTGATTTGTTACAATATTTATCATCGTACTACAACTTGTGTGGTTTTTTACTCTTTTTGGTCATATTATAGGATTTCTTGTTTACCAGTCTAAAACTATCTGTAGGTAGTCTGCACAGGTAAGAAGTGAGCCGACTTAGTTATCCTATCCACATTGATCCAAATTAAATCATATTGATTGTGAGCCGTAAAATACCCATAACAAATTATTTAGGACATATCA
The DNA here is from genome assembly GCA_030864215.1 of Capsicum pubescens. Classification (NCBI taxonomy): domain Eukaryota; kingdom Viridiplantae; phylum Streptophyta; class Magnoliopsida; order Solanales; family Solanaceae; genus Capsicum; species Capsicum pubescens. The sequence continues at coordinate 119,994,037 of CM061541.1, forward strand.
ACCATGCTAAAATTTCTCCTAGAAAGAGAATTCATAATACTTCAAGGTAAAGTATTTTCAGATGAAAATATATCGTTGTATGTGTTAATGATAATTTGTAAGACATGATGTTATGTTTAGTGATGTTGTGCTTGTTGGAGGATGGTAAAGTGATTTAGTTTCCTATAAGAAATAAGACAAAAAGTAAAGAAATATGTATTTTAGTAATTGTCACGTTGGGGTAGTTCTACAATGTCCTAAGCTCTTTAATTGTTTTATAAAATAAGGATAGTTCTATTATTCCCCAAACTACCATTTAAAGGGTGTTGCAATGGTAGGATTGCCACTACAACAATACTACTATAGTATTCAATGCCCTATAGTAGGGGTACTAGTAGAGTGGTAATAGCTATAGTAGTGAACCATATGTGGCCACACCAACACTGATGTAGCAGGAAAAAGATCGCTACAGTGGGGGACAGATAAAATAAATCACTTAGGTCCATTTCTCTTTGAGTTTTATTTCACAAAACTCAAATGTTTCATTCTAAGACTATTGAGAGGTGATTCCTGCCGGTTGGAGAGATTTTTTTCATTGAAGTAAGTTGATTCATTCGTCTAATCACCTTGTAATCCATTCCTATTGTAAAATCCTTAGAATGGGCATTAATGGTGGAAACTTGAGTTAGAGCCCTAAATTTAAAATTGTGAGGAAAAATACTATAGGTAGATGTAAAATCATCAAGAATTTATTCTAGGCTATTAATTAACACTTTCTAGTGTAGAATTATTACTCTTGAATATAAATTATGGGAATTAGGGACAATTAGAAGGCTGAGAAACCCTTTTCTAAGGTTATAACTATGAATAGGGTAAAATATAATGGGCTTAAATCTCCAAAGAGGTTAATTAAAGAGTAAATGATTTATTACTCTTATAGGTGTTTATTTTCAACTGTGAAAAAGTTGAGGCACTGATGAAAGCCAAAGCTCTTTAGAATTAGCTTGGATTTTGGATTCTTCGATTGAGGTTTATTGTGATTTTACATAGAGTTAGACTTAATTTAGTTCCTTATATATTTATTAATTAAATGGAATGTTGAATGGTCTTGACATACTTGTGTTTGATGATTGTTGGTTTATTAAGTGCAGAATGTGTTCTATTGATTCAGACGCGACCTCATCTCTAGATCTTCCAGTTGATTCGATCCAAGGGTGCGCTTCTTACATCTTAAGATGCCATAAATCCTTACAATTGCTATTGTCATTCTTTTGGAAATTAGAGATATTTATTTTAGTTGTTTTATGAGATATTCTTAGATGGTTATGGTTTAATGTCTTTGTGCAATGCCTTTTAGGTCTTGGTGATGAAATAGATAGTGTTTTTTTGAATTTAGTATTTAGCTTTGAAATATATATATAAATTTGAGATTTATTTATAATCTATCTTAATATATTAATTATATGAGTTAAATGCTTGGGTTAGATGGTTCTTTCATTGGAGGATTAGTGTAGGTGTGACACACGATATTTGGGTTGTGACAAAGTTGAAATCAGGGTCCTAGGTTTATTGATCTCATTTTACAAAGATATGTCCAGTAGAGTCTTGTAGAATGGTACATAGATATTTTTATGTTTCTTTGAGAGACTATAGGGCACTAGTAAAGCTCAATTGTTTCTTTCTTTTATGGTATTACTTAATTCCAATTGGTATCTGGTGATCCAAATTAGTATCTAACCTCTTCCACTCTTTATCTCATAGATGGTGAAAACATGTGCAGGCAAAGCAAGTGTAGGGGACACCTAAACTAAACTATAGGTTTGGAGTTCATGGTAGAGAGTAAGTGGGACAAAGAGGAGGAGAAAGATATAGACGACGAAGAGTAGTTCCTTCTAGGGGAAAAGCTCAAGAAACCACTGAACTGGCTATGAAAAGTACTAAATCCCTACTCCTTACTATAGGATATTCATAAGGTGACACTAGTTTATAGAGATATAATACCAACTCTAGTTTATTAGATGTAGTTTAACAGGTCTTGAGTTTTTTGAGTGGATTAGCAGGGATCGAGACTACACCTATAATTTCCATAGTAGAGTATCTATTAGTACATCATACTTTAGACATGGCTTGCTAGATGGATAAGGCATCAAGACAAGGATCTTCTTGAGGTGGGCAGTATGTTTGTCAATGATTGAGGATTAACAAAATTTGTTCTTTAAATTAATAAAAATAAAACCTTTGGTCTTCTATGGTTTTGAGTTTGAGGATGTGTACTAGTTCATCACTAACTATCGCGAGAGACTCTATAAGATGGGAGTAGTTGAGTGATACAGGTGGAGTTTGTTACATTTCGATTGCATGGGGATATGAATTTATGGTGGATAGCCTATATGGAATATAAATCAGTTGGATCACCTCTAATAATATGGAATCTGTTAAATTCTATCTTCTTAGAGTAGTATGTTTCCTATACTTTAAGGGAGAAGAGTAGGGATGAGCTTACTAGTTTAGAATAGAGAATCAGTTATAGCTTATGAGGCTTAGTTCAATTCAATTTCTTGATATTTTTTAAATTTATTACATACTAGGGAGAAAAGGATTCAGATATTTGTTAAGAGGCTGAACATCAGACTTCTACTTTCTTCACTACAGATAGTGTCTTGTTAGAAGACTTTTTAGGAGGTGTCAAGTTTGTTAAGAATGTTGAGGGAGTAAAATAGAGAAAAATGCATAGATAGCAGTGAAAAAGTCATGGAAAAGGGGAAACTATGATGATTAATTCTCTAGGAGTAAGAGTTTTTACGGGTAGTATAAACGCCCTGTCCAGTTAGCTATACAGGTATTTTTTAGGTTTCATCAAGGACAACATCTCCTTTCAAATTTTGGTACATTTCTTACTTAATTTGATCCACCTGAGAGACCTATCTTAGACAAAACTTGCTATGAGCATGGTGAAGTCAACCATATTTAGAGTAATTTTCATAGATATGGATAGACTGACCAGTCAGGCCAACAACAAGTCCCCAAGATTCAAAAACAACATATAAAAGAGGTGGTGTTAATAGCATAGGTCCTCCTTAGGGTAGGAAAAATGGACACATAGTTGTCATAGGTGGAAACCAACCCAAAAAAAGTGGTGGGTATGCTGATATAAATAGTACTCAACCCTACAGAGGTGGTGCACATGTGGCTGGGTAGGCTTATTTATAATTATTTTCTAGGTAGGCTGAGGTAGAGGTATCAAATGTAGTGATCACATGCATTATTATTGTCTATGACCATATGGATACGGTTTTATATGGTCGTGGTTTTATTTTCTCCTATGTGTCTAGTTGTTTTATTGTGGGATCGGACATGGGGTGTAATTTACTTAATGCTCTTGCTCATGTTTCCATCCATGTTAGTGATTTTGTGGTTGCTGAAAGGGTTTATTGTTCTTGTCCTATTAGTTTTATGGTTTTTAGAACATGGTTAGATTTATTGATTTTGGGCCTGGTTTATTTTTATATTATTCTAGGATGAGTTGGTGTAACACCCTGCATTTTTGGGCTAGTCTTTGAACCATCGCTCCTACGTGTATAAGCTATAATCCAAATGGTTCCCATGTGAATGTAAGTTTCATGATCTTTATCCTCGTGGTTGATGTGCTTTCGAGGTAAAAAATGTTCATAAGAATCACTTAGAACAAAGTTGAGCTAAGACCCTTTTGTTCGTCCATAGTTTAGTATTTGATTCTACAAGGGTCGACTTTGAACATGTATAAATTTTATATATGTAGAATTTCGAAGCTCAAGACCCACAAAATTCTAGATAATTGAGTCAGATTCCCAATGATACCAATTTTGCCTTAATCCAATACCCGAGTGAAAAGTTATGATATTTTTTGTGTGAGGCAGTAAGCCAACGCGATTTGGGTACTGCGCATCGGTCTCCCCAATGTGATGAGAAACGCCATGTGTTGCTGTCCCCAATGTGATAGCCGATATGATACAGAGCTATTTCACACGCTGCTTTAGTTCCTAAAGAGTCTAGGGTCACTTTGGTGAATTCCCTCACCCAAAATCGTCTATAACACACATAATTTAATCCCCCAAAAATATAAGATACATTATTATTCATATTTTTCTCTCCAAGAAAACCCTATCCCCCTCAAGAACACTAAGAACTTCATCAATTTCTTCAAGAAAAGTAAGAACCTAAGCTTCCTCATTCAAGAACTTTAAGAAAAAACTTCAAGAACACCATTAGAGATTAAAAGTTCAAGTTTTTACATCCAATTAATTGAATAAGGTATGTGGGAGTTGATCCATGGGCCCCCTTTCACTCATGGAGCCCAAAACCCGCTTTCAAGTTCAAAGTTTTCATCTTTACATGTTAATATGAATTATATCCATGAAATTTCATGAATTTTAAGTATGTATCATATTTACAAATGTTTTTCGTTGAAATTGCCTTTATATGTTCTAATGGTGATTCTCACATGTTAAATCCTTAACGCATATTTCTAATATTTAAATTTATGTGATTCTCATGGTTTAACTACTCCCATGTTGTAACTCATGATCCCCATGTGGTTGATTTCAAGTTTTGAGTATATGTGTTTTCAAGTGGAATGAGCCAATACATATTTTGAAGGTTACGATCTTCATATCAAATCCCTAAGTTTTGAATTGATTCGTATAACCATGATATTTTTGTATGCTTGCTCATTCCCATGCATAAATTTATGGTCCTCATGTGTTTGATGAAATGCCTAAGTGTTGAATATTGAATAATGATTTCCTTCTATGGTTTCAAAGTTTTCATGTGGTCCTATTGTTATCGTTATCGAGTCCTGGGGGTTATGAATATCGAAATTTCAACTGTTTACCCAGTTTTCAGTATCTATGGAATGATTTCAGTTATACCAGGAGTAATATTATTCTGTCAGTAACATGCTCAGTTAAACTCCATCTAGTTTCAGTTCCATTATCTGTTTATATATTAATAATTACCTCAGAATCCGTATGTACTATTATTTTCAGAATACCAAGACCTGAGCTTATTAGTTGTTAGTTTTTAGTGCATACACCAGTTAGAATTTCAATGTCATCTTAGTTGGGATTAGGATTTAGCACTAAGAAAATGTAGGGATGGCGACTTCCTCGTCAGTTAGGTAGAGCCGTTAATAGCAGTCCCTGAATTATAGAATTACGTAACCAGCATAGGATATGAGGATTCACCTATCTGTTTTTGCTTGACTTCCTCTCAAGGGTCACCCGTCAGCTTAGGATTGACACCCTGGTCCTTCGGGACATCAGTTTAGTCCACACAGCTAATATTAGAACCCGTGGCACAATACTGACACCCTTCCAACTGGGCTTACAGGTTGGACCCTAATTAGCTCTTATTGGGGTATGTTGGTTAGATGATACCTCCCATAGTCTCATTATAGTATTCAGTATATTCTCAATTTAGGTTTCCTTGACCATAGCATACAAACTCTCAGTTATTTAGTTATTAAATATTAGTATTTCAGTTTACAGATTATTTTAGGAATATTCTTGTGCTTGGTCTTGCATTCTTAAATAATACAGTTTTCATGCATTCATGTTCAGTTATCTCATATTGTTCAGTTAGTTCTTATCTCATATACATAGTACTCCATAATTTTAGTCCAGTTAGTTAGACTAAGAACAATCTAGTCTTACTTAACCAGTATTCCTCTATCAATTATTCAGTTAATCAAATAATCTTAGTATATGTTACGTTTGGTTTTGTATGTTTATGCTTTCATGCTCAGTATAATTGTATATTCAGATCCTCGAGTTATATTAGTTTCCATCACGTAGTTTCAGACCCAGTATTCATATAGTATTCGTGTTTTATCGTATCCCAGCTTCAGTTCTACTTATTCTACCAAAGTAATGATTTTAAGAAACTAGGTGTGGTGATTCACCATCTTATCTGATTATGTTTGTTACTCATGTTTTAAGATGTGTTCAGATTTCAATTTATTATAGCCTATTGGCGAGTCTACTCACACTTAGCATGCAATGCTTTAAGATTATATATATATACATATGAAATCAGTTTTACTTATTACATTCATCCCCTCTTACTCATTACATTCCAGAAGTACTGATCCATATATACGTCTGTATGGCTATATTGTTTCATAATGTAGGTACCAGTTATAGCCTACATATCATGATAAAACAGTTGCAGATTTCAGTCAGCAGGTGATGAGTTCTCCTACTTCAAGGACTTTAATTAGATGTTGTTCACTTACTTTACTTTCTTACTCAGATGTATTGATTAGTGGTAGTTGGAGGTGCATCCTAGCTATCTATAGTCAGTATAGTAGAGTCTTCATATATGTCAGTCAGAGTCATTCATGTAATTTTAGTTCTTTTCTCAGTGTTACCATATTATAAACTTTATCAACATCGTATATATTCAGTTTATTCCTTGATGATGTTTCTGCATAGTAAACTTAGTTATTTTATACATATTTAAATAAGTTGCTCAATAGTATTCCAGTTCATGGGTTAGCTTAGGAATCACTTGTGGTTCCGAGCATCGTGTGGTTTAAAGGGTGTATTTTTGGGGCATTTCAAACTTGGTATCAGAGCCTAAGGTTCAAGTGTCCTAGGGTGTCTATGAAGCCATGTCTAGTAGAGTCTTGCAGAATGGTACAGAGACGTCTGCACTTTTCTTCAAAAGGTTACAAGGCATTTAGGAAATATTTCCCTTTTTTCAAGTCTCAAATCATGCTATAGAATAGTTCTTGAAGAAACTTATGTAGATTCTCATCTTTCTCTATTCATGCCAGCTCTGCATTATTTTTGAGGTAACAAAAATAGTCAAGCTCAAATCCCTATAGATATAGCTTTCTCAGATAGTCCTCGCATCCAATTATGGGATTATATGTAGACTCTCAAGTAACCTATCAATGCTTTTAAGTTCTGATTTTTAAAGGACTTCATTCATGTTTATGAAAAATTATGTATTAAGATAAAATCATATGTGCTTTCAGATCCCTTTTCAAAATCCTATGCCAGCCTGTGATCTTGCGTTAGAAACATGAACCCAGAAGTTTAGCAGTAGTAGAGTTGGGATAGTGTTATCTGGATTGAGTAGATTATGTATTCATGGGGCTAGTTGTACGAAAGGTGAATCAGTAGGCTTGAATTTGTGTATGCAAGAATTTAAGGTTGTTGATCCGAATTTAAGTATGATGATATGTGTCTGATATATAGGTGTACCCAAGGTGATTTAGGATTGTATTATTTCTTAGTTTTAACAACGTATGTATGCTTGGATAGTACTTTTGTATTGATAAGTGTGAATGAGGCTATGTAGTATATAATGTTCTTACCAACTAAGTTATGGGGTTTTAGAAAGTTAGGAGTTATATCTCAGAAGAAAGTATTAGCAGTGGGTTTTATACTTTCATATGCAGTCTTTCAAGGTGAGTTTATTATTCATATGTATTGATATATCTCGGTCTCTAGAGTAGAGTGACTGTAGTTTAGTTTAAAGTTATTAAAAGGGATCCACAGACTTAGAATGATGGAATAAAGCTAAGAGGGAGATGATAGAAAAAGAGAGAAAGTCAGGCTTTCAAATTCTAGTAGTGATGCTAGTGTGTTATAGAACATCAGTAAGGGAGGATGATTCCCAACCCATTCTTATTTTAGTGTTGTATTTTAGTCATCACAATATCAACTTATGCCTTACGTGTCAGCTTCATGATTATAGTTTGTGTTCATACACTTTCCATAGAATCATGTACACTTTCAGTCCCTAGTATAAGGATTTCCAGTTGCTCAACAGTACGAGCCATGTTCCATGAAATAATGAACTCCGAACCCAGGTCATGCAGCTCATGACTAATGTACTCATGCTTTACAGTATGTTCAATTTTAGGTGCTCATGCTACGCCACTAATGATCAGTGAAATTCAGTTTATTGCCATGTATGCCCTTAGTTAAGATCTCTTTAATAAATCCCTAATGTTAATATTCTATTTCTCAAGCCTCAGTAAAGTATCAAGTTATGCATAGTACCCCTTCATTTTTTATGTCCTCATGTTCTAACCTTTCAGTGACCTTTTCTTATGTCAAGATAGTGATGATGAACATTTGTTTAGATGTGAGAGAGAAAATGCTTCTTGTTGACTAAATATTTTTATATGCTTGTTTGATCTAAGGTTATGCGTGTGAAGTAAGATTGAGGCTAATTTTTTGAGATATGTCATGGTTAGTTGAAATTTTATGTGTGATTTTCTTAAGAATAGTGCATGAAAGTTGTTCTTGATAGAGGATTGGAGGATATGATAAATGTGCTTTTATGGGTATTTGTTTAGAAGTGCATATATGGTTATAAATATAGGCTTGAATATCATGTTTGTGTATATCTGGATGAATGCATTACACGTCTAGTAGGAGGTTAAATATAGTTGTTGTACTGGTAATAAGAATTACTCTTGAGATAAGAAGTTATAAAAATGAAGGGTGTATAAAATTCATGGTGCAGACTAGTATTACAGTGTTATGTGTGCACTTTGCGGATTCAGGTAGGCTTGGACATAGTGAGAGAATTTAGTTTAGCACAGACTATAGTAGATAGAGAATCAGTTCCCATGTGAATATTTTAAGTGCCTCAAGTAAAGTGCAGTTTGAAGTGGAATGTATAGTTGAGTATAAACTTTCAGTATAAGTTTGTTTGTATATCCAGCAATCTAGTCTAATAGTGAGACAGATAAGTTACTATGGTTTTCCATCTTTCCTATTCATGAGATAATTCACGTCCATGCAAATTTCAAATTTAGCTCAGTTCATGCATATGCATTAGTTTCAGATTCTAGATATTCAGTCATGATTCAGTCTGTAAGTGTCCCGTACATCATCTCAGTCTTTCTTTAGTATTTCAGCCAAGTCAGTATCATTCAGGGGATGAACGATCCCAAGGGTGAGATGTATTGTAATAACCTGAGTATTCATGTCCTAAGTCTTTGATCTTTCCTTCACGAAACAAGATCCAGCTTGAAGTAATGGTTACTCATTAGTTGACTCTCTCATTTTTATCTCAGCCTTGTAGCCATTCTCATGTCATTGCATGTATTCATGAAATCAATTCATTTCATGTGTCATTCTCAGGATTAGTTAGGCAGTCATATTCCAAGTCATTCATGTTCAGAATATGATCTGAGTTACCTTTGTACAGTACTCTCAGTCTAACCATTCTCATTCGATGACGAATGATCCCAAGGGGGAGATAATGTAAGACCCTGCATTTTCAGGCTAGACTTTGAACCTTCTCTCCTACGTGTATAATCTATAATTCAAATGGTTCCCATATGAATGTAAGTTTCATGATCTTTATCCTCGTGTTTGATATGCTTTTGAGGTGAAAATGTTCATAAGAACCACTTAGAACAAAGTTGAGCTAAGAGCCTTTGATTCGTCCAAAGTTTAGTATTTGATTCTACAGGGGACGACTTTGAAAGTGTAAAACTTTTTATATGCATAGAATTTTTCTATTCAAGACCCACCAAATTGTATATGATTTAGTTAGATTTCCAACGATACCAATTTTGTCTTAATCCAATACCCGAGTGACAAGTTATGACATTTTTCGTGTGAGGCAGTAAGCCGGCGTGATTGGGGCGTGGCGTGCCGGTCTCTCGACGCAATGAGTGACGCAACATGTTGCTGTCCCCAATGCGATACAGAGGTATTTCACACGCTTTTTTAGTTCCTAAAGGGTCTAGGGTTACTTTGGTCAATTTCCCTCACCCAAAACCGTCCATAACACATAATTTAAGCCCCCAAAAGCATTAGATACATTATTATTCATCCTTTTCTCTCCAAAAAACCCTACCCCACTCAAGATTTCCAAGAACTTCATCAATTTCTTCAAGAAAAGCAAGAACCCAAGCTTACTAATTCAAGAACTTCAAGAAGAAGCTTCAAGATCACTATTAGAGATTAAAAGTTCAAACTTTTACATCTAATTAATCAAATAAGGTATGTGGGAGTTTATCCATGGGTCTCCTTTCATCTATGGATCCCAAAACCTTCTTTCAAGTTCAAAGTTATAATCTTTACATGTTAATATGAATTATATCCATGAAATTTCATGAATTTCGAGTATGTATCATGTTTACTAATGGTTTTCGTTGAAATTTCCTTTATATGTTCAAATGGTGATTCTCACATGTTAAATCCTCAACCCATGTTTCTAATATTGAAATTGATTTGATTCTCATGGTTTAACTACTCCCATGTTTTAACTCATGATCCCCATGTGGTTGATTTTAAGTTTTGAGTAGATGTGTTTTCAAATGGAATGAGCCAATACATATTTTCAAGGTTATGATCTTCATATCAAATCCCTAAGTTGTGAATTGATTCGTGAAACCGTGATATGTTTGTATGCTTGCTCATTTACATGCACAAGTTTATGGTCCCATGTGTTTGATGAAATGCCTAAGTGTTGCTCAATTAGAATACCATGAGCTAAGCTTATTAGTTATTAGTTTTTAGTACATGCACCAGTTAGCATTTCAGTGTCAGTTCAGTTAGGAGTAGGATTTAGCACTGAGCGAACGTAGGGATGACGACTTCCCCATCAATTAGGAAGAGCCGTTAGTAGTAGTCCCTGTATTCCCAAACTACATAACCAGCGTAGGATATGAGGATTCACTTATCTGTTTAGGCTTGAATTCCTCTCATGGGTCGCCCGTCATCTTAGGTTTGACACCCTGTCTTCGGGACATCATTTTAGTGGATCCACATAGCCTGTGTTTGTACTCGTGGCACGGTACTGACACCCTTCCAACTGGGGTTACAAGTTGGACTCCAATTAGCTCATATTGGGGCATAGTGGTTAGATGATACCTCCCATAGTCTCAGTATAGTATTTGATTTATTCTCAGTTTAGGTTTGCTTGACCATATCATACAAACTCTCAGGTATTCAGTTGTCAAATTTCAGTATTTCAGTTTACAAATTATTTCAGGAATATGCTTACGGTTGGTCTTGTATTCTCAGATAATACAATTTTCTTGAATTCATGTTCAGTTATCTCATGTTGTTCAGTTAGTCCATATCTCATATGCGTAGTACTCCATAATTTTTGTCTAGTTATTCAGACTAAGAACAACCTAGTCTTACATAACCATATATTTAGCTACTAGTCATTTAGTTAATTAGATAATCTTAGTATATGTTACGTTTGGTTCTGTATGTTTATGCATTCATGTTTAGTATAATTGTATATTCAGGTCCTTGAGTTATGTTAGTTTCCATCACGTAGTTTCAGACCCAGTATTCATTCAGTATCCATTTTTACCGTATCCCAATTTCAGTTTTACTTATTCTACAAAAGTAATGATTTTAAGAAACTAAGTGTGGTGATTCACCATCTTATCAGATTATGTTTGTTACTCATGTTTTAAAATGTGTTCAGATTTTAATTTATTCCAGCTTATTGGCAAGTTTACTCACACTTAGCATGCAATGCATTAAGATTATATATATATGAAATCAGTTTTATTTATTGCATTCGTAGACTCTTACTCAGTATATTCTAGAAATACTGATCTATATACACGTCTGTGTGGCTACATTTCTTCATAATGTAGGTACCAGTTGTAGCCTATATATCATGATCAGAAAGTAGCAGATTCCAGCCAGTACGTGATAAGTTCACCTTCTTCTGGGAGTTGACTTAGATGTTGTTCATTTACTTTACTTTCTTAGTTAAATGTATTGATTAGTTGTAGTTGTAGTTGCATCCTAGCTATGTATAGTCAGTATAGTAGAGGATTCATAGATGTCAGTCGGAGTCAGTCATGTAGTTTTAGTTCTTTTCTCAGTTTTACCATATTGTAAACTTTATCAACATCGAATTTATTCATATTAATCCTTGATTATGTTTTCGCACAGTAAACTTAGTTATTTATACATATTTAAATTAGTTGCTCAACAGTATGCTAGTTCATGGGTTAGCTTGGGGATCACTTGTGGTTCCGAGCACCGTGTGGCATCCAGGGTGTATTTTCGGGGCATTGCAAACTTTATATCAGAGCCCAAGGTTCAAGTTTCCTAGGGTGTCTATGAATCCGTGTCTAGTAGAGTCTTGCATAACAGTACGGAGACGTCTGCACTTTTCTTTGAAAGGCTAAAAGGCATTTAGGAAATGTTTCCCTTCTTTTAAGTCTTAGATCATTCTATAGAAAGGTTCTCTAAGAAACATATACAAATTCTCATATTTCTCTATTCATGCAAGCTCTGCATTGTTTTCGAGGTAACAAAAATAGTATTTCAGTGTTAGTTCAGTTTGGGGTAGGATTTAGCACCAATCGAATGTAGGGATGGCGACTTCCCCGTCACTTAGGCAGAGTCGTTAGTAGCTGTCCCTATATTTCAGAATTACGTAGCCAACGTAGGATATGAGGAGTCACCCATCAGTTTAGGCTTGACTTCCTCTTAGGGGTCACCCATCAGTTTGGTCTTGATGAAATCAGCCAAGAGCACACGCAAGTGTACGTGGTCTACCAAGTAGTAAAGTGGCCTTCAAGAAGCTAAGTATCAATCCCACAGGGACTTAATCTCGCAACTATTTGATTCTGGTTGACCATTTATATTTAATTGATGCAAGCGTAACCAAAAAGAGAGTTTAGAAATTGTAACTCAGAATTAAAGTAAATAATGCTTAAATAAGAGTCTTGAAACAATCAGTGGAGTAAATCCAAGGCTTAAAGCACTTTGAACAATCATACTATGGTATTGAACTTCATTCATTAACTTGCTTATCTTGGTTGTTGATTCTTAGGGTTAATTGCGTGATCATGGTCTTCCAACCTCTAATAGTTTACCTAATATGGACATCACAACTAAATAATTTATTGGGGATGTAATAATCCAATTATGTGTTTGAAAGCTATTATCCTATGTTTGAATCAAGTAAGACATCTAAGTACATCCCTGTCCTAGACGCTAATTCAAATTCTTTATTTCATAAAAGAATAAAAATCATACTTTGTTTATTCCCATGTTCTATCTCCCTATTCCCTCTCTCGAGATAACAAGGGTGACAATATGTATATTTTTCGGGTGATCAATGCGTCAAATAATTAAATAAAAAATAAACAAACAACCAATAATGATAAGCAAATCAAACGAAATTAATTCAAAATAATCATACTAATGTTCTTGGCTTTAACCCCAGAAAAAGAGATTTTAGCCACTCAAAGCCATAATCAACATCCAATTAATTGTATGAATGATTAAAACCATAAAATAAAGCTAAATTGAAAGAAATAAAAACCTAAAATGAAGTTGTGGTAGCCTTCAATGTTGATCCAATCGATCTAGGGATTCCAACATGTCCAAAATGTGTTTTAAGACGTTATATTTATAGTAGACAAGTCATAAACCGAATGGGATTGAGTTTACATGTCATACTCCTTCAGATGTGCACCTTTTTCAGATTTTGATGGTCATCGAGTTGAGGTTCCATGCCAATTGCCATTGGATCGCGACGCAGCGTAATCTCGCCAAGATTCTAGAATTTGACGAACGCTTATTGACTTTTCACCGCGACACGGTGTCTCCTTCACCGCTATTTCTACCTCGACTTAGTGGGTTACAATTTTGGAGAAATTATTAATCCATTGGTAGGTCTAAAGTTCCCAGTGGATTCTTCACGCACCATCACTCTCCAAAGACATTTCAGGCGTCCAAATTGCGGCCAGCTTGTGTCTTGTGCTTCCGTGTTCATTTCTGAGCCTTTTTGAGTTGTTTCCACTTTATTTGAAGCTTGTATATCCTTAATATATCATAATAGTATAGTATAAAAACATCTTATAGCTTAAAATAAAATAATTTAGAGATCAAAACAACACAACATCCTCAACGGTGAACTAGAAACACGAGCTAAGCATAGGCTAATTTCACTTTGATCTTTAGCTTATTGTTTTGACTCTTGTTTTGATACAATTGACCCTTGAACATTATAAACAAGTTGTTTCACATATAAATATACAATAGAAACCTTAGGAACTAATTAAACATGTTATAACTCAACACGATAGACTAGACAAACACCTAGCTCAAGCTAGTAGCACTAGTTTTCTCGGTTGCACTCTAAATGGTCAATTTGAATCAAAACTCATGTGAAAACACCATTAAACAATGTAAAAACATACATGGACATTTAGATGCACATTTCTATCATAATCAATAGATTAAAAACATGAATTATCCTCAAAACAAGGCTTAAAAGGCTATAAAAGTAGCGCTAGAATGCATAAATACAACCAACATCACCACCCCATACTTAAAGCCTTGTTCATCCTTGAACAACTCTTAACCATAAACCCATGATCTTAAGAGACTCCACACTTCTACTACAAGTATGAAATTCAAGCTAGCATTATAATGACTACACAAAATTCAAGTTTACAACACTAAGCATGTTATACACAATTGAAAGCTCAAGAATCCTACTTCAAAACATCCTAGCCTCAAGAATGGACTCCACAAGAGGCAAACTCATGCATATTCATAAATAAAGGAGATCATAGAAATGACCCACATTCATCAAACATGTGCCCTCACAACAGGAGTGTTACCCAAAATTAATCATAATAATACAAATTTAGAACACAATGGGTATACAAATCAAGTTATGCTCACTCTCCCAAAGAATTCATAAGTTTCACTAAATGAACCATAGGTTTTCCCTTAGTATAGTACTCCACTAATATCGGAATGTTGAATTTAGGATCAAATAGGTCTTTTTCGGGTGTAATGTAAGCTAAGGGACGGGTAGGAACTATTTGAGAATAATGACTAACCTCTCTAAGCGCTTTAATACACTACATTATACATTTAAAGCAATTCTCCAACAACCAAATTACACTTTTTCCATCCACCCATATCTTTTGTTTTGCACCATCTCTTTTAAGCATTTTCACAAACACATGGTGGAAGTATTGTTTATTACCATATGAATCAATTTTTTTATTTTATTTTTCACAATCATGGTAATATTTCTAGCTCAATGTCTATCACACCCACCCCCCACACATCAATTATCAATACCAATAACTATTACCTTGGGGCATCAAATTCACCTTTACCCTCTTATTTCTCAAACTTCTTACACAATTAATTTTTTTCATCAAAGCACCTAGGAGATTTTGGATTAAATTAAGGTTTATCAAAGAAGGGATTCGGCTACTTATAAGGCTACCAAAGAAAAAGCTAAAGGCTCAACGAGGATGACTAAGATTAAGCACAAAGGGTAGGTCAAAAATAAGGCACAAACAAGTCTATCAAAGAAATGCCTAAATCATCTCCTAAACTCACATTCTTTATTTCTCTTTGTACACACACCGGGCAAGTTCTAGACATCACATGCAACAAGGAATATATAAAAACTCACATAACACATGGCACATGCTCAACTCACATAGGATCATCATAGACTCTCAACCAATAACAACATGAATTCATATTTAAGCCAACACGTACAAGAGTCACAAACATGAACCTAAGAGTCTCAAAAGTAAAAATTCTCACAATATCATGATTTTACAACTAAAACACTTGCACCATGCAATAAAAAATAGCTCCAACAAGAATATCTTACATAATTTTTTTAAATTGATCCCAAAATTGGGAAGTTCCCCAGCCCACACTTAAAAATCTACTTTGTCCCCAACGTGAACTTTTAAAGTAAGTGATAGAAATACTCCAGGTGGACTCTAGGCATAACTAGTATCATATTTATATATAAAGGAGGTTAGGGGATCCCATACTCAGTCTTTGCCATGCTCCTTAGCTCAGGTTTCTGGTTCTCAAAATTCGCATCAACCTGTGACTCAATCAAAAACAAAAAACTACATGAATTAAAAAATAAAAATAGAAAAATAAAACATACCTACTTAACTTGGGTTGCCTCCAAAGTAGTGCCTGATTTAGAGTCGTGGCACGACCCAACTGAACTTAACCAAGTTCCTTAATCCTTTTACTCCCCTTTGGGAGCCATTTTGTTTTTCGTTTCAGACCACTTGAGTTTGCACTCTTAAGGTCAACATATCTCTCAACTTTCATCATATAGGGAAGAAATGGTTTTGGCTTAGGATGCTCAATGAGGTAGTCTGAAGAGGTATTTCGCGGACTAACCACCCCACACTTGTCCCTCTCTATCACAAAAATCATGCATAAATCTTTATAATGGGACAATGTGTTAAGTGGTTCATAACTTTAAAAACTACCTCCTTATCCTCTAACCTTATTTTTAGCATACCCTCTCTTACATCAATTAAAGCTCCACCAGTTTCTAAGAATGGATGCCCCAAGATGATTGGTACCTATTTATCTGCCTTAAAATAAAAAATAATAAAGTCAGTAGGAATAATGAATTTATCAACCTTTATGAGGACGTCCTCTTTTGTTTCTTTTGGATGGGCTATGATCCCATTTGACAACTAAAATAACATAGACGTTGGTCTAGGTTTTCCCAAGCCTAATGTGTTAAACAAAGATAAGAGCATCAAGTTGATACTTGCCTTTAAGTCACTCAGAGCATGGATAACTTTAATATTAACTATCTGAATAGGGAGGGTGAACCTCCCTAGGTCCTTAAGCTTGTTGGGAATTTATCACCATAACGCTATACTCTTCAGTGAGTGCCACTGTTTTAACCTCTTGTATCTTTACCTTATTAGCAACCACATCCCTCAAGTACTTTCCATACTTGGTCATTCCCTACAAAACATCTAACAAAGGTAAGTTAATGTGAAGCTCTCTGAATATGTCAAAGAACTTCTTGAAACAATCATCTTCCTTCACTTTTCTTTGCCTCTCAAGGAAAGAAAGTTGTGGTATCTGCTTCTTCTCTTCTGCAACAACTTTTTGTTTTGAGAGACTTCTTAGATTTTTCAGCAACTTTGATATTTATATACGGAGGAGTCAAATCTGCATCTACATCCTTATTTACATTGGGAGGTTCTCCTTGAAGCTCCTTACCATTCCTTAAAGTGATTGCCACAACTAGTTTTTGATTTTCTGTATTTGCTGGCAGGCCACCTTGAGGCCTAGTATTCAATTCTTGTTATAACTGCCCCAACTGCAATTCTAAGCTTCTCTGGGCTACTTTTTGGTTTGTTAATTCTTCCTATTGATTTTTCATATCCGCATCCATTTGTGACCAACTAAAATTTATTTCATCATCTCTTCCATATTTTTAGTTAACTAATTTGGTGAAGCCTATGGTTGATGAATTTTTTGTTGTTTTTCGTTCCATGACTGAGTCTTCCACTTCAGGTTGTAGGCATTGCCTTTGAGCATTGCCTACATACATTACAAATTCCAGATTTGAAGCACACATGGCTGCAGAATGGCTACTATTTCTTCATACCTCACACCAACCACTAGTTTGCTGAACTATATTGACTGCTATGGTAGGATGTGGAGCTGCTAATTTTAGGCTGCTGAACTGAGTGTTTATCATATTTTGCAATGCCGCAACATAAGCTGATAAAGTAGCGTATTGCTCTACCTCCAACAAACCTACAACTTTCTTTGTGGAACTCCTAGAATTACTATGCCACTCTGGATTTCCTTGTATGATATAATTCAATAAGGTGTACAACTTATCATAAGTTAACTCTAATGTTTGACCACCTGCGACTGAATCTAGAAAAATTTTCGTACTATGGTAAAGTGCTTCTAAAAAAGTATGAGCAAGTACCTCATTGGCATGTTTGTGATGTGGAAAGTCTCTAAGTGCTTTAAACCTCTTCCAAGAATAATAGAGGTTATCATCTGGAATTTGTTTAAAGTTTACACTCTCACTACGAAGTATTGCAGCCTTTCCAAACGAGAAGAATCTAATGAGGAACTTTTTAGCCAAGCCATCCCATGATGTATTGAATTTGCTGGCTCAAAATTCAACCACTTTTTAGATTCCCCAATAAGTGAAATAAGGGAAGAGTGTCATCCTCACATAATCAACATTCACATCTGCCGGAATGAATGTGTTAGTGAGTTCAATGAAATTCTGCAAGTGGACCTGAGGATCTTCATGTGACAACCCTATAAATAGTCTACTACTAATCAATATCTGCACCATATTATTTTTGAGCTCAAACCTTCCTCCAACAGCTGGTTTCTGAAAAGGTTAGGTCAGATTTGTCAGAAGTACGATTTCTACTTCTCGAACTGTCCTACGTGCTACTTGTTCTTCATCCATAGGTGCTGGATTTTCTTAGCCTTCTTTAATTTATGGAATATGAGGGATAAAGATTACTTCTCTCCTTCTTTGTTAGTAACTTTGCTCGGGTTTTGGGTCTGATTCAACCAACTCTCGATCCCTTGCCAGCTTACTAGTCTATACCTATTTCCTGTAAATTCACAAACAAAGACCAAGCGTAAAAACACCAACAAAATGTAAAAGTAAAACTAAGAATAAAATAGTCTCTAAATTATAAGTCCCCGACAACGGTGCCAAAAACATGATAGTGTCCAACCACACATGCAAGTGTATGTGGTCTACCAAGTAGTAAAGATCCCTTCTAGAAGACAAGTATCGATCCCACAGGGACTTGATCTCACAACTATTTGATTCTAGTTCACAATTTAGATTTAACTGATGCAAGCGTAACCAAAAAGAGAGTTTGGAAATTGTAACTCAGAATTAAAGTAAATAATGATAAAATAAGAGTTTTGAAACAATCAATGGAGTAAATCCTAGGGCTAAAACACTTTGAACAATCATACTATGTTATTGAACTTCATTCATTAACTTACTTATCATGGTTGTTGATTCGTAGGGTTAATTGCATGATCATGGTCTACCAACCTCTAATTGTTTACTTAATCTGGACATTACAACTACATCATTGAGCGGGGAACTAGAAACACAATAATTTAGAGCTCAAAACAACATAACATCCTAGTTGTTTACTCTAATCCTTTTTGAGTTATTTTCACTTGATTTAAAGCTTGTATATACTTTATATATCATCATAGTATATTATCCAAGCATCCTATTTAATCCTTTTTGAGTTGAAGCATCCTATATAATCCATTACTCTAATCATTTACTCTAATCCTTTTTGATCTATTTTTACTTAATTTGAAGCTTGTATATCCTTCATATATCATCATAGTCAATTATACAATCATCCTATAGAATAAAACACAATAATTTAGAGCTCAAAACAACACAACATCCTCAACGTTTGACTAGAAAGACGAGCTAAGCATAGGCTAATTTACTTGGATCTTTAGCTTATTTTTTTGACTCTTGTTTTGATCCAATTGAACCTTGAACATTATACCAAGTTTTCTACATATAAATATATAATGACAACCTTAGGAACTCATTAAACATGTTAGAACCTAACACAATATACTAGACAAACACCTACCTTAAGCTAGCAGCACTAGTATTCTCTGTTGAACTCTAAATGATCAATTTGAATCAAAACTCATGTGAAAACACCATTAAACATTGTAAACACATACAGGGACACTTATATGCACATTTATATCATTGTCAACATGCTAAGCACATGAATTATCCTTACAACAAGGCTTAAAAGGCTAGAAAAGTAGTGCCAGAATTCATAAATACACCCAACATCACTTGACACCTTGGTCCTTTAGGACATTAGTTTAGTGGATCCACACAGCCAGTGTTAGTACTCGTGGCATGGTACTGGCACTCTTCCAACTGAGGTTATAGGTTGGACCCCAATTATCTCATATTGGGACTTGTCGGTTAGATAATACCTCTCATAGTCTCAGTATAGTATTCAATATATTCTTAGTTCAGGTTTTCCTGATCATAGAAAATAGACTCTCAGTTATTTAGTTATTAGATTTCAGTATTTTAGTTTATAGATTATTTTAGAAATATGCTTATGCTTGGTCATACATTTTCAGATAATACAGTTTTTATGTATTCATGTTCCGTAATCTCATGTTGTTTAGTTAGTCCTTATCTCATATGAATAGT
Source organism: Capsicum pubescens (assembly GCA_030864215.1). Classification (NCBI taxonomy): domain Eukaryota; kingdom Viridiplantae; phylum Streptophyta; class Magnoliopsida; order Solanales; family Solanaceae; genus Capsicum; species Capsicum pubescens. Next base: position 120,014,041 of record CM061541.1, read on the forward strand.
ACTCTATAATTTCATTCCAGTTATTCAGACTAAGTAAAACCCAGTCTTACATAACCAGTATTCAGCTATCAGTTATTCAATTAATCAGATAATCTTAGTATATATTACGTTTGGTTCTGTATGTTTATGCATTCATGCTCAGTATAATTATATATTTATATTCTCGAGTTATGTTAGTTTTCATCACGTAGTTTCAGACCTAACATTCATATAGTATCCACGTTTGACCGTATCCCAACTCTAGTTCTACTTATTCTACAAAAGTAATGATTTTAAGAAACTAAGTGTGGTGATTCACCAGCTTATCTAATTATTTTCGTTACTCATGTTTTAAGATGTGTTCAAATTTCAATTTATTCCAGCCTATTGGTGAGTTTACTTACACTTAGCATGCAATGCCTTAAGATTTTATATATATATGAAATCAGTTTTACTTATTGTATTCACCCCCACTTACTCAGTACATTCCAGAAGTACTGATCCACATATACGTCTATGTGGATACATTATTTCATAATGTATGTACCAGTTATAACCCACATATTATGATCAGACAGTTGCAGATTCGTGCTAATTGCTGATGAGTTCTCTTACTTTGGGGACTTTAGTTAGATGTTTTTCATGTACTTTACTTTCTTACTCAAATGTATTGATTAGTGGTATTTTGAGTCACATCCAAGCTATCTATAGTCAGTATACTAGAGGCTTCATAGATATTAGTCAGAGTCAGTCATGTAATCAGTTCTTTTCTTAGTTTTACCGGATTGTAAACTTTATCAGCATTGTATTTATTCAGATTATGCCTTGATTATGTTTCCACATAGTAAACTTAGTTATTTTATACATATATAAATTAGTTTATCAATAGTATGCCTGTTTATGGGTTTGCTTGGGGGTCACTTATGGTTTCGAGCACCGTGCGACATCCAAGGAGTATTTTCGAGGCGTTACAGTTGGTTATCTCCTTAATATTTTATTCCAAAATGTTATGCTAATATGGTGATGATGGTTATGTCTGGGATGGCTAGACTTGAGTGGGAAGATGATTGTAGTTCTACTCCTACAAAGCTCATAACTTTCATTTATGCTAAATGATATAAGGAAGGGGTTTTGGTATTTTTGGTACATCTTAAACACTAGTCAGAGGTCCTTCCCAATATGGAATCTCTAGAGGTATGTGAGTTTCTATATGTATTTCCTAAAGATTTACCTGGTATTCTACCAGACCATGAGATTGATTTTTACATTGATTTAAAGTGGAATACTTGTCGTATTTCTACTCATCCTTGTAATATGGAACCTACTAAGTTGAGGTAGTTGAAGTGCCATTTACAAATATTACTTTGTAAATGGTTTATTGTTTGAGTTCCTCCCCATAGGTTCTTCATTATTATTTTATAAAGAAGAAAGATGGTAATTTACGTATATGTATAGACTACCATTAGTTGAATAAGGTAATTAACTATAACAAGTATCCTCTTCCCAGCATAGGTGATTTGTTTAAATATTTGTAGGGTGCATTAGTATTTTCTAAGATTGATTTGAGGTTTGGATATCATCAGTTCAAAATTTAGGCTGGAAATATTTCTAAGATCGCATCCAAACCAGCTATGGGAAATCTGAGTTCTTATTGATATTTTTTGGCTTACTAATTCCCCAACTGTTTCCATGGGTTTGATGAATAAGATATTTAAGACCTATTTGGTTTCTTTTATCATTATTTTATTAACGCCTTCTTATTTTATTCTAAGATTAAATAAGAGTATGGGAATCACTTAAGGAGAGTGTTGGGATTTGTTGAAGGAGAAATAACTCTATGCAAAATTCTCTAAGTGTGAGTTTTGGTTGGCTTCTATGACCTTTTTGGGAAATCTAAAGAGTTATGGTGGTCCAATAAAATGTTGATGTTATTAAGAGTTGGGATCAACCTACTTCAGTTACTGAGATTTGTAGTTTTATAGGATTAGCTAGCTATTACATTAATTCGTGAAGGGGTTCACCTCTATTGCTTCTCGTATGACCTATTAAATTCAAAGGTGTTATCATTTTAGTGACTCGATGAGTGTGAGAAGAGCTTTAAAAATCTTAAGACATTATTAGCTACCATACTCATTCTTGCTTTACTGGTGGAGTATAATGATTTCATTATTTATTGTGATACCTTACATTATGGTTTAAGATTTGTTCTAATGTAGGAAAGAATGTCATTGCCTATTCTTCTAGGTAGTTTAAGCTACATGAATAAAATTATCCTACTTATGATTTAGAATTTTTTGTTGTGGTATTTGCTTTTAAAATATAGAGGCACTATCCGTGTGGGGTTCATTGTGAGGTGTTCACTGACTACCATAGTTTACAACATATATTAACTTAGACATATATATATATACATATATATATATACATACATATATATGTATATATATGGTGGCCAAGTCTTTGAGTATAAAGACTGAGAGTATCGGTAGCTTGAATTGTTTAGAGGTTACTAGGAATCGTTGGCTAGAGAGATTGAGAATCTAGGTAATAATTTTATACGACTTTAAGTATCTGAGAGAGGTGAATTTCTATCCTATGTAGAGGTAAGATCTTCATTTCTTGATCATATTAGGAGTAGGCAGTTTGAGGATGCAAAGTAAAGCCGAATTTGTTAATCGTCCTACAGGGTGAGGCCGTGAAGTCTATGATTAATGATGAAGGCCCACTTAAGAATGTTTTATTTATTTTATCTTTATATGTTGAAAACACCAATATGGGAGGGATTTATAAACCCTTAGGTTTTCCTTCTATGTCTTAGTTCTATGGAGGAAGGGAAATAAGTGTGAGCAGGGTGCAAACCCATTGATTTTTAAAGACTAACGAGTTTGTGATCTTAGCACAAGGTTGGACATTCATTTATCCTTCCTAAAATTGGTAGATATATAGATAAGCAAAGAAATTAAGTAGTATCAATGCAATGTAGATGGATGTGAGATTTCATGGTTAGGCCTTTGGGCACATAGTTTGGACGACTAAAATTAATAAATTTTAGGTTAACTAATGGAAAAGTGGTCGTATTATTTATATAATTATGTTATGTTGTAGTTATTCTATAATTGGGTGGTTCACTATTATAGACTCATATCTAGGGTGGTAAAAGGATAAATTACCAGTCAATTATGTAATCCCTAAATAAAAGTGATAATACTCTATGTGTGTGTGGGGAGGGGGGTGGTGCAACTTTCACTTGTGGAATAAGGTTGGCTGACACTTATTACTGGGATTTAGGTACTGTCACGACCCGAACCATGGCTTAGCCATGATGGGTATCCCAAGTCCACTGAGGATTGGAGAACACCCTCGTTGCCTAGTCAAATAGAACACAACACACCTAGCAGCGGATGAATTCCGAACATATAACAAGATAGAAAAGTAAAAGCTCACAAGAATCTAAGAATATCAACAACCAACCTAACCACTTTAATTCACAAAAAATCTAAATAGTACCTATCATCAATCTAAATCGAGACATTCCCCCGACGATAGCCAAAATGAATCCAAATAAGAAATAGTCTATGATATACTAAATCGAGAAGTAATGGGCCTTCTGAAAATAATGGCTCACTATTTCAAGTTGACACACGAACAACTCTGGAATCACCTATTACTGTGTAGGAAAAGTAGAAGTGCTTTCGGACCCTATATCACGTAGGGACACAGGGTTCGAGAGTGGTTAGTGGGGTTAATACTAGCATGTAACTTAGGGAAGGGATAAAATAATGCCAAGTCAAAACCACAATAAAATCTACATTTACACATGTACATACATATATATATAATCATGTTAGGGTAGGGAACAAGTCTTATCATGAAGTAAAATATTATCCTGGACTATGTAGCTCAACCGTCATTAATAGGCACCCACTGGCTATATGGGTTCAACTCCCCTTACTGAAAGGGCCTTAGTGCATATTTGCCGCATGAACTGAGGTATTAAGGAAGACCAGGGAATGACCCAATCCCACATCAATCCTAGATACAAAATATATAAATAGTGTGAACCATGCACACGGTCATCAAGACCAACCCTCGCGTTGGAAAACATGAGTTTCCAGTACAAGTGATTCGACACCCACACCTTCACGACTTAGATACATAACCCTAGTTAATCCCAATTAAATCTAGTTTCACATAATCCATTTGTTGAGCAAGGAATATACATTAAGTTACACCACAGGTATTATCACACTATTTTCTTGCAAGCTCATAATTATGCCATTACAATTCTATTAGCTTGTGGGAATGCTCCGACCCCCTTTGTTCATTAAATTAATGTTGGAGGAATTCCTTAAATTCTTGTAGTTTTTTCAAAACAAATTAAGGGAATGCCTCGAAACCCGTTGTGCATTAAATCAAAACATAGCCAAAAAGACTTTCTAAATCCATCTTCATTATTCAACCATTTACATAATGCAATAGTATAGGTGGGTAAGTCAAACCAAGTGACAATTCCACAATTCAAGGACTTTTAAACAAGTGGGTTGAGGGAAAATAATTATTCAACACCAATTTCCAAGTCAAAAACAATAATTTTGGGGAATAGCTCGACCCCTATTACAATTCCCACACCCATGCTCCCCATTAGTTCAAAAACATTTAATTCAAAGTATGAACAAGTCATGAAAATCATGAGAAAATAATTTAAGGACCAACCATTCAAAAACCCTCAACCCATATCAAAACCCATATTTAAATTCACACAAATAAACCATTTAAAACATATGATTTTCATAAAATATGATTTGGGGAAGAGTAACATGCCTGAGAGTATCACAACTATGGAGAAAAATTACCCTTGAGAGCCGTAATAGTCCAACTTATTGGAAACCCTAAGTGTTCTTCACCTTGGTGATTTGAGAAAGTTTATGAAGTTATTTTGATTTTTTTTGGAGTGATAATGAAGTTTATGAAGTTGTTTTGATTTTTTAGAGTGATAATGACACCCTAAATGGGTTTTGAGTCATGGGGGAACAATTGGGGAGAGGGGATATGTCCAAAGTTCCATTAATTGAAAGCTGAAAAATGGTCGCCAGTGACCACGGGTTACCCTACGACTCGTGTCGATACATTACGACTCATGACCATGAGTTGTAGTTAAGACAGTAGCTCAGATACCCTTCATTGGTTACCTTACGAGTCGTACACTACTACTCATGTATAGACTATATGACTCATATGGACCTAATCATACCTTGAAAAAAAACTTGGGCCATCACAATAGTTTCGTCACGGAAGGCACACTGCGACTCGTAGAGAGACCATAAAACGTGTCAGGCACAACTCATAGCCATGATAGAAACAAAGGGAATGTTCAGTGTTCAACCTAAGATTAGGGTCCTAAGACCCATATAGACACCATACGACTCATAGAATGATTCGTAGCTTAGGCAGCAAGCTCAAATTTCTAGGATTTTTCAGGGACCAAAAATACGAGGTGTTTCATTCTCCCCTCTAGGATCATTAGTCCTCGAATGTTAAGTTAAAAAATTCATTAACACAATTTGACAACACTCTCCTAAGGAAAAATTAAGGAAGGATCAGGCGTGCACATCTTTAACATAAAAACTTGGAAGACCAGATGAATGAAACCCAAACTAGTAGGCAAATCCTACTCATAAGACACATTGCCTACTTTCTTCAAGATTAAGTATGGACCAACATATCGGGGACTGTGCTTCCCCTTTTTTCCAAACCTCATCAATCCTTTAATAGGAGATACCTTCAAGATCACCCAATCTCTAACGTTAAACTCCAACTCCCTTTTTCTCATATATGTATAGGACTTTTGGTGACTTTGGGCAGTCTTAAGTCTATCCTGAATCACCTTCACCTTTTCCAAGGCTTGGTGAACCATTTCTAGATCGAATAACCCATTCTCACCAACTTCAAACCACCTAATAATAGACCTACACCTCCAACCATAAAGGGCCTCAAAAGGAGCCATCCCATTAGTAGAGTGAAAGCTATTATTATACGCCAAATCTAAGAGAGGCAAATAATCTACCCAACTATGACTAAAATCAAGCACACAAGACCTTAACATATCATCCAAAGACTGAATCACTCTTTTAAATTTACCATCCATTAGAGGATAAAGGCAGTGCTAAGGTTTACGTTATTCCCAAGACTCTATGAAAAAATTCCAAAAATAAAACGAGAACTACATACCTCAATCAGACATAATAAAGACAGGTGGACGATGAAACTTGATGATTTCATAAATGAAAAGCTTAGCATAATCCTCCATAGAAAATTTAGTCCTCACGATCAAGAAATGAGGAGACTTGGTCATCCAATCGACGATGACCCAAATTGAATTAAATTGGTTATGAGATCATGGGAGAATAATAATGAAATCCATATTAATTATTTCCCACTTCCACACAGGCAACTCAATCTCTTGAGAAAAATCTCCAGCCCTCAAGTGTTCAACCTTAAACTTAGCCGTAAAATTGTCCACATCTCTCTTTATGTAGTTCTACTAATAAATCTCTTTCAAGTCATGATACATTTGTGTTGAATCAAGATGAACAGTGTACCTTGACTTATAAGCCTTATCCAAAATCCTTTCATGTAGCCCATCAACTTCGGGAACACACTGTTTACCTTGGTACCTCAACATACCATCACCACCTATCTCAAAGCCAAAACTTTCTGCTGACTTACATCATCCTTAATCTGCATCAAGACGAGATCCAAAACTTATTTCTCCTTTACCTCAGCATAAAGATATGATTTCACCACCTTTTGAATAATGAAATACCTTTGATTTTGGTCCTTGAAAATTTCTTGACCTATGGTCTTACTTCCCTAATTACGATTCTCTTTACTAGTCGTAGGGTGTTATTACATGTCGTAGGACCCTAATCACAGATTGACCAGTCTGGATTGGCCAAGTTTCTATAATGATTATGTTAAGATCATAATGAGTTGTAAATACTCTATACGAGTAGCATAGTCCATCTGTAGCTAAACCAGTGTAGTGCCCAATGTATTTTGCATTGACTAAGGTTGAACCTAATAAGTCATAGTGTCTGAGTACGAGTTATATGGTATGACTCATAGCCATACCAGTGTGGGTGCCCATGGATGTTGTCCAGATTATGACTGGAGGTCATGAGTCATAAGGTTACTCTACGAGTAATAAGGTCACCCATAACGACTTGGCAACAAAATTTTAGTATTTTATTAAAGGTACTTTGGATATTTCCCCTCTTTTATAATCATGACCCATGATTTATAACCTATTTAGGGTATTATTATCACTCCAAAACAAATCAAAATAACTTCTCAAACTCTTTTAAATCCCTAAGGTAAAGAAAACTTAGGGATTTTAAAAAGTTGGTCAATATGGGATCTCAAAGGTGATTTCTGTTCATAGTTGTGATATTTTTAAGCATGTTACACTTCCCCAATATTATTTTATAAAAAACATGTGTTTAAATGGTTTGTTTATATGGATTTGAATATGGATTTTGACATGGGTTGAGGGTTTTGGAATGTATGATTTTTGAATTATTTTCCCATGATTTTTTATGACTTGTTCATGCTTTAAATTGAATGTCTTTGAACTAATGAGGCGTATGGGTGTGGGAATTATAATAGTGGTCGAGGTAGTTCCCCAAATTGATGTTTTGAACATGAAATTAGGTTTGAATAATTATGTTCCCTTAACCTACTCATGTAAATGGCTTTGAATTATGGAAATTGTCACTGGGTTTGAATTACTCACCTTTATTATTGCATTGCTCAAATTGTTAAACAATTAAAATGGATTTTGAAAGCCTTGTTGGCTATATTTTGATTCAATGAACAAAGGGGGTCAAGGCATTCCCCTAAATTAATGGAACTATAATAGCATAGTTATGCACTTACTATCTAAATGGTATGATAATACCTGTGATATGACTTAATGTATAATTGTTTGGTTAATGAATGGGTTATGTGAAATTTTTTTTAATTAGGATTAATGGGGGTTATGTAGCTAAGTCGTGAAGGTGTGAGTCTCAAATTAATTATAGTGGAAACTTACATTTGTCAATATGAGGGTTTGTCTTGATGATTGTGTACATCGTTCACACTATTGATATAATCTTTATCTAGGATTTATGTGTGTTCAGGTCATGCCCTGGTCTTTCTTGATACCTCTAGTTCATGTGGCTAACATGTACTAGGGCCCTTTAAGCAGGGAGAGCTGAACCCATATAGCCCGTGGTTGCCAATTTAGGATGATTGAGCTATATAGTATAGTATAATATTTTACTAACCTACTAAAACTTTCCCCCTGCCCCAACATCTATTATATATATGTATGCATGTATGCAAAAAAAGTTTGAAATTGAACTTTTGACTGACATTATTTTATCCTTATTCTTAGTTACATGCAAGTGGTCACCTAACTAACTATCTTCGAATATTATATCCCCACTCGATATAGGGTATGAAGGAACTTCTACTTTTCTTGTGCAGTGATAGATGGTCTCAGAGCCATTCATTTACTGTGAAGTGGTAAGCTTCCATTCTGCAGAAGACTTTATTACTCCATAGGTTTTTCTTCCATAAATTAGAACTAAAAATTCACATTTACATTGCCCTTGTTAGGGCTGGGAGCATGTCCAAACATAGGTTATTTTCTAGTGTAAAGGCTATGTGCATATTACTGTGGATTGGGTATTGATGTTGAAACTCTTAGATGTCCTTGAACTTATTACTTTCTATCTTGTTATATGTTTAGAATTCAATCATTGTTGGGTATGTTATGTTCTATTTGTCTAGGCAAAAGGGGTGGACTTAAGATACCCATCATGGACAGATCCTGATTTAGGCATGACAAAGTTGGTATCATATCCTAGGTTCATGGTTAGTTGGGTGTCCATAAAGCCGTGTCTAGTAGAGTCTCTTTCATGGGTGTGTAGCACATCACACTTTTGTGAGAGAGGCTACAAGACATTTAGGAATGTTTTCCTTTCCTGTGTTCTATTTTTAGGCTATAGAGTCTAAGGTTTTGAAACTTCTCTAGTATCCATTTATTTGTATTTTAGATCATGCCTCCTCAAAGATATGTTGCTCGTGGAACTTCTTCTGTCCCACCCGAGGACAATGTGGGAGAAACTTATCCAACTTATGGAGTTCAGGCCAGATCTAGGGATTCAACCCATAATTGTACTACCCCAAATAGAGTTTCATAGGTCCCTACCATTCCACCTGGGTTGATTATGATCATGTCCTACTGCTTCAAGGAGACATTTCTATTGTTGAGTTTTTTGATCTATTCATCTGTTAACCCAACTGGAGACATCTTAGTTATGTTAGTTGGGACCTACTGGTACTGTTGTAAGTTCTTTTGAGGTTACTCTTTTCGGGTAGTTTATGAGGCTCAATCCTCTGAACTTTACTGGCTTTAAGGTTGTGGAGTATCATTAAGGGTTCATAGATGATATGGAGAAGATATTCAGAGTTATGCATGGTTTTAACTCCGAGGGCATGGAATTTGTCACATATAAGTTAAAAGATGTAGCCATCGGTGATATTAGAAGTGGGATCAGTCTTGGGGTGATATGAAGAGTTGGCACTATGGGATGAGTTTTAGGGAGTCTTTCTGGATTGTATCTTTCCTCAAGAGTTGAGGAAGGCTAAAGTTGAGGAGTTTGTGAATCTAAAATTGGGTAGGATGACTGTGAAAGAGTATGCTTTGAAATTTTATCAGTTGTCCCATTATGATCTTTAGCTAGTGTCAAGCATAAGGGATAAGATGAGGATGTTTGCTTTAGTTTAGTATCAAGACTTGGTGCTAGAGTGCAAGGCCACCTTATTGAATAGTGACATAGATATCTATAGGCTTGTAGTATATATACAATAGTTTAAAAATGAAAAGAAGAAACAAGTTAAAATAGGGAAAAGTGAAGGTAAGAGGTCCAGGTATTTTAAGTACGGTGGAGGCTAGAAAAATAGTGGTAGAGATGATAGGAAATGGTCTAAGGAGAATTAGGGAAACTCAGGTTCATATTCTACGGCTAGTGCTTTATATCCTATGCCGTCCGGTGGTCTCCGCTTTTAGAGAAACAATAGATTTAAGGCATAAGGTGACCAATATCAGGCCTATTGGCCTAGTTAGATCCCTTGTATCCTCCTTGCAGATTTTGTGGTCAGTTGCACCATAGTTTTTATGATGAGGGGAGAAATAAGTATTTCAGATACAACCATTCGGGGCCATATTCTAAGGAACTATCACTTCGACAATATTTCTACTGGGGTTAATAAGGTCTCAGTTGCTATTTCCTTAGCTCCTACACCAAAGGGTGCTACTTCAAGCTCTGGTATCGTTCAAAATCATTTGTATTCTTTTTCCACCCGTTAGGATCTGAGGCATCTCTTTATGTTGTTACTGGTATGCTAAAACTTTTCTCTTATAATATGTATTGTTTGCTAGATCCTGGGTCTACCCTTTCTTATTTGACCCCTTATGTTGCTATTTACTTATGTTTTGGTCCTAAGTGTATTCCTGATGTTTTTTCTGTGTCTACCCAGTGGGTGACTCTATTATGGGTAAGAGAATGTACATAGGTTGTGTGGTATATATCTGTGATAGAAAGATGTTGCTGGATTTGATAGAGCTGGAGATATTAGATTTTGATATTATCTTAAGGATGGATTGGCTGCATTCGTGCTATGCGTCTCTTAATTATATGATCCAAAGGGTTAGTTTCTAATTCCTAAAAAAACTCGTGATTGAGTGGGAAGGTAGTTCCCTAGTACCTAAGGAAATATTTATTTCATATCTTATAGCCTAGAAATTGGTTTCCAAGGAGTGTCTTTATCATCTTGTGCATGTTAAAGATTCTAATTTTGAGGGTCCCTCCTAGTCATCTATCCCTGTGATTTGTGTGTTTCCTAAAGTATTTCCTGATGATCTCCATGGTGTCCCTTTTGAGAGAGAAATTGATTATAGGATCGATATTCTTCTAGGTACTCAACCTATCTGTATCCCTCCCTATATAATAGATCCTACTGAGTTGAAAGAACTTAAGGAGCAGTTGAAATATCTTCTTAACAAGGTTTTTACCTGCCTTAGTTTTTCCTGTGGGGTGCACTGGTACTCTTTGTGCATAAAATGGATGGGTCTCTTCAAATGTGTATCAATTATTGCTATTTAAATAAGATGACAGTGAAGCATAAGTATCCTTTTCCTAGGATTGATGACCTAGTTGACTAGCTTTAGGGTGCAAAGTAGTTTTATAATATTGACCTTCGATTGGGTTATTATCAATTAAAGATCAGGGAGGTGGATATCCCTAAGACTGCTTTCTGAACCCAATATGGTCATTTTGAGTTTTTGGTGATGTCATTAGGATTAACTAATGATCTAGTAGAGTTTATGGATCTTGTGAACCGGTTCTCGATCAATTTTTGGACTTATTCATCATTATGTTTATTAATGACATACTAGTTTATTCTAAGAGAGAGATGAATCATGACGTTCAACTTCCTATACTGTTGTAGACTCTTAAGGATCAATATTTATATGCTAAGTTTTCATAGTGTGAGCTCTGGCTGAATGATGTTACTTTCCTGGGTCATGTTGTTTTTAGTGAACAGATCATAATTAATCTACAAAAAGTTGAAGTGGTTAAGAAGTGGCCTAGGCCCATGACTCCAACCGACATTCAGAGCTTCTTGGGCTTGGCTAGATATTATAAGAGGTTTGTGGAGAGTTTCTCTTTAATTACTATTCTATTTACTAGATTGAATAAAAAAATATTGAAGTTCATATGGTTCGATGCTTGTGATGGTAGTTTTGAGAAGTTGAAAGATAAATTAACTTCTGCTTTGGTTTTGACCCTGCCCAAGGGTATTGATGGATTTGCTATTTATTGTGTTGCATCCTATGTGGGACTGGGTTATGTGTTGATGCATCATGGTAAGGTTGTGGCGTATGCTTCTAGGAAGCTTAAGATGCATGGTATGAATTATCCAACTCATGATTTAGACTTATTAGTTGTGGTTTTCTCCCTAAAGATTTGGTATCATTATTTGTTTGGGATTTATGTTGACATCTTCTCAGACCATAAGAGTTTGCAGTATGTGTTCACCTAGAAGGAGTTGAATTTTAGGCAAAGTAGATGGCTTGAGTTACTCAAGGAATATGATAGAAGTCTCCTTTATAATCAAGGTAAATATAACGTGGTCACTGATGCTCTTACCTGTTAATTTACGGGGAGATTATCTCATGTTGATGAGGAAAAATAAAGGTTGGTGAAGGATATTCATCGGTTGGCTGATCTCGAAGTTTATTTTTTGGACTCTAAGGATGGTGATGTGATTTTTGAGAGGTGGCAAAGTCCTCTCTGGGTGTCGAGGTGAAGAAGAAGGTTTTGGATCCTATTTTGATGACAATTAAAGATGATTTGTGTCAACAAAAGGTGATGGCTTTTGAGATTTGTGGTTACGGTATCTTGATGTACCAAGGTAGATTATGTGTTCCTGATGTTGATGGGTTGTGAGATATAATCTTTGCTAAGGCCCATGAGTTGAGGTACACTATTCATCCAGGTTTGACAAAGATGTACCATAATATGAAAGAGATTTATTGTTGGAATAACATGAAAATAACATGTGGCCAATTTTGTTGTTAAGTGGATGGTGTGTCAACAAGTGAAGGATGAACACTTAACGCCTAGAGGTTTGTCTCAGGATTGAATTATGTGTGTGGAAGTGGGAAGACTTCAATATGGATTTGGTTACCAGTCTTTCGCGATCACGAAATCAACTAGATCCGAATTGGTTTATCGTCGATAGGATGAGTAAGTCGGCTAACTTATTTCTTGTGAAGACTACTTATTTTGCAGAGAATTACTCTCAGCTTTTCATACAAAAAATCATCAAATTGCATGGTGCATCTATCTCTATTACATCTGATCACGGTATGCAGTTCTCATTTTATTTTTGGTGTTCTTTTCATAGATGTTTGGGGACTAAGTTGAACCTTAGAACCATTTTTCATCCTCAAATGAATGGTCAAGTAGAGAGGATGATTTAGAATTTGGAAGATATGCAAAGGTCTTGTGTGTTTGATTCTGGTGGTAGCTGGGTTGATCATTTACCTCTCATAGAGTTTGCGTATAATAATAGTTTTCATTCTAGTCTTAGGATGGATCCTTTTGAAGCCCTTTATGGTAGGAAGTGTAGGTCTCCTATTGGGTAGTTTCAGATTGGTAAAAGTAGGTTGTTTGGTCCTGACTTGGTTCACAAGCCATGGAAAAGGTAAAGGTTATTCGGGATAGACTTAAGGTCGCCCAAAGCCCCAAGAGTCCTATGTGGTTGTGAGGCATAGGGAGTTGGATTTTAACGTGGATGATTTAGTGTTATTGGATGTATCTCCTATGAAGGGAGTTATGCAATTTGGAAAGAAAAAGAAGCTCAGCCCCGGTACGTTGGTCCCTTTCGTATTTTAAGGCGAGTGCTCCATGTGGCTTATGAGTTGTATTTTTCATCTAGGTTAGGTTCCATTAATTTGGTTTCTCATGTTTCAATGTTGAAGAAGTGCACAGGTGATCCTTCCTTGATTGTTTCTTTAGAGAGTATTGGCATTTTGGATTCCTTGTTTTATGACAAAGTTTCAGCTAGGATTGTGGATAAGAAAGTTCATTGTCTAAGATCTAAGGATGTGGCTACGATGAAAGTTCTATAGAGGAATCATAAAGTCAATAAAGCTTCTTGGGAAGACGAGGAGGACATGAAGTCCAAATATCCATTCTTGTTTCCCGCTTTGGATAATCGTGCTTGAGGTATGTGTATTCCCTAACATCTTTGTTTTTCTATCTTGGTTAAAGGTAAGTGTGGTTATTATATGAGTTTTAAATCATGCTGATGAATGCCTTGAACTATTATTTAAGGATGAATAATCCTGGAGGGGGGGGAGTAGCATAAATGATGTGAGATTTTGGTCCTTGAAAATTTCTTGACCTATGGTCTTACTGCCTTGATTACGGCTCTTACTACGAGTTGTAGGGTGTCATTACGGGTCGTAGGACCCTAATGGTAGCCTGACCAGTATGTATTGGCTATGTTTTTATTATGATTACGATTGGCTCATATGAGTTGTAAAGATTCTATACGACTCGTATAGTCCCATCCATAGCCGAAACAGTGTAGTGCCCAATTGATTTTGCCTTAACTATGGTTGAACCTAATGAATCGTAGGGTTTGAGTACGAGTCATATGGTATGAATCATATCTAGACTAGTGTGGGTCCCCATGGATGTTGTAAGGACTACAACAGAAGGTCACGAGTCGTAAGGTGACCCGACCAGTCATAAGGTCGCCTGTAGCGACTGGATGACAAATTTTTCAATGTTTCATTAAGGGCACTTTGGACATTTACCCTCTTCCCCAATCGTGACCCACGACTTAAAACCCTTTTAGGGTATCATTATCACAATGAAACAAATCAAAATAACTTCTCAAGCTCTCTCAAATCTCCAAGGTCAAGAATATTTAGGGTTTCCAAGAAGTTGGTCAATTAGGACTCTCAAGGGTGATTTCTCTTCAAATTTATGATACTTTCAGGCATCTTACTCTTCTCCAAATCTTATTTTATGAAAAAAATATTTTTAAATGGTTTGTTTATGTTGATTTGGATGTGGGTTTTGACATGGGTTGAGGGTTTTGGAATGAATGATTCTTTAATTGTTTTTCTATGGTTTTCATGAGATGTTCATTATTTAAAATGAATGTTTTTGAACTAATAGGGTGAATGTGTGTGGGAATTGGAATGGGGGTCGAGGTAATCCCCCAAATTGATGACTGGAACTTGAAATTGGTTTTGAATAATGTTGTTCCCTCAACCCACTTATGTAAATATCTTTGAACTATGGGAATTTTCACTGGGTTTGACTTACTCTCATGTATTATTGCATTTCTTAAATGGTTAAACAATGAATGTGGATTTTGAAACCCTTGTTAGCTATGTTTTGATTTAATGAACAAAGGGGGTCAAGGCATTCCCCCTAATTAATAGAATTGTAATGGCATAATTATGCTCTTGCAGGCTAAATGGTATGACGATACCTGTGTTGTTCCTTAATATATAATTCCTTGGTTAATGAATGGGTTACATGAAACTTGATTTAATTGGGCTTAATGGGGGTTATGTAGCTGATCCATGAAGGTGCGGGTCTTGAATAGCTTATTGGAAACTCACGTTTGCCAATGTGAGGGTTGGTCTTGATGATTGTGTGCATGGTTCACACTATTAATAGACTTTGTATCTAGGATTGATGTAGGTCTGGGATTTCCCTGGTGTTCCTTGATACTTATGGTTCATACGGCTAACAGACACTAGGGCCCTTTTAGAAGGCGAGCTAAACCCATATAGCCCATGGGTGCCAGTTTATAACAGTTGAGCTACATAGTTCTAGATAATATTTTACTAACATTCTAAACCTTGTCCCCTACCCCAACATCTACTATATATATGTATGCATATATGTGAATATGTACAGTGATTTTGAAATTGAACTTTTGACTGACATTATTTTATCCTTATTTAGTGTTACATGTTAGTGCTCACACTAGTAATCATCTCCTAGCGCTGTATTCGGATGCGATGCAGGGTTTGTAGGCACTTATACTTTTCTTAAATAGTGATAGGTGGTCTCAGAGTTAGTTATTTCTGGTGAAGTGGTGAGCGTCTATTCTCCGGAGACCTTATCATTCCGTTGGTTTTCCTTCCATAAAATAAAATTGAAGACTTCACATTTATATTGTCATTGTCTTTGTCATTTTCAGGGTTGGGGGCATGTCCTGACGTAGGTTGTTTCTAGTATAGTGGCTATGTGTATATTACTGTGGATTGGGTATTGAAGTTGATACTCTTAGATGTGTTTGAAATTATTACTTTCTATCTTTTTATATGTTTGAAATTCAGTCATTGTCAGGTATGTTATGTATTGTTTAGTTAGGCAAAGGGGGCGGTATTCTATCCTTGGTGGATGAGATACCCATCACGGCCAGACCTAGTTTAGGCCATGACAAACAATCACACCTCCATCCTCAGAATCTAAAAGGCAAAATCCGAGATTAGCCAACCGATGAATATCCTTCAGCAACCCTCACGTATCCTCATCCATATGAGATAAGCTTCCCATGGACAATCTGCTAAGAGCATAAACAACCACATTAGCTTTACCCAGATGATAATGAAGACTTATATCACCATCCTTGTGCCACTCAAGACAACTCCTTCTGGGTGAGCACATACTGTAAACTCTTATGGTTTGAGAAGACGTCAACATGAACTCTATACAGGTAATGGTGCCATAGCTTCAAAGAAAACATCACAACTAACAACTCCAAATCATGAGTTGGATAGTTCTTCTCATGCACCTTCGACTGCCTCAAAGCATATGCTATAACTTTTCCCCGCTGCATCAACTCACAACCCAGTCCCATATAGGACGTATCACAATAAACAACAAAACAATCATTACCCTCGAGCACGGTCAAAACAGGAGCAAAAGTCAACTTATTCTTCAGCTTCTCAAAACTACCCTCGCAAGTATTCGACAATAGAAACTTCACATTTTTTTGAGTCAACCTAGTCAATGGAGCAGCAATTGAGGAGAAACTCTCCACAAAGCTTCTATAATAACTGGCTAAACGCAAGAAGCTCTGAATCTCGATTGGATTCGTGGGCCTAGTCTACTTATTCACCACAACAACTTTTTATGGATCCACCATGATACCCTCACTAGAAACAACGTTACCCAAAAAAGTACCAACATTCAACCATAAGTCACACTTTGAAAACTTAGCATACAAACACTTATCCTTAAGGCTTTATAACACTATATAGAGGTGATTGGCATGGTCCTCCTCACTTTTTGAATATGCAGTTCATAAGATCCATGAATGGCATCGGGGCATTTGTCAAACCTAAGGACATCACTAAAAGCTTGTAAAGACCATATTGGGTATGGAAAACAGTCTTAGGGATATCTACCTCATTAATCTTCAACTGGTGGTAAAATGAGTGAAGATAAATCTTAGAAAAGTACTTACCACCCTGAAGTTGTTCAAAGAAATCATTAATCCTAGGAAGAGGATACCTATTCTTTACTATCATCTTATTCAATTGGCGATAATCTATACACATTCAAAGGGAACCATCTTTCTTATGTATGAAGAGTACAAGAGCACCTCACGGGGAAACACTAGGGCGGATAAAATCCTTATCAAGATGATCTTTCAACTTCTCCTTAAGTTTTTTCAACTTAGCAGGGGCCAATATATAAGAAGGGGTAGAGATAGAACAAGTGTCTGGAAAAAGATCATGTTAAAATCAATTTCCCTATTGGGAGGGATGCCAGGGAGATTATCAGGAAACACCTTGAGAAAATCATTGACTACAGGGATAGGTAACAAAGAAGGACCCTTAGAATTTGAATCTTTAACCCAAACTAAGTGACATAGACACCCATTGGAAATTGATTTTTGAGCTCTTAGATAAAAAATGAACCTTACCTTAGGCACTAGGAAACTACCTTCCCACTCAATCACTAGTTTCTTTGGCAATTGGAAACTGACCCTTTGGGTCCCAAAATCAAGAGACACATAGCACAGAAAGAGCCAATCCATCCCAAAGATGACATCAAATTCTAACATCTCCAACTCTATCAAATCCAGCAATGTCTCCCTACCACAGATAGATACAACACAACCCTTATAGAATCTCCTAGCCATAATAGAGTCACCCACCTAGGTAGAAAGAAAAAAAGGATCCGGGGTACAATCAGGACAAAAACCAAAATAAATAGCCATATAAGGGGTGACATTATAAAGGGTAGACACAAGATCAAGCATAAAATATACATCATGCGAGAAAAGTTTTAGCATACCAATAACAACATTAGTAGATGCCTTAGAATACTGATAGGTGGCAAGAGCATACAAATGGTTTTGGCTAGTGCCGGTTCTAGAAGTAGAACCCTTTGGTGCAGGAGCTGACGAGGCAGAAAATGGTACTTTATTATCCCATTGGCAACATCACCTGAAGGACAGTTTCTCTAAATATGTCCAGGATGGCCATATCTAAAATACTTGTTTATCCCCTCATCACAAAAAACATGATGCAACTCACCACAAAATATTTAAGAAGGATATAATATAGTTGACTAGGCCCTACTAGCCTAAGATTGGCTACGTTGTGCCTTAAAACCACTATTTCTCTGAAAGCGGTGATCACTGGATAACTTAGGATATGGAGAACTAGCCATAGAATAAGAACTAGAAGTTACCCACTTCTTGTTAGACCATTGCCGGCATCTCTACCACTATTCTTATGACTTTTCCCAACTTAGAATACCTAAAATTCGTACTCTGCCTTTACCCTATCTCGGCCTTCTTTTTCTTTTCCTTCTCAACCTATTGCATGTACACCACAAATCTAGAAATATCCATGTCAATATTTAGCAAGGCAGTCTTGCACTCTAACACTAAGTTTTGAGACAAGCACGAAGAAAACTTCCTCATCTAAGCCTTCATGCTAGACACTAGATCAAGAGCATAACAGGACAACTGATGAAATTTGAGGGCATATTATTTCACATTCATCCTTCCCTAACTTAGATCTATGAACTCCTCATCTTTAGCCTCCCTCAACTCCTGAGGTAAGAAATAATCCAAAAAGGCACCAGAAAACTCATTCCATAATGCCAACTCTACATCATCACCTCATGACTGATCCCACTCCTCATATGACTAATATGCCATATCTTTCAGCTCGTATATAGCAAATTTACACCCTTCAAGTTAGAAGCACGCATGACCCTAAATATTTTCTCCATCTCATCCAACAAACCTTGAGGATACTCTTCCACCTTAGAGACAGTGAAGGTTGGAGGATTGAGACTCATAAATTGCCCAACTTGAGTAACCTTAGAAGAACTCACAACAGTGCCAATCGGACCCGACTGACGTGGTAGAGATGTCACCAACTGGGTTAATAGATGAATAGAATGGTCAAGCTAGTTATTAGATATGTCTTCTTGAGGCAGTGGGGCATGATCATCACAACTCAAGAAGCCCGATGAGGACAGGTAGAGACCAAAATACTCCATGAGGGGCAGTACAATTAGGAATTAGGACCCTAGACCGGGTTTGTACCCTACGAGTAGGATGAGTTTAGTCTACATTATCCTTCGGTGGGATAATAGAGTTTCCACGAGCATCAGATCTTCAGGGAGGCATGATCTAAAATGCGAATAAATGTAATTTTAGGAGATTTCAACATCGTATGCTCTATAGCCCGACAGTTGAACAAAAGAAAAGGAAATATTCCTAAATGCATTGCAGCCCCTCCCCTATAAGTATGGCATTACACATACCCATAAAAGAGACTCTATATGACACGAATTTGTTGACACCCAATGACACCAAACCTAGGCTCTGATATTAAGTTTGTCACGATCTCAACCATGGCCCAACCGTGATGGGTATCTCAAGTTCACCAAGGATTAAAGAACACCCTTGTTGTCTAGTAAAATAGAAAACAACACACCTAGTATCGAATGAATTCCAAACATATAAATGGATAGAAAAGTATAAGCTCAAAAGAATTTGAGAATATCAATAATCAACCCAAACACATTAATCCACAAAGCCTCTAAATTAACAATCATCAACCTAAGTCGGGACATGCCCCTGATAATAGAAAAAATTAATCCAAAAAGGAAATAGTCTATAACTTACTAAACCAAGAAGTAACAAGCCTTTCAGAAAAAGGAGGATCACCACTTTAAGATAAAACACGAACAACTCTGGAATCACCTATCACTGTGTAGGAAAAGTAAAAGTTCCTTCGTACCCTGCATCATGTGAGGAACTATATCTGGGGATGTTAATGGAGTGAGCACTAACATGTAACTTAGGGAAGGGATAGAATAATACCAATTCAAAACCATAGAAAAGTCCACACGCACACACTATACATACATATATATAATATTGTTGGGATATGGGACATGGCTTAGCATGAAGTAAAACATTAGCCAGGACTATATAACTCAATCATCATAAACAGGCACCTACAGGATATGTGGGTTCAACTTCCTCTGCTGAAAGAGCCTCAGTGTATCTTTTCCATTCGAACTAGAGGTATCAAGAAAGACCAGGGAATGAACCAACTCCACGTCAATCCTAGATAAAAAAAATATAAATAGTGTGAACCATGCACATGTTCATCAAGGACAACCCTCACGTCGGCAAATGTGAGTTTTAAGTATAAGTCATTCGAGACCCATACCTTCACGGCTTAGCTACATAACCCTTATTAAACCCAATTAAAAGAAGTTTCACATAACCCATTTGTTAACCAAGGAATTATACATTAAGTCACACCACAAGTACTTCATACCATTCACTTGAAAGATCATAATTATGCCATTACAATTCTATTAGCTTGGAGGAATGCCTAGACCTTCTTTGTTCATTAAATCAATATTGGAGAAATTCCTCAACTTTCTTTAGTTTATAAAATCAAATTGGGGAATGCCTCGACCCCTTTGTTCATTACATCAAAATATATCCAACAAGGATTTCAAAATCCATGCTCATTATTTAACTATTTATGCAATGAAATAGTATAGGTGAGTAAACCAGACCAAGTGACAATTCCACAACTCAAAGACATTTACACAAGTGGGTTGAGGAACACAATTATTAAAAACCAATTTCAAAGTCCAAAACATCAATTTGAGGGAATACCTCAACCCTCATTCCAATTCCCACACCCATGCAACCCATTAGTTCAAAAAAAGTTAATTCAAAGCATGGATAACTCATGAAAACCGTGGGAAAACAATTTAAGGATCAACCATTCCAAAACCCTCAACCCATATCAAACTCTTATTTAAATCCATACAAATAAACCACTTAAAACACATGATTTTTATAAAATAAGATTTGGGGAAAAGTAACATATCTGAGACTATCACAACTATGGAGAGAAATCACCCTTGAGAGTCCTAATTGACTAACTTCTTGGAAACTTTAAGTGTTCTTGACCTTGGAGATTTGAGAGAGTTTATAAAGTTATGTTAATTTGTTTTAGAGTGACAATGACACCCTAAAAAGGGTTTTATATCATGGGCCACGATTGGGGAAGAGTGGAAATATTCAAAATGCCCTTAATTAAAACCTAAAAAATGGTCACCAGTGACCATGGGTCACCCTATAAATCGTAAAGACACATTTTGACTTGTCACCATGAGTCATAGTTCAGATAGTAGCTCAGGGACCCTTCACTAGTTACCTTACAAGTCATACACTACGACTCATGTCTAGACCATACAACTCATAGGGACCTACTCGTACTCGGAGCAGAAACTTGGGCCATCACACTGGTTTTATCATGGAAGGCACACTATGAATAATAGAGAGTCCATACAACTCATTAGGAATAACTAATAGCCAATATAAAACCTAAGGGAATCTTTACTAATCACCCTATAATTAGGGTCCTACGACTTGTATAGCCACCAAACAATTCGTAGCATGAGCCGTAGCTTAGGTAGTAAGCTCAAAGATTAAGGATTTTTTAGGGTCCAAAAATCTGGAGTATTATATGTACATGAATGGAACTTGTGCCCTACAATTCATAAATAGAGGGTAGTAATGATACCTATAGTGTATGTACAAGGTTCAAGCGATTTTGATAGTTCCATGAGTGGATTGCGCAATATATATAGGTGTTTCACTTGATTTGACTTTATTTAACTAGACTTGACTTAGTTTGACTTGACTGTTAATTCTTATTTGTAGCTTAACTTGTTATATTAGCTCTGGTAGTGAAATAATAATTGTATTAAAGACAAAGTATGGAGTATTATATATGTGGGATAGAGTGAAGGATGGTTGAAGTTATGGGTAAAGTTTAGTTTCATATTCGTAGGTCCTAGTTGATGGTTTGTTTATTTTATGGTTCCTTTCAATGAATGCTAGGGTGACTTCTTTAATGTCTTGACACCTGGTAGGGAAACCTTTGATGCAGTTGTTTCTTAAGATTTGTGTTAGCCCTCGGTTTAAGGAGAAACTTAGTGGCTTAGGGTAGTTGAATCACAATGAAAGGAGTGGCACTTCAAAGTTCATATCAAATAGGTTAGCAAGAGGTAGATTGACTATTTGAGGAAATATAAAGGTATGACTAAGTGGTTATTAGGTTTCCATAAAAGGGAATGAGTGATATAGGTTTATGTAAAACATGTTTTCTTATGAATCTTTATGTTATGTTTGTATAATCTAATTTTTGTTAAGAAATGAGGCTTATCGGTATGTGTGTTTTATACTGATACTAATCTTGGTACACCCTCATCGGGGTATATTATCTACAAGAATCAATGTTTGTTTCATGATTTTTTGGGTTAATGATTCTTTAGTATCTTTCACTTTCTTACTTACGTTGAATGTTGTGTCCAATTTTAGTTTTCCCTTAAAAGATGTTGTACCTATTTAGACTAGATAATAGGATAGTTTACACTTTTGCATTGGTTTTGTAAAATCTTTTATGATAAAGATGAGTTATTATGTCAATAAAGACTTTTTCTTAACTTCTTGAGGGGGTGGCAAGGGTTTCTCCATTTTAGGTGGATTAGAATAGGTCCCCCCACGATATGATAAATAGGGTCATGACAATTTTATATTAGAGCCTTGATGGCAGTCTCCTAGGACTTGATAAAATGTTGAATAGGGTCCTACAGATTGGTGTTTACACGTCCACATCTAATCTTTAGGGAGTTATAATGAATTTTAGGAAATTGTTTCACTTTCTTCTTTTCTCTCATAAGATTTTGTGGTTGTTGTATAAGTTAAGTCCAATTGGTATCTCTGGATTCCAATTGGTATCTCAACTAGGTAAGTGAATGTCACTTGACTCATCTTAGAAGGATACAAGCAACGTAAATGGAAACCACAAAGTTTCTAATTAGTATTTAGTAATAAGAGTCATGTATAACATTCTAGATGAACTCAGGGTCATCACTAGCGCAATCAAAAGTTATGTTAATGAGGCATGAAAGAAAGATAATTGGTTTTGACATTCTTTGAATTTATGTGTTGTGACTATAGATGCTTGATTAGCTTGAATCTATACTATATGAATGTTGTAAATTTCCATGTACTGGATGGTGTAGGGTAAAAAATTGACTATGACAGTTCTATTTGGTTAATAGTTAGAGAACTTCTTAACTTGGTAGATAAGGTAAAGGGAGGTCGGTATTCATGTGAAGCCATAGCTGCTTGAATGATTGAGATATGATGCATTTATCTAGGGTTTGATTTATTTTTGCTGCTATAAAAAATAGAAATCAGTGCTGAGCCTAATCAAACATGTTCTTTGGTAATTGTTGTTGGGAAAAATTTAATTACATTCCATTGAAGTAAGGGTCAAATCCTCAATATTGAAGGTGCTTTAAGAAGAATATCTATTGTAAAATTATGGTTTCTTGAAGCATTACGCATTATGATATGGTGTTAGTTGTCTATTTTAACGCGTCTGGGCTCGTTCCTGGAGAATTATCAAAGTTTAACCATTTCTATGTTTCCATTATCAATGTTAAAGAGTTTGGGGAGGTGACATTGTTGGAAACAGACAATATCTTGGCAGCCACTGGTTTAGGCCTCTATAGAAATATGAGGGTTGCTATAGCAGGACTTTCTCTGCTAATGCAATGTTTCTCTATTGACATGTAGGCTGCTATACAGACAAAGGCGAAATAGTGGCTTTAAATTTTCCCCCTATTTTGACTCTCACTTCTGGCTTGTTTTATTTGACAATTTGAGTACAAATCGTTGCATGAATATAAAAATTGCATTAATATAATAAACAAAAATTATATTATTAATGTGGGATGAAAAAATAGCATTTATGTACAAAAAGTAAAGAAGGGAAAAATGCAATGTCTAGTATATCCCAAAATACGGGCAACCCAAATCATAAATCATATGTAAGGGGGAAAGAGAAGAGAGAAGACTTAGTAATCCTATCCCCGATGACCCAAATCAAATCAAACTGGTTCTGAGACTGAGGAAAATTGGTAACGAAGACCATATGAATTACTTCCCACTTCTACACAAGCAACTCAATTTCTTAATACAACCCTTTGAGCCGCAAGTGCTCAACCTTTACTTGTTGACACACCATTTATCGGCTCAAAATAAAATACCCACTCCATAACTGCTAGAGGGCATGAACTATCAAAATATACTCACAAACTCCCCAAGGCTGCAAACCGCACTAGTAATGGAAAAAACTCTAGAAACTTGGAGAAATGCAACTTAAGTCGGAACTAACCAGTCCAATACTCCATCTAAGCAAAGAATAGTCATAGGCACTTATCATCGTGGATAAAAAATCCACTAAGCCTAATCAAGACGAACAAACTCTAAAAGGGGGATTTTATAGATCCAACCTAGAATCACATCATCGAAGAAGAAATAAACAAATCTCGAAACTAAGGTCGAAGTCAAGAACACCACCAGAAAATCAAGAACTCAAGATAAAGAATTTCCATATTGCCAAATCAAGAAGCGGTCACTAGGAAGGCCGCCTGCCTCTAACTCTCTAGCTCTGCTAGACAAAACCATAGCATAGCAAGAAAGGAGTATCCAATCTCCACATTAATAACAAGGGTAAACCATCACAATGGAACGAACCCAACAAATCTAAGAGATAAATTCACGGTATCTCAACATCAATATTAAATTGACTATTGGGCGATAAAATAGCCACACACGAAGAACGGACCACAAATGGGTCAAGCTTAACAACAGGCTATATAAAATGGGATAGCTAGTACAAAATAGTTCGCAACCCAGGAAGCAAGTCTAAGAATCTCCAACTCAAGATCGGGCAATATAATTAAATTTCAAACTTTAGAACCAAATAGAACCACGGAAGGTCAACTTACCTTTGATACCATAATAGATTCACAAATAGACCTAACATAGCTAACCAAGAGGGAAAATACTTAGCCTCATTACGCTTTGGTAAAGAAATCATCATATGGCCTATATCTACACAAACCACTGAATAAGATAACAAAGAAATTGAATTTTAACTAAATAAGAATAGTCTATACAGCTAGCCAGTGAGGATCAATTACATCAAGCAATAATATTTTTTAACATCAATAACCTGAATCAGTGATAGCAATAGAAATAGTAATTTCAATATCAATATACTGAATAGGCGGTACCAAAATAAACATCTATATCATGTACCTCTCAAGGGACATAATAAGTCCAACATGCCAAGATAAACGAGACTCGAACGCAAAAGCTACACCCATAGGGGAAAATATCAATACAAATCTATTCTATCCACTGCGAAAAGAAATAAATAACGGAGTAGTAATATAATCATGAATTCGATAATAAGGAACATAATAACCAATATCAATTCATTAAGGCATAAAATCATCGATGGGTATGAAAAACCTAATACACATCATAAAAGATAAATGTATGATATAAAAGCACACCTATCATAGTGAAATCATCAACTGAGGCGCCAAGTGCACTATCTCTAATAGAATATTCCACAACATCATGGGGTTAATTTGAATGATCCGAATAACTATAAATCCCATGTCGGTGAAACTCTTTAGTCCAGTAACTGATCTCTTTGCAGTCATAACAACTCCTGAAGAATCAATATGGCGAGAATATAAATTGAGCCCAAATGGCTGGCCAACTGCCGCTGAGAGAAATCTCTAGAATTATGCTTATCTTTTCTAATTAAAACCTATCTAAGGAATTCCAGGCTAGTGTGGAATACATACTAACTCTATCTAATTGACTAACTCTTATCTAGGAATTCTCTAAACTAGTATCTCATCATCACACCCAAACTAAGATACTAGAATACTTTGAGATACTGCCCTTCATAAACTAGAGTAGCTGTCATGGCTCGAAGAACCATACTAAAACTCCATAAGTATGATGGGGACTCTATCTACTATGATCAGCATGGCTAATCTCAGAGCCACTCATAGTTTGAACTATCACCTGCGTAGAGTTGATACACTACAAGTGAAGCTGAACTCTACCAAAAGATTCCTCACTCTCAGGTAAAATACCAATAGCACTATCCTGATGGTATGGCCTCTTGCCGCCATTTCCATAATTCTTAAAATATGTGCTCGCTATGTTCCTCTTAGAATAAACAACCTGAGTAAAGGAAGACCCAACTGTTATCAAGTGCTCTGACACCAAACAGAGTGACAATGTTGTTCTCTAACGCATCCATGCACCAATGTCCACCTCAGAAGCATATAGCATAGGAAAATACCTGGCCCACTCAATAAATCCAATCTCATACTCAGAACTTGGTAAAGAACACTGATGAACACCAATATTCCAACTTTGGCCTAAAAATTGCTCAATGACTCAAATGTCATCCATGACTGTAAGGGGTCTACAACATGACTCGAATTAGAACTCTACTAACGTCTTCGCACCTATCTGTAGGACTCTAATAAATACTTTTCTCTTGTACTTACACATCAGTGAAACTTAGGCTCTGATACAAATTAGTCACAACCCAATTTATTAGCTCATGATGGCACCTACTATAGACCACTAGTAGGCAAGTGAAACCCCGTAGTCCAAAATGGCTAGTAATGGACTACTCAAATAAATATAGGAAAAAATGAAAAATATCTAAAATAAAGATCAATACATAAATGAATCCTAAAACCTGGTAGTATTAGTACAAGAGTTACTAATATAGTAAGACTACAAAAGTGAAATATCATAGGAATTACATTGATATAACTTATCTTCATATACAATATAGACACTAGTCTAATACTTAAGAGAGAGATAAGTAATTCTCCGAATGTCACGATCTCACTCTAAGTCTCTGAACCATGGCTGATTTGCACGATGCACATATCAATGGCCATAACCCATACTATGATCTACAGGCTATAGAAGTATAGTATGAGTACCAAATGAATAGTATCAGTAAGCAACTTCCAACTGAGCTCCAAAGATAAAGAAGACATACATAGCATATAGGAGGCATAATATCAATAAGCATTTTGCATCTATAGGTCATATATCATGACTATGAGGAATATCATCTCTAAAAGACATTTGTAATATCTAAGAGGCAATAGCATCTCTACGGGAAAATAATAAGTCTAAGAGAAAATAAGATCTCTATAGGCCAAATATCAAGAAAAAGAAAATAGTATCTCTATGGTCCAAATATCAAGTCTAAGAGGAATTAGTATCTCTACGGGGCAAATATAAAGTATAAGAGGAAATAACACCTCTATGGGCCATAAAACATATCTAAGAGGCATATCATCTCTAAAGGCTCAATATCATAACAAGGAGGAAATAACATCTCTAAAGGCCCAATATCACTTCCTTAAGGAATATCATAGCCATAACTCCTAAGTCATAAATCTGGGGAACATCATCACAATTTACCAAGTCACGAGGTATGCTTATTCTAAAGGATCACTAGTCTTAACTAAGTCTAACATTTACAACTAAGTCCACAATGGCTAACATGAGTCTTAACCTAATTGGACCGAAAGATCCCACTTGTAATCCTCAATTTGGATAATTAGGAAAATTATGCCCCAAACTAGGATAAGGTATCTAGTTAAACTTCTAGATGTCAAGTAAGACATAATAAACTATAAGATAGGAACATCGTCTAGAAACATGGTCAATAAAGTCAACTATATCCAAATTAGGGTTTCAAGATTAGTAGACTAACCCAACTAAGGTTAATCTAACTAACCATGATTCCAACACTTAAACCATATCCCAAACCAAGAATTATAACATATCCATCCTACAAATGAGTCCATTCTAGGGAGAAGAAAATAGGAATCTGAAAGAATACTAAGCAGTTCACCTTACGGGTCAAAAACCCTCTTCTTATCCCAAATAAGTTAACAATAAAGAAAAAGTCATTCTACTCATAATCAATCTTACCATTAACATTCACACATAATATATATCACACATCATCTTTGAAGAAGAGTAGGTAAAGACATACCTCAAAGACAAACCATAAAACCTCACATTATTCACCAATGTCTATCTTTACTTTATAATCACAAAATGTCATCACACTATCAAAATAATAATCTACTCTTCAATACGAGTCTAACGATGCCGTATTGCACTATTGTGCTTCGATTCCATAAAAGACACCAAAGTCCCAAATGGGTCCCACATACAAAAAATGTATTTTCAAGGTCAACCCAACATTTATACATGAACAAGGAAACATAACCCTGAAGAAATGTGTGAAAATAAAGAAAATTTGGGTCTAAAATCAAACCCTAAGCTATATGGGAGTTTTGGGTAAAGAACCAAGAATTTCATCAATAAAGTGCTTAAAGTTACCTTAATTCAGATGAAAATCATAATAAAAGATGTTAATAAAGCTCCCAAGACACCCATTAGACTCCATTTTTAGTTATTACACTTATTTAGGGGTTCTAGGTCTCAAAGATGGGTCAAAATGGCTAATATGTGGCCTATAGGGTCCTTATATACCCATACCAATTATGGGGATGTCACTATTGTGATCTTATGGACCATTATCACACTATCATCATCACAATATGACCTGTGCAATTGCGATGCACCAACACCAGCAAAGTCAAAACTTTTTTTGACCCCCGGAACTCATTTAGACTCTATTTCTTGCAAACAAACTATGTAAACTGACTAAATTCAGTGTTTTGGATGTATTTTTGAAGTTTTATTTTCCATCAAAGGCTGTTTATACCAATTTTAGCCCCCACACCTATATCTACAGATTTTTTTACTTTTTGACCAATAGGTCAAAATGAGTTCGGGTGTATTGGGACCATAACCAAATATCTACCTAGACTAAAATGGATATTCTAAATCTGTTGGCATAGTTGGAATTAACATCTGAGATCATCTTGCTAATGTTTTTTCTCGTTGGCCATTTGGAACCAACAAAGACTTCAAAATAGGGAATTGGCTCTAAAAACAAAATAAATTGTCTGGTAACCAAACCGTCAATGCTAGAAATTTATAAATGACTTGGGGAAACTATAGAGAAGCCCTAATGGAAAAGATAAGTGGAAATATGAAAAATGACCTTAAGGTTCATTACACTTCACAATTTCTTATACGATTGGGTCACCTAGATTTGTAAACGCTTTGTGTGACTTGGGTGCAAGTATTATCTTGATTTTTCTCGAAGTTTTCAAATATTTGGGTTTGAGACCTCTCAAACCAAAAATAATGAAATTATTGATGGCACATCATACAGTGAAAAATCCCGTGGGCGTATCATTTGATGTTTTGGAAAAGGTGGACAACTCTATCATTCTAACCGACTTTGTTATCTTAGATTGTGAAGTTTATTTTAAGATGCTCATAATTTTGAGAAGACCATTTTAGGTCATGTGTAGATCATTTGTGGATATGGAAAGAGGTGATCTTAAGTTTGGGTTGAATGATGAGGAAGTCATGTTAAATCTTAGCAGACCTATGAATCAACCGACCGACATGAGGGTGGTTTGGTAATAATTTGTGTTGATGAATATAGAGGTCAACCCTTTGGCTACATTAATGAAGTATGAGTAATCAAGGTACCTATGTCATGCCGCAACATTAAATTAGGCGTTGCTTGTGAGGCAACCCAAGGTATCTTATTATTTTTGCATTTGTTATAATTTGTGTTAGCGTGATGGATATCAGATCTACCCATCTAAGGTGCCATAGGTATGTTCATAACTCTCTCACTTTGTACCCTCCTAATGCATTAGGGATACTATATGTCTATTTGATGAGGGTGGGGCTACTTGTTGGTCTTGATATCCTCTTGGGGCTTTTGCTATTGTATCTCTTTTCCCTGGAGTTTGTTCTTAGTAGAGCTAGCATGTTTAGGTTGTTTTATGTTTGATTCATATATATTTCATGTTTCATTTATGTTTAAATAGAAAAAAATAAGGAACCTAAGGATAGTTGATGTATTTTGATTGTGTTCAAGTATTTTGAGAAAAATGATACCCCTCCAAAAGTTTGTATTAATTATATGATGTTTTTATATGTGTGACCACCATGAATCTTGTTATGGCATTAGGACTTAGTGAAAAAATAATCATATCTAGAATTTGCATGAAATGGATAGGTAGTAGCTGGTAAAATAATCATGTACTCTATGTGAGATGCTTACCTAGTTTCCTTTGTGCATTTAATCCAGAACTTGCCCAGTGAGTCTTACCTAGGTTGTAGGATAGTCGGTTATGAAAGGATCATTGGTTGTTTTTTTATTTAAGCCATTCCTAGCCTAAATAACTAATCAAATGTGAAAAAGTATTCGTTGATCCCTATTTTGAGCCTGCATAGACCTATTTTATTTTTTTCACCTTTCACCTTTCTAGTTTAATTATAATGAACCTGTTTTGTCCATGGTCCCTCCTTGGACACTGTGCAACTTAACTCAATCAATTGCCTAAGTTGAGGGAGGATTCCATAGGGGTGCATAGTTAAAATTTAGCTATGAAGAAGGCTTTGAATAAGAGAAAACAAAGTAGGGTTGGGTGCGGTAAAAAAATTAGAAAAAATAAAAGCAAAAAAGAAGAAGAGAAATTAAAATAAGAAAAGGAATAAAAGAAGCCACACCTAACCTGAACAAGAAATAAAAGACAAAAAAGGGAGAAACAAAACAAAATTGTGGTTGATAAGTGGACTCAAAATGTAATTGTTGTATAAAAAAGGGTTGGTCACTAATTCCCAAATGTATCATACCATCCCCCAAACCTATGCTACAAGATGAATAATGTCCTATAGTGATACTAGTCCAATTTTCCTAAAACTATGTTAAAGAAAATAAGGACAAGTCTATGGTATTCTATTCACATTGATTAAAAAATCTTTTATAAGAGTGAGTGTCTCGATATCATCCCCGTATTGACATTCATAATTACGTAGAGAGAGTGGGACTTATTTGTTGTGTGGTTACATGGGTTATGTTGTTAGTTGTTTATATATTTTGGTAGCGTAATGTCACAACTCGAGGCTACTCCCTTGTCGCAACAACAGTGCTTACGGTCACAAGTTACCTCAAGCTAACCCATGAGATGGTACCTTCTGTGAGCACAAAATAAAATGGCACTGATATAACATATGCAGAAGATAAGTTGATAGACTACTAAAAACTAAAATAAGTAATACTTTCATGTGTGAGATAACTGCTAAAAGCTGAAAGTAACTAACTGACTATCTAACTTTTTGTCTGAAAAGCCTCTAACTAACTGAGTAGTTGATGGTACAAGCCCCCAACTAACTCAAACTAACTGAATATAAAGAACTACTGAAATAACTAGAATAAGTAATCATGTCCTCGATCGATGAGGACTCACCACTACTGCTGCTAAGAACGCTGAGCTATCTAGGAGCGATGGGGAAACTAAGCGTCCGAACCTATGTTATAAGACAACATAGCGCAAAGAAGAGTATAGGATCAGTACTTTGAATGTACTAGTATATGAGATAAGGTATGGCTAAAATGTATGGGGTACTTTGCAGATGAGATAAGGACTAACTGCACAGCATGAATGCATGAAAGCTGTAATATATAAGAACACAAGACAAAGCATATACATATTTCTGAAAAAATTTGTAAACTGAAAAATTAAAGTTTGTATAATTGAATAACTGTAAAACTGAATAACTTTAAAACTTTATGCTTTGGTCAAGCAAACCTGAATTGAATATACACTAAATACTATATTGAGACTGTGGGAGGTATCATTAACCGACATGCCCGAATCTGAGCTAATCGGGGTCCAACCTATAACCCCAGTTAGAAGGGTGTCAGTACCGTGCCACAGGTACTAACACTAGCTGGGTGGATCCACTAAACTGGACTCCCAATGGACTAATAAGTCACCTTAAACTGGAAGGTACTCTAATGAGATATATGTCACCCTCAACTGGAAGGTAAACACCTTGTCAAACGTAAATGGAATGGAACATCTCTAACCTACGCTGGCTACGTAGTTCTGTAACTTGGGAATTATTAATAAGGGTGACACCCTCTACTACAGGTAATCCCTCATCCCTGAGTTCGCTCGATGCTAAATCCTACTCCCAACTAAACTGACATTGGACTGAATATAACTAAGCTTGACTAAACATGATTTTATAACTTCCAGCGCGCATCATGATTACATCAACTTAAAAAGTAATAGAATTCGTGGTTTAACTAAATCATTACTAAAATGATCTATATTCATGTAAAAATTCTTAGGTATCGGGAATTTATAACCAACCAGCACTGAATGATCATTGAATGTAATAAAATGTTTAAAAAAATTATAGTGAAGTATCATGGTTCAAAACCCATAAGCATATACATTCCATCAAATATGCGGGGATCATGAATTTAAACATGGGAATGCTTTAAATAGGGAAAACAACATGAATGTATGACTAAAAGTATAATTTGGGGGTTTTACATAGAATTCACTTGAAATAGGACATGTGAAACTAAAATTCAAAGAAAAAGGAAATCAAATCTCGCATGGGATCATACAAGATTTGTCCTAAAATTCAAAGCATTGGAAACTCCTGATATCTGATAGAGGAATGGGTCTGGGTCAATTTGTCACTTCTTCAGTCTCTTGAGGGTCAACTCGAATGCCATCGCTGGAAATAATATTCCCAATGAAAGCTACTGATCTTGGCCAAAACTCCCACTTACTGAACTTGGCAAACAACTAATAAGCTCTAAGGGTCTGCAATACTATTCTTAGATGGTCTGCATGATCATCTTCACTACAGGTATAGACAAGAATATCATCAATGACAACTATGACGAACATGTCCAAGTACTTATTGAACACTCTGTTCATTAATTCAATGAAAGTTGCAGGGGCATTCATTAGTCCCAAAGACAAAACTAGGAATTCTAAGTTACCATACCAAGTTCCAAAAGTTGTCTTCGGAATGTCACATTCTCTGTCTCTAAGTTGGTTATTGTTGTATCTGAGGTCTATCTTAGAGAAGTAACTAGCACCCTGAAGTTGGTCGAACAAGTCATCAATCCTAGAGAGTGGATACTTATTCTTTATTATGACTTTGTAAAACTGACGGTAATCAATGCACATTCTGAGAGAACCATCTTTCTTACGTACAAAAAGGATCGGAGTGACCCATGGTGAAATATTGGGCCTGATTAATCCCTTATATAATAGATATTTCAACTATTCTTTCAATTCCCTAAGTTCAACAGGAGCCATTCTATAGGGAAGAATAAAAATAGGTTGGGTATCTGGAAGGAGTTCTATTAAAAAAATAATTTTTCTTTTGGGAGGAACTCTGGAAAGGTCTTCAAGGAACCAATATGGAAATTCCCTTACTACTGAAATAGACTCGAGGCTTAGAATCTCAAAACTAGTGCCTTTGACTCACACAAGATGGTGTATACACCCCTTCGATATCATTTTTCTTGCCTTATGATGAGAAACGATCTGACCCCTAAGATCATAGGTGTTACCCCTCAATTTAATCATTGGTTCATTGGAAAACTAAAATTGAACTACTTTATTTCTTCAATCATCTGAGGCATAGAATGAGTGTATCCAATCTATGCCAAGAATGAAATCAAAATCATTCATCTCTAACGCCACCAGATCTACTAAGGTGATTTTCTAGGATACTATAACCAGGAAATTTCTATATTCCTGTCTGACTATAATAGATTTGCCTACTAGGGTAGAAACTGAGAAAGGTTCTACTAAAGATTCTGGACTAACATCAAAATCGACTGCTATATAGGGGGTTACAAAGGAGAGTGAAGCTTCGTGGTCTAATAAAGCATAAACAAAGAGATAAAAGACCTGCAACGTACCCGTAACTAAATCAATAGAACTTAACTAATCCTATTAGGTCTGGAGGGTACACTACCTATTCTGACGCTACCCACTAGTTGCACTGGAAATGGCACCCTACTGAGTTGGGCGACCAATTGGAACTGGGGGACGGTTAGACTAACCCTGCTTACCAGCCTTTGGGAAATATATACTCTGGGCCTTTGATTTCCATATCTAAAACACACATCATTATCAGCTCTACACATACCCTGATGATGCCTGCCATATTTCTTGTAAAAGTGGATTAGTACGACCACTGTTTACACTACCCTAGGACTTATAGCTTGGCGACCTATCTTGACTATCTTGCCTGAACTTAGGCACTGGCACACTAGCTGAAGATGGAGTTGGGGGTTAAAAACTTCTGATGGAACTAAGAATGGCTACCACCTTCTAACCTTGGATGAGAAAAGTTAAAACTACCTGTTCTGGACCTCTTATTCTCTCTCTCTTTCTCCTTAAGATTCTCTTTATTTATCTGCTAAGCATGAACATAAGTCTAGATAAGTCCATATCCTTAATCAACATGGCCATCCTATACTTTTTAACCATACTATCAGCTATACCAAACACAAACTTACTCATTCTAGACATGTTGTGGCTTGTCAGCCACAACATTAAGAGCATACCTCGCCAACTAAGTAAACTTAAGTGACTACTCCTTCACACTCATGCTTCCCTTCTTCAAATTAATAAACTCCTAAATATTAGACTCTCTTAACTCTAATCGGAAGAACCTGTCTAGAAAAGTAGTGGAAAATTTCTCACACTCAACTGGCGCTTCACCAACACCATGGTTCTCTTTTTACTACTTAAATCAGGTGCGAGCTATATCCTACACCTGATATGCAGTCAAATCTGCACTCTGACTCAATGTGATGCTCATAATATCTATCACCTTCTGAACCATATGTAATAACTCCTGCAGATCCTATTCAGACTTGGATCACAAAAACAAAGGGGGATTCATCCGAGTAAAATCTTGAATCCTAGTTGCAACTGTATTTTCTACTGGATTGGCTGGAGAAATAGCCTAGTGATTAGTCTAAGCATCTACTAAATGGGCTAAGGAAGTAAAGTTAGCTCTAAACTAAGTGTGAGAGACATATTCATTAAGGGGATCTTCCTGAACAAGCAGAAGTATGGGCTGATCCCCATTCCTTCTTTCGTTATTTCTTCTTGGAGGCATGGTCTACAAATAGAATAAAGGATGAGTTAGAAAGAGAGTTTAAATAGATTTCATACTTTTTCACATGACATGGATAATGATATAAGGGAAACTTTTCCTAAAACGTCTTGTAGCCTCTCATCCATAAGTGTAGTTCACTTTATATCCATCTATAAGACTCCACTTAATGTGACTTTTAGATACCCTAGGACATTGTACAACCTTAGGCTCTAATACCATGTTTTTTCATGACCCAAGGTTACCCCCTAGCCACGACAATGGTGCTTATGGTCATAAGTTACCACAAGCTAACCCATGAGATGGTACCTACTGTGAGCATTAAATAAAATAGCACTGATATAACATATGTGAAAGATAAGTTGATAAACTATTGAAAACTAAAATACTAAAATACGTAATACTGTCATGTATGAGATAACTGATAAAAGTTGAAAGTAACTAACTGATTATCTAACTGTTTGTCTGAAAAGCCTCTAACTAACTGAGGAGTTTATGGGATATGCCCCCAACTTACTCCGACTGACTAAATATAAAGAACTATTTAAATAACTAGAATAAGTAATCATGACCTTGATGGATGAGGACTCACCACTACTATTGTTGGGCACACTGAGTTGTTAGGAATGGTTGGCAAACTGAGTGTCTAAACCTATTTTATAAGACAACATAGAGCAAAGAAGAGTATGCAATCAATATTTTGAATTTACTGGTAAATGAGATAAGGTCTGGATAAAATGCAGGAGGTAATGTGCATATGAGATAAGGACTAACATAAGAATATGAAATAACTGAGCGTGAATGCAGGAAAACTATAATATCTGAGAATACAAGACCAAGCATATACATATTTCTGAAATAATCTATAAACAAGAAGATAGAAATTTGTATAACTGAATAATGTAAAGCTGTATGCTTTGGTCAAGCAAACCTAAACTGAATATGTACTAAATACTGTACTAAGACTATGAGAGGTATCATCTAACCTATATGCCCCAATCTGAGCTAATCGGGGTCCAACCTGTAACCCTAGTTGGAAGGGTATTAGTACCTTGCCACGAGTACTAACACTAGCTGTGTGGATCCAGTAAACTAGTGTACCAAAGGACTAATGAGTAACCCTCAAATGGAAAGTACTTTAATGGGATATGTGTCACCCTCAACTGGAAGGGAAACCCCTTGTCAACCCTCAACTGAAAGGTAGACATCTCTAACCTACACTGGCTATGTAGTTTAGTAACTCGGGGAATGTTACTGAGGGTCACACCCTCTACTAACTGGTAAGACCTCATCCCTGAGTTCTCTTAGTGATAAATCCTACTCCTAACTAAACTAAAATTGGGACTAAACTAAACTAAGCTTCACTGAACATGATTTCGTAACTTTTAGTGCTTATCATGATTACATCAACTGAATAAGTAATAGAATTCATGGTTTAACTAAATTATTACTGAAATAATCTAATTTTGTGTAAAAACTCTTAGGTATCGGGTATTAATAACCCACCAGAAACGAATGATCATTGAATGATATAAAAATATTAAAAACTTTAGTAAAGGATCATGGTTCAAAATCCATATACATAGACATTCCATCAAACATGGAGGGACCATGAATTTAAATGTGGGAATGCTTTAAATAGGGAAAACTATATGACTTTATGACTAAAAGCATATTTGGGGGGTTTAACATATAATTTACTTGAAATAGGACATGGGAAACAGAAATTCAAAGCATAAGGAAATCAAATCTTGCATGGGATCATACATGGGTTGAATTGAATTTAAAATCACCAGGAAAACATGAATTAAACCTATCTTAAGAAAAATAAAATACCATAATTATATAAAAATTAATCATTCATTAATTAAAAAGAGGGTTTTTGGGCCCCACAGATTAAAGTAACCCATGAATGAACACCCTATATACCTTAAGCTTCTAACTTGAAAGGAAAACTATTATTCTTAATTCTTTTTTGAAGGTTCTTAAACTCGGGGAACTTGAATTCCTTATTTCTTAGGGAAAAGTAATAGAATTTTTGTTCTTGGGGAAAGACAATGGATTTATTGGGATGAAAAATGGAGAAGAAGGGAAAAATTATTCCCTAACTGATGCCCAAGTCATGTTATGAACAATTGGGTTGAGGGGGAAAAGACCTAATTTCCCCTTAGTCATTTAAATTCAAAACAAAGACATATCAGGTTTACAGCGATGAAGTCTAATCATGGTCAATGAACTCCCTCACTGCAATACGGCAAACATGAGTTCGGGACTATTGTCGAACCGTGGCCTTATCGCGATGACCTATTAGTTTCATGATCCAAACATGCCCCAAACCTTTTCCAAAAAATCTAAAACTCTTCCGAGACATACTTCTTACATCCCTAAACATTAATCAACTCAAAAACCAATATCTGAGGGTTGGGAAGAACAAAATAAAAATCCTCAAGGTTAGAGGTCTTAAAAATTACTAAGCCCCCAACACTTACTGAAAATTTTAGGCCTTAAACTCCTTATGCATGCAACTGAAAGATGAACTGAGCTAAGATTAGTACCGGGTATTACATGTAACTTGAATATTTGCTTGGTTGTTTGTTGTTAATGTAATTCCATAGCTCGATTCCTTTGTGTTGCATTATTTAGCTATATAGTTCCACACAGTTGGTTTTGAAAAGTAAAATATAGGAAGAGGGTGATTATTTCAAGCTGAAATTGAGTTAACTGTCGTAGGTACCTTAGGTTTTTCTTAGTTAAGCATCATGTTGTGTTTTTATTATGTGTTTTTTTCCGAAGGCATGCAAACATTCAAAGTTGAGGGTATTGATGTACCACAATATCCTACCACTTTCGATGCTTAAAACCTAAAAATATACAAGTACATGGGTCTGTTTTGTTAGATATGATGTGTTTTTGTGATTTTTAGCAGATACTAGGTGTTGCATTTGAATAAAATAAAAGATGATGAAAAAGTGTAGAAGGACCACTTACGAGGCCACTTACGGCCCGTAAGTGGTGCCTACGATGGTCATAGGTCCCTACATAGGTATCAGAAATGGTGTTCTGAGAAGCTGAAGTCTGAAGATTGGACTAAGAGTTACGAAGGGGCCACCGCAGGGCCATAAGTTCCACTTACGACCATTATAAGTGGCCATATAAGTGGTAGAGAAAGAAGGTTCTGAGGTTCTGAAGTTGAAGTTTTTTATAGTTACAAAAAGGCACTAATGTGGAATAAATAGAACCTACACCCATTGTAAGTTCCTTCGTAAGTGGTACTCCTACAACATGAAGATTTTCTGACTCTTACAACCCACCTATGGGTTCATAAATACCACTTACACCCCATAAGTGGTCACCGACCTAGTTTTTCTTATTTATTTTGGTTAGAATTCTTACGATTTTGATGTATTCTATAAATATCCTTTTGATTTTTTGTATTATTTTATGCACTTTATGCACTCCTTACATTTACAAACATATATTAATTCAAATATTTAACTTTTGATCTTGGAATCCTTCGTTCTTGATTATTTGTATGAGATTTTGGGTTGTCTTCTTAAATTATTGTGAGATTAATTTTATGCTTTCATTTATCAATTTCATGGATATTCTTGCACACATGAGAAGCTAAACCACCTAACTAGGGTTGTTGGAATCCTGATGAAATAATGAAGTAGAGGGAGTGTGAGGTCCTTCTAAATCATTATTTATGCAGGTATTATGATGTTATTTGGTTTGTTTGCTTTCTTAACTACTGTAGAGGTTAATAACTTGCCTATAGTCGAGATCATATCACGAGAAAGGTTGATATGAGGAAAAGAAGATTGCAATGGAAATTCTACGCTACCAACCCTTGCCTAATTAACTTGACACCCAAAAGAAGATAGTTAATATAGTATCAAAGACAAGGTTTAGTATGGAGACACTCTAAGACTCATAGGGTGAAGAGTAAAATTCACCAAAGGCATTAATAATATGGTTGGTGATACATATCTTTCCAGATTCTGCATGCAAGGCTTTAAGATAGTAGATTGAGCACGCGAAGTTTATGGAGTTAGAAATATAGGGGAACAAAGTCCTAGTATTCATATCAGATTTATTTCAACCAAAGAAACAAATATTTGTTACTAATTGATATTGATCTCACCAAGTCCCTTTATTATTTTCCTGCATTTTTCTAGATCCTTTAGGAAAATTTGTGAGAGATATTTGGCCTATTCTATGTGGGTTCGACCCTAACCTCTATTGGGTTACTATATTTTATAGCGATCGAGTTATTCTTTCTTTAGAGGTATAGCTTGGGAGATATTAATCTCCTTCTCTAAAATTAACCCAAGTAAAACCTATACTTAGAATAATGAGGATTTGAAGGACACGCTCTATAAGGAAAATTTTGAAGAGTTCTAATGGAGTTTCCAGCATTTGTAATGGGCAAGGCATGTATGGGAAAACATTTCACTCTCTATATTAGTGGAATTCAGATGTGAGGTAGGTTATGGTTTAATTATAGTAGTCCTAGGTTAGATGTACTTAATATAGATAGTTATGTCAGAAGATTCATATCTTAGGCATACAAAAATGTATTTTAGATAGACTAAAAAATAACTAGAATTGGGACAACAAACTAATGATATTAAATGATAAACTTTTAAACTATTTTAGTCTCTTAATTCTCTAATGATATAAGTTTTGCATGATCTAGAAGTACACTGGTAAAAAAAGTGTAATATGACTTAGAAGTCAGGTTGGGTAACTATGAAGGTAATGTATGTTAGTTAGAGATAGAGTGCACATTTGGTGGGCTTGGAAGAGTCCGATAGATATTGGATTGAGAGTGGTGGAAATACGTAGTAGGTTCCTTGATGTCGTGGTGAGTCGAGAAAAGTCAAAAGAGTTATGTGTATGCATTTGATATAGTTATGGATAGTTCTTTGGGTATAGATGTAGTATAGGGGAAAAACTGAAAGGTATACATAGCATCTATGGTTGGATTCCTCAGTCGATATAAGCATAGGTAATGGCTAGTGGATGTGGTCATTATGGTAGGTGAGTAAAAAACATCCAGAGGAAATTTGGAATTGATTTAATTTGTGTTATATATATACATATAAAAGTTATTACTTGAGTAGTCTTTGGGCACTACATGAGCTATTAGTAGTAGTAAATACTTATTTAACTTTCTACTTATATGTGAATTGGGTGTCTGTAGATAACTTTCAGGCATTACTTGTGATTATTAACTATATCATGTACTGAACATTGGATTCGAAGATAATATTAAGATATTATATTGATCAGGTGTCATGCTGACATTGTTATATAAATTAGGTATCAAAATAACATTGGTAAATGTACTGGGGTCGTCCCTTGTAGGTCATAGCAAAAAGTCCCTACCGATTTTAGTATATGTGTACATCTTGTATGCATGCAATTATCATTTCATTGAACATATTCACTGTGTTTCCCATTGTTGAAAGAATATTCCTAAGTATGATTAATGCATTTGTGTACCTATGTATCTATTGAGATGAAGTGTTAGAATTGTACTTATTTCATGTTGTGTATTTGGTTTGTAGATATAAGTAATGGAACAAAACACGTATAGTAAATTTTAAGTATGCCTTAGTTTGAGTTTTTGTCTTATTATCAGTATGTATAGTTTATAAATGTTATATATGGGACATTAGGTGATTCAGACTAGTCCTTATAGTATCCTAGAAAGTGACACTAGTGGTCACCAGTATAATTCAAAGAGGTGGAGTAGTGAGTCATAATTATGTTAAGTTAGAGTCATACAAATGGTAGTGAAGAAGGTAACACAATATTGAGGGAACTCAAAGGAAAAAGATACATAAAAATGTTAAGTGGAAGGCAGGTAACAGAGAATCTAACGGCAACATGTTAAATACTTGAAGAAGGGGGCATTGGGAGGGTTTAGTTATCTGAAATATTAATTAGTGTTATAATTTCCTTCCTATTTTCTATTGTTATTATTTATTTCTAGAATTGGTCAATCAATGATGCATACCAGTACGTATAGTTTTACTAATACTACACTTATTATATCTCCATTTGGGGGTATAGCCATTTTGTAGTCAGTTAGAGTTTTTACAAGGACAAAATGATTAAACTTGATCAACCTCTATCTCTCACTCTTAAATGGATAGTATGTCTCGGGTCTTTTTTTATTATTTAGTCCCCTATACTATTTATATTAGGTTATGAGAAAATGTTATTTTATTTTTGCAATGTAATCGGTTAATTAATGTATTTGTATGAGAGTTTTGTTTCTATTAAGGGATTATTTCTATTCAAAACTGTTTCATCTAATTTTCTGACTTAATTGCATGGTTGTGTGGTAAGGTTTTTCCTATGAATTGTGGAGTTGGGAAGTATTCCCCTCCCCATTCCATAGCTCCAAGACATGAGAGACAACCCTAAGGGTTTCTAGACCCCTCCTACATTGTTGTTTTTAACTTATGAAGAAATAAGAAATAAAACCAACTTAAGTGGGGTGGATGGTCTGCATCATGTCTCTATAATGAATGGTGTTACTAGAGCAGGACGATGTCAGCCCAACCAATACATTTTAATTTTTGAAATTTTTAATTTTGTGCTGCCATGCAAGTTTACAAACAAAATACTGATAACCCCATACCTCACACCAATCTCGAGACATTTTCTAGTAATAAAAAATTAGGTCATTCCAACAAATATAAATTTACCTATCATTCGTTACTAACAAAAATCACGAAGAGAGACCATCCTGACTCAAGAATTGAACTTAATACCCTCCTCATGATATAGTAAGTGACTAGTCTATAATACCAAAACCCTAAATTTGGATTGAAAAACAAGGAGAACTTTTGGAAGTACAAAACTAAACCTCCGATTACTGGAATTCTAGTACAGAGGCTCCATTACCCGCCTAATGCAAAAATAATTTGTAATAAAAAATTGCATGATGCAAAATGAGAAACCCATTCTTTGGGTGTCTGAGGTACTTTGAAACTCATCAATTTACGAAGATCAGATAGAATGTTAAAAAAATTCAAAGCTAATAAATTTTGAGTGGTTTGAGGAGAGACCTCGTTATTACAATCTATGATCGCTACAGTGACATTGATGTTGTGACCCAAAAGAGTTTAAAAAGTAAGAGAGTTGGTTCATTGCCCATTTTTATTTCCTTTACTCAAATACTCGCATCCCCCCTAATCACTTTAAAATCACCACCGAAGCAAGGTAATACTCAATTCCCTACTCTCTAATAGTGTGTTACTCATAATTTTGCATTATTTAGGGTTTAATTATATTGAATAAATGGGTTTTATAGTAGATATTTTTGAGTTTCAATTTTGGGCCTAGTTGGGTTAAAAATTTGAAGCATGGTTGCTTTGTTTATGTTCACAATGCTTCTATTGCGTTTTGAGTGTAAGAAACACAGATTTTATGGGTTAAATGAGCCAAAAATGGAAGAGGATGCAAAGGGTTATTTTGGGGTTTAAATTATGATTTGGGCATGATTAGAGAGTTATTACTCTAACATTTTGGGTGTAAAATAGTTCTAGGGTACTTTGGGAACACTGATCTGAAGTTGAAAATTGAAATAGGAATTTTTGAGTCAATAAGTTCCATTGTTGTACCTCTTGACTATTGGGGATGAAGAAGGTCTCTAAAGAGATTTGATTCCTATAGTGACACCGCTACAACAGAGAAAGTCCTACTCTAGCAACGTCGCTATAGTGGCTTGCCTATGACTATAGTGAAAGTCTATAAGTAGCGTTCTCCCAGCTAAAAGGCTAATTTTTGAATTTTCTAATTTGGTTCTTTTCTGCACACTTAAAGATTTCAAATTGGTTTATTACCAAAATTGCATGCCAATCATCTCCAATGGCTGTAAATCAAGGGAATGTCACTGCCTATAGAAGACTTCTCAATGAAGCTAGACAGGAATGACATCATGACTATAGATAAACTTGGAATTTCTATGAGTAAGTCTCTGACATAAGAGAGTGGAAGATAAAGCACCAAAATATTATAATCGTCTTCAAAAATTTGGTTTAGGCCTATTGGTGATAGCTCCCCCTAATAGAATATCGGGTTAGGCTAAGGATTTTAATGCAATACTCCCTACTATGCTTTGGAATTCCCTTAACCCCTATCTACCTATTGAGATTTAATGTACGAATTGACAGTCGCATTATAAAAAAGTGCTTGGGGTACCCTCGTATACAATATTGAGTAATTCAACATTGCTCGAGAGATAAACATAGTATGATTATGGGTACTATAGTTTTGGAGGAGTTCAATGAGCAGGCCTACTAGACTTCTATCGAGAGTATTACTAGTACTTACTTTTGAGTGGATACCTGAAGGCGGATGGACCTGGTTTTCCAAAGGATTCTTTTATCGGGTAACACTTCTAATTTGACCTACCCTTAGGCTTTGGTAATATCTTAATCCATTCAAGGCATCAAGATAAATATGGGGACCTAAATCATGATAGAGTGGAATGAATTTTATCGAGTCAGTATGAAGAGCCCCTTTCTCCCCAGATTGGTTTTTGAGTTATGCAAGTAGGCTGGGGTACTCAAGGATCCTAATGATATAGAGGTGCAGATGGACGTTTCCTTTCACCTTTTATTTATGAAAGATATCATTTCTAAGTAGAGGAATATAGGTGAGGTTGAGTGTATAAGTTTGGCGAAGGAGGTCTTCGATGCTGACATAGACCATGATGATGCCCCTCCCTCCCAGACTCAGCCCTCGAGCCCTAACAGCTAGCTTAAGAAAAATTTGTTCATGGTAAGGAGGTACATAGAGTAGGCCTCCTATAGTCCCACAACTCCTTCCACTACCCTAGATATTTCAATATTCCATATAGAGCTTGACGAAGATAGGAATATAAGGTGTTTCTGAGATCTCTTGCTCACCTGAATATAGAATACCATAACGGTGATGTTCGGATGTATGTATCCCAACCAGGATCTTTCCTAGTTTTAGACAAGGATTTGAACGAGTTTCCCTTCTTGAGTTGTGCGGATAGAGAAGACCCTACTTGATGATACAAGTATGAAGAGAAAAAAAGAATACAAGGCATGGTCAAAGGCTCAAGCTTCAGAATTGGCAACTGTTGGGAAGGCCTTGGCAATTTGATAGGCACACTATACATGATAGAAGGTCTAATAGGTACGCCTTTGTGCATGGTGGCCAAAACATCACTCTTATCCCTCTTCCACCATCTAGTGTGAATGAAATACAAGAGAAAACCAAGAAGTTGGGTGATAAAAAAAGAAAGAAAAGGGAAGGGGAGATCCCGGATTGTGAAATTGGAAGGGGAAAAGAAAATTTGATTGTGGGACTTGCCCACAAATGTACCTTGTCACTCCCTACCCCAAAGGCTAGGATTTTGCCTAGATTTGATTTTTCTTATTTGCAGGTTCAAGCTCATAATTTGTCAAAGAAGGATCAACAAGGGGTTTTACATGAAAATGATCTCAAGACACCCTTGGCCGAGAGCTTCAAAATAGTGGACTGTCCTATCCCAAATCGAGGTGATGTTGCTACACCTTACCTTCCCTTGAGCTT
Organism: Capsicum pubescens; assembly: GCA_030864215.1. Classification (NCBI taxonomy): domain Eukaryota; kingdom Viridiplantae; phylum Streptophyta; class Magnoliopsida; order Solanales; family Solanaceae; genus Capsicum; species Capsicum pubescens. The sequence goes on from CM061541.1 coordinate 120,058,792, forward strand.
AAATTATTGCTATGTGATTCATTGTGAAGTGTTCTCAGGTTTTATTTATATATATGTTCATATTTCTTCCCTTGTTAGTTCTCTTGACGTGTTTAATAAATCATGTGCTCCTAAGGTTAGCTCACTACTTGAACATGAGAAGAGTGTGATTAAAAACATTCAAATTAGTGTAGATCTTGATGTTGAATATGGTCCTTTGAATTTGTTTGATGAAGACCTTGATAGTAGAATGATTCATAGTGATCATGTTCATAGAGATGTGGAGAGTGATAGGATTTGTGTTGTTAAGGGAACCTTCTTAAGCCATAGATGTCAAATTTTGAAAGTTTGTCTTCCCTTGAAAACAAGTGGCATTTGTATTAGTTTCAGATTATATCCTTCACTAATTTATTCTTGCTTTAGGTGTTTCCTTTGTGATGTTAGTGGTAGGATTTTCTTACTCCTCACAAAGGATGGTTGGTTGTATTCTAAGAGTGTACCCCATTGGCATGTCTACCTCAATTATGGTTCTAATGCTAACCCTCTTATCATGAGGATTGTTTGTTTGTTTTCCCTCCCTTTGATTTTGCAAAGTGTGAATTTAAGGACAAATTCCTTTCAAGATGGAGAGGATGATATAAGTATGAAGAGCACAAAAGAATACAAGGCTTTGTCAAAGGCTCAAACTTCAGAATTGGCAAGTGTTTGGAGCCCTTTTAAAGTCTTGTCAAGTTTAAGGAGGAGAAGGTAATCAATACTCTTAAGAGGCGCCTCACTTGAAGGGAAAGAAATACTTTTCACTTTATAATCCAACACTCAAGGGGCGCCCCTTTTCTGTAGATCATTAAGGGTAGTTTTGTCATTTGGAATGTAAAAGTATAAATAAACAATTTCTTCACTCTTTTCATTAGTTTTTGAATGACATTGAATATTAGTGATAGTTTGTAGCTTTATTTCTCTAGTTGTATCTCTAAAACCCGAAATTGGAAACCTTTAATGCATTTGAATTGTTTTTTCACTTATATTGGGTTATTTGGCAAGAAAGGTGAACTTGAGGAAGTGTGAGTCCTTTGGTCCACCTAAGAGGAAGGTTTGAGGTTCTAATGGTGAGGTGTGATTGATGGTTTGATACACCATCTTTTATTAATCACTTGGTAGGAGTAAAGGTCTTTCTATCTATCTTTACTTTTTATGTATTATTCTTCTTCATCTCATTTCTAGTGTGTTGTCTTCTCTTTGTGTGGTTGCTGATTTTTTCCTTTAAGTGTCCATTTTCGTGTGTTTACAACTATTTGAGACATAACCAACTGAAGAAAGATATCCAAACCCTTCACAAACTTTTGAATTTTTTCAGACTCAGTGGACATATTAGCATAAGAATATTTGTACAATGCATTAAAGTGTGCCTCATACTCTACAACAGTCACAAAGCCCAACTCCAGGCATTCAAACTTATCTCTCATCAAATCCCTCTGACTGTAAGGCACAAATCTCTCCAAAATTGGAATTGGAAAAACTATCCTATATCATCTCACGAGAATCAAAAGGTGTAAAACTAACAAGTGACCTCCACTAATCTCTTGCAATATTTCTTAACTGACAAGTAGTATAAGCAACCCCATAAGACTTAAGCAAAACCAAATTATGCGACTTTTATCACAATCAATTAGGAACTCTAGGGAACTCCGTCCACCGCACTACTAAATCTAGGAGGACCCAAATAAGTAAATCTCTTGAACCTCTTTTGATCATCAAAAGGCATAATTATACTCGCAGTAAGAATAGGCATAGTGAATCTGGCGGGCTGAGATCCCATCTGGAAAGGTAACATAGATAAATTTTGAACTACAAACCTCGTAACACAATACTGAGTTATTGGTGCTGATAGAGGAATAGTACTCAAGGTCTGAGGAGTCTCCAAAATAAAAGTAGGTGCAACTGCAGTATTTACACCTAAAACTGGAGGAACGCCCGACATAACTAAAGGAGAAACCTTTAAGCGGGTCAGCAAAATCACCAACAACCAATCCAATACTAGGACAGGCGAACTCTGAGAAATTAGAACTAAACATACACCTCCAAAATACTCAACACGAGGCTTAGTAGAGAGTCCACTAGAAGTTCTCCTAGACGGGGCTAATCTACAAGCCCATCCACTTCCTTCAGTCCATCCACGACTTAATCCTCACCCTCTAGGTGAAGGCTACTGCATCTCTATTCTTACGGGACCTAATCAACACCATATGTGCAGAAAAGAGTTAAACTTGAATTAGAACACAAGGTATGAATGAAATTTCATGATAAGGAACAAAATAAGAGAAATTTCCGAAGGACATCCTATAGACTCTCAAAGATAGATATGGATGTTTTTGCACTAATTCGTGAGACTCTATTAGATATCTTATTCTTATACCGTTGAGACCGATAAACCTGACTACTCTAATACCAATTATTCATGACCCAAAAATGCAATGAGTCATGATAGAACTTGTTGCGGTGAACTTTAACAAGTAAGCCTATCACACAAACCGATACAAAACTGAAATAATACTCAAATCCAAAGGTAAGGATTCTAGAACAAAGACAAACCATACATATATTATAAATGCAAAAAAGAACATAAACAATAATAATATGATAACTCCCCAAAACCTGATATCAAAGTGTAAGAACATATCTAGTTCAACCCAATCAAAATAAAATATGTAAGGTGTCCACAACGTGTAAACCCTATATGTTAAATAAAAGTAAAGACATAGTATAATAAGGAAAATATATTAGAATACATGCGAATGCATGAAAATCGATCACTACATTGAGGCTCCAAATATCACCCAAATCAAGTAATGTAGGTCGAACCCAAACCTAAATTTGCATCGAAAGGGAAGAGTAGGAGTGAGTATAGTCTATTTGTACTTAGTAGGTATCATAGGCTGATCAAGAAAATAAGAAAATAAATCATACAAAATACACTAAGGGAATATCACCTACAACCAAAAAATGTCCCACAATGGTAGCCCACACGGCTTGTACTAATAGTTCTAATATATCACATATATGGCAATAACACCAAAAAAGAATTATAATCACAAACAAGTAAGAAAAAGAAGAGTAACATATACAATATTATCAAGTATGAGTAAAGAAAGATACAACAATTAGGTAAGTGACAAGCTAAGACAAAAATACAATCGCATCACAAGCATAATTAAGTAAATACAATTAGAATGATGATGATAATAATGCACGAGGTTGTTGCACAACCTCTAAGACCATTGCACAGTCTCTGTATAAACCTATGGAGCTAAACCTTCCTGACATAGAACCTGTGGGGGCTTTGTCAACTCATATACAATCCATATATTCATATCTCTTCCACGACACATCCCTCGAAGAGGGTTTTATAAGATGTCACATTTTCTATCATAAAAATATATTGCCAGTGTTTCTTAGTATTTCCATAGTGGTACCATTATTTCATTAATGAGTATGAGGATGTAATACTTATAATCAACCACAATGAGTATTTCCACAACCAACCACAATGATCATTTCCACAACAAACTAATATACCATCATGTGAGATAAATTATTCTCAACCGTTCATCAAATTCAACATGATTCATATGTCAATAGAGTATGAATAAATACAATACACAATTAGTACCACAATATAATTTGCATGAAATAAAACACAATTATTCCCATGTACACAGACTATAAGACCCCACCCAGTCACATATAGCACATAATATATCAAATCCACTAATTACACCATACATAGGCCCTCATGTGGTCACAATTATAATGACCCTTTTGGTTATTTTTCATATTTTTATATATCTATGTTGTTTTAGATCTTCAAATCCTCTCCAATTCATTTATGACTTATTGGGACCAGTGGTTTGTTTATCGGGAACTTTATTTGGTTTTTAAAGCCAATTCTCTATTTTTAAGTCTTCACTAGTTCCAACTAGCAACCGAGCAAAAACTTTAGTAAAACTATCTTGGATTTAAATTTTGACTATTCCAACAGCTCTGTAATATCAATTTTAGGCAAGTTAGACCTTTGGTTTGGGTTCCAATGCACACGAGCTCATTTCGACCTTTTGGTCAAAAAGTTAGAAAAATAGAAATATGGGTGTAGAACCCATATTTGGTCAAAAGAACCTCATATTGAAAATCCAACTTTTCCATCATGCCTGTAATTTCTATTTTAGGCTGTGGGTACCCTTGGTTTAGGTCCCAAGGATCCCAAACTTATTTTGGGATATTGAGTGAATTTTATAAAAAAATGGAACTAATTGTGTGGGCCCAACCTTTTGCCAAAACAATCTTGCATGAAAGTTTTATGATTCCAATGGATTTGAAATGTGTTTTAAACTCAAATTTCACTATTGGATCATGTTCTTTGGGTACTAAATAAATTTTGAGTGTCAAAAAAATAGTTTTGACTTTGCTATCATCTGGTTCCTAGGGGGATATCGCAATTGCAAAAAATTGTATGACAATTGACCTTCCATGATAGTGACCCCTGGATGGAGATCAAAGCATCTCTATACTTGGAAGGAGTATAAAATGGCACCCTAGTCCGTATTTTCGCCATTTTGACTTATTTTGGGGACCTAGAATCCCTAAATGAGTGTGATAACTCAAAATCTATTATCATGATTTTCATCCAAATTAAGGTATGATTTCATCAATTTCTTAGTTTTTGATCCAAAATATAGAATCCACTTAGGTCTTGATTTTAGCCTAAAGTTTGCTTGGTTTGCACCTATTTCTTGAAGGTTATGATTCCTTGATGATGTATGAGTGTTTGGTTGACCTCAGAAATGTGTATTTCATAAGTGGGGCCCACTTGAGCCTTGCGGTGTCATTTTTGGACCCATAGTATAATAGTACAGTATGGGTATCGTTATTCTGATATTGATGAGTAGATTTTGATTTTGGTAGTGTGATAGAATTTTGGGCTTATGAAATGGAGATAGATTTTAGTGAATGATGTGAGGTTTTGTGATTCGGCCTTGAGGTAGGCTTCTACCTACTCTTTTTCAAAGATGATGTGTCTTATATATGGCATGTGAATATAAATGTTAGTCTTGATTATGATTACTATAACCTAGTCTTGATCATTGATGTTTAGGGATTAGATGAGGGTTTTTAGACTCGTAAGGTGGTGTGTTTATGACCCTTTTAGAATCCTATTGGATTCTACCAAGATTTTTCTAATTTATTGTATAGATATGATTTAATGTTAGGTATGGATATGGTTTAAGTGTTGGGATCATGGGTTAGTATGATTAACCTTTGTTGGGCTTGTCTAGTGGTTTTGAAATCGTAATTTAGGTAGAGTGACTTGAATGCCCATGTTTCCAGACAGAGTTCCTATCTTAGAATTAGTTATGGCTTACTTGACATATAAAAATTGAAATATATACCTTAGCCTAGTTTGGGGCATAGTTTGCCTAAATATGGAAATTGGGGATTAGAAGTAAGATTGTCTGGCGTACTTAGGCCAAGACTTGTGTTAGCCTTGTGGACTTAGTTGCAGAAGTTAGGCATATTTAGGACTAGTAAACCTTAGTATAGGGTTACTTCGTTCCTTATTGAGTGATGATGTATTTTTCCTGGATAATGTTATTTGGGCCTATAGAGATGTCATTTTCTCTTAGTTATGATATTTGGCCTATAAGGATGTTACATCCTCTTAGATATGATATTAGACCAACAGAGATGTTATTTCCTCTTAGTTATAATATTGGGACTTTAGAGATGATATTCCTCCTAGATATGTTGTTTTTCCCATAGAGATGCTATTTCCTCTGATAACGCTCAACTCACTCCTATTCTTGAGGGGTGAGGCAGTCGTTGCCAATAACCCAACTCAAGTTGGGGTTAAATCATTAAGGAGCGACTTAAAAATTTCAAATCCTATAGGTTCTCTAATTACTAAAATGTTACCTGGAATTTTAACAAACATGACATGTAAAATAAAATGAGGGGATTTGATTGTAACAATTTTTTATTAACAATGCACGTATTTGACACTACTTGATTTAAAATCAAGATTTGAGGAGATCTTGAGATTATTTATACCTAGAGGTAAAACGTGTGGGTTGATGATGGTTTAACATGAATCCTAGTTATTAACTGAAGGATAAGATAGGTCGAAAGTCATTGTGGTCCATCTTTTAATAAAACCTCAACGATTTCACCCGTTGGCTTTCTCGAGCACCTAACAAGTGTGCAATTCGTAACCACCCAAAACCAAAATCAAGCATCTTTATTTCTAGAATGATTCTCTTGACATGATTTACACACTCCAAATAGACTAATTTCTAAGATTACAAAAGGTAGTAAACCATAGGCTCAATAGTCCACCATTGTCGTGTCCCCTTATAACCTTTTTTCAAAGATGTTATGGGTTACCTCAAGTTCACCTTTATCCCTCTTTCAAGGATGATGAAGGATTTCTAGAGTTTGGGGTTTTCACCCATCAAACCCATTGTGGAATCCATACTCAAAAACTAGCAATCACGCAAACACAAAAACACCCACACACAATTACACTTTATTTTAACATAATCCCATGACTAATATACTTAGATACTTATAAAGAAGGTAAAGAAATATATACCATAAGAATTATCCAAAGCATTCATTCTTCACAAAATACTAAGAATTTAAGCCTCCACAATTAGTTACACATCTGCCCAATTAGGGTTTCTTGCTTTCAATTCAAAAATATCTATGAGGTAAGTAATACCCAAAGAAGAAAGGGTTTTTGCCTATATAATATGTTTGGAATTTTTCCATGAGAAATTACAAAACTTCCCTGGGTCATACTCCCGCTTAATCGTGACTGCGTGGGGTTGTCCGTGATTGCGGCCAATGCAATAGCAAATGTGTTTTGTGATCGCATTTTCTTGACCTTTGTGATTGACTGTATCCGCGGTCGCGGTAACTGAGGCTGAACTGTTCTAGGTCTCCAGCTACACTCCTTTTTCTTCTATTTAATCTATTTTTAGCTCCAATCTATATCTTTTCACCTTCTCATCTATATACCTGCAAAATGTAGATATTAGTGCATTTAAATAATGATGATATCTCAGTTTCTTATACAAAACATGATAGTGTGCACAAATGTTTAGTAAAAATAAGTGGTAAACTCACCACTCATCAACACCCCCAACTTAAAACCTTTCTTGTCCTCAAGCAACACAACTATTTTCTATGAGATAATTTCACATGTATGCCTTTATTCTATCAACCTATGATCATGATGACTTAAACTTGATTGATGACACTAAAACCTCTATGCACATGGGAAAATGGTTTCAACTACACCCCTCAATAAAATGGAATATTTGAAAGATGTATTAGACTTGGGGGAGAAACCATGTAATAACCACTAACACTCTAGAAATGACTCATTTGTTGACTATAACCATTTTATACTTCTTTTTATCTTATTATGCGGAAGATGAAAAAATCACCCACCTCAACTTGTTTACATGCCTCCTCAAAAGAAAGACGATTTCACACACTAGTTTCCAATTATGCAACCAAAAAATTTAAGTACAAACACTCTCTCTCAAGAAATTCTCCATGTTAACAAGTACCATGCCATAGGCTTGCCTCTATTTTCAATCGCCACTACAATGACCAAACTTGGTTGGGAATCACAAAGGTATTTTTGATCTTCTAATGTTGGTTTAGGGCAGGGTAGGATATCAACTTAGGACAATAGGGATAAACCCTCCTTGAACTTCAACATCATACTCTCTTCACTTTTTTCTATTGGGCCACTTCTTTTTCTTTTACTATTTTTACTATTTTGCCTTCTCTTGGCTTTCTCACTTTCCTCTTTTTCTTTTTTTTATGCATATATAATGCCTTTATTTCCTTTATGGGATATTTTCTTTCTTCAAATCAAAATGCTTTATTAGCTTAAGCTCGTAGGTATCTTCATATAAATTTGTGGCCCAACTACATCTCTTTTGATTTCCACCACCCCCAACTTAGGATTTTAGCCTCAACTTTTATTCTTAAGTTCAAGGAGGGTAGGGTTGAAAAGAGGACAAATAGAAGGGTCACGACTTATAATGTGTTTGCCAAAGAAAAGTCCAAAGGCTCAAAGAGGGTGACTAGGGGTAACTCATATGTGTTGGTAGAATTTTTAGGCTATAGTGGGCTTCCAATGTCACAAGATGGACTATGATCATTTTACCAACCAAGAACAATCATAAATTATCTTTGAAAGACTATTGGGGCAAGTTCTAGATGGTACAAGTACAATTGAGATATAGACAAATAATCTCACACAAATGGCATGCAAATTTCTTCAAAGGGGTTCAATTGTTCCTCCCACTCGAAACAAAGATGGAGTATTCACTATTCTTCAAAATTCAATTTTTGGAGTCATAGAAAGAGGAAAAGTTTTATCACAAAGTTGCTCACATCCATGCCCTTAAATTTTGCAAAATTTTCAAATAAAAGGGGTTGTTTGTTTTGTATCCGCACCCCAAGTAATTTGATAATCATGGAAACAACCCAAGTTATTGTCTTATATTGTGGCTATAATATAGGCAAACCACCCACATGGCTACTCAGACTTTGCCAATGGGTATGAATGCAATCTCAAATCATCAATGCCACAAGGAATTAGACTTCTCTTGCATTATTCGTGATGCCACTGGTACTTAGACTTCCCCTTCATCCATGGTTAAAAACCCAATCACGATGCTTTCCCCTTAAGAATGTTATCACTCAGTATATCATAGGGAAAAGCTCGTCTATTAAAACTGGCATAAAGTAACAAACCAAGAACAAAGTAAATAATCCATGCAAATGTGGGCACCATCAGAGTGCCCGAATATTACAACCCAAATAAAAATAAGAATCATCCAAAAGAATAGAAAAGTATGCAAAAATATCCCTAATACAGGCCCAAATTGAATGAATAATGAGACACCCCCAACTGAAAATGTAGTCGTGTCCCAAGTGCATAAATAATCAAGGATAAAAGAGATAAGGGTTCTCCCTGAAACCAAATCAAGGGATTTCTATAAATCTCCAATTCTGCATCATCATCATTCTCCTCAAGGTTAGACCATTTCTTTATGTGAAAACTTGAAGTGGAGTGGGAGAAAAATTGGAGGGGGGGTTAGTGATTAAATGGTTGAAGTAGCTGCGATCGCGAACATACGGATGACCACAATCACGCCTAGGGACCGTGATCATGGTAACTAAGAGCATTTCTGCTCCCTTATTTTCCCCTGTTAAACTCTCTTCTTAATTTAAACAAATTTCACCACTATTCAGTTTTCAATGCGAATTTTTTCACACTTCCTCCTTTTCAAGCTCATCTAATGCACTCCTTAGTGTCACAAATGCTTGAGTTATTCATATATAAAAACTAATATATTTTCTTCTCTTTCATGGCATTTATGGGTTGCCTCCCAGATAGCGCTTTAGTTATCGTCGTAGCACGATGTTTTCCTTCTTTAATTCTAAAGGGGCATCCACAAGTCTCCTTCTATTAACCTTTTCAAAATCAATTAGTTTTGTGGAAACTTCTTTCATTTTTTTCTTATCCTCTTCTTCTTGACTTTGAGGTAACTCCTCTTTTGGCTAAGTTTTGGGCATTTTTCCACCCAAGTCCTCATTCAAGTGCTCTTCCATTGTCTTCCCACTCCTAGTAACTATTGCTGAGACTTGAGCGGTATTATTATGGTTGGCAATTGTGTCACTTGGGGGATCGCCTTTAGGTTTAGCATTTAATCGTGCAAAGATGTTCTCAATTTTGATCTCCAATTTCTTGATAGAGGAAGAGTGAGATACCACGGTTAGAGAGAGTTGGGAGAAGTCACCTTTTAACTCACGAACTATTCTGTTTGTACCTTCCACTCTATTGAAGATTCTTCCAAGGACATCCTCTATTTTAAAATTTTCAAAGTCAATAGATCTTGACTCTTTTTCATAAGTCCAATCATGGTGAGACACAAAGTGGGAATAATCATGATCTCGATCTCTCCAAACTAGACCACCATCCCGATTTATCCAAATTTGATTTTCACCTTACTTTTGATAGGTCGGGTAAAAACCCCTCGAATAGTTTTCCAAATATCAGATCTCTTCATCCAACCTCTTAGATTCCCCATCTTCATCATAGGGTTTTGACGCTATGACATTTACTATTTCGTGGGTGCACTCATCATATACTTGGTTAGGAGCTCAAGTTGGGTCAAAATCTTTGCCATAGTCTCCTCGTGTTCCTCATCCTGCTTTCTTTGTTCCTTATTAACATAGGAAATGGAGAAAGAGCTATTAGGGATTTTGATATCTCGAGTATGCCATTCCCGATTGTGTTTAGTCACCGTTCTCAACAATTTTGTAGCCGTGTGAAAGTGCAAGTTCAAAAAATAACCTTTTGCTGCATTGTTTACCAAAGTTTGGTTCAAATGATCTAGTGCCCGATGGAATACTTGGAGAAGTATCTTCCCCAGGATCTCGTGGTTTGGGAATTTGGCTAACATTGTGGTAAATCTCTCCCATACTTCATGAAACATCTCCCTACTCCTTTGTCTAAAGTTTATGATATCATCTCTCATTTGACAGATCTTGGAGGGAGGAAAGTATTGATTAAGTAACACCATTTTAAGCTTATTCCACGAAGTGATTGAACCCATAGAAAGTGAACATAGCCATAACACCGCCATGCTTGTTAGTGAGAATGCAAAAATACCAAGATGAAAGGATTCCTGAGTGATGTGTGCTATGTTGAATGGTGAACACACCTCCAAGAAAATCATTAAATGAAAATATGGGTCCTCGAAAGCTTGACCCCCATATAGCCCTTTAATTTGCAATAAGTGTAGCATTACACTAGTCACATAAAAAGTCTCACTCCAATAAATTGGTGGGATACAGATTGCACCAGTTTTACCCACATTATTTAGTTGGTCTTCTCCACCAAGGGGACCATCAAATGACTCCACACAATTAGCGTCTTCACTCATAGTTCCGTTCACGCTATGATCACCTAAAAAAATAAAAAACAACAACGAAAGTGAACTACACCACCCCAGATCTACCCAAGTAAAAGGCACACCGCACAAGAAAAATCCATATTTTACTCCCCTGCAACGACACCATTTTGATAACACTTAACTCACTCCCATTCTTAAGGGGTGAGGTAGTCATTGTCAATAACCCAACTCGAGTTGGGGTCGAATCCATAAGGATCGAATTATAAATTTTAAATCCTATAGGTTCTATAATTACTAAAAGGTTACCCAAAATGTTAACAAACACGACATGTAAAACAAAATGTGGGGATTTAATTTTAATATTTTTTTATTAACAATGCACGTATTTGACACTTTCTGATTTAAAATTAAGATTGGAGGTGATCTTGGGATTATGTCTACCAAAAGGTAAAGTGTGTGGGTAGATGATGGTTTAACATGAAGACTAGTTTTTAACTAAAGAATAGTCTAGGTTAAAATTCATTGAGGTCAATCATTCAATAAAACCACAACGATTTCACCTATTGTCTCTTTTGAGCATCTAACAAGTGTGCAATTTGTAATCACCCAAAACTACAATCAAGCATCCCTATTTGTAGGATGATTCTATTGATATGATTTACACTCCCAATACACTAATTTCTAATATTGAAAAAGGTAGTAAACCATAGGCTCAATTTTTCACCATTGCCTTATCCCCCTATAACCCTTTTTAAAAAATGTTATGGGTTACCTCAAGTTCACCTTCATCCCTTTTTCAAGGATGATGAAGGGTTTCTAGAGTTTGGAGATTTCACCGATCAAACCCTTTTGGAGATTTAAGGTTTTAACCTATAAGTTCCAACTCATAAATTAAAGCAATGGTGGAATCTATACTCAACAACTAGCAACATGCAAAACAACACCCTCACATAATTACACTTTAGTTAAACATAATCTCAAGACTAATTTACTTAGATACTCATGAAGAAGGTAATGAAAGATATACCGTAAGGATTTTCCAAAGAATTCATTCTTTAAAAAATACTAAGAAGTTAAGCCTCCACAATTAGTTACACACTTGCCCAATTAGGGTTTCATGCTTTCAATTCAAAAATATCTATGAGGTAAGAAATACCCAAAAAAGAAAGGGTTTTTGCTTATATAAGGTTTGGGATTCATCCAAGATAAATTACAAAATTGCCTTGGGTCGTACTCCCGCTTAACCACGATCGGATGAGGTTGTTCGCGATCACGGCCAATGCGACCGTAGTTGTGTTCCACGATGGATTTTTCTTGACCTTTGGACTGACCGTGACCGCGGTCATTGTAACTGATGCTAAACTACTATAGGTCTCTACTTTCACTCCTTTTAATTATATTTGATCCCTTTTTAGCTGCAATCCATATATTTTCACCTTCGTATCTATATACCTGCAAAATGTAGATATTAGTGCATTTAAATCATTATTATATCTAATTTTCATATACAAAAAATGGTAGAGTACACAAATATTTAGTGCAAATGAGTGGCAACCTCACCACTCATCATCCTCTTAGACTTGATATTTGTCCCACAGAGATGCTATTTGTTCTTATACTTGATATTTGGCCCATATAGATGTTATTTACTGTTAGACTTGTTATTTGGCCCATAAAGATGCTATTTCCTCTTAGACTTGATATCTGTCCCATGGAGATGCTATTTTCTCTTAGACACGACATTGGGTCCTTAGAGATTCTTTTCCTCTTAGTTATGATTATTGGGCCTATGGAGATGTTATCCTCTTAGATATGATAACAGACCTAGATTTGTGATATTTTTTGTTATCATGATGTACGATCGATAGATATGAGATGTCTTATAGATGCAATATGCTTGTTGATATTATTCCTCCTAGAAGTGAGATGCCTCCTACATGTGAGATGATTATAGATATGCCATGGCTTATAAATATGATTATTGATATTTATCTCTGAATATGTATGTGAGCCTAAGGTTGTGATATTGATGTTATGAGTATATCAGACATATTCTTTGGACAAAGGCCGTATTATGATATTGATTGGACATCCTGGAAGTAATTATCACTGTAAAGGATACAGTTTTAGAATATGGATATATATGTTTATGTTTATATATACATCTCTCCGATATGGGATGGAGGAAGATACGGTATGATGCATATGATTTAATTGATTGAATACTGGTGATGATGACATGCATAGATTTGGTACATTCATGATTATTATATCGATAATTGATGCGATCCTAGCTAAAATATGATCTTATAACTGTTGTTCCTAAATAAGGGTAAAAACCCACTTTTCACCTTTAAAAATGGATTTCTCTATAATAATAATGGCCCAACTTATTGGATAACTTATACATAAAATAGGTTAATAATGATCTTTTAAAGATTTGACTGAGACAACATATGGTCCATGACTTGACACTATTATTTACTCTAATCATGAGAAATTTTGACCTTTTCTACACTTCTATAATGATTTGGTTCCAAAGATTACTCTGAGCAATAGACTTACAAATTTACACTCTATATATCCATGGCCTGAGTCTGTGCACCTATTATATCTCTCTCTATATATATATGTATGTATTTATGGTTATGATTATATTGATACCCTGCAAGGCTGAAGGATACTGTTTTGATAATATTGATACCTGAAAAGGCTAGAGGATACTGTTATGATGATATTGATACCCAATAAGAATGGAGGATACTGTTATTATGATATTGATATCTGATAATAACGGAGGTTACTTTAATGATGATATTGATACCGAGCAAGGTCGGAGGACACTATGATGATATATTGATACCCAACAAGGTTGTAGGTTGATTATGATGATGATGGTCATGATTATGACAGTTATGATAGAGATAGTTATGATGATAAGATTGTGATATTGATTGTGTACCTTGCATTTATTTTTACATATTCATCTCCTATCACCAGTATGCACTTATGTTTATCAGCCAATATGGGATGGTTGAATACATATAGGTGATGACTATGCCATGTGTTATTTTGTCTTGATTGAACTATCAGAGTCTAGGGTTGTGGGGGTACGCATAGGCTCATCTAGGTATTTGTTTGTCCGAAATAAATGATTACTCGCGTTGTTGTTGAATTTGTTATTATCATTGTTATAATAATTATTATGGCTAGTTATGGTAGATTCATTATTGATTTGGTATCGAGATTAGAGGTATGTTTTTGTCCTTTTCTATCTTACGATTGCATTACTATGCATAATTATTTCATGCCTATCCATGTGGATTATAAACACTGAGTATGATAGTATTAAATCCTTATAGGTTTATAATAAGGTTTTAAAATAGAACATGATAATTTAGGTTATACTTTTAGTTGACCTCATATTTATATGTACATATATATATATATATATACATATATACATGCATATATATGTATATATATATACCTAGCTATATGTAGCTATGGTACTCCATATATCCTTTTCATTATTTATTCATATTGTATATTCATTCCTTGGCCTTCTATATTGTTATCAATCCTTCTTTCTCCCTTTATTCATATATTTGCCTAGGATATATGATACAATATTGAGATTCACAAATATGGATGGAATAGGATAGTTCACCCTTGATACTTCCTTAGCTTTATTATATTAGTCTCTTGGACATAACTAGAATAGGTTATCCTTATTATCTAATAGACTTGTTAAACAATTGTGGACTTTCAGGAATAGTTTCCATTCTATTTATATGTTGTATATATCTACTTTATATTTAGAGCTCAGTTGACAGTTTCCCACTGAGTACCATTTTTTGGCACTCATACTATACTTTTCCAGCCTACAGATCATAGTATGGGTTATCGTCGTTGTTGTGTGTGTTGTGCATAGCAACCTCTCATGTTATAGACTGGTATCTATATTGTATTCTGAGATAAGTTGTATCACTGTAATTCCTTTGATATTTCACTTTCGTACTCTTATTATATTAGAAGATCTTGTACTGCTACCACCGAATTTTGGCATTATTTTACGTATTGATCTTATTTCATATATTCCACATTTCTTTCTTTTTCTATTTATGTAGTCTGTTACTAGTTGTTCCGGACTATGGGTTTGGATTTTCTACTTATGGGCTATATTAGGAGCCATCATGACCTAAATTAGGTCGTGACAACACCACAATAAGATATCCATTTTTCATAATTAGTTCCCAAACCCTTAATATGTTTTGTATACAAATTAACTACCCAACCCAATCTAAAAGAGTTAAGCCATAACCTACCTCAAAGGCTGAAAACCAATCTGCAACACCTTTATTCTAAAGTGCTACTCCTCACGATCAGACCTAAAATTAACTAAAACATTAAAGTATAGAATCTACGCATCAAAAACAATCCAATGATGCCCATATTTCCTAGTTTTAAGTCAGGGTCAAAACGGACCCTCGAATAGGGTTTTTGAAAAGAAATACAAGATCATAACTTTATTTCAAAAATATTTTTCCTATATTTTTAGTAGTCTATAGTTGAAAACCCAAGTGAAAATGAGTTAAAAATGAGGTTCAAATCAAAGAAAAACCATTTTAAAACTTAACCAGGTAAAAATCTTAAAACTCCATGTAAAAATTGAGAATTGAAGTTGTTTTAAAGGTAAAATTGAGGGAAAATGGATAATTATAAGATTAGAAACTCATTCAAGTAAAATTGGGGTTTAAATTGGTGAAATGCACTTTTTAGGCCTTACGGGCCAACATTCCCAAATTTCATACTTTATCCATATTTAAAACAAGATTTTAATTTTAACGATAGAAGAAATTAGTTGAAATGAGTGAAATGGAGCTTACCCAAGCTTTGAAGTGAAGAAAATGGCTCAAAATTGCAAAACCCTAAGCTCCAAGTCTCACAAATGGTGAAAATGGCAAAAATACAAGTATGTATATACCTAGTACTTGCGATCGCGGACCAGGATTGCGATCGCAGTACCTTGCTGAATATAGGTATCAAGAATTTATACAAGGGTTGAAATCGCAATAGTTACCCTATTGTACCAATCACAATCTCGGCCCTAGGCTCACGATTGCGGGTGCACCTGTTGGGGACTTGGTATAATTCCAAGTC
The DNA here is from genome assembly GCA_030864215.1 of Capsicum pubescens. Classification (NCBI taxonomy): domain Eukaryota; kingdom Viridiplantae; phylum Streptophyta; class Magnoliopsida; order Solanales; family Solanaceae; genus Capsicum; species Capsicum pubescens. The sequence continues at coordinate 120,074,928 of CM061541.1, forward strand.
TCTACGAGCCCCTCGAAATACAACCAAAATCTCGTGAATGCAAAGAAACTATGCTACCCTATTAAATTTGACGCTCTAGATTCAATGGTGATATCAAATCACACAAATACATTTTTCACATATTCCACCAAAATTCAGGAAAGTACAACACGACCCTGAACTTAGGTAGATGATGAAAAGAAGAAGCATATAGAGATGGAAAGAGATAGAAAAAAAGTTTAGGTATTCAAAGCAGGGTGGGGGTTAGAATAATAGTAGAAGAGATGGTAGGCAATGGACCAAGAAGAAGAGTTAGGAGATTCTTATCCGACGGTTAGTGCTCCTTATCCAAAGACCTCTGGTGATCATCACATTCAGACTAGAATATGTCATTCGGCTTAGGGTGCATAGTCTCAAGTTAGTGCAGCTCAGCAAGCCCCACTTTATCCTCCTTGTCAATTTTGTGGACAGCTTCACCGCGGTTATTATGATGAGGAAATAAACTTTTATTTCAAATGTGGTCAGCCTGGTCATCTTTAGAGAAATTGTCCTATAGATATGTTTTCACTAGAGCAAATAAGGTTCCGGTCGCCAATTCTTATGCTTCGACACCTGAGGGTGCCACTTTTAGTACAAGCACTGGCCAAAATCATCTCTATACACTTGCTACTAACCAGGAATCTAAGGTATCTTTGTATGTTGTTACTAGTACATTACAACTCTTCTTTTGTGATGTTTAATGTTTGTTTGATCTAAGTTCTACCCTATTTTATTTGACCCCTATTTAGCAGTGCACTTAGGTTTTGGCCCAAAAAGTATTTTCTACCACTTTTCTATGTCTACACTGGTAGGTGATTCTATTATTGCTAAAAAATCTATAATGGTTGTGCGGTGTCTAAATTTCATAGGTAGACATTGGTAGAGTTGATAGAACTCTACATGGTAGAAATTTATGTAACCTTAAGGATGGATCGTCTTGATTCGTGCTATGATTCCTTGGATTATAGGACCCAAATAGTCAGTTTTATATTCCCTAATGAACCAGTAATATAATCGGAGGAGATTTCCATAATACCTAAAGAGAGGTTTATTTCTAATCTTAGAGCTCAAGAGTTGATTTTCAAATGGTGTCTATATCATCTAGTTTGAGTTGAAGATTCTAATTCTAAAAGTCCTTCTTTACAATATGTCTTAGGGGTTAATAAATTTGTATGTTTTTCTAGATGATATTCCTGGAATTCCTCCCGATAGAGAAATAGATTTCGGGATTGATATTCTATTGGATACCCGTCCTTTTTCTATTCCTCCATATAGAATAGTTCCGGCTAAACTAAAGGAACTTAATGAGTAATTAAAGAATCTTCTTTAAAAGGGTTTTATTTGTCCTAGTATTTTTCTGTGGGGTGCTCCTATACTTTTTGTGTGGAAGAAGTATAGGTCTCTTTGAATGTGTATAGACTATTTTTAGAAGATCAAGGTTATGGTGAAGAATAAGTATCATCTTCCTAGGATTAATAATCTATTTTATTAGCTTTAGGGTGCTAGATGTTTCTCTAAGATTGATCTTTCTTTGTTCTATCACCATTTTAAGGTTAGGGAGGTTGATATTCCCAAGACTGCTTTTTGTACTTGGTATGGTCATTATGAGTTCTTAATTATGTCATTTGGGTTAACTAATGCTACAAACTTTTCATGGATCTTATGAATCGGGGATTTAGACAGTACCTAGATTTGTTTGTTATTGTCTTTGTTGATGACATGTCAATGTACTCTAAGAGTTAGAAAGATCATGCTAATAACATTTGAATTATATTGCAGTCTCTTAAGGACAAAAAATTGTATGTGAAATTTTCTAAGTGTGAATTTTGGATAAGTGATGTGACTTTTCTTTGGCATATTTTTTCAAGTGAAGGGATCTAGGTGGATGTACAAAAATTTAAGGTAGTTAAGAAGTTGCCTAGAACCAAGTATCCAACCGACACTAAGAGATTCTCGGGCTTGGCTAGGTATTATTAGAGGTTTGTGGAGAGTTTCTTATCTATTGCTCCTCTACTGATGAAGTTAACTCAGAAAAAGGTAAAGTTTTTGTGGTCCAATTCTTATGAGGGTAATTTTAAGAAGTTGAAGGATAAGTTGATTTCCACACCAATTTTGTCCTTGATCGAGGGTACTGATGGATTTGTGGTGTATTATGATGTATCCCATATTGGTATGGGTTGTGTTTTGATAAAGCATGGTAAGGTTGTAGTCTATTCTTCCAAGCAGCTTAAATTTCATGAGAGGAATTATCTGACTCACGATCTAGAGTTGGCAGTTGTGATCTTTGTGTTGAAACTTTGGCACCATTATTTGTATGGGGTGCACGTGGATATTTCTTCATACCATAAGAGCTTATTTAGGTAGAAGAAATTTAATCTCAACCAGATATGGTGGATAGAGTTTCTTAAGGATTATGACATGAGTTTGCACTACCATCCAGTTAAACCTAATATTGATGCTTATGAGCTAAGCAGGTTGTCTATGGGGAGTTTGTCTTATGTTGATAAGAAGAAGATGGGATTCGTAAAGGATATTCACTGGTTGGCTAACTTGGGAGTTCGTCTCTTGCACTCTGAGGATGAAGATGAGATTGTTTAGAAAGTGTTTAAATCATCTCGTAGTGTTGAGGTGAAGGAGAAGTAGGCTTTTAATCCCATACTTAGGAATATTAAGGATAATGTAGGCCAACAAAAGGTTATGGCTTTTGATATTTGGATAAATAGCATCTTAAGGTATCAAGGTAGGTTGTGTGTTCCTAATATTGATGGGCTACGTGAAAGGGTTTTGATTGAGGCTCATGAGTTCAAATATACAATTCATCTGGATTTAACTAAGATGTCAAAAGAAGAAGCATATAGAGATGAAGTAAGATAGAACAAAAAGTTTAGGTATTTAGAGCAGGGTGGGGGTTAGCATAATAGTGGGAGAGATGGTAGGCAATGGACCAAGAAGAAGAGTTGGGAGATTCTTATTCGGCGGCTAGTGCTCCTTATCCAAAGACTTCTGGTGATCATCACATTCAGACTAAAAAATATCATAAGGCTTATGGTACGTAGTCTCAAGTTAGTATAGCTCAGCCAACCCTACATTATCCTGCCTATTGATTTTGTGGACAGCTTCACCATGATTATTGTGTGGAGGAAATGAAATTTTGTTTGAGTTGTGGTCAGCCTGGTAATCTGTAGAGAAATTATCCTATAGCTATGGTTGCCACTGGAGCTAATAAGGTTCCGGTCGCCACTTCTTATGCTTCGACACCTAAGGGTGCCACTTTTAGTACAAGCACTGGTCGAAATCATCTCTATTCACTTGCTAATAAACCGGAATCTGAGGCATCTCTGTATGTTGTTATTAGTATGTTCTAACTCTTCTTTCGTGATGTTTACTATTTCTTTGACCCAAGTTCTACCCTATTTTATCTGACCCCTATATGGCTGTGCACTTATGTTTTGGTTAAAAAAGTATTTTTACCGTTTTTTTATGTCTACACTGGTGGGTGAATCAATTGTTGCTAAAAAAATCTATAACGGCTATGTGGTGTCTATATTTCATATGTTGACATTGGTAGAGTTGATAGAACTCTACATGCTAGACTTTCATGTAATCTTAAGGATGGATTGGCTTCATTAATACTATGCTTTCTTTGGTTATAGGACCCAAATGGCCAGTTTTCAATTCCCTAATGAACTAGTGATCTAATAAGAGGGGAGTTCCATAGTACCTAAAGAGAGGTTTATTTACAATCTTAGAGCTCAAAAGTTGATTTCCAAAGGCTGTATGTATTATCTAGTTTAAGTTAAAGATTCTAGTTCTAAAATACCTTTTTTACATTATGCCCTTGTGGTTAATGAATGTTGATGTTTTTCTCGATGATCTTTTTGGAATTCCTCCCGATAGTGAAATAGATTTAGGGCTCGATATTCTATTGGATACCCATCCTTTTTCTATCCATCTTTACAGAATAGCTCCAGCAAAATTAAAGGAACTTAAGGAGTAATTAAAGGATCTTCTTGATAAGGGTTTTATTCATCCTAGTGATTTTCTGTGGGGTGCTCCTATACTTTTTATGTGGACGAAGGATGGGTCTCTTCGGATGTGTGTAGACTATTTTTCAGAAGAATAAGGTTATGGGGAAGAATAAGTATCATCTTCCTAGGATTAATAATTTGTTTTATTAGCTTTAGGGTGCAAGATGTTTCTCTAACATTGATCTTTCTTTGGTCCATTACCAGTTTATGGTTAGGGAGGTTGATATTCCCAAGACTATTTTTTGAACTTGGTATGGTCATTATTAGTTCTTAATTATGTCATTTGGGTTAACTAATGCTACGAACTTTTCATGGATCTTATGGATCGGGTGTTTAGATAGTTCCTAGATTTGTTTGTTATAGTCTTTGTTGATGACATCTTGGTGTACTCTAAGAGTAAGGAGGATCATGCTAATCACCTTTGAATTATATTGCAGTCTCTTAAGGACCAGAAAATGTATGTGAAATTTTCTAAGTGTGAATTTTGGATAAGTGATGTGACTTTTCTTTGGCATATTTTTTCAAGTGAAGAGATCAAGGTGGATGCACAAGAAGTACAGGAAGTTAAAAAGTTTCCTGGAAACATCACTCAAACAGACATTAGGAGATTATTGGGCTTAGCTAGGTATTATTAGAGGTTTGTGGAGAGTTTTTGTCTATGGATCCACCACTGATGAAGTTAACTCAGAAAAAATTTAAGTTTTTGTAGTTCAATTCTTATGAGGGTAATTTTAAGAAGTTGAAGGATAAGTTGACTTCTACACTAATTTTGTCCTTGTCCGAGAGTACAGATAGATTTATGGTGTATTGTGATGTGTCCCATATTGGTATGGGTTGTGTTTTGATGCAGCATGGTAAGGTTGTAGCCTATTCTTCCAGACAGCTTAAAGTTCATGAGAGAATTATCTAACTCACGAACTAGAGTTGGCAGTTGTGGTCTTTGCATTGAAACTTTGGCACCATTATTTGTATGGGGTGCACGTGGATATTTATTAATACCATAAAAGTTTTTTTAAGAAGAAGGAATTTAATCTCAGCCAGATATGGTGGCTCGAGTTTCTTAAGGATTATGATATGAGTTTGCACTACCATCTAGTTAAAGCTAATATTATTGCTTATGAGCTAAGCAAGTTGTCTATAGGGGGTTTGCCTCATGTTGATGAGGAAAAGATAGGATTGGTGAAGGATATTCACTGGTTGACTAACTTAGGAGTTCATCTCTTAGACTCTGAGGATGAAAAAGTGATTGTTTAGAAAGTGGTTAAATCATCTCTTAGTGTTGAGGTGAAGGAGAAACAGGTTTTTGATCCCATACTTATGAAGATTAAGGATAATGTAGGGTAGGAAAAGGTTATGGCTTTCGATATTAGGAGATATGGCTTTTTTGAGGTATCAAGGTTGGTTGTGTGTTCCTAAAATTGATGGGCTACGGGAAAGGATTTTGACTGAGGCTCATGAGTCCAACTATATAATTTATCTAGATTTGACAAAGATGTCAAAAGAAGAAACATGCAGAGATGGAGAGAGATAGAACAAAAAGTTTAAGTATTCAGAGTAGGGTGGGGGTTAGCATAACAGTGGGAGAGATGGTAGGCAATGGACCACGAAGAAGAGTTGAGAGATTCTTATCCGACGGCTAGTTCTCCTTATTCAGAGACTTCTGGCGATCATCACATTCAAACTAGAAAATGTCATGAGGCTTAGGGTGCATAGTCTCAAGTTAGTGCAGCTCAGCCAACCCCACATTATCCTCCTTGTCAATTTTGTGGACAACTTCACCGTGGTTTTTGTGTGGAGGAAATAAACTTGTGTTTAAATTGTGGTCAGCCTAGTTAACTGTAGAGAAATTATCCTATAGCTAAGGTTTCCACTGGAGCTGATAAGGTTCCAGTCGCCACTTCTTATGCTTCGATACCAAAAGGTGCCACTTTTAGTACAAGCACTGGCCAAAATCATCTCTATGCACTTGCTGCTAACTAGGAATCTGAGGCATCTCTATCTATTATTACTAGTATGTTACAAATCTTCTTTTGTGATGTTTATTGTTTGTTTGATCCAAGTTCTACCCTATTTTATCTGACCCCTATATGGCTATGCACTTAGGTTTTGGTCCAAAAAGTATTTTTACCACTTTTCTATGTCTACACTGGTGGGTTATTCTATTGTTGCTAAAAAAATCTATAATGGTTGTGTGGTGTCTATATTTCATAGGTAGACATTGGTAGAATTGATAGAACTCTACGTGGTAGACTTTCATGTAATCTTAAGGATGGATTGGCTTCATTCGTGCTATGCTTCCTTGGGTTGTAGGACCCAAATGGTCAGATTTCAATTCCCTAATGAACTAGTGATCTAATGGGAGGAGAGTTCCATAATACCTAAAGAGAGGTTTATTTCCAATCTTCGAGCTCAAAAGTTAATTTTCAAAGAGTGTCTGTATCATCTAGTTTAATGTAAAGATTCTAATTCTAAAAGACCTTCTTTACATTATGCCCTTGTGGTTAATGAATTTTGATGTTTTTCTCGATGATCTTCCTTGAATTCCTCCCGATAGAGAAATAGATTTAGGGCTTGATATTCTATTAGATACCCATTCTTTTTTTATTCCTCTTTATAGAATTGCTTTGGTTAAACTAAAGGAACTTAAGGAGTAATTAAAGGATCTTCTTGTTAAGGGTTTTATTCATCCTAGTGTTTTTCTGTGGGGTGCTCCTATACTTTTTATATGGAAGAAGGATGGGTCACTTCGAATATGGATAGACTATTTTTAAGAAGAATAAGGTTATGGTGAAGAATAAGTATCATCTTTCTAGGATTAATAATTTGTTTTATCAGCTTTAGGGTGCAAGATGTTTCTCTAAGATTGATCTTCCTTTGGTCTATCACCAGCTTAAGATTAGGGAGGTTGATACTCCCAAGACTATTTTTTAAATTTGGTATGGTCATTATGAGTTCTTAATTATGTCATTTGGGTTAACTAATGCTACAAAGTTTTCATGGATCTTATTAATCGGGTGTTTAGACAACTCCTAGATTTGTTTGTTATTGTCTTTGTTGATGACATCTTGGTATAGTCTAAGAGTGAGGAGGATCATGCTAATCACCTTTGAATTATATTGCAACCTCTTATGGACCAGAAATTGTATGTGATATTTTCTAAGTATGAATTTTGGATAAGTGATGTGACTTTTCTTTGGCATATTTTTTCAAGTAAAGGGATCAAGGTAGATGCACAAGAAGTTGAGGCAGTCAAGAAGTTTCCTCGATCCATGACTCCAACTGACATTAGGAGATTCTTCGGCTTGGCTAGGTATTATTAGAGGTTTGTGGAGAGTTTATTATCTATTACTCCTCCACTAATGAAGTTAACTCAGAAAAAGGTTAAGTTTTTAAGGTCCAATTCTTATGAGGGTAATTCTAAGAATTTGAAGGATAAGTTGAACTTTACACCAATTTTGTCTTTGTCCTAGTGTATTGATGGATTTGTGGTGTATTGTGATGTGTCCTATATTGGTATGGTTTTTGTTTTGATGCAGTATAGCAAGGTTGTAGACTATTCTTCCAGGTAGCTAAAAGTTCATGAGAGGAATTATCTGACTCACGGTCTAGAGTTGGCAGTTGTGGTCTTTGCATTGAAACTTTGGCACCATTATTTGTATGGGGTTCACATGGATATTTATTCATACCATAAAAGCTTATTTAGGAAAAAGGGATTTAATCTCATCCATCTACGGTGTCTCGAGTTTCTTAATGATTATGAAATGAGTTTGCACTACCATCCAGTTAAAGCTAATATTATTGCTTATAATCTAAGCAGGTTGTCTATGGGGAGTTTGTCTCATGTTGATGAGGAGAAGATAAGATTGGTGAATTATATTCACTCATTGTCTAACTTGGGAGTTCGTCTCTTAGACTCTGAGGAAGAAAAAACGATTGTTTAGAAAGTGGTTAAATTATCTCTTGGTGTTGAGGTGAAGTAGAAATAGGATTTTGATTCCATACTTATGAAGATTAAGGATATTGTAGGTCAGAAAAAGTTTATGGCATTCGATATTTGGAGAGATGGGATCTTGAGGTATCAAGGTAGGTTGTGTGTTCCTAATATTAATGAGCTATGGGAAAGGATGTTGACTGAGGATCATGAGTCAAAATATACAATTCATCTGGATATGACTAAAATGTCAAAAGAAGAATCATGTAGAGATGGAGAGAGATAGAACAAAAAGTTTAGGTATTCAGAGCAGGGTGGGGGTTAGCATAACAGTGCGAAAGATGGTAGGAAATGGACCAAGAAGAAGAGTTAGGAGATTCTTATCTGAAGGCTAGTGCTCCTTATCCAAAGACTTCTGGTGATCATCACATTCAGACTCGAAAATGTCATAAGGCTTAAGGTGCGTAGTCTCAATTTAGTGCAGCTCAACCATCCCCACATTATCCTCCTTATCAATTGTGTGGAAAGCTTCATCGTGGTTATTTTGTTGAGGAAATAAACTTGTGTTTAAATTGTGGTTAGCCTGGTCATCTGTAGAGAAATTATCCTTTAGCTAAGGTTGCCACTGGAGCTAATAAGGTTCCAGTCGCGACTTCTTATGCTTCGACACCTAATGGTGCCACTTTTACTACAAGCACTGACCGAAATCGTCTCTATGCACTTGCTACTAACCAGGAATCTGAGGCATCTCTAGATGTTGTTACTAGTATGTTACAGCTCTTCTTTCAAGATGATTATTGTTTGTTTGATACAAGTTCTACCTTATTTTATCTGACCCCTATATGGCTATGCACTTAGGTTTGGGTCCAAAAAGTATTTTCTACCACTTTTCTATGTCTACACTAGTGGGTGATTCTATTGTTGCTAAATAAAGCTATAACGGCTGAGTGGTATCTATATTTCATAGGTAGACATTAGTAGAGTTGATTGAGCTGTACATGGTAGACTTTCATCTTCCTAGGATTAATAATCTGTTTTATCAGCTTTAAGGTGGAAGATGTTTCTCTAAGATTGATCTTCCTTTTGTTTATTACCAGTTTAAGGTTAGGGAGGTTGATATTCCCAAGCCTGCGTTTTGAGCTTGGTATGGTCATTATGAATTATTAATTATGTCATTTGGGTTAACTAATGCTACAAACTTTTCATGGATCTTATGAATCGGGTGTTTAGAGAGTTCCTAGATTTATTTGTTATTGTGTTTGTTGATGACATCTTGGTGTACTCTAAGAGTGAAGAGGATCATGCTAATCACCTTTGAATTATATTGTAGTTTGTTAAGGACCAGAAATTGTATGTGAATTTTCTAAGTGTGAATTTTGGATAAGTGATGTGACTTTCTTTGGCATATTTTTTCAAGTGAAGGGATCAAGGTGGATGCACAAGAAGTTGAGGCAGTTAAGAAATTTCCTGGAACCACGACTCCAACCGACATTAGGAGATTCTTGGGCTTGGCTAGGTATTAGTAGTGGTTTATGGAGAGTTTCTTGTCTATTACTTCTCCACTAATGAAGTTAACTCAGAAAAGGGTTAAGTTTTTGTAGTCCAATTCTTGTGAGGGTAATTTTAAGAAGTTTAAGGATAAATTGACTTCTGCACCAATTTTGTCCTTGTTCGAGGGTACTAATAGATTTGTGGTGTATTTTGATGTGTCCTATATTAGTGTGGGTTGTATTTTGATGTAGCATGGTAAGGTTGTATCCTATTCTTCCAGGAACCTTAAAGTTCATGAGAGGAATTATCTAACTCATGATCTATAGTTGGCAGTTGTGGTCTTTACATTGAAACTTTGGCACCATAATTTGTATGTGGTGCACGTGGATATTTATTCATACCATAAGATCTTATTTAGGAAGAAAGAATTTAATCTCAGCCAGATACGGTGGCTCAAGTTTCCTAAAGATTATGACATGAGTTTGCACTACCATCCAGTTAAAGCTAATATTGTTGCTTATGATCTAAGAAGGTTGTCTATGGGGAGTTTCTCTTATGTTGATTAGGAAAAGATAGGATTGTTAAAGGATATTCACTGGTTGGCTAACTTGGGAGTTCATCTCTTGGACTCTGAGGATGAAGAAATGATTGTTTAAAAATTAGTTAAATCATCTCTTGTTGTTGAGGTAAAGGAGAAACAGGCTTTTTATACCATACTTATGAAGATTAAGGATAATGTAGGTCAGTAAAAGGTTATGGCTTTTGATATTAGGAGATATGGAATATTGAGGTATCAAGGTAAGTTATGTGTTCCTAATATTGATGGGCTACACGAAAAGATTTTGACTGAGGCTCATGAGTCCAAATATACAATTTATCTGGATTTGACTATTATGTATTATGACTTAAAGGAAATCCATTAGTGGACTAATTTGAAGAAAGATGTGGAAAATTCGCTAAATGTGTGGTTTGTCAAGAAGTCAAGGTTGAACACTAGAGGCCAGGTAATATGTCTCAAGAAATAGAGTTGCCTATATGGAACTGGGAAATGATTAATATGGATTTTGTACGTATCTTCCACGGACTCTCAATCAGTATGATTTTGTTTGAGTCATTATGGATAAAATGACTAAGTCTTTGGACTAAGTGCTTATGAGGACTAACTACTCAGGAGAGGATTATTCTAAATTGTTCATTCAGGAGATTGTGAAGTATCATGGGGTGGCAATGTCCAACATTTCAGACCGAGGTACGTAATTTTCTTCTCACTTTTTGAATTTATTTTAGAAAGGTTTAGGTACTCAGGTGAAACTTAGCACCCCTTTCCACTTTCAAATAGATGGATAAGCAAAAAAGACTATTCTGACTTTGAAGTATATGCTATGAGCCTGTGTGATTGAATTTAAGGGTAGTTGTGCTAACCATTTGCCTATTATTGAGTTTGTGGATAATAAGAGTTATTATTCTAGCATCGAAATGGGTCATTTTTAGGCTCTTTATGGTAGAAGGTGCAAGTCTCCTATTGGGTGATTTGAGGTAGGTGAGACTAGGTTTTTTGGACCTGACTTGGTACACCAAGCCATGAAGAGGGTGAAGGTGATTATATAAAGGCTTCAGACTGCTCAAAGTCACCAAAAGTCTTATGCAGATGTGAGGCAAAGAGAGTTGGTGTTTGAGTTTAGTGATTGGGTATTTTTGAAGGTGTCTCCTATGGAAGGAGTCATGAGGTTTGGGAAAAAGGGGAAGCTCATTCCTCGCTATAATGGTCCGTATCAGATTGTGGGAGGAATAAGAAATATTTCTTATGAGTTGAACTTGTGTCTATGCTGAAAAAGTGTGTGGGTGATCCTTCTTTAATAATGCCTTCTAATAATGTTGGTGTTTCAGATTCTTTTTCTTATGAGAAATCCCAGGTTGAGATATTGGACAGGCAAGTTCATGGATTGAGGTTCTTACCATTTGCGATAGCCGCGTGCTATGCTGATGTTATAATTTCATTCAGTTTTTGTTTTATTCACTTGGGGTAAGGGGCTTTTGGTCTTTTTACCCCTTTTACGAATTTTAAATATAAAATAACCCCATTTCCTTCAGTTTTAAAAGATCGAATTATTTCTTTCTCTCTCAAACTCAATGCCCAAGAACATTCAAGGGTTTTACAATGAATTCATCATCCGAGCTCCAAACTAAATTGTTTTCAATTCCTTGTGTATTTCAGGCATGTATCTCATTTCCCAACTTTAATTTTTCATTGTGTCACTTATTTGCTCATTATTCATGTGGTTTAAATTAGTGGATTTGGAATTTGGTTGAGGGGTTTTGATAGGTATCACTTGAATTACATTTCAAATGATTTAAATTGATGATTTATGTCTTAACTTTATGGTTTTTGGACTGAATGGGTGCATTGTTATGGGAATTGCAATGGGGAACATGGGTTTCCCCAAATTAATGAATTTTTTATTTGGTAATGGAATTAACGCCAACCCACTTGGTAAATTTGGTTTTTGTACATGGATAATTGAATAATTCAACCTATTTATGAACCTATTTTATGGCATTAATGGATAAATAGTTAAAATAGATTTGAAAGGCCCTTGGTGTCCATAGTTTGGATTATAAATGAAACATGGGAGTCAAATGGTTACATAGATTGGAAAGGCATACTTATATAATCTTGCAAGCATAATTGATATGACGATACTAAGTGGTAAATGCCTTAATATGAGACACCTAGGTTAATGGTTGGGTTTATGTGCAAATTCTATTAAATTGGGCTTAAAGGGAATTTGTAGCTCACTGTGAAGGTGTAGTCCCGAGGGGACTAGCATTGAAAACCATGTTTTTTGGTGTTGGCGTCAATATGACCGTGTACTTTGTTTACACATTATATTTTTCAATAGCTGGAGCCTTGGTATGTTTATCCCTTTCTTCAGATTCCATGGACATGCAGCTAATATGAACTGGGCCCTTTCAGTATAGGGAGCTGAACTGATATAGAATATGGGTGGCTTAGGATAGAGCGAGCCACAAAGTTCAGGTTAATGGTTTAAACTCTCATTTTCATGACCCTTGTCCCTATCCCATCATCTTATATATGTATATATGAATGTGTGCATGTGGTGTCTGACTGGTTTTATGAAATTGGAAATATTTTATCACTTTCCCTGAGTTACATGTCAGTGCCTATCCCATTGACCATCCCTAGATGCTACATCATTTCATGATGTAGGGTTCGAAGGGTTTTTTGTTGCTCCTGTGTAGCATTAGGTGACTTGGTGTTCCTACGAATCTGTGGTGAAGTGGTGAGCCTCTATTATTTTGAAAGATCGGTCATTTCATTATTTCTTTTACTATCTTAGTATCTCTTTTTGTATTCTTTTGATCATGGTTGGGGCATGTCCCGACTTAGTTGGCATTTCTTGTTTCAAAGGATGTTGTAGACAAGTGTGGGTTATTTGTTTGTTTTTATCTCTTAGTATTCTTTTGGTCTATCTATTCATCTTATCATCTTGTTTTGTTGGATTCCGCTATATTATCTTTTTATGCTCTAGATGTTTGGCTTCGGGGTGGTCTCTAACTCACAGTGGGCTTGAGACACCCATCATGACTAGGCTCTTGTTTGGGTTGTGACAGTCTTACCTCGTGGTCATGGGAAGAAGGTTCAGAGATGAAGGTTTTGGGAAGTGACGTATAAGAGGATCAGATGACCACATTGTATGGCCATAGTTAGAAGCTATAGATTTGTAATTGTACAATTGAATATCTAAAGATGACGTGTCCATGAACAAACCATGAGCCCCAAGGACGATCGTGTGATCAAACCTTGATTATACCTTCCACTCGTTCAAGATGATAGACTTAGCAAATCCTGTTATGTTTAGGATAGGTTTTATTTTTTCTATAAATACTCTTATTTACTCTTTTATATTAGTCTACGTTCCATCATATTATTGCAAGGTTCTAAGGCACATTCTTTGTCTTGGAATTACAAACATCAATTTTTAGGGTTCTAATTCAAAGTGAGATCTTGGAGTTTTCCATATTCTTATTGTAAGTTCATAATTATGATTTCATATCCTAATTATTATTGTGTTATTGTAATTATGAGTAGCTTAACACCATAACTTAGGTTGTGGGAATCATGACGAACTAACATTGTGTTCATAGTGTGGAGTAATTTTTATCTAGTGTTTACGCATGAATCGTTGTTTCCTCGAGTTTGATTGGTTTTTGGTAGTGTACAGTGTTGGAACTTGCCTTATCTTTAATTAGGACAAAAGGAAGAGTATGGATAGGAATACGGGAATAAATAACTGAGACTTAGAGATTTCAACCTCCACTTAATAGCTCATGCCAATAATTTAGGATAGTTAATCGGGGATCTTAGATAGGAGTTAGTAATGTAGTCTTAGGAGAAGAGAAAATTACCTAAGGATATTGTGTAATAACCCAAAATCACCACCCGGTACGTCACACAGTGCTTAAGGCTACAAGTAGCCCCAAGCTAACCCTTTGAGCCTGTTTCTACTAATAACACTCTTTTCAAGATGAAATAATTCAAACACTAGCATAATCATATCATATGAAAGGAAATACGGAGAAAATGCTCGGTCCAAATGACCAAAATACTGGAAACCTCAACACAACCACAATCTGATACCTAGTCTAACAAAGACTCTACTAATCCATGAACTAGAGAGTTGTTGGGACAGGTCCCCAACTAACTCAAAATGAACTGGAAATAACAACATAGTCTCTCAAAATATGGAGATATGTAAATATAGGTCCTTGAATCATGAGGACTCACCACTGTAGAAATGTAGATAGAGGTACTCGAAAATAACTGATGAAGTTAAGACTGAGCATCTGAACCTACATTATAAGACAATGTAGAACATAGACATATATGTGGATTAGCACTTGAGAATGTACTGAGTATGTGGGGGTGCATGCATTTCTATAAAACAACATAAATACTCTTTAATCAAATCATGCATGTAATAATTAATGACTCACATGTCTTGAATAAGTATAAAATACAAAGATCATGAATCATGTAAAATGGAACATGTAACACAATCTCGTGAGTCATTATACTTTTAGCTTTGAAATTTGTACTCTTCTCTTATTCTCATTACTCAAGGCTAAAGGAAACTTTAAGAAATACTTTCAACTCATGCATATGTCTCATGGAGAGTAAATCTTCTTTAATGCTCAAGAAATTATAACTCTTTTGAACTCAAATACTTGGAATTCAGAATCATATAACCTTGAAACATACTTGAAGGCATTTCATTCACTTTAGGAAAATAGCTCATTTCAAGCTTTAGGGGAAAATGCTCATATCAAGGGAAAGTATTTTAGTTTTAAAGGAAAATACCTTATCTCAAAGCTTTAGTTTTAAGGGAAAATATTCTATCTCAATGGAAAATATTTTTTTTAGGGAGGTTCTCTTAACCGACATAAACCATGCGAGCTACATGGAGTCCAACGTCTTGTCCTCCTAAGGAAAAAATCTCACATTTGGGAGAGGCATCATAATCTTTCCAAGTAGTATAACTGCAACTCAGTGATCACTTATCTTGGCTTTGGGCCTAATATCTCGGCCTTAGGCCCAATAATCATCTCGGCCTCAGGCCCAACCTATGGTGGCACATAGTTCTGGGGTATGAAACTGTGGTAACATACCCAACTCGGTGCTAAATACTACTTCCTTTAGTTTTTTCTCACTCATCTCATGAAAATCCACTTTAGAATAATCCCATGGTTCAATAAGAACCCAATAATAAGATCTGTAATCTCATGTAGTAGGGTGGATTTCAAAACTCAATGACGATTAGGTCAAAACATTTCTCAATATTCTCAGAATACTCAAATCATGGGTTCTTATACAACAATAGTTCATAAAATCTCAAGTCTCAAGTAGGGCTTAATAACACATAATTCAATATCAAGTTAGAACTCATCAAAAGCATAATAGATAGCATATAGATTCATAACTCATGTAAAAAACTGGAAATTTCAGCAATTTTTCTCAAAATCTCAACATATCCTATACTTCACTGTTTCAAACATTTCAACTATTAACTTCTCAAGGATTAAAATCATGGGATATAGACCCAGCTGGAATTTCTCAAGAAAACATGTGAAAATAATGCCATTAGACTCTCAATTCATGGGAAGAATCAAAATATTGTAATCAATAATAATGGGTGAAAACCCCCAAGACAATTTCATGTAAAAACTCATAAATTACAGAGAATTGTAGTGTAAATAATCCTTTGGGCACAAGGGTGAAAGGATTGCCCTTGTTCAAAACCCCACATACCTTGAATTAAAAGCTTTGGATGAACTCTCACTTTTGGAACTCTATTCGTACTCTTGAATGAGGGTTCTTGAAGCCCTTGACTTGGGAACCTTAAATCTTGACTCAATTTAGAAAATCTATGGTGGATTCTTGAGATTCTTGGAAAAGGTTTTGGATACTTAGGGTTTTTATTGAGAGAAAACTTGAGAAAGACTTCATAGAATGCTTGTAAATGAATTCAATTTGGTGTTTGCACGGTTTAAGAGGCTTGGAAAAAGTCCAAAGTGCCCTTTTTAACTTCTGTACGAACCTGGAATAATTGAACATTGAACCCGATTTTATGGGCCACCCCGACACGCCACTATCGCGGTGGATCATTTGAAATTAACAAATGGGAATCTGGGAGTCATTGTGATACGGAGCCATCATGTTGCCCTACTGGCTGGGACCTGAAACTTCTGTGCGACGCGTCACAATCGCGCTAGGCCACTTGAACTTTACTATTGAGAAATTGGGATCCTCCGCGACGTGCCACTATCGTGGAGTTCCACTGGAAATTTAAAATTGTCAAATAGACCCTCTCCGCGATGTGCCAAGCACTAAAATGATGTTGTCTTACGACAAGGACTTAAATTATCCATAAATTCTTACCCCGGTATCGAATTTGGGCGAATCTTATATCGACGGAAAACTTATCAAATTTCTCATATGATAAAAATTTGAAATTAGGGATATTATATATGGTTAACACGATACTCACTTAGGAAGTCACTTCTCAATCTTTTAAGGCCGGAATCACGCCTCACTTGACACGCCTTAAGGCTCATTCTATGAGAGAATTTTTGTGGGGTTTTACAACATATCCCCCTTGGAAACATTCATCCTTAAATATCGCAAGTTAGACTAATAACACAGGAAAAACTGAGTACACATAGCTGAAGCAAGTTACTAAAACGGGCTCAAAATCTCTCTAAACTCTTGAATGCCTCGGAAATTGCAAGAAATCATACAAGGATAGATACATATAGAAGAACTTTAGATTAAAAGGGATGAACTAAGGAAGAATAATACCTCGGATTAATATGAACTTGCGGAAAAGAGGTGCGGGTACTTGGCTCGCATGTCTGCTTCCGCCTCCCAAGTAGCACCCTCAACAGACTGATTCCACCACAAAACTTTGACCAATGGAACTTATTTGTTCCTTAGTCTACGGATTTGAAAATATAGGATCTCAATAAGAACTCATAGAAGGAAAGACTGTTCTGAATATCGACATTCTCTAAAGGATAAACTACAACGGAATCACCAATATTCTTCTTAAGCATGGAGACATGAAAAATAGGATGAACAACAGACAACTCAGTGGGAAACTCAACCTCACAGGCCACTTTACCAACACGGCTCAAGACTCTATACGGGCCACCATAATGGGGACTAAACTTCCCCTTTTTACCAAACCTTTTCACCCTTTTCATGGGTGAAATATTCAAGTATACCCAATCACGAACTTCAAACTCAAGATCTCTTCTCCTCACATCGACATAAGACTTTTAACAACTCTAGGCAGTCTTCAACCTCTCTCTAATCAACTTAACTTTCTCCATAGCTTCAAACACTGCATCAGGCCCAATCACGACAGCTTTACCCACTTTAAACCAACCTATGGGTGATCTACATCTCCTACCATACAATGCCTCAAATGGTGCCATCCCGATGCTATCATGGTAACTATTGTTATAGGAAAACTCTATCAATGGAAAATGCTCATTCCAACTACCTTTGAAATCAAGAGCACATGCCCTCAACATATCTTCCAGGATTTGAATGGTTCTTTCATCCTGACCATCTGTCTGTGGATGAAAAGTGGAACTCAAAAGGACTTGGGTACCAAGACCTAGCTGGAACGCCCTCCAAAACTGAGAAGTAAATTGAATTCCCCTATCTGAAATGATAGACGAGGGAACTCTGTGCAGCCTGACTAACTCCCGGATATACAATCTAGCATAATCCTTAGGTGTATAAGACATATGCATGGGTAAGAAATGTGCAGACTTAGTTAGCCTGTATATAACAACCCAAATAGAATCATGAAGAAGACGCGAAAGAGGAAACCTAGTAACAAAGTCCATATTCACCACCTCCCACTTTCAAGTGGGTATACCAAACTCTTTCATCTCACCACCAGGCCTTTGGTGCTCTACCTTAACCTATTTGCACGTTGCATACTTTGCTATGAACTCGGCTATATCCTTCTTCATACCATTCCACCAATAGATTTCCCGCAAGTCGCGATACATCTTGGTAGTGACGGGATGAATAGAATACTACGAGCCATGCACTTCAGCCATAATCCTTTGCCTCAGATCATCAACACATGGAACACACAATCTACCTTATAATCTAAACACGTCATCTCTCCCTTGGGAGAAAACCTCTATCTTTTGTCCCTTAACTGACTTCTTCAGGCTGACAAAACTAGGATCCCTATCTTGCTTCTCCTTCACTTCCGAAACTAAAGAGGATTCAGAACTACTCTACACCAACGTACTTCCCTCAGCTGAATTAAGTAACCAAACACCCAATCTATCCAAACAATGCACATCGCGAGCTAACTCTTTCTTACCTTCCTCTACATTAGCAACAACCCCATAGACAATCTGCTAAGGGAATTTGCCACTACGTTGTCCTTGCCTGGGTGATACAACACACTCATATCATAGTCTTTTAACAACTCCAACAACCTCTTCTGCCTAAGATTCAACTCCTTCTAAGTAAGCACATACTGTTGGCTCTTATGATCAGTAAACACATCAACATGAACACCATAAAGATAATGTCACCAGATTTTCAAACCAAAGACCACAACAGCTAACTCAAGATCATGGATTGGATAATTCTTCTCATGCGGCTTTAACTGTCTAGAGGCATAGTCTATAACCTTACCTTTTTGTATCAACACACAACCCAAACTAATTCTAGAGGTATCACAATACACCACAACACTATCTGTACCATTAGGAAAAGTCTACACAGGGGATAAAGTAAGTTGAGTCTTCAACTCCTGAAAACTCTTCTTATAGGAATCTGACCACTGGAACTTAACTTTCTTTTGGGTCAACTGGGTCATGGGAGACATAATAGAAGGGAAACCCTCAACAAAATGGCGGTAGTAGCCAGCTAGACCCAAGAAACTACTAATGTCAGATGGGGAGAAAGGTCTAGGCTAATTTTTGACAGCTTCTATCTTTGGGGGATCAACTCTAATACCTTTGGCTGAAATGATATGACCTAGAAAGGCTACATACCTTAGCCAAAATTCACACTTACTGAATTTAGCGAACAACTGGTGCTATCTGAGGGTTTGCAAGACAATTCTAAGATGATTCACATGGTCATTCTCATTGTGGGAGTACACAAGGATATCATCCATGAAAATAATGACAAACATATCGAGATATTACTTGAACATTCAATTCATGAGGTCTATGTAGGTGGCTGGGGAATTGGTTAGCCCGAAGGACATGACTAGAAACTCAAAGTGACCATAGCGGGTTAGGAAGGTTGTCCTTGAAATATCACACTCACTCACTTTAAGTTGATGATAGCCAGATCTAAGGTTTATCTTGGATAACGAACTTGCACCATGAAACTGGTCAAACAAGTCATCAATTCTTGGAAGAGGATATTTATTTTTGATTATGACCTTGTTAAGTTAATGATAGTCAATGCACATACGCAAAGAATAATCTTTCTTTCGCATGAATAAAATAGGTGCGCCCCAAGGAGAAATATTGGGCCTTATAAAACCTTTGTCTAAAATATATTTGAGTTGCTCTTTCAACTCCGTAAGCTCTGTAGGTGCCATATGGTATGGCAGAATAGAAATAGGATGAGTGCTAGGAAGAAGGTCAATCCCAAATTCTATCTCTCTATCGGGAGGTACCCCTGGGAGATCTTTCGGAAAAACATCTGGAAACTCATTAACAATATCGACTGACTGAATAGTTGGAGCCTCAGACTTAGTGTCTTTGACTTTAACTAGGTGATAGATGTATCCCTTGGATATTAGCATTTTGTCTTTGAGATAGGAGATAAAATGACTCTTGGGAGATACCGAACTACCGGACCACTCAAAAGCTGGTTCATTAGGAAACTGAAACATGACCACATGGGTACGACAGTCTATAAATTCATAACAAGAATGAAGCCAATCCATACCCAGACTAAGGTCAAAATCTACCATTTCTAACTCTATCAAATCCGCAAGTATGACTCTATGAAGAATAGAAACAGGACAATCTTTATACACTTGTTTAGCGATAATTGACTCCCCTACTGGTGTGGAGACTAGGAAAGGCTCGAGAATCCTTTCGGGACACATTTTGAAATTCACATCCATAAGTGGGGTCACAAGGAGAGACTTGACCCGAGGTCCAACAACACATAAACATCAAAACAAAAGATGCAGAGCATACCAGTAAAAACATCGGGAGAGTCCTCCTGCTCCTGATGGGATGGTAAGGCATAGAATCTGTTCTGGCACTGAGCGCTACCAGTACAAGATGAAGCGCCCTGAGCAGGGGCAGGACGGGGTGCAGAAGTTGGTTCCCTAGTAGCCGGTGCCTGAGGTGGGGCATCTTTATTACCCTGTCTAGCATGTGGACAATCTCTAAGTCTTAGGCCCTGCTTGCAACAACCAAAACAACCCCTTGGTTCTATGAAACACTGATCGGGATGATCCCTACCACACTTAGCACAAGGAGGATAACGAGGCCTATTACCAATACTATTCTACGACCTAGACATAAAAGATCTGCCCCTTGCTCCTGCCTTCTTCTAGGCATGGGAGCATTAGCTGATGAAGGCGCTGGCATAGATGGACGCCTCTAAAACTGAGGGTGATTCTCTCCATGGAACCTAGGCAGGCTATACCCATGTTGCTCAGATCTAGCCCTCTTGTTACCCCTCACTCGATCTATTTCCCTAATCTTATCTGCCTTTATCTACTGGGCATACATCATCAACCTAGACAAATTCATATCCCTATGCAACATCGCAGTCCTACACTCTTTCAGTACCAAACCAAAAACACCTGTCACGAACTTGCTCATACTATCTTGGGTGTCAGCAATCAAATCAGGAGCATACTTTTCAAACTGGTTGAACTTCAAGAAGTACTCCTTAACAGTCATAGAGCCCTACCTTAAGTTCATAAACTTCTCAATCTTTACTTGCCTCATCTCAAGCAGAAAGAACTTTTCCAAGAATGCATCTTGGAATACCTACCAAGTCATAGGGGCAGCATCCTCTTATCTATCCTTCCTCCACGATACAACTCAGTCATAAGCTATGTCTTTCAACCTGTAAGATGCCAATTCAACACTTTATTCCTCAGAAAGATGCATCACCTGTGTGATCTTTCTTACCTCCATGAGGTATAACTGTGGGTCCTCACCTGCCTTAGAACCATAAAACTTTAGCCGATTTATCCACATGAAATCACGGATTCTAGCCGCGGCTACATCACCTCCCTGTTGATTAGCAACTGTGGCCTGGCTATTGGCCCGAACATTAGCGGTGACTGCTTGGGCTAATGCCTGAAAGGCCGCATGAAACTCAGCATAAGACACCATCTTATTAAAAGGATCAATAGGCTGGGGTTACTCATTATCGTTTCTGTGGGCATTCGCTCTTCAGAGAGGCATTTTCTGAAATAGAAGAGCATGAATTATTAGATAAGAAGGACAGCTGCAGGCACGATGGAATCTAAAAGAAAGAAACAAGTTTTTCCTAAAATATCTTGTAGCCACTTGCTCATAGATGTGGTGCGCTATACACCAATGATTAAGAATCTACACAATGCTACTTGTCAGACTCCTTTAAAACCTTAGGCTTTGATACCAAGTTTGTAACAACCCAAAATCGCCACCCGGGATGTAACATGGCGCTTAAGGCTACAAGTAGCCCCAAGCTAACCCTTTGAGACTGTTTCTACTAATAACACTCATTTAAGATGAAATAATTCAAACACTATCATAGTCATATCATATGAAAGAAAATACAGAGAAAATGCTCGGTCCAAATGACCACAATACTGGAAACCTCAAAACAACCACAATTTGATAAATAGTCTGACAAAGCCTCTACTAATCCATGAACTAGAGAGCCATTGGGATAGGTCCCCAACTGACTCGAAATAAACTAGAAATAACAATATAGACTCTCAAAATATGGAGATATCTGAATATAGGTCCTTGAACTATAAGGACTCACCACTGTAGGAATGTAGATAGAGGTACTCAGAAATCACTAACGAGGTTGGGACTGAGCACCTGGACCTATATTATAAGACAATGTAGCACATAGATGTATATGTGAATCAACACTTGAGAAAGTACTGAGTATGTGGGGGTGCATGCATTTATATAAAACAACATCAATACTTTTTAATCAAATCATGCATGTAATAAGTAATGACTCACATGGATTGAATAAGTATAAAATACAAAGCTCATGAATCATGTAAAATGGAACATGTAACATAATCTCGTGAGTCATTATACTTTTAGCTTTGAAATGTGTACTCTTCTCTTATTCTCATTACTCAAGGCTAAATGAAACTTTAAGCAATACTTTTAACTCATGCATATGTCTCATGGAGGGTAAAACTTCTTTAATGCTCAAGAACTCACAACTCTTTTGAACTCAAATACTTGGAATTCGGAATCATATAACCTTGGAACATACTTGAAGGCATTTCATTCACTTTAGAAAAATATCTCATTTCAAGCTTTAGGAAAAAATACTCATATCAAGGGAAAGTATTTTAATTTTAAAGGAAAATATCTTATCTCAAAGATTTAGTTTTAAGAGCAAATATTCTATATCAATGGAAAATACTTTAGTTTAGGAAGGTTATCTTAACCGACATAAACTATGTGAGCTACATAGAGTCCAACGTCTTGTCCTCCTAAGGAAGAAACCTCACATTGGGGAGAGGTGTCATACTCTTGACAAGGAGTATAACCTCCACTCAGTGATCAATTATCTCAACCTCATGCCCAATATCTCAGCCTTAGGCCCAATAATTATCCCAACCTTAGGCACAACCTATGGTGGCACGTAGTTCTAGGGTAAAAAACTGTGGTAACTTACCCAACTCGGTGCTAAATACTACTCCCTTTAGTTTATATCGTTTATCTCATAAAAATACACTTTAGAATAATCTCATGGTTAAATAAGAACCCAATAATCAAATCTGTAATCTCATGTAGTAGGGTGGATTCCAAAACTCAATGACCATTAGGTCAAAACATTTCTTAATAATCTCAGAATACTCAAATCATGGGTGCTTATAGCACAATAGTTCATAAAATCTCAAGTCTCAAGTAGGGCTTAATAATCCATAGTTCAATCTCAAGTTAGAACTCATCAAAAACATAATAGATAGCATATAGATTCATAACTCATGTAGAAATCTGGTAATTTCAGCAATTTATCTCAAAATCTCAACATGATCATATACTTCAATGTTTCAAATATTTCAACTATTAACTTCTCAAGGATTAAAATCATGGGGTATAGACCCAGCTGCAATTTCTCAGGAAAATAAGTAAAAATCATGCCATTAGACTCTCAATTCATGGGAAGCATCAAATTATTGTAATCATAATAATGGGTGAAAACCCCCAATTCAATTTCATGTAAAATTTTATAAATTGCAGAGAATTGTTGTTTAAATAAGCCTTTGGGAACAAGGGTGAAAGGATTACCCTTGTTCAAAACCCCACATACCATGAATTAGAATCTTTGGATGAACTCTCGGTTTTGGAACTCTATTCGTACTCTTGAATGAGGGTTCTTGAAGCCCTTGACTTGGGAACCTTGAATCTTGACTCAATTTGGAAAATCTATGGTGGATTCTTAAGATTCTTGGAAGAAGTTTTGGATAGTTAGGATTTTTGTGGGAGAAAACTTAAGAAAGACTTCATAGAATGCTTGTAAATGACTTCAATTTGGTGTTTGCACGGTTTAAGAGGCTTGTAAAAAGTCCAAAGTTCCCTTTTTAATTTCTGTATGAAGACGGAAAAATTGAACTGGGAACCCAAATTTATGGGCCACCGCAACACGCCACTATCGTAGTGTCTCACTAGAAATTGAAAAATGGGAATGTAGGAGTCACCGCGACATGGATCCATTGCGTTTTCCACTAGTTGGGACCTGGAACTTCAGCGCGATGTGTCACAATCACGCTAGGCCACTAGAAATTGACTATTGAGAAATTGGGGTCCTCTGCGATGCGCCACTATCTCGGAGTTCCACTAGAAATTATCAATTATCAAATAGATCCTATCCACGATGCGCCAAGTACTAAAATGACACTATTTTACGACTATGATTTAAATTAGCCATAACTTCTTACCCGAGTACCGGATTTGGGAGAATCTTATATCGACGAAAAGTTTATCAAATTTCTCATGTGATGAAAAGTCGGAATTAGGAAAATTCTATATGGTTAACACGATACTCACTTAGAAAGTTACTTCTCAATCTTTTAGGGCCAGAATCACAACTCACTTGACCCGCCCTAAGGCTCATTCTATGAGAAAATTTTTGTGGGGTCTTACATATTGCCTAGACAAGAACATAAAGTTATTTTAAGTATACATAACCTATCGATTCTGCATATCGAACACTAGGAGAGATTATGAAGTACGAAGAACCTATAAAGTGATGAAGTTATGAGGAACACAGTCATAGTGCCTCTCTGATACTGATTACAAATATAAAAAATCAATAATTGTTACTACTTAATTTTATATTTACACAAACCCCCCCTCCCATTAGAGATTATTATTGATTTTCTCGAATACATATTGATTGATATTTTGACCTATTCCTTGTGGGATCAAACCTAAAATTTGTTGGGATATATATTTGATATCAACCACTTTATATATCATTGTGAGGCATAATTTAGGAAACATCGGAGGGTAGCTTATCTCCTCAAACTATCCGTTCCTGCTACCCATACCCTTCTTCCTCATTTTTTTCTTTTTCTTACTCTCTCTCCATAAAACCTTTTTTCCTTTAGTAGGTTGAAGGCCACATCTTACTCCCCTAGTATGTCATGGTCCTCCCTTGGTACCTTCTCCCTCTTACACAACTCTATTATCGAGGAAAGAAAGAAGAAATCTCTCAAATACCTTCTCTTAATGTAGAAATACTACCTCTCATTGATAATTATCAAACCCATATTTATTTCTATCCTTGAGAAAGAACAAGTCCATCACCATATCTTGTTGGAAGGTCATATCAGTAATATTTCTAGATGGATAGATCCTCCAAGATGCAAAGTGCAGCTGTCTCTGAGCCTCCATCGAGAAAGTAGTGTTCTTGGTCACCTTGTGCAGTTCTACTTTACTTTCCCTCCCGACCCTCTGGTACCAAGGTCCATGGCCCCTACTTTAGGTATAACATAGTGACTTTTGCCTCAAAGTTGGCATTAGAGGGGTTTCGAACCCCCAAGGTACCATTAATGTTTGCAGCATCTACTGGAACAATCTTCCCCCGAATGAAGATACTTGGAAAAGGTAAAGACTAATCCATAGTCGCGAGTAAGGCATAAAACCCCTAAAATATAGATAGGTTGCAAGAAAGGACAACCTCTATCAGTAGCTCCCAATCTAAAGTCCTTAATAGGTTGTAGAAGTCAGGTACCACCTTAGCCATACCATTTATTACAAACCCTCTCTCATGAAGGAAGACCCTAGTGAGTCTCCTTTTTTTCATAATAATCATGATGAGAAAAGAGTTAGGGAACTCAAAGATGGCCAAATTTTCAATGGAAAAAAATGCATGAAAACATTAAATGGAAGACAGGTCATAGAGATATTAAGGGCAACTATCAAGGACCTAAAGAAGGGCATTGGGAGGGTTTAGTTATCTAGAGTCTTAACTAGTGTTATGATTTCCTCTCTATGTTCTATTATTGTTATTTTTTTATAACCTTAGTCGGCTGATGATACCTACCAATATGTGTGGTTGCTCTAATACAACATTTATTATATCTCCACTTGGGGATATTATTATGTTGCAGGTCAGTTGGAGTTTCAATATGTACTATGTCAATTGATCTTTATCAACTCCTATCATTTCTTACATGGATATTGTGTCTCATATTTTTCTTTTTATTGTATTGTAATCTTGTAGAGTCTTAGAAAATATTTATTTTATTTTCATAATGTAATCAATTAACAAATGTATTGAATGGGAGCTTTGTTTCGATTAAGGGATTATTTTGTTTAAAAACTATTTCGTCTAACTTCTGTAATTAATTATATGGTTGGTAATAAGGGTTCTCCTATTTATGGTAAAGCTGGATAGGTTTCCAGATGATTTGTTAATTGAGTCATGACACTCACCTCCACCTGCACCCCTACTGCGTGATAAAAAGAAGGATTCGATTGATCTATAACTTGACAATAGGGATAGGTTTGATAGATTGATGAGTATGCTTGATGGATCATCGTAAGTTAGTTTTCTTAATTGATAAGTCAATCAAAAAGTTTTTATCTTCACTTATTACTTATTTACACTTCACATATTTATACATTTCATACATCTACCATTCCTCAAAAAATATTTCTAAGGCTCAAAAGAAGAGCATTTGGAGGATTTTATGCATCCTTATCACTCCTAGTTTGATATTCAAAATAAGGTACAACATTTTCGTCGATTGATTTACAGACATTCTATACGTCAAGAAAAAAGTACAATATGGCCATTTTCATTATTTTTGAAAGAAACAGAAGTGCAAAGGTTTGGCTGACATGAAAATGTTAGCTGGATGGAAAAATTGGACTATGGATTCTAATATAAGTTTATGACCATCTATGAATAGATTAGTACTTGGAGAAATTCAAGGCATCATCTGATCAAAATGAGAATGCCAAAAATGCTTGAAAAGATGGCTCATTGGGGGTGTAAAGATCTTTGGGACCATAATTTTGGAAATGGTATGAAATAAATTTCAAATTTATATGTTAATATAAGGTTCATTAAACATTACTTGATCATGTTTAATTACTTTTTCTTTGCAATAGAAAATATTCACCCCCGGCCCCCTCCTTGTAACTCAAGCTGAGATCTTTTGATGAACACATATAAGGAAAAAGATCGTGGAGTCAAATTTGTACGTATGGATTGAGCTAGGGGATCAAAATAGCTACATAAATTTAAAAATTTGCTTCAAATTGTGGAATAACGTATCTCTATTATGCATTTATATAGATATAGATATAGATATAGATATAGATATACTAGGTTTTACTTTTAATATGTAGGGAGATAATGTATGAAACTTGTCTAAGTTCAGGTACACTCAGCAAGACCAGGGCCAGTTGACCCAACCGACAACAAAAAAAACCACTCAAATTTAGATTGAGAAAGTTGTGGGGGGGACACAAAGAGGGAGAACCTATGAGATGAGCCCTCATAATAATTTATAACACATCTAGTCATTACTAGAATGTATTGGATCATCATGTAGCATTCAGATTATTGTTATATAATTGAAGATTGCACAACTTACTCATGCCTAGGAACAGTTCAAGGCACAATGAATTACTCAAAATAATAGCATGTGTAAGACCGTTAAGGATAAAAATAACAAGTGCTTAGCATGGCTCAATGTAATTTTCATTCACCATCTTTTAAATTATAAAGTACCAAACATACAAAGAGACACGAGGACTTTTTGGAACCAACCTCTTATTACTGATGCTTTTTGTTGATATTTTGTTGATTTGATACTTTGAATGTTTTTTAAACTTTGTTTATCTTTTGAAATACTTTAGGGATGTTTTTGGTTGATATATTTATGAGTCTATTTATGATTTCGATGATATTTAGTGTATTGTATTGTTATATGAATATTTTGATAACAATTAGTGTTGTTTTGGGCTTTATATTCAATTGCAACTTTTTTAGGTGGAAAAAATGCAAAAAACTGACAGACAGTGTCTCACTAGTCCATCGCTTTTCTAGAATTTTCTTTAAAAAAATTTAAAAAAGCTATGTTGGCCGTGTTTTTTATGTATTTGTTCTACATAATGAGGAATATAAGCGACAGATAGTGTCACTTTTGTAGAAAATTTGAAAAAAAGAATTCTATAAAAATCCCAGACTAAAGAGAAACTATCTGTAACTTTTAAGAATAGATTTTAAAAATAAATTTTGTTAATTATTGTGTCCCTGTCCATCTCTTTTAAAGAAACGATGTCCGTTGCAAAAAAAAAGAAGCAAAGGCATTTTATGACAAAAATGATTGTATCTCTTTTCTGTCATTTTTTACCAAAAAACGATGCAATCTGTCATATTTTTTCATCATTTTTTGATCTTTTCTTAATAGTGTAAATATCAAATATCATAACCGATAAATACATAAGTAACTATATTAAGTCAAATAAATCCAAAAACAAAGATAAAGGAAGCCAAAGTTGAGGAAGGAATTCACCACATCTTCAAATCGTAACCAAAAAGCACGATCACATACCACGAGGACCACTTGAGCTGGGATCTACGTCAAAATGATGCAGTAAATTAGAGTGAGTACAATCCACTTATAATTAGTAGGCATAATCGGCTGACTATGCTAAAGCAGAAATATATATCGAGTAAAGAATACTAAAATAAACATGTAAGCAGAAAAGTCCCAGCAATTCAATATCAATTTCAATAAATTGTGTTGTTTATCACAATCACAACAACACTTTCAAATGATAATGCTAAGCAATGAGATGAAATGTTATGCAATGGCCAATGCCTACCTTATACACCCTCCCACCATTTTTTGTTGAAGGATGAGACTTATGGGGAAATCATATAGTCCATAGACAATCACTAAAATATCACTTTAATTCATTATAACACACCATTTCGCAAACCCAATAGACCACTTAGAATATAAAATCACCATATGACAAACGAAAAGGATCACTCAATTTTAAAATCAGTTTTCTTATAATAGCATTCTCTAAAGAACTATGAAATAAACGAATATGCATGATTAATGATAAAAAAGATGAAACCCGATATAATTGATATTAATAAAATCTCAAATATCAATCAACTTATGAACACAAGCTACAAGGCTCAATATTAGGCCAAAAACTCTAAATTCTCATCACTATCATAAATAAGCTCCAACTCGGGCATCAAAATAATAAATTTTTTCAACTCCACTAGATGTCACCAAATTCTCCAAATCAATAGCATATTTTACATGAAAAGTCTACACCCAAGAAAAGTTTGAAAGAATTTAAGTTATAACATACCTTGAAACCGAACAATAAGTCTCTATATCAATCACAACCTAACCTTTTCTTATTGAACGACCTCAAAAAGCTATCAATCAATTGTGAATGATTTCTACACATAAATACAAATATAATGATACCACATTGTTATACATATATTCTAGGTTCAAAGAGTCAGCCCTAAGATATCAAGAGTGAAATTAAAATTTTATTAGAAAATCAATCTACCCATAACATAAGTAGTTAAAATTTGAAATTGTATAAAAAATAAAGTAAAAATCAAACTTGAAATCATCTTTTTTTTTTAAATGGATCTAAAATCAAACTTAAAATCATTAAAATACCAAACTTTACCTTAAAAATCCTAAGATTTCAGTTGAAAAATCAATATTTAAAGGTGAAATCATGAAGTAATCATTAGGGAATGCTACAATAATTTAGAAACTTATGTGATGAAGAAATATCAAAATCTAGCTTTCGAATAATCAAAATCCAAGGTGAAAATTTTTTAAAAATAGAGTTATGAGGTTTGGGGTACAAAAAAAAGATATTTAAATTTGTCCATGTTGCTCCCTTCTTTACAAATGTGATGGGTCCATCGCATTTGTGATTGGCCCGTACATAGACCCATAAGGAATGTGACCTCCTTAATCATGAATGCAATAAAGTGATACTCAGATTCAGACCTAACAATCTACCACAAATACATTACCCCCTCCTCGTATTCACGATGATCGATTCCCATACTCCTTAAAAAATGTGCCCCTAGCCTCACGAACATAAAGGAGAAAATCCTGGTACACCAGCAGCTATGCACCATTAATAATCTAAGGCTAAAAATGTACTGAATGAACCCTTAGAATTCATTCAAAACAAACAAAAATATACCATCTATGTTGTTGGGTTAATTTCAACCCTCTAAGAAATTGATGGAACCATCAGAATTGTCAATGGAGATCTTTACCATCAAGTTTTGACCAAAGTCAATTCTAGGCCAAACTTTACCACTTTCCAACTAAATGCTCAAAACACATCAAAATACCTTGAGACCTGAACTAACAATGCTACTAACTCAAAAACGACATTCTGAAGCTAATAAAACTATAAAATTCTCATACGATGACTAAAATACCATATTTTGACCAAAGTCAACTTTACCAACTTCAAAAATTTTCAAATTCAAATACTCACATAAAACTAACCAAATACCTCAAAAATTATGCCACACATTCCCTCAACTCATAAATATCTTACAGAAATCATGGGTAGAGATAAAAGAGTCAAACCATATAAAACTTTAAAATTCACTATAAGGATTGTTACATTATTTATCATTAAAATACATGTTCATCCTCAAATGTAAGAGAAATAAAGGTACTTATATTGTTGAAAATTTAAGGGTATCTATAATGCACATCACAATTAACCTCTCATTAAGCCTCTTGTACCAGACAAAAGTTTCATTAAACCTTTATTAAATCAATACTTTTGGACCTCAACTTCCAAGTTTGTCTATCCAAAAGAATAGACTCCTCCTCAAAAGTTAGATTCTAATATAAATTAATCAAATCCCACTAGATCATATAAGAACCATCTAAGAAAGATCTCCTAAACATTGAAAGGCATAAAGGTAAAATCAATGCATAGACTACCTCCCCAATACATGATGGGTCTTAAAATGCCCAATAAATATGATAGGGTGGTATGTTTATTGTATCCTATAAGACTAAGTTGATAAGGAAGTATGTCTATTATAGCGTATGAGACTAAGTTTCATTCATTTTCCCATTATGCTACTCAATTACTTTGTACTAAGAAGGAGAGGGCGCATCACTTTGCGAAAGGTTTGAATATCGATTTGTAGGTTCTAGTTGTATAAATGACTCTTCTACAAAGATTTTTAATGATGTTATTGATTATGTAAAGAAGGTAAAAGGATTCAAATAGGTTGACCAAGACAAGCTAGTAGTAAGAAAATCCTAGAATATGGGTAACTTTAGTGTTTCTTACCTTTAGGGATATAGTCATTAGGATTATCTAGATTTCCTTATACAGTCAACTTTGCTATTATGTATAGAGAGTTCATCAAGGACTATATAGCAGTCTTCAATTGTGAGAAGCCAAGGGACTTTGTATTCTTCTACTAGCATTTTATCTCAAGATCAAACTTGCTTTGCATATGGTGTTGTTGGGCACTTCAAGATGGACTATTCTAATGGAAGTTAGTATTGAATTTAGGTTCAGTAGTTATCTAGAGTTATGTTTCAAACTGGTAGATGTAGAAGTAGTAATGGTAGAAGTCATCCATAATGTGGGCATGGTAATCATTAGGGTAGTCGTGGTGGAAATTGAGGTGCTGGTAATACAGAAAGAGATGGTGCTCATTTTGGTAGAGAGGTTTCTTATATTGATGATAGAGCTTATTGATATGTATTTTTAGGAAAACATGAGGCAGAGCTTCAAATGTTATCATTATAGGTACTATTCTCGACTATGACTAAATGGTTATGGTCTTATTTGATCTGAGCTCCACTTATTAATATGCACTTATACATTTGCCTTAGGTTTATGCATGGTTTATGATATGCTGGATTCACCCCTATTTGTATCTAGTTGTAACAACTCAATTTTCTGAATCAGAAAGCTACACGATGACTATGACCCCGAATGACCACAAGCTAACCCATGATTGATATCTGTACCTATACACTGCATAATATACATAAAGAATGCAGAAAACATAAACAATAGGCCATAAGGTTCAACTGAATAAAGAATCTATTAAAACATAACATCCATATGGGGTAACGAATACCCAAAATAACTGAATCTGAATCAAAACCGAATATAAATCTAAACTAAATCTAAAAGCCTCTAAGTACTGTCTTAATAAGATGTTGAAGAAATATGTCTCCAACTAACTCTGTAAAACTGAAAGCTAACTGAAGTAATAAATGAATCAAATCATATCGTCCTTGAATAAAGAGGAATCACTACAACTCTATCTACTAGAATGTTACTGCTACTGCAGATTTAGATCTCGTGTCTCAGGACCTATAGTGTAATATGAAAAGAAAGCACCATAGCGCAAATGTTTCAGTACGTGGGGATGTACTGAGTATACGAGTGAGGTAGGCTAAATGCAAAAGGTCTTACATACATAAGCAATGCTAACTGACTGACTGATATGAACGTGAGAGTGTAAACATGCATGCATAGTAACTGAGATCGTGAATGCCTGATAGCTAAATCTGTACGCTAATACATAGTTTACTGATAACTAATCATGACTGATACTGTAGTTATGATAACATGGGTGACTGTATCTGATTGTCCTGAATCTGATGGAACTATATGAGTTCCGTACTATAATTAAATTGACTGTATCTAACAGTCCTGATACACTAAAATCTGAACAACTATCTGAGTTCTTTTACTAAGACTGATGCTGAAACTGTGGGAGGTATTTGTTTAACCGACATGCCCCTTATATGCCATTATGGCTAAGTCAGGCTCCAATCTCTGCCCTGACTAGAAAGGTGTCAATACCACGCCACTGGTAAGGACAACGTGTGAGAAACCCTCATATAATAGGTAACTCTAGTGAGAACAGTGGAAACCCTCATATAACAGGTTAATCCACCTCATCTACCCTCATATAACAAGTTGTGATGTCTTAACCTATGTTGGCTACATAGTTCTGGAATGCAAGGAAGACTTCTAAGAATCACACCCTCATATAACAGGTGTGTTCCCATCCTTGGGTTCGCTTGGTGCTAACTTCTACTCCCATCTGAAGAGACTAAACATGAGTAACTGACTGTACGTGGACTGAACTTACTGAATTCCATTAACTGACGGAATACTTGTGATATCTGATAACTGACTAAGATCATAGGGTTTTTCTGAGACACATGACTGACTGATTTCTATTGATTCATGGCTTGATTTTGGAGATTGTGAAACATAACAAGGCAATAGGCACACAACTATATTTTTCGGGTACAAGAACCACCAGGACTCGATGGAAGGAAACTGATGCACATGACTAACTTGAGTATGTAATCAACATCAATAATCCATAATATCGTAACTTGGGGAATTCCATGAAGTGCATGGATATCATACATTTTGTACATAAGTAGGATTTGAAAGTAAGCATGGCATAATCTCATAAGACTAGTTATGAACATCCCAACAACATTTATAAGACACAATATCAACATGAAAATCATTGGAACATAGGGTCATATCATGAATCCTTCACTTAGTCACAATTTAGCTATATTGCATGATTTCTAGTTCCTTAAGCATTTTATCAAATACCTTGCATCCACTCTTTTAAGGCATAGGTATATTTATTAATTCGACCATCTTAATCCATCCAAAATTTATGGGTTTCAACTAATCTATTCACATGCTTCATGAAAACACATCAAGATACAACCTTGAATCCAAACAACAATCATCAACATGAATATAGTCATAATACGACAAGGAAATCACAATTTATAATTTAAAACACAATTCTTGAGCTCCATGGATGAAAGGGACCCATGGATGAACACTTCTCATACCTTAGTGATTGAATCTTGAAAGAGATATAATATTTCTAAAGGTTCTTGAAGAAGTCCTTGGGATTGATCTTGAGGAGATGATCTTGAGAGAAAACCCTAATCTTGTGGTTGAGAGTGTATGAGAGAGCTTTTTGAGATGTTTAACTAAAGAGAATAGAATATAATATGCTCCTTGAGGGTTATAAGTCATGGAAAGTGAAGGGAAAAGACCAAAATACCCTTACTAAAACGACCCTCAATTGCTGGGAAAAATACTTGATGACATTCATGATAAGCCATCATACTGGTGATAGGTCGTCACGAATTGTCGTCACTAAAAGGTGAAAACCTTGGTTTTCTGGTTAAGGTTGATAACATTGGTTATAGGACATCACGGGCATGATGGCTTGTCAAAAAATGTCATCACTGGGGGTGAAGATCTTCCCAGGGATGACAACATTTGTGATAGGCCATCACGGGAGTGACGGCTTGTCATGAATGTCGTCACTCAGTTTCCCAGCCTAATATGCCGATGTAAAATGGGCATAACTCCTTGCTACGATATCGAATTTAGGAGAAATTGATATCTTTGGAAAGATAATTCAATTATATATGTGTTAGTGGGTCATAAGATTAGAGATTCATATCATAACGAGAGATATTCTTGCTTGAAGCTGACTATTCCAATATCCTTCTCAAGAATTCAATCGGTAAGAAATGTTTTGATTCGTCTATTAGCTAGGACACTTTTGAGGCCTTAATATGAATCAACCTTGGTCATATGACTAAAAAAGCACTAAAATTTATTACTCATGAGTTCAAAGCATTATCCTAAAAATGTCTGAACTTTTGAGGTATTACAATATCTCCCCCTTGAGAACATTCGTCCTCAAATGAGAATCAACTGGGAGGGGATAAAAGACAAACTAAACATGACTGAACCTGAATAGCTAAAATATAATCTCATGACTGATATGATAAATATATGGATCTCATACATATCTGATGCATGGATAACTGATACATGAATGCATAACTGAGTAATCTGATAAACTGAGTTTCTCAAGATGAGAATGCATAGCTGATGCATGATCTTATAACTGAACTGATACATGAATTCATGACTGAGTATGTAATGGTAATAGGTACCAATTTTTATGATGGGAACATGAACATGAAACTGAATAAGTTTAAGGAGAACTATTACCTTGACCTTGATCTGAATTGGTGGAGAAGAGGTGAGGATACTTGGTATGCATATGCGCTTCTACTTCCTAAGTAGATCTCTCATGAGACTGATTTCGCCAAAGAACCTTGACTATACAGACTTCTTTATTCCTCAATCTACGAGCCTGATAGTCTAAGATTTTGACTAGAATCTCTTCATAAGAGAGGTTGTTCTGAATGTCAATGCTCTGAATAGGGACTACAACTGTTGGGTCACTTATGCACTTCTTGAGAAAAGATACATGGAAGACTGGATGAAATGAGGCTAGTTCTGAAGTCAATTTGAGCTTATAATCTACCTTGCCGAAGTGACTGAGAATCCTGAAGGGACCGACATATCGGGGACTAAGTTTTCCTTTATTGACGAACCTCTTCACTTCCTTCATGGGAGAGATCTTAAGATAGACATAATAATTGACCTCGAATTCTAGATCCTTTCTACGAACATCTGTATAAGACTTCTGTCATCTCTGAGTAGCCTGGAGTCTCTCTCTGATCAACTGATCCTTCTCTTAGGCGTTGAATACCAAGTCAGGACCTATGACTGAGGCCTCACTAACTTCGAACTAACCAATTGGAGATCTACATCTCCTAACATAGAGAGCTTCAAATGCAGCCATTTGAATACTGGAATGATAGCTATTATTATATGAAAATTCAATCAAAGGAAATTGGTCATCCCAACTACCCTTGAAATCAATTGTACACGCACTTAGCATATCTTCAAGAGTCTGAATGGTCCTTTCTACTTGACCATCTGTCTGAGGATGAAACTTTATAATGAGATGACCTTGGGTACCAAGACCCTTTTGGAATACTTTCTAGAAGTAAGAGATGAGTTGGGTACCTCTGTCTGAGATGATAGATAATAGAACACCGTGTAATCTGACCAACTCCCTTATTTAGAGTTTGGCGTAATCCTTAGCTGAATAAGAAGTACGAAATGTAAAGAAGTGAGATGATTTGGTCATTCTATCTACAATGACCCAAACTGAATCATGCTGATAACGAGTGTGAGGTAAACCCATCACGATGTCCATGTTCATTTCTTTCCACTTCCAAGTAGGAATGGTGAACTCCTACATGGAACCACTAGGTTTCTAATGCTCTATCTTAACCTGCTGACATGTAGAGCACTTAGCCACAAATTCTGCAACATCTCTCTTCATCATACATCACCAATACATCTCCCACAAGTTGCGGTACATCTTAGTGTCCCCTGGATGAATAGAGTATTGCACACCATGCGTTTATGCAAGAATTCGCTGCCTCAAGTCATCTGCACTAGAACACACAGACAACCCTGACAACGAAGAACACTATCTCCCCCTTGGGAGAAAACCTCTGCTTTCTGATTCTGAATTAACTCTTTTAGCTTGACAATTCTAGGACACCTGTCTTGATTCTCTTTCACCTCAGAAAATAGATATGACTTTAAACTACTATGAACGCATACACCACCCTCTAAAGAGTCAACTAAGTGAACTCCTAGAATGGAAAGCTGATGGATTTCTTTATCTATCTTCTTCTTGCTATCCTCAATGTGAGAAATACTACCCATGGAGAGTCTACTGAGAGCGTCGTCCACAATGTTGGCCTTGCCCAGATGGTAAAGGACACTCATATCATAATTCTTTAAGAGCTCTAACCACCTTCTCTAACGAAGATTGAGATTTTTTTAAGAAAAGACATACTGGAGACTCTTATGATCTATGAAGACATCTAAATGAACTCCATATAGATAATGCCTCCAAATTTTTAAGGCAAATACTACGGATGCTAACTCAAGATCATGAGTAGGATAATTCTTCTCATGGGGCTTTAACTGTCTGGATGCGTAGGCTATGACCTTACCATGATGCATGATGACACAACCTAGACCCACTCAGGATGCATCATAATACACTACAAAACCGTTTGAACCATCTAGAAGAGCTAGAACTGGAGTTAAGGTGAGTCGAGTCTTCAACTCCTGAAACCTCTTGCAAGAATTTGACCACTGAAACTTGACCTTATTTTGAGTCAATCTGGACATAGGGGATGCAATAGAATAAAATCCCTCAACAAACCATCTGCAATATCTAGCCAAACCCAAGAAACTCCTGATATCTGATGGGGATACGAGGCGAGGCCAGTTTCTTACCGCTTTGGTTTTCTGAGGATCTACCCTAATTCCATCACCAAAAATAATATGGACAAGGAATTCTACTAATCTTAGAAAAAACTCACACTTAATGAACTTGGCGAATAACTAATAATCTCTGAGAGCCTAAAGAACAATTCTGAGATGGTCTGAATGATCACGCTCTGTGCGGGAATAGACCAGGATATAATCTATGAATGCTATGATGAACATGTCCAAGTACTTCTTGAACACACGGTTCATCAATTCCATGAAAGTGTCTGGAGCATTGGTAAAACCAAAGGACATGACTAGAAATTCAAAGTGACCATACCGAGTACGGAAAGTTGTCTTCGGAATGTCACATTCTCTAAATCTGAGATGATGATAGCCTGATCTGAGGTCTATCTTAGAGAAATAACTGGCACCCTAAAGTTTTTCAAACAAGTCATCTATTCTAGGAAGTGGATACTTGTTCTTGACCGTAACTTTGTTGAGCTGACAATAATCAATATACATCCTGAGAGAATCATTTTTCTTGCGCACGAATAAAACTGGTGCACCCTATAGGGATACACTGGTCCTGGTGAATCCCTTATCTAAGAGATCCTTCAACTAATTATTTTAGTTCCTTGATTTCTGTTGGTTCCATTCTGTATGGCGAAATAGAAATAGGCTGAATGTCTGGAAGGAGATCAATGCCAAAGTTTATTTCCCTTTCGGGAGAAATGCCTGGAAGATCTTCAGGAAAGACATCTGAATATTCATTAACCACAGGGACTGATTCCAACCTAGGAGATTCGTAACTGGAATTCTTAACATGACCGAGATAATACACACACCCCTTAGAAATTATTTTCCTTGCCCGAAGGTAGGAAACAAGATGACCCCTGAATGATGAAGTAATACCCCTCCACTCTAAGATGGGTTCATTTGGGAACTGAAATTGAACTATCCTATTTTTGCAGTCGACTGTGGCATAGCAGGAATAAATCCAATCCATGCCGACAATGACATCAAAATCAGTCATCTCTAATTCGACTAAATCTGCTAACGTGGATCTCTGAAATATCATAATCGGGAAGGTCCTATATACCCGCCAAGCTATAATGGTTTTACCACTAGGGTAGAGACTGAAAAGGGCTCTGCTAAAATTTCGAGACTAATTCTGAAATTGCCTGCTATGTATGGGGTAACAAAAAACAAGGATGCACCTGGGTCTAGCAAAGCATAAACATGAACATGGAAAATTTGTAATGTACCAATAACAACATTAGGAGAATTTTCCTGATCCTGTCGGCTTTGAAGAGCATAGAGTTTGTTTGGGCGTTGCCCACTAGTAGCACTGGAAGTGGCACCCTGCTGGTTCAAGAAACCGGACTGAGCTGTGGAATGATTCTACTGACCCTAAGGACCTGGCTGAGGAAAGTTTCTAACAATATGGCCTAGATTGCCAGAACCAAAATAAATTCCACTACCTGCTCTACACACACCCTGATGGTTCTTAACGCAAGTCTAACACTGAGGATAAGTGTTGGCACTGCTAACACTGCCTTGAGATTTAGATCCTGGTTCTCCATCTCTAAATTTTGGCACTAGGAAATTAGCAGAGAAAGGGGCTGGAACTGCTGACTTAGGATGAAACTGTGAATGGTTTCCTTCTTCTGCTTTGGACTGAGCAAAATTGAAACTGCCTGATCTTGCTCTCTTGCTCTGCCTCTCCCTAGTTCTAACCTTCTGATCCTCTATTTGCTGAGCATGGGTCATGAGTCTGGCTAAAGTCATATCAATGTTCAGCGTCGCAGACCTACACTCATTTACCAGGCTATCATTCACCCCTGACACGAACTTGCTCATCTTATCCCTGGTGTCTGCAACCACATAAGGGGCATATCTGGCTAACTGAATAAATCTGAGAGAATACTCCTTAACCATCATATTTCCCTGTCTGAGGTTGATGAACTCAAGAATATTGGCCTCCCTCAGCTCTTAGCGAAAGAATCTATCTAAGAAGGTCATGACAAATTCCTCCCACTCAATAGGACCTACATCATCTACTGTCTTAGACATCCACTGTCTGTACCAACTATAAGCCACATTTTCCAATGGTATGCAGCTAACTTAGCACTCTTAACACCCATGATGTCAATGACCTTCTGGACTTGGTCATTGAAATCCTGAGGGTCTTCATCAGACTTAGACCCAAAAAAAGATAGAGGGTTCATCCGGGTGAAATCTCGAATCCTAGCTGTGGCTGAGTTGGACAATGGATTGGCCAGAATAACTGGTGGCCGTTAATTTTGGGAAGCCACGGACTGAGCAAGTATGGTGAATGCGGCTCTGAACTCTGCATGAGAAACATGTTCTCCCAAAGGATTATCGGGCTGAGGAGCTGGATGGTTTCTTCTCTTTGGAGGCATATTCTAAAATAAGTGAACAACAGATTAAACTAAGAGTTTAACTTGAGATTATGCTTACTAGCACGACATGAATACTGAAAGAAGGGAAACTTTTCCTAAAACATCTCATAGTCTCCTGCACATAAATGTGGCGCGCAACACACCCATGTACAAGACTCTACTAGATGAGGCTTTCAGACTTCCTAGGACTCTATTGAACCTTAGGCTCTGATACCAAGTTTGTAATGCCCCGATTTTTTTAACCGGAATGCTACATGGTTCCTATGACCTCGAAGGACCACAAGCTAACCCATGACTGATAGCTGTACCTATACACTACATAATATACATGAAGAATGCGGAAAACATGAACAATGGGCCATAAGGTTCAACTGAATAAAGAATCTGTCAAAACATAACATCTATGTAGGGTAACAAATACCCAAAACAACTTAATCTGAATCAAAACTGAATATAAATATGAACTAAATTTAGAAGCCTCTAAGTACTGTTTAAATAAGGAGTTGAAGAAACATGTTTCCAACTAACTCCATAAAACTAAAACCTAACTGAAATAATAATTGAATCAAATCATATCGTCCTCGAATAAAGAGGACTCACTGCAACTCTGTATACTTGAATGCTACTTCTAATACGGATTTGGAGCTCGTGTCTATGGACCTATGGTGTAACATAAAAAGAAAGAACCATAGCACAAATGCGTCAGTATGTGGGGATATACTGAGTATACGAGTGAGGTAGGCTAAATATAAAAGAGTTTACATGTATAAGCAATGTTAACTGATTGATTGATATGAACGTGAGAGTGTAAACATGCATGCATAGTAACTGAGATCATGAATACGTGATAGCTAAATCTGTACGCTAATACATGGTTTACTGATAACAAATCATAACTGATACTATAGTTCTTATAACATAGGTGACTGTATCTGACAGTCCTGAATCTGATGGAACTATCTGAGTTCTGTACTATAATTAAACTGACTGTATCTTACAGTCCTGATATACTAAAATCTGAATAACTATCTGAGTTCTTTTACTGAGACTGATGCTCAAACTATGGGAGGTAGTTGTTTAACCGACATGACCCATATGTGCCATTATGGCTAAGCCGGGGTCAAATCTCTGCCCTGATTGGAAGTGTGTCAATACCGCGCCACTGATAAGGACAATATGTGAGCAACCCTCATATAACAGGTAACTCTAGTAACAACTGTAGGAACTCTCATATAACAGGTTGATCCACCTCATCTACCCTCATATAACAGGCTGTGATGTCTCAACCTATGCGGGCTACATAGTTCTGGAATGCACGGATGATTTCTAAGAATCACACCCTCATATTACAAGTGCATTCCTATCCTTGGGTTCGCTCGGTGCTAACTGCTACTCCCATCTGAAGAGACCTAACATGAGTAACTGACTGTACGTGGACTGAACATACTAAATTCTATTAACTAACGGAATACTTTTAAGATCTGATAACTGACTGAGATCATGATGTATTCTTCAGTCACATGACTGACTGATTTCTATTGATTCATGGCTTGATTTTGGAGATCATGAAACATGACAAGGCTCTAGGCACACAACTATATTTTTTGGGTACAAGTACCCCCAGGACTCGATGGAAGGAAACTGACGCTCATGACTGACTTGAGTACGTAACCAACATCAACAATCCATAATATCATAACTTGGGAAATTCCATGAAGTGCATGGAAATCATACATTTTGTACATAAGTAGGATTTTCAAGTAAGCATGGCATAATCTCATAATACTAGTTCATGAACATTCCAACAACATTTACAAGACACAATATCAACATGAAAATCATTGGAACATAGGGGCATATAATAAGTCCTTCACTTAGTCACAATTTAGTTATATTGCATGATTTCTAGTTCCTTAGGTATTTTATCAAACACCTTGCATGCACACTTTTGAGGAATAGGTATATTTATCAATTCGACCATCTTAATCCATCCAAAATTTATGGGTTTCAACTAACCTATTCACATGCTTCATGAAAACACATGAAGATACAACCTTGAATCCAAATAACAATCATCAACATGAATATAGTCATAATATGACAAGGAAATCACAATTTATAATTTGAAACATGATTCTTGAGCTCCATGGATGAAAAGGACCCATGGATGAACCCTACTCATACCTTAGTGATTGAATCTTGGAAGAGATCTAATGTTTTTAAAGGTTCTTGAAAAATTTCTTAGGCTTGCTCTTGAAGAGATAATCTTGAGAGAAAACCCTAATCTTGTGGTTGAGAGTGTATGAGAGAGATTTTTTAGATGCTTAACTAAAGAGAATGGAAGATAATACGCTTCTTGAGGGTTATAAGTCATGGAAAGTAAAGGGGAAATACCAAAATACCCTTACTAAAATATCTCTCAATTGCTGGGAAAAATAGCTGACGACATTCATGACAAGCCGTCATACTGTTGATAAGTCATCACGAATTATCGTCACAAAAATTTGAAATCTTGGTTTCCTGGTTAAGGTTGACGACATTGGTTATAGGCTATCACGGGCGTGATGGATTGTCACAAAATTTCATCACTGAGGGTGAAAATCTGCCCAGGGCTGACAACATTGGTGATAGGCCATCACGAGCGCGACGGCTTGTCACGAATGTCGTCACTCAATTTCCCAGCCTGACATGCCAAAGTAAAAAGGGCATAAGTCCTTTCTACGATATTGGATTTAGGAAAAATTGATATCGTTGGAAATATAATTCAATTACCTATTTGTTGGTGGGTCATCATCTCAGAGATTCATAGTATAATGAGAGATATGCTCGTTTGAAGTTGACTATACCAATATCCTTCTCAAGAATTCAATCGGTATGGAAATGTTTTGATTCTTCTATTAGCTAGGACACTTTTGAGGCCTTAATATGCATCAAACTTTATCATAGCACTAACAAATAACTAAAATTTATTACTCATGAGTTCGAAGCATGATCCTAAAAATGTTTGAACTTTTGGGGTATTACACTAGTGTCGTTGGAGACTCTTTGGTAGTAACCCAAGTATATCTGCAAATCTTATTATGTTATGGGTTTTCAAACTTGGTAGATTTGATGATTTTAGATATGCTTGATTTTGATATTATCCTTGGTATGACTTGGTTATTCCTGTATCATGATGTTATAAATTGTAATGCAAAAACCATTACCCTTTAAATTTCTAGGATGGATAAGGTAGAAAGGTTCTTACATGTTTGAACCTATAAAAATAATTCTATTTATTCAAGCTAAGAATCTAGTTGGGAAGGGGTGTTCAGACTTTTTGGTATAGTGATGTGTTAGCATTGCTAACACATTTAAAGCCTTTAACCAAGAATAATTGCAAAGTCTTAAGCAATTTTTTGCATTTTTGATTTGTTTATGTATGATTTTACAATTTAAGCTGATGGGATAGATAAGCAACAAGAATGAAAGCAAAGAAGTTGAAATCTGGAGGAATTTGAAGAAAAGTATGGCTAATGACATTTGTGATAAGTCGTCAGCACTATAATAGGCTATCACGGTTGTCGTCAGACTTAACCAGAGATTTGGCATGAGTTGAAGTTGTAACGATACTTTGTGATAAGGCGTCAGGATGGTGATATGGCATTTGGAGCATCGTCAACCTTAAACAAAAGATGGAAGTTGAAGACAATTTTGTGATGACATCCATGACACGTCGTCAGCCTGGTGATAAGCTGTCAAGGATACCGTCAGCCTTAAACAAAAGATGGAAGTTGAAGAAAATTTTGTGACGACATCCATGACACGTCGTCAAGATGGTGA
Organism: Capsicum pubescens; assembly: GCA_030864215.1. Classification (NCBI taxonomy): domain Eukaryota; kingdom Viridiplantae; phylum Streptophyta; class Magnoliopsida; order Solanales; family Solanaceae; genus Capsicum; species Capsicum pubescens. The sequence continues at coordinate 120,118,169 of CM061541.1, forward strand.
TAGGTCGTCATCATCATCGTCAGCCTTAAGCAACAAGAGCCAAAAATGCAGAGGAGCTGACGACATCCGTGATAAGCCATCAGACTCCTGATAAGCCGTCACTGACGTCGTCGTTTATTCTGAGAAAAAGATGAAACTTTTATTTTGTTTCCTTATTTAGGGCTAACTATTTAAAGCCTTGTTTTAGGGTTTTCTAAGGGATACATATCTTATCAATCAACATACTTTGCAATAGACATTTTTTTTCTCTCTCTCTCTAGACTAATATTTTAGGAGTTTTGTCTTGTAAATCAATTCATGTTGTACTTTTTGATCTTCATCATAGTTTTAAGATAATCTTCTTAATTATGAATTCAATTTGTTTACTTTTTTCTTGCATCATCAGTGGCTAAACCTCATTAACCGGAATTATGGGATCTAAGGTTAGGTCATGAAGAGGTGCTAAATACTCAAGATTCAATAGGTGTTAGAATTTCTTGATAATTCTGAGATTTTAATTGATGTCTGTTGGTTGCAAACAGCAGACATACCTACTTTGATTTGCTTGAGAAAGAAATCATAAACAGTAGGAAGTGAATTATCAACAGGGACTCAAAAATACTTTATTTAATAATCAGTGCTATAACTAAGTTGATGAACCTAAGGTAAAATCTGGGAAGTGATCAACGATTCCCTAAGTCCTAGAGGATTAGGAAATTAGATGCTTAAATAGGTCGAGAGATATTTGAGCATATCATCGATAAAGATAGCTTTTTATCCTAACCACTGTGGGAATCTTGAGTCACCTTTAGCATCTATCATGTACCGTAAGCCCTAGTGAACATAATTTTGGTTATCTCATAAAATTTTGGTTACAAACATCGAAATCAAAGTGTCAAACAATTACTTGTGAAACTTAAACCCCCATTTTAGGAAACATTAAACTATCAGTGAATTAAATCGCAACCGACTTGAGTTCACACCTTATTCCCTATGGGATTCGACCCCAACCTATTTGGGTTTTATATTGACAACCATCGCTTACACCTATTCAAGAGTGTAGTTTGAGCTTTATAAAAAATGGCGCCATTACTGGGGAATACGATTGAAAACTAAAAGTTGTGTGTGCTAATTGACTGTTAGTTAGGTTTCCTAGATTTACGTTTATTTATTGTTTGGGTTTATCCCATAATCCTTGTTGTTTATGCCAAAAACAAAAAGTTCCAGAGAACCGTTATTACCAATTAATTCAAAACCTCAGCTGATCGGGAGAATGTCAGAACAGCAAGAGGCTGACAGACTGGCAGTCTTGCCTAGGGCTCAGGTGAACGTATCGAACCAGGGTCAACAAGTACGTCACCAAACCATGATGATGAAGACTTGGGTGATAAGGAATTGCTAAATCCTCAAAACCCAAGGCAAGCTGAGAAAATTACTGCATCAGTGGAGTGAAATTTTGACAGAAACATAAGATGAGTATTTTCTCAATCGTTGACGTCTTTTATGATGATGGTAAAGGGGTATTAACAGGTTGTCTTGGCGAAGTATGAGTAGTCAAGACAACCAATTTGTGTCGCGATGTTAAATCAGGTGTTGTATGGGAGGCAACCCATGACACCCGAGATTGATCCATTCCAGGTATACTCTAACCCTTAGTTTAATTTTTCTTTGATTTTGAGTTGAGGGTGTAGGGTAGTCTGTTGTTGTAACATATTTTATGGTAACTAGGAGAAATACAAGCACAGAAAGCAATTGACATATTTTTTATTTGTTCTCAAAGACTGTGTGAATTATATTTGCTTATGACCATTGTGAATCTTGTTATGGCATTAGTTCTATCTGCTTGATGATCATTGATGAACAATTGCATGAACTAGATAAGTTGTGTCCTGCGATATACTTGCATGCTATGTGTGTGTCAGAAACTACTTAATTCCCTCTGTATGCTAAAGCCAAAACTTGCCTAGTTAGTCTTACCATGGTTAAAAGATAGGGGTTGGGAAAGGATCATAGACCATTTTATTAATTAACCCACTTTTAGCCTAAATAGCCTACCCTATGTGCATTATATCCCTTGATCCCTATTTTGAGCCTAATTAGCCTATTTCTTCCTTATGACACCTTTCACCTTCCCATTTAAACCATAATGAACTTGTTTGGCCCTAGTTCTCCTTGGACACTATGCACCTTGACCTAGGCAAATAGCCTAAGTTGAGGGTGGCTATCATAGGGGTGCATGGTGTAAGATGAGTGTGTAGAAGTGTAGAATAAAGAAAAAGAATAATAAAAGTTGGGTGCTATTCTAAAAAAAAGAAAACAAAGAAAAGAAAGAGAGAAGCACCCAACTTGAACATATGCGATCAATGGAAAAGAAAATGAAAAAGAGGTAAATAAGTGAGCCCCAAGAGAGTAGTGTAGTGTCAAGGAGGCATAGTCACTTTAAATGACCTTGAATATCATACCATCCCCAGCCTACATTATAAGCTTAAAAGAAGTCCTATAGTGATCCTAGTTGGCCTATCTGAAGGTCTTGGTAATGAAAATAAGGGAAAGCCTATGGTACTTGGCATATACTGATTGGAACTTTGTTTTGAGAGTGAGAGTCTTTTGATGATCCCCACGTTTACATTTTTGGTTCATTATATGCGAGGAGGGGGATTTCTTTGTTGTGAGTGCACAATGGTATTGTTGCTATCTACTTGCTTGTTTAGATACTGCAGCAATGGTATATGAATGGTTTTTGTGGCTAAGATTGATGCCATCACTTGAGTCCTTTGTGTTACATTATTGTTTTTCAATGACATACACAGTTAGTTTTAATTGGATTGACCTTGGAGGTGGTAGCTATGTTTTGAGCTTAAAAGAAAAAATTCACTGCTGAATATACTATGTATTCTCTTAGTTGTGTTGAGTTGCTTGAGGACAAGAAATTGTTTTAAGTTGAGGGTGTTGATGTGTGAGCAATTGCTTACACATTTAAGACCTTTAACCAAGAATAATTGCAAAGTCTTAAAAATCTTTTGTCGTTTTTTATTTGTTTATGTCTGATTTTACAGATTAAGCTGATGGGATAGAGAACAAACAAGAATGGAAGAAAAGAATTTGAAATCTGGAGGAATCTGAAGAGAATTATGGATGACGACATCTGTGATAAGTCGTCAGCCCTGTGATAGGCTATCACAGTTGTCATCAGACTAAACCAGAGATTTTGCATGAGTTAAAGTTGTGATGATACTTTATGATAAGGCGCCAGGTTGGTTATAAGGAGTCTGGAGCGTCGTCAACCTTAAACAGAAGGTAGAAGTTGAAGACAGTTTTGTGACGACATCCATAACACGTCGTCAGCCTGGTGATAAGCTGTCAAGGATGCCGTCTGCCTTAATTAGAAGATGGAAGTTGAAGAAAGTTTTGTGACGACATCCATGACACGTCATCAAGATGATGATAGGCCATCATCATCATCGTCATCCTTAAGGAGCAAGAGCCAAAAATGCAAAGGATCTGACGACATTCGTGATAAGCCGTTTGACTCCTGATAAGCCGTCACTGACGTCATTGTTTATTCTGAGAAAAATCTAAAACTTCTATTTTGTTTCCTTATTTAGGGTTAAATATTTAAAGCCTTGTTTTAGGGTTTTCTAGGGGATACAGATCTTATCAATCAACATACTTTGCAAAAGATGATTTCTCTCTCTCTCTCTAGACCAATATTTTGGGAGTTTTGTCTTCTAAATAAATTCAAGTTATACTTTTTTATCTTCATCATAGTTGTAAAATAATCTTCTCAATTTGTGTACTTGTTTCTTGTATCATGAGTGTCTAAGCCTCATTAACCTAAATTATGGGATCTAGGGTTAGGTCATGAAAAGGTGCTAAATACTCAAGATTCAATAGGTCTTAGGATTTCTTGATAATTCTAAGATTTTAATTAATGTTTGTTGGTTGTAAACAGCAGGCATACCTACTTTGATTTGCTTGAGAAAGAAATCATAAGCAGTAAGAAGTGAATTATCAACAGGGACACGGAAATACTTCGTTTAATAATCAGTGTTGTAACTAGATTGATTAACCTAAGGTAAAATCTTAGTAGTGAATAGCGATTCCCTAAGTCTGAGAGGATTAGAAATTAGACGCTTAAATAGTTTGAGAGACATTTGAGCATATCATCGATAAAGATAGCTTGTTATCCTAACCACCGTGAGAATCTTGAGTCACCTTTAGCATCTGTCATGTACCGTAAGCCCTAGTGAACATAATTCTAGTTATCTCATAAAATCTTGGTTACAAATATTGAAATCAAAGTGTCAAACAATTACTTGTGAAACTTAAACCCCCATTTCAGGAAATATTAAACTATCAGTGAATTAAATCGCAACCGACTTGAGTTCATACCTTATTTCCTGTGGAATTCGACCCTAACCTAGTTGTGTTTTATATTGACAATGATTGCTTACACCTATTCAAGAGTGTAGTTTGAGCGTTATCACATATTTTTAAGATGTCAGTGCAAAAGTTCTTTCTTTTGAGTCTGTACCCATAGTGTCAGAGTTTTAGAAGGTGTTTCCCAATAACTTGTTAGGCATGCCCCTAGATTAGGACATTGACTTTTACATTGATTTTTATTTAGGAAATGGATAATTTCTATCCCTCCATATCATATGGCTCTAGATGAGTTGAGAGAGTTGAAGGTTCAGTTATAGAAGTCTATTAATAAAAAATTCATTAATCCTAGTGATTTACCTTGGGGGTGCTCCAGTGTTGTTTGTTATGAAAAAAATAGTAGTATAACGATATGTATATATTATATGTAGTTGAACAAGGTTAACATTAGGAATAAGTAACACTTACCTTAATATATTATTTTTTGACCAGTTTAAGGGTGTTTCCATTTTCTCCAAAATAGATTTGAGGTCAGTGTATCACCAGCTAAATATTTATTTTGATGGTGTATCCAAGACTACTTTCGGTACTCGATATGGATACTATATGTTTTTAGTGATGTCATGTGGTTGACCAATGCATCTGCAACATTCATGAGTTTGATGAATGGTACTTTCAAGTATTTTGTGGATTCATTTTTGATTTTTTTATTGATAAAATTTTTGTACACTCTAAGATTAAGGAGGAACTTGTAGGTTATTTTTGTATATTCTTCGGTATTTTGAAGAAAAGAAACTTTATGTTAAGTTCTCAAAATATGAGTTTTGGATGTCTTGTATGGCCTTTATAGGGTATGTGGTTTTAGATAAAGAGTGATGGTAGATCCTTAGAATACTGAGGTGTTTAAGAGTTGGCTCCATCCTAACTATGTGACTGAGGTTTAAAGTTTTGAATGTCATGCTAGCTATTATTGCAGTTATGTCAAGATCTTTGCCTCCATTGATACTCATTTGACAAGATTGAAGTAGAAGAAGGTAGCATTTGTTTGGTCTGACAAGTGTGAGGAAGTCTTTATAAATCTTAAGTTTATTTTGACCACAACTCTCATCCTTGTTTTGCCAGTTGACGTTAAGTATTTTATTATATTTTGTAATGCTTCACACTCTTCTTTGGGTGTTGCGCTGATGTAGGAATGGAATGTTTTCTATGAGTTAAGGTAATTAAAGACTCATGATAGAAATTATCTAATTTATGACTTGGAGTTGGCAGCGATGGTTTTTATACTTAAGATATGGAGACATTACCATTATAGTGTTAAGTGTAAGATATTCATAATAAAATATTCATAGACCATCATCGTTTAATGCATGTTTTCACTCAAAATAACTTAAATTTGAGACAAATATGGTGTATGGAAATATTGAAGTATTACGATGATGAAACACATCGAACTTTGGCCCTTTCAAAAATTCTTAAGTCAGGAACCTTCTGATCATCATACAACTCACACCATAAGTCGTATGGTGTGGTTACAGGTCTAGAAATCCTAGTCATATATTGGTCAATAAGATATTGGCCAATTTTGTTATAGGTATGAGAGGCTCCATACGAGTCGTATGGTCTTGTGACGACAGGTTAGGTGTCCTATAGTATGTTGTCTAGTATCAAGCCCTTGATGTTCTACCTTGTTTATGACTTGATGGTACTAGTCATATGGTGATCTTATAAGTTGGGCAAGGGATTTGTATGTTGTTTTAACACCCCGAAAGTACCCCTAGATGTCAAACGATGCTCAAGACTATGAGTAGTCCAAAGCTAACCCATAAAGCCTACTTAACTTGAAGATCATGTCAAAAGTGAACTAACATGAATACAAACGTGAAGGTAAACAATGACATATCTTATTTAAAGTCATTAACTTGGGAATATTCAAACCACTCTTTGAACTTAAAACTTAAATAGTATGACAAGGTAAACAATGACATATCTTAAATAGAAGCCTCATAAACTACACCCTTAGACTATGAGGACTCACCAAATGTCAGGATATAGGTGATGACGTTTGTAGTCAATCGTGCTACTGGAAACAAGCATTAGAACCTACATTATAAGACAATGCAGCACAAAGACATATATATGGGTCAGTACTTTTGGAATGTACTGAGTATGTGGGATAAATGCATAAGTCAGATGATAACAGAATGTTCATATAAATTTTCAAATGATGAATGCTAAGCATAAATGACTCACCTAGATATTGAATAAAACAAAGACTGAAAAACCATGAACATGCATAATAAAGCATAATAATAAAATTTATGACCATAACACTTAATTTCTAAAAGCTTTAAATTCTATTGTTTCTTTTGGGAGATTCTTTTAACTGACATAAACCATGTGAGCTATCATGAAGTACAACATCTTACCCACGTTAGGGAGAGTTGGTATACCCTTTCCATCAAATAGAAATTTAACTGAAGTATCACTAAACATCATCCATGTTAGTAAAAAAACTTAACCTATGGTGGCTCGTAGTTTCTAGGAATATAGGATACACTGATCCACATTCCCTTCTTGGTGCTAAATACTACTCCCAGAATACTTATATGCTTATACTTAAGAAATCCACCTTAAAATAGCATAAGAGTTTATAGACTGAATAATCAGTTATGATTTTCTTTACTTTAAATCATAATTAAGATGAACAGTTGTGGATTTCATGTCATATCTTGTAATACCCCACATTTTTTAGCTAGAATTTGAACTATTGTTTCTAAGTATGTAAACTCTAATTCCATGATTTATATTTGAATCAAGGTGTCATGGTAAATGTCCTAGTGTGAATAAATCTTATGAGGTTTAAAAATGTTCATAGGAATCACTTAGAGCAAAGTGAGTTAAGAGCCTTTGATTCGACCAAATTTTTGTATCTGATTCCACAAGGGTCATATTTGAATGTGTATAACTTATTATCTATGTTTAATTTTGTATCTCAAGACCCAAAAAATTGTATAAAATTGAATTATCTTTCCAATAATACCAATTTCTCCTTAATCCAATACCCAAGCAAAAAGTTATGACCATGCAAAGGACGTGTGTTGCATGATAGTCGCAAATGGCCACTGGATTAGGTGTGTGATTGGAAAGCACCATAAAACCTAAGATGTGTGATTGGAAAGTGCCGCACAACCTAAGCTGTGTGATTGGCATACGTTGCACAACCTATGGTGTGTGATTGGCATACGCCGCACAGCAAAGGCATAGTGACAAAAGTGTCTTCATTTTGACATAAATCAAGGGCATTAAAGTATTTTCACACCCCTAAACCATCCCTAATCACTTCTAAGTGAAATAAGGGGTCTTTAAACTCATAAATTCCACTACCTTAATTGTAACTTATCAGTAAAATATCATGTCATGTTAGACCCATAATAATACTAGTTTCATTCAGTTGAGAGTAGGATTTAGCACCTAGAGAACCTACGGATGGGGGATCACCCACCAGTTAGGACTGGATCCTTAGTAGCAGTCCCTATGTTCTAGAACTACATAGCCAGCATAGGATTATGAGATGTCAACCACCATTTTAGGAGTGACACTCTATTAGGGGTCACCCGCTAGTTTAGGACTATCTCCCTACTCCATCGGGACTCACAATTAGTGGATCCACACAACCATGAGTTAGTGAGTTTGTCAAGGTACTGACATTCTTCCAACTGGGGTTACAAGTTGGACCCCAATTAGCTAAGATTGGGGTATGTCGGTTACATCATAGCTCCCACAGTTTCAGTCAACATTCAGTCTACCTTAGTTCAGGCTTGCATGATCAAGTATACATATTTTAGTTATCCAATTATGCATTTAATAGTGTTTTGGTCATTCAAATTTCAGATTACTTCAGGACATGTTTATGCTTGGTCTTGCATCCTCAGTTTTATATATTCATGCATCCATGTTCAGTTACAATATGTATTCCAGTTGGTCCTTATCTCACATACCAGTAAATTCAAATTACTAACTGCATACTTTTCTCTTGCGCTATATTATCTTATAACATTGGTTCAGACTCTCAGTTTCCCAACCGTTCTTATATAGTCATGCATCACTCAGTAACAATAGTGATGAGTCGTCCTCCATCAGGGACAAGATGTGTTTTACCATTATTTCAGTATTTCATTATGCTCAGTTAGTTGGAGTAAGTTGGGGGTTTTTCCCATCAACTCCTCATGATTCTTAAAGGCTTTTAGATCGTTAGACAATTATTTCCTTTCCAGTTAGTATTAGTTGTTTTCAGATAAATGGCTTAGTTTATAGTATTTTATCAGATACTTCAGACATGTGTTTTACATATTTTAATACTCATATTGACAGTACCTCATTGATTTAACTTCTGCACATATTGTATTACTTTTATTTGATTCAGTGCTCATAGCAGGTCGTAGACCAAAGGAGTGTCTAAATGCCACGTTGAGTAGAGTCTTATGCATGGGTGTGAAGCATGGCACACTTATGGAAAATAGATAACAAGATATTTTTAGGAAAGTTTCCCTTCTTTCAGTATTCATGTCATACCAAAGAGCATGAGCTCTAGTGAATTCCTCTTTTTAACTTATTTTTCATTTTATTTACAAATAATGCCTCCCAGAAGAAACAACGGAGGAAGGAACAGGGATCAGCCCGCACCACTGCCTGTTGAGGTAGATCCCCTGAATGACCATATTTCTCACACTGAGTTAAGGGAAGGTTTCACAGACTTTGCCTATTCTGTAGCTACTCAGAACAATCAGTTAGTTGTTTCCCCAGCTAATCCAGTGTCAAAGACAGCTGCAGTTAGGATTTGGGATTTCACTCAGATGAATCCCCCTTTGTTTTCTGGATCCAAGTCTAAGAAAGATCTATATGAGTTTTTTGATATGGTGTAGAAAGTGACCGACATCATGGGTGTCACTCCTTGCATACCAGTTTCAAGGAGTAGCTCACACTTGGTTTAAGTAGTAGAAGGAATACAGGGGTGTGGAAGTAGAGCCTATAGATTGGGAGGAGTTTTCCATGGAATTATGAGATAGGTTCTTCCCACTAGATTTAAGGGAAGCTAAAGTTCAGGAGTTCATAAACGTGAAGCAGGAAGCATGAACATAAAGAAGTACTTGCTCCTGCTATAGAGGACAACAATAGTTCCAGAATGTGTAAGTTTATTTCTAGTGTATCTGATAGTGTGGTCAAGGGGTGAAGGACCGCCATATTGATTAAGGAGATGGACCTATCAAGACTTATGGTTTATGCTCAGTAGATTAAGAGGGAGAAACATAAGGAGAAAGAGTAAGAGAACACAAGGTACAGAATAGGCAGTTTAAACTTTTCTCATCCAAGGTCAGAATGAGGTAACCGTTCTAAGCTCCACCAAAAATTTTTAGCCCCAGCTCCATCTTTAACCAGTGCACTAGTGCCTAAGTCTTGGAAGGACAGTTGGGATAGAGCGCTAAGCTCTATGTCCCAGGGTAGTGTAGGCAGTGGTCGTACTAATCTATTTTGCAAAAATTATGATAATAATTATTAGAAAGAGTGTAGAGCTAGTAGTGATAGGTATTTGGGGTGTGGAAAGTCAGGCCACATGATTTGAGAGTTTCTAGTGATTTCTTAGAGGGGAAAGGATTTTCTCCAGTAGGGCTAGTCCAATTTTTTATCAACTCCAGCAGTTCGCCCAACTCAGCAGGGTGCCACTTCCCGTGCCACCAGTGGGAAGCACCAGAATAGGTTGTATTCTCTCTAGACTCGTCATGATCAGGAAAGTTCTCCTAATGTGGTTATAGGTACATTACAAGTCTTCCATCTTTATGTTTATGAATTGTTAGATCCTGAAGCTTCACTTTACTTTGTGACTCCTTTCATAGCTATAGACTTCGGTATTATCCCAAAAATATTAGTAAATTCTTTCTCAAAATCTACCCCAGTGGCGTAGTCCATTGTAGCCAGATGGGTATACAAAAAATTCCTTGTCACAATGTCTCAGAAAGTTATATTAATTGATCTTGTGGAGTTATAGATGACTGATTATGATGTCATTTTCATCATGGATTGGCTCCACTTATGTTATACCTCAGTCGATTGTAGAAATAGAATTGTCCAGTTCAAATTTCCTAATAGCCTAGTTATTGAATGGAAGAGGTATTACTTTAGTGCTTAAGGGTCAGTTTCTTTTCTATCTTTAGGAAAGAAAAATTATATATAAGGGGTGTATTTTCTATCTCATCTGAGTCAAGGACTCAAATATTAAAATTTTGAGTCTTGAGTCAGTTTCAGTAATACAAGAATTTCCATATATATTTTCGGAAGATCTTCCCAGAATTCTTCCCAAAAGAGAAATGCACTTTGAAATAAACCTACTTCTAGATACCCAGCCAATCTATATTCCACCATACAAAATTGTTCCAGCTGAGCTTATAGAGTTAAAGGAGCAGTTAAAGGATCTCTTTGATAAGGATTTCATCTGGCCTATTATTTGACCATAGGGTGCTCCAGTTCTATTCGTGCATAAGAAAGATAGTTATCTTAGAATGTGCATTGACTACTGTCAGTTGAACAAAGTCACCATCAATAATAAGTATCCACTTCCCATAATTGATGACTTATTTGACGAACTTAAGGGTTCAACTTATTTCTCTATGATAGACCTCAGATTTGGCTATCATCGGCTTAGAGTCAAAGAATGTAACATTCTGAAGATATCTTTTAGAACTTGGTATGGTTACTTTGAATTCCTAGTTATATCTTTTGTACTATCAAATGCCCCTACAGCTTTCATGGACTTGATGAATAGGGTGTTCAAGCAGTATTTGGATAGATTTGTTATAGTCTTTATTGATGACATCTTTGTATATTCCAGCGGTGAGAATGATCATGCATACCCTTAGAGATCATCAGTTGTTCACTAAATTTATCAAGTGTGAATTCTGGTTGAGATCAATAGCTTTTATTGGTCATATAGTTTTCAGTGATGGCATTTGAGTTGATCATCAAAAGGCCAACGCAGTGAGAAACTGTACTAGACCCTTATCTCCATCAGATATCAAGAGTTTCTTGGGTTTAGCTTACTATTATAGATGATTTCTTAAAGTGTTTTCTTTTATTTCTTCCCCTATGTCTAGGATAACCTAGAAGAAGGTTAAATTATAGTAGTCAGATTCTTGGGAGAAGAGTTTTTAGGAGTTGAAGACTCGACACACTTCCACCTCAGTCTTGACTTTGCCAGATGGCACAGATGGGTTCGTAGTATATTATGATGCTTCTAGAGTTTGTTTGGGTTGTGTATTGATGCAGAGATAAAAGGTCATATCCTATTCCTCTGGATATCTTAAACCCCATGAAAAGAATTATCCAACCCATGATCTTGAGTTGGCAGCTATTGTTTTTTCCTTGAAAATTTGTAGGCACTATATTTATGGGGTTCGTGTGGATATGTTCACAAATCATAAGAGTTTAGAGTATGTGTTCACGCAGAAGGACCTTAATATTTATCAGAGAAAATGGCTTGAGTTGTTGAAATATTATGATATAAGTGTTTTGTACTATCTCGACAAGGCCAATATAGTGGAGAATGCCCTTAGTAGATTGTCTATGTGTAGTGTTGCCTATATCAAAGGTGATAATAAAGAGTTAGTCTGAGAGGCTCATTAGCTTGCTAGTTTAGAAGTCTGGTTGGTTGATTCGGCTGAAGGTAGCATATGGGTTCAAGATAGATCAAAATCTTCATTGATTGCTAAAGTAAAAGAAAAGTAGGATAGGGATCCTAGTTTGATGAAGTTGAAGGAGGCAGTTAGTGATCAAAAGATGGAGGTTTTCTCCCAAAGGGAGATTGTGTGCTTTATTGTCAAGCCAGGTTATGTGTTGATGGTCAGTCTTAGAGAACTATTTAGACTTTAGAAGACATGTTGAGGTCATGAGTTATTGACTTTAAAAGTAGCTAGGATTACCACTTACCCTTGATTGATTTTGCCTACAACAATAGTTATCACTCCAGTATTAAGATGACTCTTTTTGAGGCTATCTATGGGAGAATATGTAGATCTTCTATTGGTTGGTTTGAAGGTTGTGAGGCTGCTTTGATAAGTCTATATTTGGTTTTTGAGACAATGGAAAAACTATAATTAATTTGAGAGAGCTGAAGACAACCCAAAGTCGTCAGAAATTTTATGCAGATTTGAGAAGAAGGATCTTGAGTTTGAGGTTGGTGACTTGGTATACTTGAAAATTTTTCCTATGAAAGGAGTGAAAAGATTTGGCAAGAAGGGAAAGCTCAGTCCCTTCTATGTTAGCCCATACATAATTTTCAGTCATTTTGGAAAGGTAGCTTATAAGCTAGAGTTGCCTGTAGATTTGGAGTCAGTGCATCCGGTGTTCCTTGTTTTTTTATTAAAAAAATGCATTGGTGATTGAGTTTCTATTGTTTCTTTATAAAGTTTGTATGTTAAGGATAGACTTTCCTATGAAGAAGTCCTAGTTGACATCCTTGATCTTCAGATTCATGGGCAAAGGAATAAAGAGGTTGCTTTGGTTAAGGTTGTAATACCCCAAAAATTCAAACCAACGTTAGAGCCATGTTTCAAGATCATGCATAGTACATTATAGTTCTTTGGTAGTGATATGCGTAAGTTTGATGTATATTGAGGCCTCAAATAACTCCCATCTATTAGATGAATCAAACTAATCCTTACCAATTGAATTTTTGATAAGAATGTAGCTTTAGTCAACTTCAAACGAGCATATGTTTTGCTCAATTGATAATTTTCCATCTCAAGACCCACCAAATGATAGGAAATTGTATTATCTTTCCAGCTATATCAATTTATCCCAAATTCAATATTCGGGATTAAAGTTATGTCATTTTTCGTGCAAAATATTAGGCCAACGCGATAAGGCCACATCACGGTGATAGCCAAAATCATGTTCGTCCTTTTCTAGTGTGTCACCACGATTAACACCACGTCATACTAAGTAGCCATTTTGCAATTGTCCTTTTTCCAGTGGGGCACTGCAATTGGCACCATGTCGTGCCAAGCTTCCAGTTGAGGATCATCCATTTACAGACGCGCAACGCGATAGTACCGCATAGCACCGTAGTGTAAAATGGGAATTGTCAGTTTTCTAGTGACCCAATGTGATTGCATCGCGTCGTGTCAGAGCCAAAAATTAGGATTTCCAGCTTTTGCGATTTAAATTCCAGGGACTATGTCGTTTTTTCCCAAGGCCCTAAACACATCCAAAAGATGAAATTAAAACCCTAAAGGGTTATTATGTGCCCATTACTCATAATTCCTCTCCAAGAAGCTAATCCTTTTTCAAGAACAAAAACCCTAGCCTTCAGAGTTCAAGATCAAAACTCAAGAATTCACCATCAATTCTCACAAATTCATCAACCCAGGTATGTTAAGTGTTCATCCATGGGTTATTTCACCTATGGAGTCCAAATATCAAATTCTACATTCAATGTTGGGATCTTTACAAGTTTTCTTGGTTTTAATTGTAATTCTAACCATGAATTCTCATGAATTATGATTCTACACCATGTTTACATGCAAGTGTTGTTGATATTGAACCCCACACATTTGAACAATGCTATTCGCTGATTTAAATCCTACTTGGTGATGTCGAAGTTGAAATCATGCCATTTCTAAAAGCTTTAAACTATTACCATGCTTAATTTGAACTATGAATATCAAGTGTTTGATGAAATGCCTACAAAAATGAAATTTTGATAAATTCTTTCATATTATGTCCTCTAAGTTTAGTACTATTTTACTACTATTACAACTGAGTCCTGAGAGTTATGAATACCCAAAAACATAGTTGTTTACTTAGTGTCAGTATCTTCAGAATAATTTCAGAATATGTTATGAGCATTATCAGTTCAGTCGGTTAACATAATTAGTTAAACTTAGAACAATTCAGTATTTTGAGTCAGTTTAGTTGGGAGTAGGATTTATCATGGAGCGAGTGCAGGGATGTCAGCTTTCCCTTCAGATAGGCTGAGTTGTTAGTAGATGTCCTTGTACTCCAGAACTATGTAGCCTACATAGGATATGAGGAGTCATTCACCAGTTTAAGCTTGAATACCTTGCAGGGGTCACCCGTCAGTTTAGGATTGACACCCTTAGTCCTTTGGGATAGTACATTAGTGGATCCACATAGCCAGTGTTAGTACCCGTGGCACGGTACTAACACCCTTCCAACTAGGGTCACAGGTTGGGCCCCAAATTTTCTCATTGGAGCATGTCGGTTAGATAATATCTCCCACAGTCTCAGTCCAATAGTCAGTTCAGAAATTCTATTTCAGTTTGCTTAACCATAGCATACAAATATCAAATATTTTAGTATTTCAGAATTTTAGTTTATAGATTATATTCAAAACATGATTTATGCTTGGTCACGCATCCAACGGTATCTACAGATTTCATGCACTCTCAATATTCACAAATTTTATGCATTTTATTTAGTACCCCATGATATTCATTCAGTCAATTATTTCATATGCACATAAAACCATGCATATCATCCCACCTCACTTAGTATACCAGTATATTCAAAGTACTGATCGTATACTCTTTTCTTGCGCTATGATGTATCATACATAAGTTCGAATGCTCAATTCTCAGATCGAGGATAGACCTTCCAGATTATCAGCCTTATCAATGGTGATTCCTTAGATTTCAAAGAAACACTATATTTATTTTCATACGTTCAGTTCAGTAGTTAGATGGAGTTAGTTGGGGCCTATCCCATCAACTCTTATTCAGTCAGTAGAGGCTTTTCAGACTAGTACAGATAGTCAGTTAGTTTTATTATTATTTTATTAGTTTAAGGCAGTTGTTTCCAGATTCATGATCCAATATTGTTTTTAGTTATTTAAAATCGTATGGCTTATTAGTTGTTCTTCTGCACATGTTATTATATTATTCAGTGCTCACAACAGGAAATATCTCATGGGTTAGCTTGTGGTCTCTCAGGACCGTAAGCACCGTGTGGTGCCCAGGGTGTACTCTCGGGACATTAAAAATTTGGTATTAGAGCCTAAGGTTTTAAATTTTATGGGAAGTCTTAAAGTCGCGTCAAGTAGCGTCTTATGTATGGGTTTGAAGCGCGCCACACTTATGGGAAATATGCTATGAGTCATTTTAGGAAACGTTTCTCTTTGTTCAGTGTTCATGTCGTGCGACTGAGCAGAAGCTCCTGTTGAACTTTTTTTCTAATCTATTCTCCTTTTCATTTACAGAACATACCTCCCAGAAAGACAAACGGAAGAAAAATGTGAACCAGCTAGCACCTCCCCCTTTTCAGGAAGTTCCCCTACATAAGCATATTTCCCATGTAGAGTTCAGAGTTGCATTCACTACTCTAGCTCTCTTTGTGGATACTTAAAATACTTGACAAGCCGTTGTTCCAGCCAACCCAATGACCAATACTGTCGTATCTAGGATTCGGGACTTTACTCCAATGAATCTTTCTCTGTTTTCAAGATTCAAATCAGAAGAGGATTCGTAGGAATTCTTAGACATGGTCCAGAAGGTAACAGACATTATGGGGGTGACTTCTAGTAAAAGTGCTGAATTGGCTGCTTACCAGTTACAGGAAGTAGCCCATACCTGGTTTAAGTAGTGGAAAGGGGATAAAAGCATAGGAGCAGGGCCTATGGAGTGAGAGGGATTTTTTACAGCCTTTTTAGATAGATTCTTTATTTTTAGAGCTGAGAGAAGCAAAAGTTTTAGAGTTTATCAACTTGAGGCAGGGCAACATGAGTGTGAAGGAGTATTCCCTTAAGTTTACTCAGCTATCTAGGTATGCTCCTCTTGTGGTGGTTGATAGTAGGTCTAGGATGAGTAAGTTCATATATGGGGTATCTGAAAGTGTGGTCAAAGAGTGCAGGACTGCTATGATAATCAAGGAGATTGATATATCTAGTCTTATGGTCCATGCTCAACAGATTGAGGAATAGAATAATAAAGAGAAGGAGAGAGAGAACACGAGGGCTAGAATAGGTAGCATTAATTTCACTCAGCCAAAGTCAGAAGGTGGTAACCATTGTTAGTTCCATCAAAAATCTTCAATCCCAGCTCCCTTTTCAGCTAGTTCCCCAGTACCCAAATCCATAAATTATAATATGGATAGAGCTCTAGGCTCTAAGTCCCAAGGAAGTGAAAACAGTGGTCGTATAAATCCTCTTTGCCAAAAATATGGTAGATACCACCAGGGTGAGTATAGAGTTGGCAGTGATGTATCCTTTGGGTATGGCAAGACCAACTATCGGATTTGGGAGTGTCAGGTAGTTGCTCAGAATGGTAGGGATTTGCACCAACAGGTCCAGCCCCATCAGTCTTCAGTTCAAGATGGCTGCCCGACTCAGTAGGGTGCCACTTCTAATGCTCTCATGGTTAGTATCAGAACAAGATCTATGAACTTTAGTACCGACAAGATCAAGAAAGTTATCCTGACGTAGTTACTGGTACATTGCATGTCTTTCATTTATATGTTTATGATTTACTAGACCCTGGAGCTTTTCTTTCTTTTGTAACCCCTTAAATAGCCTTCAAATTTAGATTCAGTCCTAAAATCTCAGCAAAACCCCTTTCTGTATCTACCCCAGTATGTGTATCTATTGTAGCCCTACGGGTATATAGGACCTGTCCAGTTATAGTGTCTCAGAAAGTTACTTCAGTTGATCTCGTGGAGTTAGAGATGACGAATTTTGTCACCATTATCGGTATGGATTAGCTCCACTCATGCTATGCTTTAGTTGATTGCAGAAATAGAGTAGTTTATTTTCAGTTTCCAAATGATCGAGTCCTTGAATGAAGGAGTTGTACTACAGCGTTTAAAGGTCAACTTGTTTCGTACCTTAGGGTGAGGAAAATGGTATCCAAGGGGCATATTTATCATCTTGTCTGAGTCGAAGACTCTAATTCTGAGACTCCAAATCTTGAGTCAATTTCAGTAGTGAGGGAATTTCTAGATATGTTCCCTAAAGATCTTCCTAGAGTTCCTCTCGAAAGGGAAATTGACTTCGGAATAGACCTTCTTTCAAATACCCAGCCTATCTTTATTATTCCATACTGAAAGGCTCCAACCGAACTCAAAGATTTAAAAGAACAGTTGAAAGATCTCCTAGATAAGGAATTCATCAGGCCCAACATTTCCCCGTGGGGCACACCAGTTCTATTTGTGCAAAAAAAGGTGGTTCTCTTAGAATGTGTATTGACTACCATTATTTGAAAAAAGTCACAATCAAGTATAAATACCCAATTTCTAGAATCGATGAC
Organism: Capsicum pubescens; assembly: GCA_030864215.1. Lineage (NCBI taxonomy): Eukaryota > Viridiplantae > Streptophyta > Magnoliopsida > Solanales > Solanaceae > Capsicum > Capsicum pubescens. Next base: position 120,135,835 of record CM061541.1, read on the forward strand.
TTGTTCGACCAACTTTAGGGTGCCAGTTATTTTTCTAAGATAGACCTCTAATCCATCTATCATCAGTTCAGAGTCAGAGAATATGATATTCCGAAAACAGCTTTCAGAACATGGTATGGTCACTTCGAGTTTCTAGTCATTTTCTTTGGTCTCACAAATGCCCCGGTAGCCTTCATGGACTTAATGAACCGAGTATTAAATAGATACTTGGACATGTTCATCATAGTCTTTATTGATGACATTCTTGTCTATTCCCGTAACAAAAATGATCACGCAGACCACCCCAGGATAGTATTGCAGACTTTTAGAACCCACTAGTTGTTCGCTAAGTTTAGTAAGCGCAAATTTTTGCTAAGATTAGTAGATTTCCTTGACAATATTATTTTTGGTTATGGCATTAGAGTTTATCCTAAAAAGACCGAAGTGGTGAGAAACTTTCCCAGACCTATTTCTCCATCAAATATCAGGAGTTTGTTGGGTTTGGCTGGCTATTACCGATGGTTTATTAATGGGTTTTCATCTATTGTGTTTCCCATGTCCAGATTGACTCAAGAGAAAGTTAAGTTTTAGTGGTCAGATTTTTGGGAGAAGAGTTTTCAGAAGTTGAAGAATCGACTCACCAAAGCCCCAATTTTTACGTTACCAGATGGTTTAGATGGGTTTGTTGTGTACTGTGATCCTTCCAGAGTTGGTTTGGGGTGTGTTTTTATGTAAAGGGGTAAAGTTGTGGCCTATGTCTCTAGACAACTTAATCCCCCTGAAAAGAATTACCCTACTCATGATCTTCAGTTAGCAGCTGTTGTTTTTGCCTTGGAAATATAGAGGCATTATCTGTATGGGGTGAATGTTTATATGTTCATAGATCACAAAATCTTACAGTATATGTTTTCGCAGAAGGATTTGAATCTGCGCCAGAAGATATGGTTAGAATTATTAAATTATTATGATATGAGTGTTTTGTATCATTTAGTCAAGGACAATGTAGTGGAAAATACCCTAAGTAGATTGTCTATGGGTAGTGTTTCTCATGTTTAGGATGATAAGAAAAAGTTAGTTTAAGAAGTTCATCAGTTTGCCAGGTTAGGTATTCATTTGGTTGATTCAGCTGAGGGTAGAATTTGGGTTCAAAATAGTTCAGAATCTTCTTTGGTTGCCGAAGTGAAAAAAAAAAACAGGATAGAGATCCTAGTCTAGTAAAGTTGAAGGAGTTAGTCAAAGGTTAGAAAGTAGAGGTTTTCTCCCAAGGGGGAGATGGTGTGTTTTGTTTCCAGGGTAGACTGTGTGTGTCGTGTGTTGATAAGTTGAAACAATGAATTTTTTCAGAAGCGCATGATGCACATTACTCAATTCATCTAGGGGCCACGAAAATGTACCACAATCTGCGAGAAATTTATTGATGGAGTCGGATGAAAAGGGATATTGCAGAGTTTGTAGCTAAGTTCTCCACTTGTCAGCGGGTTAAGATTGAACATCATAATCCGAGTGGGTCTATACAGGAGTTCAATATTGCTACCTGGAAGAGGGGGGAAGTGAACATGGACTTTATGACAGGGTTGCGTCGTACTCATTGTTAGCATGATTCGATTTGGGTCATTATGGATAGGATGACCAAATCCGCCTATTTCTTGCCAGTCCATACTTCTTATTCAACCGAGGACTATGCCAAGATCTATATTAGAGAGTTGGTTAGGTTGCACAGTGTTTCGTTGTTTATCATCTCAAATAAAGGTACTCAGTTTAGCTTTCACTTTTGGAAAGATTTTCAGAAGGTTCTTGGTACCCAAGTTCACCTCAGTATAGTCTTTCAGCCTCAGACAGATGGTCAAGAAAAGGGGACCATTCAGATCCTTGAGGATATGTTTAGGGCGTTGATAGTTGACTTTAGAGGTAGTTAGGATGACCACTTTCCTTTGGTTGAATTCATGTATATTAAATATCTATAATTCCAATATTCAGATGGCTCCGTTTGAGGCTCTATATTGGAGGAGATACAGGTCTCCAATTGGTTGGTTTGAGATAGGTGAAACCACTTTAATAGGGTCTGACTTGGTGTTTAATGCTTTGGAGAAATTATAGTTAATCAGGGAGAGTCTTAAGTCAGCCCAGAGCCGACAGAAATTTTATGCAGATTTGAGGATAAAGGATATTGGGTTCGAGATCTGTGACTTTGTATATCTAAATATCTCTCCCATGAAGGGAGTAAATAGGTTTGATAAGAAGGGGAAGCTTAGTTCCTGATATGTTGGACCTTACAGAGTTTTGAGTCATTTCGGAAAAGTGGCTTTTGAGCTTGAGTTTCCTGCAGACTTAGCATCAGTGCACCCAGTTTTTCATGTCTCCTTGCTAAAGAAGTGCATAGGTGACCCATCAGTTGTAGTCCCCGTAGAGAGTATAGGTGTTCATAATAGTCTCTCTTATGAAAAAATTCCAGTTGAGATCCTTGATCGACAAATTCATAGACTGGGGAACAAAGAAGTTCCCCTAGTCAAAGTTCTTTGGCGGAATCAGTCCGTTGAGAGAGCCACTTGGGAAGAATAAATAGATATGCGGATAAAGTACCCTCATCTTTTCTCCGCAAACTCAGATTCAGCTTAAGCTACCAATCTTCTTAGAATTCATCTTTTCCAAGCTCAGTTTCAGCTGCATATTATTCTCTAATCAGTCATGCATTCAAAGAACCAGTTCAGTCATGTGTTATGCCTCAGCCTCATTCATGTAATCACGTTTTCATCACGTATATCCAGCATGTAACCTAAGTTTATCAATGTTTTTAGCTTAACTATCTCATTCGAGGACGAATGTTCCCAAGGGGGAGATATTGTAATACTATGAAAATCCAAACCAATGTTAGAGCCAAGTTTCAAGCTCATGCATAGTACACTATAGTTCTTTGATAGTGATATGCATGAGTTTGATGTATATGAAAACCTCAAATAACTCCCAACTATTAGACGAATCAAAATAATTCTTACCGATTAAATTTTTTATAAGAATGTTGCTTTAGTAAATATTAAACGAGCATATTTTTTCCTCTATTGATAATTTTCCAGTCTAAGACCCACCAAATTATAGGAAATTGAATTGGCTTTCCAGCGATACCAATTTCTCCCAAATCCAATACCCGGGTGAGAAGTTATGGCACTTTTAGTGCAAAATAGTAGCCCAACACGATAAGGCAGCATCACAGTGATGACTAAAATCACGTTCGTCCTTTTCCAGTGTTTCACCGTGATTACCACCATCGCTCCAAGAGTCTATTTTTTAATTTTCCTTTTCCAGTGGGGTACTACGTCGCGCCAAGATTCTGATTGAGGATCGTCCGTTTCCAGAAGTGCAACGCGTTAGCACCGCGTCGCGCCATAGGGTAAAATTAGGATTGTCATTTTTCCAGTGGCCCGACGCGATTACACCGCGTCTCACTGGATCCAGAAATTGGGATTTCCAGATTTTGTGATTTAAATTCCAGGTACTATTTGGTCTTTACCCAAGGCCCTACACTCGTCCAAAATACGAAATTAAAACCCTAAAGGGGCTTATGTGCCCCATTGCTCATAATTCCTCTCCAAAAAGCTAATCCTCTTTCAAGAACAAAAACCCTAGACTTTAAAGTTCAAGATCAAAACTCAAGAATTCACCATCAATTCTCATGAATTCATCAACCCAGGTATGTTAAGTGTTCATCAATATGTTCCTTTAACCCATAAAGTCCAAATATCTAATTCTAAGTTCAATGTTAGGATCTTTACAAGTTTTCATGATTTAAATTGTGATTTTAACCATGATTTCCCATGAATTGTAATTCTACACCATGTTTACATGCAATTGTTGTTGATATTGAACCAAACACGTTTTAACAATGCTATTAGCTGATTTAAAGCATACTTGTGATGCAATGCTAAAATCATGTTATTTCTACAAGCTTTAAACTATTCCCATGCCTAATTTGAACTATGAATATCAAGTGTTTGATGAAATGCCTACAAGAATGATTTTGATAAATGCCTTCATATTATGCCCTCCAAGTTTAATACTATTTTACCACTATTTCTATTGAGTCCTGGGGGTTATGAATACTCGATAACTTAGTTGTTTACTTAGTTTCAGTATCTTTAGAATAGTTTCAGAATATGTTATGAGCATTACCAGTTCAGTCAGTCATCATAATTAGTTAAACTTACAACAGTTTAGTATGTTGCGTCATTCAGTTGGGAGTAGGATTTAGCACCAAGCGAGTGCAGGGATGGAAGTTTCCCCGTCAGATAGGTAGAGTTATTATTATCAGTCCCTGTACTCCAGAACTATGTAGCCAGCATAGGATATAAGGAGTCACCCATTAATTTAGGCTTGACTACCTCACAGGGGTCACCCGACAGTTTAGGCTTGACACCCTTAGTCCTTCGAGACAGTACATCAGTGGATCCACACATCCAATATTAGTACCCGTGGCACAATACTCACACCCTTCCAATTGGGGTCACAGGTTGGACACCAAATTTTCTCATTGGGGCATATCAATTAGATGATAGCTCCTATAGTCCCTGATACAAGAATACACTAAAAATGAAATTAAGGACTCAAGACACAAAAATCAGCAACCACAAGGCAAGGAAAACAACACAAAGAAGAAAGAAGATGAAGAAGAGATGCATAAAAGTAAAGATAGGTAATGAGACCCTTACTATCACCAATGATTAGCACAAGAAAGTGTATCAAACCTTCAAACACACCTCATCAATGGTATTTCAAAACTCACTCTTAGGTGGACCAAAGGACTCATACTCCTCAATCACACCTTTCTTTCCAATTGATCAACACAAGTGAAATCCATCAAATGTATTAATCTCTCAAGTTTGGATGTCTTTTCCAAGACCTACATTAAGATGGCTTCTCCAAGCCCTACACTAAGGAAAGAAACTACACTAAGAGTAATACTCAATTTCAATTCATCAAAGTCTAAGGAAAATAGAAGATAATAGGTCTATTTATACTATTACATTACAATGACTAAAATACCCTTAATGAAGGGTGTTCCTTTGGAGTGTAAAAGAGATCCATCAAAAGACAATATTACCCTTAACAATCCCAAGTATAGGAAGTCTTGGAGTGTAAGGATCCTTTCTCCAATCTTCAACTTGAACAAGGCTTTTAATGGTTCCAAAACGTCTCCAAGCATTTTCAAATCCGAGGCTTAAACCTTTGACAATCCGAAGCGTGAACCTTCTACAAGACCTTGTAATCCTTGTTCTCTTTATGCTTGTATCATCCTAAAAACTTTTTCACTCTCTTTCTTCCCTATTTTGAATCAAACAACCTCCTTGAATATTCTTCTTCAACAATCTATGAAGATGAAGAAGAACAACATGAATATTCAAGAGTTGACCAAAGTTTGACCACAAGGCAAATGATCCCTAAATTCTATTTTTCTTTTGGATCTAGGTTACCTTTGCTAAGACAAGCTTAAATATCAACAAACCAGCCACAAAACATCACAAATACCATAATCCACACGAAATCCACCCATAAAAAGCTTCAAACACGTTTTCAACAATGGTGGAATGCATAAACACAATGGGATCTTGATCAAAACTTAGATCTAGACTCCCTATCTTCTAGAGAGAAAGGATATAGCACTAGAAACCTTCAAAACAAAATAAAAAATTGTATATCTAACATGGAAATTTCGGATCTACAACAAACACACAAGACAACACCTTTTTTTTTTGTATTTTCAGATTTTTGACTTTTTTTGCGGAGATTTTCTTAGATCCAAGACTTAGAGTTGTGGAAACAACTCTAATACATGGATCTGATACCAAATGATAGGCTAAAGGAAGGTTAAACACGAAAATTAACACACAAGGAACAAAAAACAGCAACTAGAAGAAAGGGAGATGAAGAAGAATGGATAAAATGTAAAGATAGTAGAAAGACCTTTACTCCTACCAAGTGATTAACAAAAGATTGTGGATCAAATCATCAATCACACCTCACCAATAGAAACTCAAACCTTTCTCTTAGGTGGACCGAAGGACTCACACTCCCCAATCACACCTTTCTTGCCAACTGATCAACACAAGTGAATCCATCAAATGTATTAATCTCTCAAGTTTGGATGTCTTTTCCAAGACCTGCACTAAGATGGCTTCTCCAATCACTACTCTAAGAAAAGAAACTACACTAAGAGTAATACTCAATTTAAATTCATCAAAGTCTGAGGAAAATAGAAGCTAATAGGTCTATTTATACTATTACATAACAATGACTAAAATACCCTTAATAAAGGGTGCCCCGTTGGAGTGTCAAAGAGAAATATTGCCCTTAATAATCCCAAGTATAGGTGGCCTTAGAGTGTAAGGACCCTTTCTCCAATCTTCAACTTGAACAAGGCTTAGTAATGGTTCCAAAATGTCTTCAAGAATTTTCAAATCCAAGGCTTGAACCTTTGACAATCCAAAGTGTGAACCTTCTACAAGACCTTATAATCTTTGTGATCTTTATGCTTGTATCATCCAGTCCTAGTCCAGTAGTCAGTTCAGAAATTCAATTTTAGTTTTCTCTACCATAACATACAGACATTAAATATTTCAATATTTCAGTATTTTAGTTTACAGATTATCTTCACAACATGATTTATGCTTGGTCACGCATCAATTGATATCTACAGATTTAATGCACTCTCAGTATTCATAGATTTCATGCATTATATTTAGTACCTAATGTAGTTTATTCAGTCGGTTATTACTTATGCATATGAAACCATGCGTATCAGTCTACCTCATTTAGCATACCAGTACATTCAAAGTACTTATCGCATACTCTTTTCTTGGGCTATGATGTATCATATCATAGGTTCGGATGCTCAATTCTCAGATCGCACATAGACCTTCCAAATTATCAGTCGTAGTAGTGCGAGTCCTTATATTTCGAGAGCACACTATATTTATTTTCATACTTTTAGTTTAGTAGTTAGATGGTGTTAGTTGGGGACTATCCCATCAACTCTTATTCAATCAGTAAAGGCTTTTTATACTAGTACAGACAGTAAAACAACTTTCTTATTATTTTCTTAGTTTCAAATAGTTTTTTCCAGTAGTTATTTCCAGATTCATGATCCAATATTGTTTTCGGTTATTTAAAACTTATGGATTATTAGTTTTTCTTCTGCACATGTTATTATATTAATTAGTACTTATATCAGGTACCATCTCATATGTTAGCTTGTGGTCTCTCGGGATGATAAGCACCGTGTGGAACACAGGGTGTACTCTCAGGGATTTACAAAGGTCCTATGGAAAAATCAGTCAATTCAAGGAGCCACTTGGGAGGTAGAAGAAGATATATGAGCCACGTATCCCCATCTTTTCCTTATGAATTTAGACTCATCTAGAGGTAATGATTTCTCTAAATCAACTCTCTTATTTTCTATCTTAGCTATATAACCATCCTCATATGATAGAATGTACTCACGAAACTCAGCTCAGTCTATGTATCATGTTTTAGATTTAGTTACCTAATTATGGTTCAACTCATAAGTGTTTAGTGTACGATCTTAGACTTCTTAGTACTTCATCTTAAATAATTTCATTCGAGGATGAAGGATCCCAATGGGGAGATAATATAACACCCTGGATTTTTTAGCTAGAATTTGAACTATTATTTCTATGTGTATAAACTCTAAGTCTTTGATTTATATTTGAATGAATGTGTCATTATCATTGGCCTAGTGTGAAGAAACCTTATGAGGTGGAAAAATGTTCATAGGAATCACTTTGATTCGGCTAAATTTTTGTATCTAATTCCACAAGGGCTAGCTTTGAATGTGTATAACTTCTTAAATATGTGTAAATTTGTATCTCAAACCCACAAAATATAGAAAATTGTATTATCTTTCCAAAGATATCAATTTCTCCTTAATCCGATACTCGAGGGAAAAGTTATGACCATGCAAAGGTCGTGCATCGCATGATAATTGCAAATGGACACTTGATTAGGCGTGCGATTGGCATGCGCCACACAACCTAAGGTGTGCAATTGGCATAATCCGCACAACCTAAGGTGTGCGATTGGAATGTGCCGCACAACCTAAGGTGTGAGATTGACATACGCCACACAATTTAAGGTGTACGATTGGCATGCATCGCACATCTAAGGCATAGTGCCAAAAGTTTCTTTGTTTTGACTTAAATCAAGGTCTTTGAAGTATTTTCACACCCCTAAACCGTCCCTAATCACTCCTAAATAAAATAAGGGATCTTTAAACTCGTAAATTTCACTACCATAACCCCAACATTCAGTATACAACTTAAAACCCTTCACCTCTTCCCAAGAACAAAATTCAAGTATCATCTCCCAAGAACTCAAGAATTTTAGCTTCCATTTCAAGATTTTATCAAGAATTCATTAATTAACGTATGTGGGGTATTCATCAATGAGTACCTTCCACCCATTGAGCCCAGAAACCCTCTCTTCGATTAAAGTTTAAGTTTTTCCTTCATTGTAGGATTTTTATATGTTTAAGATGAATTCAATCTATGCTTTTCCCTAGTAAATTGACTCAATCCATGTCCTCATATTACCTTATGAAAAAATTGGTTATTTCATGTTTAAAAATTCAATTTCCAATGTCATATTCAAGTTATTTCATATTACAATATCGAACTATGTATTAAACCATGTAAACATGTTGTTATCTCTTGTTAAACACATTCTCATGTTCAAATTCATGCTTCTCATCTATTTGTTGAAATTTCTTATGTTTTGGGTCATTGAACTATGTTTTCATATCATTGTTTTAATCCTTGTTATCGTATTCATGTAATCATTGCTGAAGGGTTATGAACACCCGATACCGATTTGATAATACATGTCTTTATTTTTAAGTTACAAGTTTGTAAGATCATGTTTTTATTATTATATTCAAATTACCATGTTCATGTTTAGCACTTATTAGTACAATATAATGTTATATTAGACCCATAATAATACCAGTGTCATTTAGTTGCGAGTGGGATTTTACATCAAACAAACCTAAGTATGGGGGCTTACCGTTCAGTTAGGACTGGGTCCTTAGTAGTAGTCCCTAAGTTCCAGAACTATGTACCCATCATAGGATTATGTGATGTCACCCGCTAGTTAAGGACTGACACTCTCTTAGGGGTAACCCACCAGTTTATGACTGACTCCCTAGTCCTTGGGGACTCATGGTTAGTGGATTCACATAACCATGTGTTAGTACCTATGGCAAGGTATAGACAACCTTCTAACTAGGGTTACAGGATAGACCCCAATTAGCTTAGATTGGGGCATGTTGGTTACATGATAGCTCCCACAGTTTAACTCAGCATTTAGTGTACCTCAGTTCAAGCTTGCATGACCAAGTATTCATATTTCAGTTATCTAGTTGAGAAGATACTAGTGATTCAGTCATTCAGATTTAAGATTACTTTAGTACATGTTTATGCTTGATCCTGCATCCTCAGCTTGGCATATTTATGAATCCATGTTCAGTTACTATATGTATTCTAGTTGGTCCTTATCTCACATACTAGTACATTCAAATTATTGGCCTCATACTTTTCTTTTGTGCTATGTTGTCGTATAACATAGGTTCGGAAGCTTAGTTTCCCAACCATTCTTAGATAACCCGGATCCCTTTAAAACAAATATAGTCAGTGGGGTTTCCTAAAAAGTCAACTTTCCTAATATTTATCAGCTTCATTCCTCCTTTCAAGATGAAATTTCCCTTCTTCAACCGTGAGTTCCTTTTCCTTTTCATTGGATCATCAACCAGGTGCCTTCTTCTTCGAGACTTTCTTTCTTATTCAGCTTACAAAAATAAGTAAAACTTCCTTTAAACTATTGACTTTGCTTCTTGTTACTTTCCTACTGATAATAAAAATTTTGTAGCTGAGTTCTCCGGTGAATGGGACCTTGACTAGCTTTTTGATCAGCTCTGAGAGATCTAATCAACTGTGTTAATCTACTACCTCCAAGTATGTAGTACTTCATCTTCTTATGAGTTTTTATTTTCACTCTGAATTTATACCTTACTTTTTTTGTCTTGTGATGCTTAGATCTGGGAGGGATAGAGATAGGAGATGCTTGGACCCACGAAGATACTGGCAGATGTTTCATACCCAGGTTTAAGAAGCTTAAATCGATCCACAGATCCTCCCATGATGCTGAGAATCCATTTTGTTGGCTATAGTAGACAAGGCTAGCTACATGATCTACTTTTGTTGTTTTTATTTCTTATAAATATGTTGCATGTAGACTATGTTGCCTAAGCCTTCCTTTTCCCTTTACCCTCTTATGGGTGTAATTCTTAAGTAAGGGAACTTCCATTTATCAATGTAAAGTATGGCCTTTCCTTTCTATTGTAGTTTCTGAAAACTAGTAATAATGACCTCTCCCGTGTCAATGGCTAAATTTGCAAGATGATCAGCTAACTGATTCTTTTCCCAATAAATGTGTTCATATTTGACTTTCTTGCCTTGCATATATTGCTCTATCTCCTTGACTGTGTTTGCAATACTCCATGGACACTTCCAAATTCCTGTTAATATCTTCTACAAAATGAGAAAATTCATTTGAATTATTACCTTGTCCAACTGTGATTGATTACAATGCTTTGCTGCATATAAAATTCCATGTGCCACTACTTGTATACTATTTGCATATTGTTGTGACTCTTCTTTAGCATATAGTATATCACCCTTCCTATCCCTCAAATAGAAAGCATATGAACTTCCATCATTATTTCCTCTGAATGCTCCATCAATTTTGTATTTTACCAATCCCTCTTCTAGTACCTCCCACATCACTTTAGTAACCTTGATCTTACTTTAAGAATTGGCTAATTCCTGCAAAATTTGTGGTCATTCAATAGGAAAAATTCTTGCTGGTTTTATGACCATCAATAGTAACCTCAAGGTCTTTGTTATATTATAAATTAGCCTCAATCCTGTTGTGCTCTTATTGTCATGCTTCTTTTTGTTTCTTCTCCTCCATAGCTCCCATATATTAATGCTAGATAAAGCATGGAAATATGGTTGAACTCTCTTTTTCACCTGAATGTCCCACTATTTAAGAATAGTACACTTTACAGTCAATCCTGGATAGAAATACCTGCAAAAAGAAGAAAAGTAGGACCAAGTCTCGTTTGCATAATATGATCTTCTGAAGACATGTGCAAGTGTCTCCACTTCAAGATCCTCACAACATCAACATTTAGATGGACCATGTATTCCCCATCTTCTGGCATAATCATCCACTGGTATTTTGCTTCTTCATAACTTCCATATAAAGAAACATATTTTAAAAGGCAACCCTTTAATCCAAATACTCTTGTATATGTTACTTAATTAAACTTTATTCCTGATGTATTACCAAGCAGTCTTCATTGTAAACTCTTTATTACCTTTTATACTCTATACAGGCCTGTCAGTACCTTCTCCTATTGGGGTATTTACTTTGGTTAAAATATGCTCAGCCATTTCTGGCCTGAACATGTCTGTAACCAATTGTTTATCCCATCTATAATCCTTCATAATATCATTTACTTGTTGATACTGCCAATTCTCATCCCAATTCCCTTCCATTAAAGAATATAAATCACCCTGATCAATCCAATTATATAACCATAAATCAGCATTCCCTTCTCTCAATTACCACACTATCAAATGCTCCACCAAATCTCTGGCACTTAACAACTTTTTCCATACTTGAGATCCACCTGCACTAGATTTCCATATCACCATTGATAGATGCTCCTTTTTACATTACTTATTAAATATATAATCTCTTTAGATGGAAGATGTTGTCCTAAAGTCCACCATAACTTACAGAATAATGCCATAGAGATATCATAAATTCTTATGAATCCTAGTCCTCCTTCCTCTTATGGTAAGAACACATCCCGCCATTTCACCCAATGTCTACCTTTTTCCCTTATTTTGCTGCTCCAAAAAAATTAAGCTAGAATCTTTTAAATAGAATTCAACACATTCAATGGAGGATTCATTATTGAAAAACAATGTATAGGAATAATCTGTAACACATGCTTGATCAACACTGCTCTACCTCCATATGAGAGAAGTTTTCCTTTCCATGTATGCACCTTGTTTTCTATTCTATTCATCAATTATTGATAATAATCCTTCTTCTTCCTCATGTATAATATAGGACAATCAAGGTACATGAAAGGAAATTCTTTCCTCAAAATACCTGTAGCCACTTCTGCCATAACTCCTATTCCATTTGAAACCCCTTTATAAAGATAAATAGCACTTTTTTCCTTGTTAATCTTCTACCCAAATACTTCTTCATATCTGTCCAAAGTATTAGTCACCATCTGCAGAGTTCTCACTTTAGCTTTGCATAAAGTTATCATAATATCTGCAAATGCTAAATGATTTAACTTGGGACTTCCTCTTGGCATACTAAACAACTTAAACTCCTTGTCTTGTATTAATTTCTTCAAATTTCTAGAAAAAACTTCAGTTTCCATAATGAACAAAGTAGGTGATAGAGGATCACCTTTCTTCAATCCTCTTGATAATTTAAAAAATCCTTTAAGTTGTCCATTCAGAAGTATTGAATACCAGTTGTTCTCTAACAATCTAAACACCATGTCCATAAGAACTTCTAAAAAGCCTATTTTCCTTAACACCTTGGTTAGAAAGAACTATTCCACCCTATCATAAGCCTTCATCATATCTAATTTCATAACCATATTAGGTATTTTTCCCCTTTTTCTTATTTCTGAAACTATCTCCTGAACCACCAAGACATTTTCAACAATGCTTCTACCCTTTACAAAACCTGCTTGCTCGGGTGAAATCAATTGTGGTAGTACTCTATTAATCCTCTCATGAAAAATTCTTGAGAAAATTTTATTCACAAAATTACTAAGTGATATAGGCCTCATATCTAAAAATGTATTCACTACTAACTTTTTTTGTAACAATACCAAATTAGTATATGCAATAAATCTTGGGACCTGAGAATCACAAAAGAAAGCAATTACCATTTTATGCATGTCATGCTTGATGATGTTTCATGAATCTTGATAGAAGGCTCCAGTCATACCATTAGGTCCCCCTACGTTGTTTCTATTTAATCTCATTACTGATTCTCTTACTTCATCTTCAGTAAGAATTCTGATAATTTCCTTATTCTTCTCATCAGTTACCAAGCTTGGTATCTCATCTAATATAGTAAAATACTCAGCATCTTCCTGCTTAGTAAGCTGCTTGTTCTTTTTTCATCCATTCTCCTTCTTCATTATGTATTTTCCTAATTCTCAATCTACTTCTTCTTCATTTAATAATTGTATGGAAGAACTTAGTATTTCTTTCTCCATTCTTAAACCATTCATATCCTTTCTTTTGCTTCCAGAAATCTTCCTCCCCCTTTAACTACAGACTTATCTCAGCCTGAACTTTACTTAGAGCTTCCCTATTTACTCCATCAGGATCCTCTTCAAATTACTTTTCTTTAGCTTTCAGAATATCTTCCAGTGTTGCAATTTCCTAGAATATATTTCCAAAAGTTTCTTTACTCCATCTTGTCAATGCTTATTGAACATTCTTCAATTTTTGATAAAATATAATGAATGGATTACCTTCTATCTCTGTTGTCCAATTTTTCTTTATCACTTCCAAACATGATTCTTCTTTCAACAATAAATTTAGAAATCTAAAAGATCAGATTACTTGCTCCCTATCCATCTTGAAATTAATTAACAAAAGAGCATGATCCAATCCACTTCTAAGTAAATTCTCCACCCCCAATGTCTGAAATATGTTCTGCAATCTATCATTGTACAACACCCTATCCATCCTTTTAAATATACATTCATCATCAGTTCTCCCATTTCACCCAGTATACTTACTTTCTTTAAATTGAGGTTCTTCAATATTGCATACTTATACACTGATTAAAATCCTGAGTTTCATTCAGTGTAACTGGTAATCCTCCCAATTTTTCTTATTCATTTTTTATTACATTAAAGTAACCTTCTAGTAACCATGGCTACTATAATCAGCCATGTCTACTAATGAATCCCATAAAACTTGACTTCTCTCGAGCTACACTTTGCATACACTAATGTAGCTATCAAAGAAACATTAGCTTGTTAACATACCAACTTCATTGAGAGTTATTGTTCCTCATCTTTGAATATGCTACATTACACACTTCCATCCATGAATGCCTACATATTCCCTGAAACATTCACCACAACCTGATTCATACCCAGTCTCCTTTTAAATTGATCTATATGTTGCCTCTCTTGAAAGGGTTCCATAATACCTATAAAACAAAAATGGTATCTTATCTGCATTGTGATTAATCTGGTAAAGGCCTGTTGTGTATTAACAAACCTTATATTCCATATTAATTCTTTCATCATGGTTTAATCTTAGTAGTGTGACTCCTTGTATGAATTATGGCTGAAGTTTCTCTATTACTCTTGTTCTTTTTCTTTGATTTACCTTGCTTTGCTTTCAATGACTCAACTTGCTTGGGGGATAAATCTGCATCCTTAGCTATTTTCTTGATGTTGTCATCCAGATTATTCCCATTCAAATCTGTCTTCTTTTTTATTGTAAATCTTTATCATTTTAACTTATTTAATCGCTAAGGGAGAAATCCCTTCCAATATCTTCAACTTATTTATTTCTTCATCAAACAACTGAATTTGCTTATTACCTTCTTCCGTATGCATCCCTTTAGTATTGACTATCTCTTGACTTTCTGCACTGTCATCCTACTGAACTTGATTTTGCTGAATATCATCTTCCTTGTTCTTCTTTTCATTTGTTGCATTCATTTGTTCTGTATCCTGTGCTCCTTACTGTATTTCTACAGTTTTACCAAAACTTGTATTCACCCAGTCTTTTATGCTAAGTACCTCTCCTTCCTGTTATTTATCTTTATCACCCTTTGTTTTTTCACTTTAATGTGTTCATCATTATTTTTCGTATCTTCTAATGCGTTAAAATAGTTAGACACTTCTAGATCCTTAAGATTTTTGTCATTTATCTCTCCTAGAATATGTCAATATCTGTCCCTCCTATATCTATTCTTCCTTGTGTGCCACTGTTGATTGTTTGAGTTTCTTCTTCTTGTTTTGTCTTGATGTTGTTGATGCTTCCTTTTTCCACTTTGATCCTTCTTTGCTGATTTTTATTCTGTGCCTTTGCCTTATTTCTTCATTTTGTCAAATAATTCCGGATGAGCGTTACAATGGCTATCCTCATCATGCCCTTGTAAACAACACTCTTTATATTATTTTGGCATATAATCATAATGAATCCATATCCACTTGGATTTTATTTCCCCTGTAATATCATTCTCTTCATTTATTTTTATCAGTTGAGGCATCTTTGCGACCAAATCAACCTCTACTTTGAATCTTGCACCACTAGGCCTAGTATGATTTTTGGTTTCCATATCAACTGTGAGAGTTCTACCTACAACTGATGCAATATAGAACATTGCATATTTTGCAAAACAATTGGGTAGAAGATCCAAAATAGAAATCCAAGCTATTGCAATAGTAGTTTCAACATCAGGCTCAAACCATGGATCCCACTTTAAAGTCCTTATTTGCTAATATTTATCCATCAAATGAATATGAAAGGTAGAGGTTGATAATAATTGAACATAAACTTCCAATGCTTCTAGCCTTACTAGCACATGTCTTTCGTCCATTACTCCTACATTGCATTGCCCCATTATTTTGCATTGATTCGGAATAATTTTCCATAATACTTCAATATGAGGTTTACTATAAGAAAACTTACCGATAATTGCATAGTATAATTTCTTCTGCATGATTAAATTGTAAACTTCAGATGATTTCCACGTAATATTAGTCTCCTCATACAACATTATAACAGGTTTAGGTGGAACCCTAATGTTAGAGTTATCCACCACTTTGGTCTTCAAAAGATCAACATATTTTTTCTCTTCCATACTCCGTTTGTTACTATCATTCGGTGGGATAGTCCCACTGGCTATGGTGGCCACGTTGGTAGGAATTTTAGAATTCAACGGCTAAGGTTTTTAGAAGTCAACGGCTAGGGTTTTGCTCTTGCCGATGATATGAGATTTTTTCGATTACCAATAAGTATAAATTGGAAATTGGAAAAATCTCATTTCATATTTTAGTATTCAGATTGACAGTACCTTATTGGTTTATCTTATACCCATGTTGTCTTACTTTCATTTCATTCAGTTGTCATAGCTGGTACCAGACCATAGGATAGATTGGTTTCACTTGTTGCCGTAAGCACTATGTTGTGACTAGGGGGTAACCTCGGGTCGTGACATATCTCTAGATCAAAAGATCAAGATTTTCTATAAATCATGTTATAGAACATGAAAATGGATCTTAAGAGCATAAACTTCTTGTAAACTCAATACTTATACTTAGGACTTGGAATTCATGCTTTAGTTTATAAAAAATTCATAACAAAATATCATGCTAAATAATCATCTTAAAATCTTTCAAAAATATCTCAGTTAAGATAATATCAAATCACAATATGAATCTTAAATGTAAAAATATGAATTTATGTAAATCTTGATGCACTTCAAGCTTTTAATCTTGTGGAAATATCATAATTCAAGAATATGGCTATTGTGTATGACCCCTAATTCAAAATAAGTAAATTCAATTCTAAAACCAAGAACATTTGGCACAAGTATGA
The DNA here is from genome assembly GCA_030864215.1 of Capsicum pubescens. Taxonomy (NCBI): domain Eukaryota; kingdom Viridiplantae; phylum Streptophyta; class Magnoliopsida; order Solanales; family Solanaceae; genus Capsicum; species Capsicum pubescens. The sequence continues at coordinate 120,152,553 of CM061541.1, forward strand.
AATAATAACCTTGTTCATAAACCCTATATACCTGAAGTTTCTTGACTTGTGAAGAAAGTTTGAATATTGGGACTTAAAGGATGAACTTGTGAGAGAAGCCCTAATCTTTATGTTCTTTAAGAGGAGAGGATGTAAGCATTGTTATTATAATGAGGAATATAGGAAAATAATGCCTCTTTGAGGGTTATAGGTAGTGGTAGGAAGTTTTAAGAGAGAGAAAGACCAAAAAGCCCTTATCCAAATTTTATAGTAATTGCTCGTCAGTCTTTACGAGTCTATCAGATGACTCTTATGGAAGTGTATGACATAACTCATCAACTCATAAGCTTAGAAGACTAAATAAGGGTACATAATGGTCAACATACGAGTTCCACATAAGGCAATATCATTGTAACGCTCCAAAAATGGGTTCCTAGACGTCACAAGGTGCTTAGGACCATAAGTGATCCCAACCTAACACTTATACTGGCATACTACTAAGCAAATAATTTAAATATGTATAAAATGACTAAATTTATTGTGTATAAATATAATCATGAAGAAATCTAGAAAAAAAATTCAATACTAATACAATTTTACATTCTGATGAAACTGAAGAACAGAACTGAAATAACATGACTGACACTGACTGACATCTATGAAGCATCTACTACACAGACTATAGATAGATGGGAGGCTACTCCAACTACCACTAATCAGTACATATGAATAAGAAAGTAAAGTACATAAATAACATCTAACTGAAGTCCCCAAAGTAGGAGGACTCATCATCTGCGGGCTGGAATCTGTAACTGTCTGGTCATGATATATGGACTACAACTGAACTGGTACCTACATTATTAAATAATGTATCACATAGATGTATATATGGATCAGTACTTTTGAAATGTACTGAGCATATGGGGGTGAATGCATAAGTAAAATAATATCTCAATTTTCATATAAACTTGTAAAATAATGCATGCTAAGTATAAATGACTCACATTGGCTAGAATAACTGAAAGCTAAAAATCATGTATCATGAATGATAAAACATACTATATAAATCTTGTGAGTCATAACACTTGGTCCAATAGAGTTACATAATAGAAATTTGATCCCAAGTCCAGCAACACATATACATCAAGGTAAAAGGGATGAACCATACCAGTGACAACATATAGTGAGCTCTCCTATTCTTGATGGGATGGTAAATTCTAGAACCAATTCTAGAACTGACAGCCACCGATACTTAAAGAAGCACCTTGTGGAGGAACTGGGCGACCTAGATGAGCTTCTAGATAAGTAGCCTGAGTCTGACGACGAACATCTATACTTTCCTGCTTAGAATATTAACACTTCTTGATCCTGTGGCCCCATTTTTCATGCCCATAATAACCCACTTTTCCCATCGAACACTCACCAGGATAGGTTCTGCCATACTTTGCACATGTCAGATGACTAGGCCTCCCGGCTATACTGTTCTGAGACTTAGAATTTGAAGTCCTGCCCCACTGCTCCTGGCTGATCTTGGGTTTAGGGGAACTAGATCAATATGGCATAGGAACTGATGAATGACCCTGAAACTACAAATAACTCCCCCCTCTAAACCTTGGTTGACTATACTCAAACTGTCTAGTTTTAGCCCTCTTATTTTTTCTCTCTCTTTCTATTAACTTTTCAGCCTCAATATGATGATCATGAATCATCAACAAAGAAATATCCATATACCCAATAAGCATGACAGTCCTGTATTCCTTGACTACCAAATCAAACACCCTAGTAACAAACTTACTTATATAAGCTCTAGAGTCAGATAATAACTCGGGAGCATACTTAGACAATTGAGTGAACTTAAGGTAGTACTTTTTCACAATTATTAAGCCCTGCCTAAGGTTCATGAAATTCTACACCTTAGCCTTACTCATCTCACACAGAAAGAACCTATCTTGAAAAGCATTCTGAAATACCTGCCAACTCATAGGAGATGCATTCTCACCCCTACCTTCCTTCCATATAACAACCCAATCATAAGCAATATCCTTCAGCCTATAGGATACCAACTTTACATTCACCTTTTTTGTAATATGAATAATCTGAGTAATCTTTCTCACCTCATCAATAAAGAGATGAGGATCCTTATCCACCTTTGACCCATAGAACTCAGATGGATTTATCCTCATAAAGTCTTAAATTCTAGCTGCAGCTAAGTTACTATTTTGCTGAAGTGGAATCACTGCCTGTTGGTTTCCCTAGACATTCGCATTCATAGCTTGGGCCAATGCTTGAAAGGTAACCTGAAATTTAGCGTGAGATACATTCTCATTCAGAGGGTTGGTATGCAGTGGTGGTGGATCACCATTTATTAATGTATTATCTCAGCGAGAAGGCATATTTTACTATGTAAAAGAATGAGTTAAGAAAGATAGAGACAACTATAAGCATAATATATCATGAAAAAATGATGATTCCTAACTCATTCTGTAGCTTCTTTCTCATAAATGTGGTATGATTCACATACATGATCAAGAATCTACATAACGTTGATTATCTGACTCCCTGGGACTCTTTAAAATATTAGGCTCTGATACCAAGTTTGTAATGCCTCATAAGTACCCCCGTGGACGTCAGACGATGATCAAGACTATTAATAGTCCCAAGCTAACCCATAAAGCCTACTTAACTTGAAAATCATGTTAATAGTGAACTAACATAAATAGAAACTTGAAGGCAAACAATGACATATCTTAATAAAAGACTTTAACTTGGGAATATTTAAACCACTCATTGAGATTAAAACTTAAATAGTCTGACTAGACTTTAATTTTGACTAGAGAGCCACTGGGAAAGACCCCAACTGACCCTAACATAAATAGAAGTTGAATAACTAAATACTTTTATCTATGAATAGAAGTCTGATAAACTAGGCCCTCAGACTTTGAGGACTCACCAAATGTCAGGATGTAGGCGATAATATCTGTAGTTAATTATGCTGCTATAAATAAGCACCAGAACCTACATTATAAGACAATGTAGCACATAGACATATATGTGGGTTAGTACCTCTAGAATGTACTGAGTATGTGGGGGTGAATACATAAGTTAAATGATAACTGAATATTCAAATAAACTTTTATATGATGCAATATGAGTCTACCATACAACTCGTATGGAAGGATACGACTGCTCATCAACTCATAAGCTTAGCAGACTTAAGGAGGGTACACACCGGTCAACATACGAGTTCTTATTACTACTAGTATTATCTTCATACAACTATTAGCCCCCTACTCGAAGCTCGAATAGAATCTTAGAAAATCTACATTGATGAACCTACGACTTCCTTCATATGACTCATATAATGATCTTACGAATCCTAAGGGTTGATTCGTACATTCAATAGAATATCCACCATGCCACACTGTCTTAGATACGATTCACCATACACGACTCTATGGATTTGTATGACTTACGGGAAAAGTCTATAATGCACAGAAACTCCTTCACATGAGTTATTAAAGTTGGATAGAACATGGTGTCCAACCATCTATTCTGGTGATGATTTGAGGACATCACTCGTTTGATGTTGTGACGACTTAAAGGTTTAACTCATACCCTCCTACAATACTTTTACAACTTTTAAGCTGAGGGTATTTTTGACATTTCCCACCTTAATCCCTTAAGACCCCATGTCTTTTAACACTTTTTGGACACTCATTTTATACTTTCGAAGATTAAAACGCTATCTAAACTCTATCAAAAACTTCTTAAGAAAGATTGGTTTAGGGTTTGTTCAAGGTGATCATCTAGAGGCTTAAAGATCAAAATCTATCCGTGAATATTCATAACTCAGGCATGTGACTCTTCCTTCATTGTTAGTTCACTGAAATCATATGTTTAAAACATTATTCTTGAGTTATTAATGGTGATTTTAAGAACCAACATTGATGGTTTGAATCAATATTATTGGGTATTTCTTTCTTATTATTTAATTTATGATTATGCATGTTTTAATAATGGTTTTACACATGTAGGTTCTTGGAAATTATGGTTTAACTAAGCGGTCATGTTTAACCCAAAATTTGATGATTTTTGGTTTTGATAGTGGCATGCCCTCAACCTATTTGTGAAATTATTAATGAGAATGATGTTTTCACATGTTGAATTGTGTTTTCAACTAAGGCATTAACCTAAGAATGATAATAATTGGTAAATGGTTTTATGAAGTCCTTGTTGGCCATAAATTTATTTGTAATACCAAATGGGCTTGAGTTCCTAAATGTTGAATTGAATTGATGTCTTTGTTTAGACAATGTGTTTGAGTGCCAAAGTAAATTAATAATGGTTATGGAATATTGTATGCTTTCAAGTGGGGTTGGTATAATGATACCAACAGGATGTCTTTGATAAGTAATTGGATTAATAATGTCATTTCTATTTGCGTTGGTGATGGACGTATTGATGTGTAATATTCAAGGTGAGGTGCCTTGGTGTATGTTATTTATGGATGATGTAGTGTTGATTGATGAGACGCCGGAGGGTGTGAATTAAAGACTGGAGGTTTGGAGGTAACCCCTTGAATCTAAGAGGTTCAGGTTGAGTAGGTCCAAGATGGAGTATATAGGAATGCAAGTTTAGTGACTCGAGTCAAGTGGATGATGAGGTGGTGAGGTTGGATTCCCTGGATATTTGTAAGAGGGATAGTTTTAAGTATCTTGGGTCTATGATTCAGGGGAATGTCGAGATTGATGAGGATGTCTCTAATTGTATAGGAGTAGGTTGGATAAAGTGGACACTCGCCTCAGGAGTGTTGTATAATAAGAAGGTGCCCCTTAAGCTTAAAGAAAAATTCTACAAAGTGGTAGTTCATCCGGCCATGCTGTATGGAGCAGAGTGTTGGACAGTCAAGAAATCCCATATTCAATAATTGAAGGTGGTGAAAATGAGAATGTTGCATTGGATATGTGGACTTACTATAGGGGATAGAGTTAGGAATGAGACTATCATGGAGAAGATGAGAGTGGCTTTGGTGGACGAAAAGATGCGAGAAGGAAGGCTAAGGTGGTTTGCGCATGTGATGAGGAAGGGAACAGATGCCCCAGTTCATAGGTCTGATAGGCTAGATTTGGACAGCTTTAGAAGGAGTAGAGTTAGTCCAAAGAAATACTAGAGGGAGGTGATTAGACATGACATGGAGCAGCTACAGCTTACTGAGGACATGACCCTAGATAGGAAGGTATGGAGGTCGCGAATAAGTGTAGAAGGCTAGTGTGAGTGTGTGGGTTTAGAAAGGTGTTAGGAGAGCTCTTGTGTAGCCGTGTTAGAAATCCTAGGACTGTGTCCATTACTAGGAGCCTCTAGTTGGAAAAGTTTGGGTGTGGTGGGTGTCTTTGGTCTGTGAGTGTATGTTACTACAAGGTAAGTGTCTTGTCTCTTATTTCATATTTTGAATTGCTCGTATTTCTATTATTTTGTATTTCTCTAATATCTATATTATTATTTCTTATTCCATATTTTTGTCATGTCATCCATCCTGTTTCATGTTTCACTACGACCTTGTGCACTATTCTCTATTCTAAGTCGGGGGTCTATTAGAAATAGCCTCTCTATTTCTTCGAAGGTAGTGGTATGGAATGCGTACATTTTACCCTCCCCAAACCTCACTTTGTGGGAGTACACTAGGTTTGTTGTTGTTGTTGTTGTTGTTTACACTACAACAAATTTGATTATTTGGGACGAATTATTTTGTCACTTATAAGTCATACTTCGTCGCAAAAGATTTAGCGTGACAAAAGAAATTTCGTCAATCTATCGTCTCCAAAAGTGAGTCGCTAAATGTAGACAAAGACGATTTAGTGTTTCGTCGCTAAAAAAATTAAATTGGCTACAAGAAATAAAAAATTGTGCCCAAATGTGTAACATTTATGACGAATCTATTTGTCATAAAAATATAATTTTTTTATAGTTGATGATGTGCTTTTGTCACTAAAAAGTTATCAATACCGACCAAATTTAATCGTCGCTAATTATTTAATTCACTTAGTGATGACACCAGTTGTCGCGAGAGTTATATATATTTCATGGTTGAACAAATGTAATTTCATCACTATTGACAACTTTTTTTGTATACAACAAAACTTTTCGTCTTTAAATGTATGAATTAGTGAGAAATTTATTATTATAATAAAGATTAATAATTTTGTAGTTCAGTCTATCATTTTGTCACTAAAAATAGTATTTTTTTTTACCGACGATGTTAAATCATCACTAAATTATTATGATTACTGAAAATTATGATTGTCATAAATACAAAATTAATTTGTATCAAATAAATAGGAAGATATAGAGACAAATACATATGTCACTAAATATAGTCAAACTTATGATGAACTACTTTATTTTGTGACAAAAATATTTGTCTTGAAAAATCTAATTTAATCGTTGCTAAAAATTATCTTTGATAATAAAATCTTTTGTCACCAATTACAAGAAAACGCTTAATTATTCCATATTGATATTATTTTTTAAATTAGAATTGAATAAATCAAAAATAAAATTATAAAACATATCAGATTGATAAAATTCACCCATACTCATACAATTAAAAAAAAAACTAAAATTATACTAAGGTAATATCTCCTCACAAGGTAAAGAAAAGTAAAACAAGTCCAACATAAAGAAAATCTAACTTAAATATAATACTAAATATTACTCCTATCCTAAACTAAGGCAGATATGTAGAGGTTTCTTCCAAAATACCAATAACATGTTGAGCTTGCAATTAGTCTTCATTCAACAGACTTTTACACCTGTGGAAAAGAGAAGAAAATTAAGATTGATGATGACGCTATTAGATTTGATAGTAAAAATAAAAACAACATAAATCACTAAATAAACCTTTAGTATTTCACGCACAAAACTTGCTCAAGGAAATGGGGCATTCATCTATTAGTTTGCTTTCTTTCACTCAAGTGGAATTTCATGTTTCATTCATATTGTTAAAGCACAGCCAAACTAACATATATGCTTAGCCATTATCTCATCAAAAGGGAATCTAAATGTTTTCCTTCAAGGAAACTCATCTATTTTCATCCCGTTAAATAAGTATAGTAGCATGTTGTGTTAAGAAAGAACAATCAGGTTGAATTCAGCATTGGAGTTCATTATGGGTCAAGAAGTTCTAAATGCTTCTCGACCAAAGCATCAAGCAGTCACACATCAAAAACATTCAGGTTCAACAATACATTTTTTGGGCAAGGTGAAATTTTATTTTACTTTGAAAACTGAGATAGTACAAAGAAGTACAAAAAGCCAACAACGTATGAAAAAATTAGCATATCAAGTAAAACCCCTGATAAACCAAGGAAATCCATGTTTTCAGGTTCGTAAAAGTAAGAGTTATAGCAGGAGAAACACTAAGAATAAAATCAATTATACACATAAAAACATTCTTATATTTTCAATCGTAAACTCATAACCTCTAATTAAAAGTAATCTTATCTAGTGCTCAAAATAGAATAAACAGATTAAGAAAATGAACTAAATCTTTGAAACAAGAATCACAAAATACACATCTATTGAAACAGAAACGGACACTTTGCAAATAAAATCACACCCAATGATCAACAAAGATAAAGAAAATAAATGGGTACACATAAAATGATGAAAACTTTATCAAATAACAAAAAACTAAGACAACAAACCTAGGATCAATACTACACAAAAACACAAACCATTGCAGCAAAAGCACAAAAATGAGGACAATAAAAAAAAGATCAAGACTTTAGCTAGTTACCAAGTAAAAAATCCAAAGTAAAGGTCCTCAAATCTTACAGTAAAACATCTCAGAAACCAAAAAGAACCCTTTTCTAATAAATTCAGCACCCATTGATCCACATAGTTAAGGAAAACAAAAAGGTACATAGCAAAGAACAAAACTTCTTCAAACAACAGTAAACTTTGGATCACTATTACACAGAAATAGAAACCATTGAAGCAAAAGCACAAAAATGAAGTCTAAGTCGAAAAAATAGGCAAATCTAACAACCTACAAGTTAAAGACAGAAAGTGCATCTACTAACTAACATATCAACAAAATGAACTGAAAATTCTCTGAAATAAGAGATCACAAATACACATCTCAGGAAATTGAAATAAACCCTTATCATAAAAAAAATCACAATGAAAATTCGTAACTAATTGTTCTCAATAAATCCACCAGTTCAAATTCACAAAATCAAATAGCATGTCAAAAGATTAGTCCAAACTAATTATTATTATCAGAATTAATAAGACATATCACCAAAAATTTTACAAGGATCGAGCAATCAGTCCAAATTATATCAAAACGGTTTAAATATACCCACACGAATCAAATGACCAATCAAAATCATTCCAAACAAATCAGATATATGTAGGACATTTATCATGATTGAAATTTAAAAGCATAGAAGACAGATAAGTCAAAATTGCCCGAAATCCTTGACTTGAGGCGGATCGCAGTTGAAAGTAAGAAAAGCTATAACATTATACGCAAGTTAGGCTTTTTAACACATGCTGATCAAAAAATGCAGATAAAAACACAAAAAGAGTCAAATCCAGATTAAAATCAACTATCGCAAATTCCAACTTCGATAATCAAAGAAAAGAACGACACAAGAAGATGAGGATGTTAAGATAAAAACTTAAATGCGAAATTAAACCCAACATGGATTCCATGAATCTATCGTGTATTGAAAATTTTTTAGGGAACTTTCTCGGGAAAAGCATTGGTAGTCAGCATCGGTTGTTGTGGTGATTATTTTATCGGTGAAAGTGTTGAGGGAGGCGAAGTTAAAGCGGCGCCGGTGATGGCTCGCCGGAGGGGAAGAGAAAAGTGGCGGCTGAGGCTTGTGAGGCAGTTTGGAGCGGCTGGTGGCTCTACCAGCGTGATTCCGCGATGGTTACGATATAAAATGTGGTGGATAGAGGATCTCTCTGGTTGGATGGTGGCTGAAGATAGTGGGTTTTGGTCGTTGGCAGCGTGGCGGCACTGGTGTTATTGTCGGTGGCGTCGATTAGGGCGGGGTCTGCCGCTTGGAGCGGTGGCTATTCGTGGAGAGGTGGTAGCTTAGTCCATTAGAATTGGAGACGCAACGAGCGACGGTCGAAGATGGAAGGTGGCAGTTTTTTAGAGAGTAGGGAAAGGAGTCTAGAGAGAGAGAGATTAGGGGGGTTGCGATTGTTGTCAATAGATTAGGGTTTGAGAATTTGAGTTTAAAAGGAAAGAATAGGATCTTTATCTCAGCCGTCAGATTAGTTTTGATCGACGGTTGAGATCTCAAGTTGAGAATTTGACCACAAAAATTGAATAAAACTTTAGATTGAGTCATAAATTGGCCATAAATGTAATAAATTAAATACAACTAGGCTAAAATTGTTATTACTTGAATAAAAATTGGGCTAAAAGATAAATAAATTAGGCAAAATGATTTTAATTTAGCCTGTTACTTAAATAATAGTAGGGAAAATAACAATAATAATAATAATAACAATAATAATAAATAATGAATAATTAATAATAATAATAATAATAATAAATAACAAGTATTGATATTAGTAAATAATAATAATAAATAATAAATAATAAATAATAATAATAATAATAAATACTACACAATAAATTTGTAAATTGTGAGTGTGCATATTTTTACATAAAAAATATCTTATTGAGATTATAAAATGATACTAAAAAGTAAAAAAATAATTTATACATTTTTTAACTCATGATTGTGGTTTGTCAAAATTATTTAATAAAAAAAATAAGTGTGCAAAAAATACTAATAGTTGAAATTTATAATTTTGCTAAAAATAGAAGCCTAAAAGAGTATCAGACGGTCAAAATTGGGTGTCAACAGCTATAAATAAACCTTGGATTGTGTGGTCATAAAATATTTCTTTAAAAAATAATAAAAATTATCGAAAAAAATTGTTTCTAAAAATAGAAAAAATAACATTTTTTTGAACAAATTTTAAAAATAAAGTGTCACATAATATTTTTTTAAAAAAAATATAAATATTGGGCCCTTGCTGATACGGACAATACTAGTAAGCTAATATATCATCAATTTTTATTAAGAATACCACTAAAATATTCTAATTATCACTTTTTAAGCCACTCATTCAATTATAACCTTTTTTTAAGAGTGTGTGTATGTGTAGATATATATATATATGTATGTTCTATATCGACGGACTCTTAGGATAACTTATATTTTATTTTTATTTATTTATTATTAAAACATTGTCGGTACCAGCCAAAAAAATAATAAAAGTTATATTAAAATTTTCTTTGAAATATGAATTCATTTGTTATTATTTAGTAAGGGAGAATCCATCTCTATAATAAACTTAAAATTAAATTTTTATTATCACCATATTTTAGTGAGGGATGTCCCTCTCTGCCTTCTAAAAAAATTAAAAATAAAAATATTTGACTTGTGTGAGGGACAATATCACAAAGTCTTTTGCAATAGCAACATACAATTTGTCCCTCGCTAACCTTCAAAGCTAATAGCCAAGTTTTTAGTAGTGATAAGGTAACCACTATGTTTGTTGGTTTCCAATGAATGTTTTGAAGAAAATGAGTGCAGTTGATAGAGAGATTTCATGGAGATGTCTTAAATTGATCAAAATCTGAACAGATAGTAGTAGGTAGAGAACTGCAGTTAAGGTTTAGCTACTATGTGTGATCTTTGTGATCAAAGATTTTGGTTGTTTAGTACTTGCTGAATGAAATCATCCAAACTTTTACTATTAAAAAAAAGCATTGAGGACAAGGGTACATTGTGCTTGGTCGCGCTTCTAGTGATCTTCGCCCAATATTGGTTGATGCTACAAAGATGATGCTCGAAGGATAAATTCCATGACATTATAGTAGCCTTTCAGAAAATACGATCCAACTCTGTATATGATCGACAAGAAGCATACTCAACTAGATAATGAATATCTTTCTGAAATCTATTTAGTTGTATGGGAGCAAATCTCAATGATGTTTTGACTCAACTAGATACATATTATGTTTTGTTGCTAGTTAGCAGGTCAGTAGTTCAAGTATAACATTAATGTGGTTGTTTGGTTAGTAATTTAGAAATATTCAGAAACGACCCCTCTATCTATTTGATTAGATTAATCTAATTTTTTAGAATTAAAATTTAGATATCCAAAAATTATATGAAAAGTATTATAAATTATAATTTTTTTTTCAATTTGATTAAGAAATACATTTTACAATATTGATCAAATTTTTATCTTTTGACTCTAAAAAAGAAAATTAGGAAAATAAAAAGAAATTGAGGGAGTAGTAACTTGGAATATTGCATTACGAGGAAATCTAAATACCTAGCATAATTTTACATATTTTGTATTATTGACATTGGTGCTCTTTCATTATTATAACTTTGGACTATCTTTTTGTTTTCGTATCTGGAGATGGTTGAATTATTATATTCCGAATAGATCGTCAATCAATATTGTGGCTTGTTTTGATAATATTGTGGGTTATTATAATGAAGCTTGATAATTACTTTTTCATAAATGCCTTTTATTGGAAAATGCATATGTCAAAATATATTTAAAAAGCTCGTTGCGGCTCTTTAGCAGTTTTGGAGGTTTTGTTTGTATTTTAAAAAAAAAATTGTCTATCATAATGATATTTAGAAATTTATCTTTTTATATTAATTATGTGACACAGTCTATATCGTTGTGTCTGAATATATATTTTCAATAATATATTAATTTTTTTCTAATTTTTATTTATTTGGGTAAATTTTTTTAGAGTATTGATCTCATAATTATAACTATAAATATCTTCATATCCAATAATTACACTATTTAACTACCAAATCTACACTATTCAACTACCAAATCTAAGTCGTAATTATTTTTTTATGATAAAATTTTATTATGATTAATTGTAGGTTAAACACTGACGATAATATCATCGTTGTTAATTGTTTGAATTATTAGTTACAAATTTTTTGTCACAATTAAATATAAAATTTTGTGTCTAAAACTTACAATATAATATATTCAAACTTTAATTAATTAGTTGATCATATTTAACTTCGGTCTACTTAAAATGTTTCTCACATGTACAAGATTAACACACTGACTTTACACCTTTCAAAAATTCATTCAATAAGTTCATTTCAACCTTCACACAATTAGATCGAGTCTTGTTTTCTATAGCTATATCAATATAAAATAAATTTTTATAATCATAAATAAAAATAGCAAAAGATCAATTTATATTTAGCTACAAAAAAAATTCGTAGAAAAATAGTTAAACTACTCAGCTAAAAATTCTAAATCGTCACTATTTAATGATGACATATTTTGTGAAAAAATTATATTGTCACTGAATCACAGATTGATTAAAGACAATAAATGAGTGCCACTAATTATTTATAGTATTAGTGACAATAATTGAGGTCACAATTAAATATCAAATTTTGTAGCTAAAACTTACAATATTTAACCATGAACTCTAACTTATCGCTATTGCGACAACTTATCTTTTATGACAATTTTTTTTGTGTCTAATATTATAACTAATTCAAGACAAAAAATAGTTTGTCACGAATTGGATCCATTATTAGCGATAAAAAAAGGTGTCATCGAAAACTTAAAATTCGTCACTAATGATCTTATTAAAATGGCACCAAAATATTTTTTGGTGGGAAACTTTAGAGGACAAAACTTTTCTACGAAATTTATGTTTCGTCACTAAAAGCATATGCTTCATGTATTTAGATACAAAATATAATTTTCATCATAAAAGGTGAATAATTAATGGCGAACTTCATCTCGTAGCTAATAATTTCATAGCTATATATCAATTTTGTTGTAGTGTTAAAGCAAGATATATAGATGGGTCGTGAAAGTAGAGTCTGAAGGACTAACAATGGAAACCGCACTAGCCGGTGCGGGTGTCTATATGACCAGGAGGTTTGAGTCCCCCGAATGAATATATGAACGGGAGGTTTGAGTCCCCAGGATTGTATACATTGGTTCTTGAGTAACTTTGATTATGCCGGGAGGTTCGAGTCCCCCATAAAGGCATATACAAATATAAATATTCTCTAGTTTGTGCGATTAGACGCACTAGGGACCTTCTAGCTATGGGAGAGTTGGGCCCATATAGTCTATGGGTGCCTTGTTATATGATGATTATGCTACACGACCTAGGTTAAGGTTTTCAAAGTTCATGCTAATTCATGTTCCCTATCTTGGCACTATATATATATATATATATATATATGTTTGTATATATGTATACACTTGATTGCATACGATGACTTGACTTGGTTTTGAATAATGGAATTATTTAATTCCTTTATACTTGAGTTACATGCAAATGATCAAACTGTTAACTATCTCTGGATATGGTATCCCTATATGATGTAGATGCAAAAACTTCTTAGTCTTTTCCTTCGCAGTGATCAGGTGTTCGAATTGGCCCATGAGTTCACATTGAAGGGGTGAGCATTCATACTTTAGAAGGTTTTATTTCATGTTCTATATATTCTATGTCTTAGACTTTGTTTAGACTTTGATTTTGGCTATTATCGGGGGCATTACCCGATATTTTATTGACTTTAGATATAAAGAGGCTTTGTTGGATTACAGTGGACTTGTGTGTGTTATTTTAATGGATTGGTTTAGACATTTCATGAATTACTATTATTCTTATTTTGCACTATCTTGTTATATGTTTGGAATACATCTGACTCTTGAGGTAGTTGAGATGATGAGGTTAGGTGAAAGGGGTGATCTTTGGTCCACGTAGGACTTGACATACCCGTCATAGCCCGGCCCTAATTTGGGTCATGACAAAGTTGGTATTAAATTCTAAGTCCATGGTCAATTGGGTGTCCACAGAGCTATGTCAAGTAGAGTTTCTTTTATCGGTATGTAGCGTGCCACACTTATAAGAGAGAGGCTATGAGATATTTAGGAATATTTCCCTTGCTTATTGTCATAATTTTGGGCTATAGAGTCTAAGGTCATGGATTCTTTTGATTTCTATTTACTCCTCTTTTATATAATTCCTTCAAAAAGATCTGATGCCCATGTGAACTCTTCTATTCTGTCTGAGCACAATATGGAAGGATCTTGTCCAACTTATGGTGTCCAAACCCAATCAAAGTTCACTGCATCTGACTATCCTCGTGGGGTCCCACTTCCCCCACTAATCTTTTTCCTGAGGGTGACACTTAACTCAGTCACCTACTAGGGTGGTTATTAATGTTGAGTGTCATTGCTCCATTAACCTAATGACTCAGGTGGTGACGTCTTAATCACAACAGTTAGGTTCTGTTATTTCTATGGGTTTGTCTGAGGCTACTAGAGTTGGCTGATTTATCAGGTTGCATCCTCCAATGTTTACTGGTACAAAGACTAAGGAGGATACTCAAAGTTTCACCGATGAAATTGAGAAGATCTTCTAGGTTATGCATACTTCTAAAGTTGAAGGTGTAGAGTTTGTTGCCTATTAATTGAAGGATATTGCATACCAGTGGTACGAAGAGTGGGAATAGTAAAGAGGTAGGGACACTGGTTCTACCTTATGGGATGATTTCTCTAGTTCATTTCTAGATTATTTTTTTCTTCAGGAGTTGAGGAAGGAAAAAAAGGAGGAATTTGTTAACTTAAAACAAGGAAGAATGATAGTCAAAGAGTATGGTTTGAAATTCTATCTACTGTACAGGTATGCTCCTAAATTGGTATCTAATATGAGGGACTGAATGAGAAAGTTCACTTTAGGATTGTATCATGAGTTGATTCTTGAGAGTAAGGTTACCTTGTTGATCGAGGACATGGACATCTCCAGATTAGTTGTGTATATGAAGCATGTCAAAGAGGAGAAAAAGAAGCAGGGTGAGATTGGTCAGAGGCAGCATAAGAAATTTTGGTATTCAGAATAGAGTGGGGGCCAAAAGTAGAGTGGTAAGTGGTCTAAAAGGAAGAGTTGGGGGAGTCCTAACTCCTATATAATGGATAGTGCTCCCTACCCAAAGTCATCAGGTGACCGACAATTTTAGAGTAGTGATATATCTAGGACTCACGGCTCCCAATCTCAAGCAAGTGGGTCCCTGTCAGCACCATCCTACCCTTTCTACAGATTTTATAGTCAGTATCATCATGTTCAGTGTGAGAAGGAGGGAACTGATATTTTATGTGTGGTTAAATTGTGCATATGCAGCAGGATTGTCCCTCTAGAGTTGCTGGGGCAACAAAGTTCCTGTTGCCTCTTCATCATTTTTGATACCAAAGGGTGCCACTTCTGGCTCCAGCACTGGGCGAAACAATCTTTATTCTCTCACTACTCGTTAGGAGTTTGAGGCATTGCCTCATGTCATGAATGGTATGCTAAAACTATTTTACCATGATGTGTATTGTTTACTTAATTCGGGATACACTCTCTCTTATGTGACACTATTTGTGGTTGAGCATTTTAGTTTTGATCCTGGGTGCCTATTGAACCTTTTTCTTGTTTCTACCTCGGTGGGAGACTCTATGGTTGTCAGAAGAGTCTATAGGGGTTTTGTGGTATCTGTTGGTAGTACAGAAACTATGGTAGATTTGATAGAGTTGGACACGGTTGACTTTAATGTTATTTTGGGAATGGACTGGTTATACTCGTGCTATGCTTCTTTAGACTGTCGGACCCGTAAGGTCATGTTTAAATTCCTTAATGAGCTGATTGTTAAATGGGAGGGAAGTTTCTAGTGCCTAAGGAGAGATTCATACCATATCTTAAAGACCAAAAGTCAATTTCCAATGGTTATCTCTATTATTTGGTCTGGGTTAAGGATTCTAACTTGCAGGGTCCTTTCTTACATTCTGTTCCTATGGTAAATGAGTTTCCTGAAGTCTTCCCTGATGACTTACCTGGTATCCCTTCTGATAGGGAGTTTGATTTTGGTATTGATATTTTTCCAGACATTCTTCCCATTCCCCCCCCCCCCGTATAGAATGGCTCCAGCTGAGTTGAGGGAGCTTAAGGAGTAATTAAATTATATTTTAAATGAGACATCCATCCTAGTGTATCCCGGTGGGGTACCCTAGTATTGTTCATAATAAAGAAGGATGGCTTATTTCGCATGTGTATTGATTACCGGTAGTTGAATAAGGTGATGGTAAAGAATAAGTATCCTCTTTTGAGAATTAATGATCTTTTTGATTAGCTTTAGTATGCCAAAAAAAATTTTAAGATCGATCTTTGATCTGGTATAATCAGTTAAGGACTAGGTTAGTGGATGTCCCAAAGATAACTTTTCACACGCGATAAGGGCATTTTAAGTTCTTGATGATATCATTTGGCTTTACCAATGCCCCCGCGACCTTCATGGATTTGATGAATAGAATCTTTTATTAGTTTCTAGATTTGTTCTTGATTGTCTTCATCGAGGAAATTTTGATATACTCTAAGAGTAAGAAGGATCATGCCGATCACCACTGCATTGTGTTGCAAACCTCGAGAGATCAACAGTTGTATGCTAAGTTCTCTAAATGTGAATTCTGGTTGAATGTCATAACTTATCTAGGTCATGTCGTGTTTAGTGAGGGGATCATGGTGGATCCTGAAAAGGTTGTTATGGTTAAGAGGTGTCCTAGACCCATGACTCCAATCGATATTTGGGGCTTCTAAGGTTTAGTTGGTTACTATAGAAGGTTTGTGGAAAGCTTTTCTTCTAATGTTGCTCTATTGACCAAGTTTACTCAGAAGAAGGTAAAGTTCTTATGTGTGATGCTTGCAAGGATAGCTTTGAGAAGCTAAAAGATAAGTTGATTCAGCTCTGTTCTTGACTCTACCTGAGGGTACCGATGGTTTTGTGGTCAATTGTGATGCATACCGAGTTAGTTTGGGCTATATTTTGATGCAACATGGTAAGGTGATTGCTTATGCCTCTGACAGTTGAAGGTTCATGAAATAAACTATTCGACACATGACTTGGAGTTCTTAGCTGTGGTGTTTGCATTGACAATATGGCATCACTATCTGTATATGGTCCATGTTGATATCTTTTCTGATCATAAGATCCTGCAATTGTGTTCACTTAGAAAAATCTTAACCTTAAGCAAAAGAGACGGCTTTAGTTGTTGAAGGACTATGATATGAGTCTTTACTACCATCCAGGTAAGGCTAATATGGTTGTTGTTGCTCTTAATAGGTTATCCATGGGAAGATTTTCGCATGTGGATAAGGATAGGTGGGAATTGGTGAAGGACATTCACCGTTTGGCTAACCTTAAAGTCCATCTTTTAGACTCTAAGGATGGTGGTGTGTTTGTACAACAGGTGGCGCAATCATCTCTTGGTTCAGAAATAAAGAAGAAGTGGGTATTAGATCATCTCTTAATGAAAATCAAGGATAATGTGGGAAAGTAGAAAGTGATGGCCTTCGAGATCAGCGGTGATGGTATCTTGAGGTACTAGGGAAGGTTATGTGTTCCCAATGTTGATGGATTATGAGGCAATATTTTGGCCGAGGCCCATACATCGTGGTATACGATTTATCCCAGTTTGACAAAGATGTATCATTACCTTAATGAGATGTATTGGTGGAATAACATGAAATAAGATATAGCCAACTTTGTGGCTAAGTGTAAGGTGTGTCAGCAAGTAATGATAGAGCACATGAGGCTCGGTAGGCTACTCCAAGAGATTGAACTACCGGTGTGGAAATAGGAGGTAATTAATATGGATTTCATTATTGGCCATCCACGGTTATAGAATCAAAGTCACTCCATTTGGTTCATCGTGGATAGGATTATGAAGTCGGCTCACTTTTTTCTAGTGAGGACTAATTATTCTGTTGAGGACTATGCGAAGTTGTTTCTTTAGGAAGTTGTAATGTTGCATGGTGCGCTTGTCTTAATTATTTTGGATCGAGGTACTCAATTTTCATTGAATTTTTAGCGCTCGTCTTTCCATGGTTTATGGACTAAAGTGAGTCTTAGTACGGCTTTCATCCGCAGTCAGATGGGCAAGACAAGAGGGCTATTTATACTTTGGAAGATATATTGCGAACCTGTATAATTGACTTTGGTGGTAGTTGGTTTAACCATTTGCCTCTTATTGAATTTTCTTATAATAATAGTTACCGTTCTATTTTTGGTATGGCTCCATTTGAGGCAGTATATGGTTCGAGGTGTATATCTCCTGTTGGGTGGTTAAAGATTGGTGAAGCAGAGATATTAGGCCCGAATTTAGTTCACCAAGCTATAGGAAGGTGAAAGTAATTTGGGATAGGCTTAAGACAACCCAAAGTTGCTAAAAGTCATAGACGGATGTAAGGCAGAGGGACTTGGAGTTTGAGGTTGCAGATTGGGTGTTCTTGAAGGTGTCTCCCATAAAGGGAGTAATGCGGTTTGGGAAGAATAGAAAGCTCAGTTTGAGGTGTGGTTTTGAGAAGAGTTGGTAATATGGCGTATAATGCACGTCTAAAAAAAGGGGTTGAGTTAACTCTTTGATCAAATCCCATACATTTAATCTTAATAAAAGCATGACAGCCCGTAACTCAAGGAAAAAGAAGGGATAAGAGCTTCCTTCTTTCTTGCCTTTTCTCGGTTACTCTTTACCAGTATGCCAGTTTTTGTTCTTAATCAAAAGAGAATGGGGATCTAGGATTTTTGTTTATGTAGGATTTTCCCTCTATCATGGGTTCCATTTATCCAGTAATCTATGTGTCTATGTTTTAGAAATATGTGGGTGATCCTTCGTTGGTTGTTCCCTTGGATAACATTGGTTTCAGATTCTTTATCTGATTATGAGGTCCCGATGAGGATCTTGGATCAGCAAGTTCATCGGTTGTGTATGAAAGATGTGGCTTCGATGAAGGTTTATGGCAAAACCAAAAGTTCGACGAAGCTACTTGGGAAGCCGAGGAGCATGAAGTCAAATTATCCATTCCTATTTCTAATTCCAAAAAATTGTGCTTGAGGTATATGTTGTTTTAATATCTTTGCTTTTCATCTTTATAAAAGGTAGATTGAGGAATTCCTTAGTAAGTTGTTTTCTGTCTTAAAGGAAAGAGTAGAGACGTTTGGGGTTTAATCCTGCTAGTCAGTTCCTTGAACCATTATTCGAGGATGAATGTTCCTAAGAGGGGAGACTGAAGCACCCCAAACTTTGGCCCTTGCAAAAATTCTTGAGTTTTGAGCCTTCTGATCATCATACGACTCACACCGTAAGTCATATGGTATAATAACGGGTCTAGGGACCCTAGTCGTATGCTGGTCAATTGTAATACCCCGAGACTCTAACCAATAGTGGAACCATGACACAATATAATGAGAAGTAAATTATAGTGCTTTGGTTGATTTCTGATCAAGGGTGACGTGTATTATGGCCTCAAAGATGTCCTAGTGATTAGGTGAATCAAAACATTTCTTACCGATTGAATTCTTGGGAAGGATATTTCCATATTCAATTTCGAATGGGCATATCTCTCATTATACTACAAATTATTGAGGTCATGACCTACCAAAATATACATAATTGAATAGATTTCTAACGATGCCAATTTCACCTAAATACGATATCGGAGCCAAGAGTTATGCCCATTTTACTCCAGCATATCAGGCTGGAAAACTGAGTGACGACATTTTGTGATAAGCTGTCACAAGTGTGACGACTTATCACCAATGTCGTCATCCTTAGGAAGATTTCCACCTTAGTGACGATATTTTGTGATAAGTTATCACAAGTGTGATGACTTATCACCAATGTCGTCAACCTTAAGCAGAAAATCATAAAATCCACCCTTTTGTGACGACATTTCGTGACGACTTATCACAAGTCTGACGACTTTTCATGAATGTCGTCAACTATTATTTTTCAGCAATTAAAGGACATTTTTGCAAGGGTATTTAGGTCTTTTCCCATCTTTTTGAGGCCCTTATATATATGAGAATTCCCATCTAAACACTAATTTCTTCATTCTCTCTTCCAATTCTCTTAAGAAATATATCTAGGGTTTTTATTTAAGGACATTAATCTTCCAAAAATCATCCATAAATCTTCAAGATTTCTTCAAGAATCAAGTTCCTCATAGTGTGGGCTTCGAGAATCATTTATTACAAGTGCGGATAGAGTCTCAAGCACTAGAATTTATCCAATTTCAAAGATTAAGGTATGTGAGGTTTTGAAGAAGAGCAATTCTTTCGTTCTTGTGCCCAAAGCTTTGATTTCTATCATGGATTTATATGATTTTGCAAATGGGTTTATACCCAAATTACTTCATCATGAGATTATGAGAATATAAATGGTTCAAACTTTTTTATACATGATTATTTATCTATTCCCAAGTTATGACTTGATATTTAATATTGTGAATTTCATATTTATACCATGAGTTGATATTTCAAGTTCTTTCAAGATATGTGTCAAGCTTTAAGCTTCCTTATGACAAACTGAATCATTGAGTATATTGATTCATGAGATTGAGTTGTTACAAGGAGTCTTGATATTTTCTCAAAATTATTGATGTTGTCATGATTTAATGAATTGATACATTTTGATATTGAGAAAGATTGATTTGATTTGAGTCGAGTTAGGAATCCACAAATTGATTATGATTTGATAAATGAGAAAAAGATTTGATTTGTTCTTCATGATAGACCCTTATGATGTTTGTGGTGGATTTCCTAACGCGTTCTAAGCTTGTGTCTGGGAGTAGTATTTAGCATCGAGCGGGAAATGTGGTATTTCCTCGAAACTACGTGCCACCATAAGATTGATATTGATAGTTGTGGGCCAGAGGCCGAGTATGAGATTGTGATCATCAAAATTTAGGTAGTACTCCCTGGGAAGAGTACGACGCTCCTGCCAATGTGGGGTTCTCTCCTTAGGAGGGTAAAATGTTGGACTCCATGTAGCTCACATGGTTTATGTCGATTATAAGAACCTCCCATGTCCATAAGAGTTGAGTTTCTTGAATTACCGAGTCACTCCAAGTCTTGAGTTGAAGAGTTGAGTTATTGAAGATGATTTATGAGGTTTTTATCATATGATTTATTTACTATGAGATCATGAAAAGTATGTTTCAATCTAACTCAAGTCAAGTGATCCATCATTGTACATATGTATATTTTTATGAAATTGATGATGCTATTTGCATTGGTGCATGCACCCCCACATACTCAGTACAATCCAAATTGCTGACCCACATATTTTTCTATGGGCTATATTTTCTCATAATGTAGGTTAAGGTACTCAGTCACAGCTGTGTTAGCGATATTCGAGTGCCTCAACTATGTTCCCTCAGTGGTGAGTCCTCATGGTTTGAGGACTATGTCTATATTTTTTGGGGATATCATTCTATTGTTATGTCTTTCAGTACTGTTTGAGTCAGTTGGGGGTTTGTATCAATGGCTCCTTAATTTTGAGTATAGAGGCTTTGTCAGACTAGAGGGTTGGTATGTATAGATATTCAATATATTTTGGTTGTACAGTCTAGTATTCTCCAGTATTTCTCTTAAACCCAATGTGGTATATCTCTTTTTTGTGCATAACTATTGTTAAATTGAATTCCTTGAGGTGGTGTCTGGCTCCGAGGGTTAGCTTGGGGCTACGTGTATCCCTAAGCACCGTGTGGCATCTCGAGATGAAATTTTGGGGAGTTACAAAGCTTGGTATCAAAGACTAAGGTTTAAGGATTCCTAGGGAGTCTGATAAGCCACGTTACATAGAGTCTTGATCATCGGTGTGTAGCATGCCACATCTATGAGTAAGAGGCTACGGAATGTTTTAGGAAAAGTCGTATCTTTCTTCCTAAAGTTTATCATGCCTACAACTGTCTCTTTATCTGCGATTAACTCATGCTATCTTATAACAGAAAATGCATCCTCTTCGAGCTCGTAGAAACAACGAGCAACCTCAATCCGTTGATCCCTTGAACGAGCATGTGTCTCATGTGGAATTCCGAGAAGCTTTTCAGGCGCTAGCCCAGGTAGTTACTGCCAATGCTCAAGCTAACACCCAGGCTACTATTCCGCCTCCGCAAGAGAATAATTTTGCTGCAGCTCAAGTTCGTGACTTTATACGGATGAATCCATCTAAGTTCTATGGGTATAAGTTAGGTAAAGACCCACAGATATACTTCGATGAAGTAAGAAAGATCACCCAGATTATGCATGTGACTTAGGAGGAGAGTGTTGAATTGGCTGCCTATCAAATGAAAGATGTTGTATATGATTGGGTAGAGATGTAGAGGCTAAGTAGAGGGGAGGATGCCGCTCCCATGACTAGGCAGTTATTCCAGGATGCGTTCTTGGAAAGATTCTTTCCTCTTGAGATCAAGGAAGCAAAGATACAGGAATTCATGAATTTGAGACAAGGCTATATGACTGTTAAGGATTATTGTCTTAGATTCAATCAGTTATCCAAATATGCTCCTAGTATGATGGCTGACTCCAGGACCATCATGAGCAAGTTTGTGACCAACGTGTAGAGTTACGTTATGAAAGAGTGTAGATCTTCTATGCTTAATAGGTAGATGGACCTTTCTCATTTGATGATACATGCCCAACATATTGAAGCTGATATGGTGAAAGAGATGGAGAGAGTAAGAGGGAATAAAAGAGCTAGATCAGAGAAGCAGGGATTCAGTCAGTCCAAATTCCATGGAAGGAACCGCCCTTAATTTCAGGGATGTCCGTTTATGCCCGTTCCTTCCTCAGTTAGTGCTCCCGCACCTAGAAGCAGGCAGGAGCAGGGGAACAGGCCATCCCGTCCAGGTCTCAGGAAAGTGTAAGTAACAGACCTTGTCCTCCTTCATGTTCCAAGTGTGGTAGAGATTATTTTGGCGAGTGTTTTGTTGATTAGAGGGGTTTATTAGGTTGTGGAAAGTTGGTCCACCGACTTAGAGATTAACCATATGCTATACAGGGGAGTCGATATGTTCGTCCCCAGAGTCAGGCTACCAGTGCCCCCGCTCCCATAGTTCGCCCAGTTCCTCCTCAAGGTGTCTCTTCTAGTACAACTGGCGATTTGCACCAGAATCGATTCTATGTTATACCACCTCGCCAGGAGCAGGAGGACTCTCCAGATGTTGTCACTGGTATGCTCCATGTCTTTCATTTTGATGTGTATGTATTGATGGACCCCCGGTTCGAGTTTCTCTTATGTGACATCTCTGGTTGCTGTAAATTTTGAGATGGACCCTGAGCGGATTCCGGAGCTTATTCTGGTTTTTACCCCTGTAGGAGAATCTGTTATTACTAAGCGAGCGTATAAGAAGTGTCTTGTCACTGTCCTTCATCGGGTCATATATGCTGATTTGATTGAACTAGATATGGTTGATTTTGACGTCATTTTGGGTATAGATTGGCCTCACTCGTTCTATGCATCTATAGATTGTCATACCTGAGTGGTCATGTTTTAGTTTCCTGAAGAACCCATTTTTGAGTGGTTCGGGAGTTCTGTAACTCCGAAGAGCCATTTCATATCCTACCTCAAAGCTAGGAAATTGATTTCCAATGGTTGCATTTATCACCTAGTTTGAGTTAAAGACCTCAAGTCCGAGACTCCGACTATTCAGTCAGTTACCATTGTTAATGAGTTTCCCAATGTTTTCCCGGAAGATCTCCCAGGGGTCCCACCTGATAGAGAAATAAAATTTGGGATTGATCTCCTTCCCAGCACTCATCCTATTTCCATTCCTTCGTACTGTATGGATCTCGCAGAACTTAAAGAGTTGAAGGATCAACTCAAAGATCTCTTAGACAAAGGCTTTATCAGACCCAGTGTTTCCCCGTGGGCTACACCTATTCTATTCGTGTGTAAGAAAGATAGTACATTGCGTATGTGCATTGATTACCGTCAACTCAACAAGGTAACCATCAAGAACAAGTACCCTCTTCCTCGAATTGATGGCTTGTTTGATCAGTTACAAGGTGCGACCTTATTCTCAAAAATAGACCTTAAATCTAGCTATCATCATCTTAAAGTGAGAGAGTGTAATATTCCAAAGATAGCCTTCCGAACTCGTTATGGTCACTTTGAGTTTCTTGTCATGTCCTTTGGGTTAACCAACGCTCTGGCAGCCTTCATGGATGTTATGAATCGTGTGTTTAAGCAATATCTTGGTATGTTTGTCATTGTATTCATAGACGATATTCTTGTATATTCCCAAAGTAAGGATGATCATGCCGACCATCTTCGAATTGTCTTGCAAATACTTAGAGATCGTCAATTATTCGATAAATTTAGCAAGTGTGAATTTTGGCTAAGGTCAGTTGCTTTTCTGGGTCATATTGTTTCCATCAAACGCATTAGAGTCGATCCCCAAAAGATAGAAGTTGTAAAAAAATTGGCCTAGACCTACCTCCCCATCTGACATTAGGAGTTTCTTGGGTTTACCTGGTTACTACCGTTGTTTTGTTGAGGGCTTCTCTTTCATTGCATCTCCCATGACCTGGTTGAACCAAAAAAAAGTAAAGTTCCTGTTGTCGGAACCTTACGAAAAGAGTTTTCAGGAGTTAAAGACTCGACTCACTTTAGCCCCAGTGTTAGCTTTACCCATTGGTGTTGATGGTTTTGTGGTGTATTGTGATGCTTTTAGAGTTGGTTTGGGTTGTGTGTTGATGCAGTGGGGTAAAGTTATAGCTTATGCCTCTAGACATTTGAAGCCTTAAGAGAAAAATTACCCAACCCATGATCTTGAATTAGCAGCTGTAGTTTTTGCTTTGAAAATCTGGAGACATTATTTGTATGGTGTTCATGTTGATGTGTTTACTGATCATAAAATCCTACAGCATGTGTTTACTCATAGGGAGTTGAATCTTAGACAAAGAAGATGGTTAGAGTTGCTAAAAGACTATGATATGAGTGTGTTATATCACCCGGGAAAGGCAAATATTGTGGCAGATGCTCTTAGCAGGTTGTCTATGGGTAGTGTAGCTCATGTAGAGAATGATATGAAAGAATTGGCTCGTGATGTGCATCGTTTGGCTAGGTTGGGTGTTAGATTACTTGATTCCGCTGAAGGGAGTATGTTAGTTTAAAGTAGGTCTGAGTCCTCTTTGGTCTCGGAGGTAAAGGAGAAGAAAGACAGGGATCCTAGTTTGGTCAGACTGAAGGAGCCAGTTAAGGAACACAAGGTAGAGGTTTTCTCCTAAAGAGGAGATGAGGTGTTGAGATGGAAGGGTACATTGTTTGTTCCTGATATTGATGATCTAAGGCAGGAAATTATGGCCGAAGCGCATGGCGTGCGATATTTTATTCATCCCGATGCTACCAAGATGTACCGTAATTTGCGGGAAATCTATTAGTGGAACGGTATGAAGAAAGACATAGCAGGATTTATGGAAAAGTTTTCTACTTTTCAACAGGTTAAGGTAGATCACCAAAGTCTCGGTGGTGTAATACAAAAGTTTAGTATTCCTACTTGGAAGTGGGAAGAAGTGAATATGGATTTCATAATTAGTTTGCCTCATTCTCGTCATCATCATGATTCGATTTAGGTTGTTGTAGACCGGTTGACTAAATCAGCTCATTTCGTGCCAGTGCACTCGTCTTATGCAGCTGAGGATTATGCTAGATTGTATATTCGAGAATTCGTAAGAATTCATGGAGTACCTTTGGCTATTATCTCTGATAGGGGTACTCAGTTTACTTCCCAGTTTTAGAGAGCTTATCAGAAGGGTCTCGGTACCCAAGTTCGTCTAAGTTCTGCTTTCTATCTGCAAATAGATGGTCAGGCTGAGCGGACCACTCAGACTTTAGAAGATATGTTGAGGGAATGTGTGCTTGATTTTAAAGGTAGTTAGGAGAAGATGTAGATCACCTATAGGTTGGTTTGAAGTAGGAGAAGCAACTTTGATTGGGCCTAATGCTATGTTTGAGGCTATGGAAAAAGTTAAGTTGATCCGAGAAAGATTGAAGACCGCTCAAAGTCGTCAAAAGTCGTATGCGGATGTGAGAAGAAAAGATCTTGAGTTTAATGTTGATGATTTGGTGTACTTAAACATTTCACCCATGAAAGGGGTGAAGAGATTTGGGAAGAAAGGAAAGCTTAGTCCCAGTTATGTTAGTCCGTACAGGATTCTGAGCCGTGTTAGGAAAGTAGCATATGAGGTGGAGTTACCCACAGAGTTGTCTAGCGATCATCCGGTATTTCTTGTTTCCATTCTTAAGAAGTGTATTGGTGATTCTTTCGTGGTTGATTCTTCCAAAAGCTTAGATATTCAGGATAGCCTTTCATTTAAGGAGATTCGGGTTGAGATTTTGTATTTTCAAATCCGTAGGCTAAGGAACAAAGAAGTTCCTTTGGTTAAAGTCCTTTGGCGAAATCAATCTGTTGAGAGTGATACTTGGGAAGCCGAAGTTGATATGCGAGCCAAGTACCCTCACCTCTTTTCTATGAGTTCGGAGCGAGCAGAAGGTACGATTCTTTCTTAATTCCGCACTCTTCTTATTAAATATTCAGCTGTGTGTCTACTTCCATCATGAATTCATGCATTTTTTAGGGTATCCGAAGATATAGAGTGAAGTAAACCCTTTGAGTGAGTAGTCCAGCTATATGTCCTCATTTTCTCTTGTTCTTGGCCTATATGGCAACATTCGAGGATGAATGTTTCCAAGGGGGAGATATTGTAATACCCCGAGACTCTAACCAATAGTACAACCATGACTCAATCTCATGAGAAGTAAATTATATATCTTTGGTTTTTTTCTGATCAAGGGTGATGTGTATTAAGGCCTCAAAGATGTCCTAACAATTAGGTGAATCAAAACATTCCTTACCGATTGAATACTTGGGAAGGATATTGCCATATTCAACTTTAAATGAGCATATCTCTCGTTATACTATGAATTATTGAGATCATGACCTACCAAAAGATAGATAATTGAATTATCTTTCAAACGATACATATTTCACCCAAATACGGTATAGGATCCAAGAGTTATGCCCATTTTACTCCAATATGTCAGGATGGAAAACTGAGTGACGACATTTTGTGATAAGCTGTCGCAAGTGTGACGACTTATCACCAATGTCGTCAGCCTTAGGCAGATTTCCACCCCCAATGATGATATTTTGTGATAAGTTGTCACAAATGTGACGACTTATCACCAATGTCGTCAACCTTAAGCAGAAAATCATAAAATCCACCCTTTTGTGACATCATTTCGTGATGACTTGTCACAAGTCTGACGACATGTCACGAATGTCATCAGCTATTTTTTTCAGCAATTAAAGGACGTTTTTGTAAGGGTATTTTGGTCTTATTCTATCTTTTGGAGGCCCCTATATATATGAGAATTCCCATCTAAGCCCTAATTTCTTCATTCTCTCTTCCAATTCTCTTAAGAAATATAACTAGGGTTTTTATTTAAGGACATTAATCTTCCAAAAATCATCCATAAATCTTCTAGATTTCTTCAAGAATCAAGTTTCTCATAGTGTGGGCTTCGAGAATCATTTATTACAAGTGCGGATAGAGTCTTAAGCACTAGAATTCATCCAATTTCAAAGATTAAGGTATGTGGGGTTTTGAACAAGAACAATTCTTTCGTTCTTGTGCCCAAAGCTTTGATTTCTATCATGGATTTATATGATTTTTCAAGTGGGTTTATACCCAAATTACTTCATAATGAGATTATGAGAATATAAATGGTTCAAGCTTTGTTATACATGATTATTTTGCTATTCCCAAGTTATGACTTGATATTTAATATTGTGAATTTCATATTTCTACCATGAGTTGATATTTCAAGTGCTTTCAAGTTATGTTTCAAGCTTTAATCTTCCTTATGACAAACTGAATTATTGAGTATATTGATTCATGAGATTGAGATTTTACAAGGAGTCTTGATATTTTCTCAAAGTTATTGATGTTGTCATGATTTAATGAATTGCTGCATTTAGATATTGAGAAAGATTGATTTGATTTAAGTCGAGTTAGGAATCCACAAATTTATTATGATTTGATAAATGATAAAGAGATTTGATTTGGTCTTCATGATGGACACTTATGATGTTTGTGGTGGATTTCCTAATGCGTTTTGAGATTGTGTCTAGGAGTAGTATTTAGCACTGAGCGGGAAATGTGGTATTTCCTCGAAACTACATGCCACCGTAGGATTGATATTGATAATTTTGGGCCAGAGGCCGAGTATGAGATTATGATCATCAAAATTTAGGTTGTACTCCCTGGCAAGAGTAAGACGCTCCCACCAATGTTGGGTTCTCTCCTTAGGAGGGAAAAATGTTGGACTCCATGTAGCTCACATAGTTTATGTCGGTTATAAGAACCTCCCATGTCCATAAGAGTTGAGTTTTTTGAATTACCGAGTCACTCCGAGTCATGAGTTGAAGAGTTGTGTTATTTATGATGAATTATGAGGTTTTTATCATATGATTTATTTATTATGAGATCATGAAAAGTATGTTTCAATCTAACTCAATCTAAGTGAGCCATCATTGTACATATACATATTTTCATGAAATTGATGATGATATTTTCATTGTTGCATGCACCCCCACATACTCAATACATTCCAAAGTGCTGACCCACATATTTTCCTATGGGCTATAGTTTCTCATAATGTAGGTTCAGGTACTTAGCCGTAGCCGCATTAGCGATATTCATTTGCCTCAACTACGTTCCCTCAGTGGTGATTTCTCATGGTTCGAGGTCCATGTCAATATTTTTGGTGATATCATTCTGTTATTATGGTTTTCAGTACTGTTTAAGTTAGTTGGGGGTTTGTCCCAATGGCTCCTTGATTTTGATGTATAGAGGCTTTGTCAGACTAGAGGGTTGGTATGTACGGATATTCAATATATTTTTGTTGTACAGTATAGTATTCTCCAGTATTTATCTTGAACCCGATGTGGTATATCTCTTTGTTATGCATGACTATTGTTGAATTGAATTCCTTGAGGTAGTGTCTGGCTCTGAGGGTTAGCTTGGGGCTACGTGTAGCCCTAAGCACCGTGTGGTATCTTGGGATGAAATTTTGGGGTGTTACATCAGTGTGATATTGGAAAGGTTCTTTTCTATGTACGAGATACTCCATACAAGTCGTATGGTCTTGTGGCGAGAGGTTAGGAGTCCAATCATATGATGACCAGTGTCAAGCACTTGATGTTCTACCTCGGGTACGACTTGTTGATACTAGTCATATGGTGATATTACCAGTTGGGTAAGGGAGTTGTATGTTGGACAGAATGTTGTGTCCAACTATAAGACCCTGCAAAATTTTCTCATAGTCTGAGCCTCAGAGTGTATTCAGTAGAGTGTAAATCCAGCCCTAAAAGGGGGAGAAGTATCTTTTCAAGTGAGATATATTTTGAATCGTATAGAATTTCCCTAATATCAACTTTTTTCCATGTAGGGAATTGAATAAGCTTTCCATTGATACCAAATTCGCCTAAATCTGACACTCGGGTGAAGAGTTAGAGCCATTTTACTAAGACAGTAGGCCACCTGGCACTTTAGCGCGTCGCAGGGCCAGCCAAAATGGCAATGGTCAAAATCCAATGAGCCTCCACGATTATGGCTCATCGCTCCAAGGATTAATTTTAGAGTTGTCAATTTCCAGTGCACCAACGTGATTCCACCGCGTCGCGGTGCCTTTCCAGTTCGCAACCAGGGTGGCAACACGATTTCCACCGCGTTGCGCCATTAAGCATTTTCCCAATTGTCCAATTTCCAGTAAGCTAGCGCAATTATGGCGTGTTGCGCTAGCATGTAAAATCAGGATTTTTTAGTTTAATTCCAAAGGAGAAAATAGTCATTTCGCTACCCCTATATATACTCCTTAACACAGGATTTGGCCTCATTTTAATCCAAAAATACTAGTTTTCTCTCAAAGTTGTTCAAGAGATTTAGGGTTCCTAAATCAAGACCCCAATCATCAAGATTCCTCTGTTAACTTTTCAAGAATCAAGAAACTAAGGTATGTAGATATTGATTCTTGGGTCCCTTTCATCCAAGAACCTTAAGAACCCTTTTCTAAATTTCAAAGATCTTATGTTTATGAGTTTTTATGATTCATGTGAATTGAAATTGCAATTCATGCTATTATTGAGTTTTTAATTCATGTTTTTTATAAGGTTTCAAGCTTTGACCCTAGTATGTGAAATCATATGATGTTCATGATAAACCCTCTTCAAGTTGCTTGTTAAGTGATGTGTTCTTGTCAATTAAGTGTAGAAATTGTTGAATAAGCAAAGCATGCTCCCCATATGTTTGATAAAATGCTTATGTGAAAGAATTAGAGCCATTAGAGCATGTTGACTAGAAATCCCCAATTTTGTGCAAGCCCATGCATGCCAAGTGTTTGTTGAAAGGCCTTAGTGAATGAATTGTGACATGATAGCATGAAATTCCCTAATTATGTTTTCTTCGATACATGCTAAGACTTTAATACATGCTAAGTGTTTGATGCAAGATCTTGTTGAATGAAGTATGAGCCAATAGCATGTATCCCTATACTATCACATGTTTATGATTTCTAAATACTTGAAGAGATGCTTTAGTGATTGTGATGGTGAATGAATGTCCATGGTCTTGATTATTCAAGAATGGTTATGTTTTACTTTTATGTTATCGAGTCCTGGGGGTATTTATACCCGATAAATTTGCTGCAGTCTAGAGCCCGTGTCAGTTTCCTTGATAATCTCGGTTAAGACACGACTCTCGAAACTCAGTAAGTTATAGAACTCTGTACTCTCAGACACATACAGAACTTAAGAAATCTTAGTAATCTCAGTACGCTAGTAATCTAGCCTCAGTTCTGTACTCAGCTTAGATCTAGTAGTATTCAAGTGTTCAGTTCGGAAATCAGTATCATGCAGTCAAATAATGAGATTCAGTAGTATTTCGTCAGATATGAAACCAAGTGAATTCAGCGTAACTCAGTCAGATCATTCAAGAAATATGATCAGTAACAGATTCATCTCAGTTTATGTTCAATTAAGAATCAGTTCAGAGTCTTTCAGTTGGGAGTAGGAGCTAGCACCGAGTGAGTGCAGGGATGAAGGCTCCCCATTTAAGAGGCAGAGTCGTTAGGAGCAATCCCTGAACTCCAGAACTGCGTAGACAGCACAAGATGCAGGAGTCACCCGTTTGAAAAGGCTTGTCACCCGCTAGATAGGCTTGACTATTATACTGCCTTAGGCTTGACTCCCTGCAACGATCACCCATTAGAGAGACTTAACCAGAGAGGTCTTTACCCGTGGCATGGTATTGACACCCTTCCAGCTGGGGTTACAAGTTCGACCCCACCTGTTCAAATTCGGGGTATGTCAGTTAAGTGAGAACTCCCACAGTTGCAGTTCCAATATCAATCTTCAGAGTAGAACTCAAAAATCAGGACTGTCAGATACAGTCATCTATCTCAGTAAGAAACTCAGATAGTTCCATTGAATCATGGACCACCCACTAGATAGGCATAGTCCCACATAAAATTATTAAGTAATCTCATTATCAGATCCATAGATCACCCGTTAGATAGGCTTAATCTCAGTCTCAGATTCAGTTGAGTAATCTCCTTATCAGATCTAGAGATTACCCGTTAGATAGGCTTGATCTCAGTCTCAAATTCAGTTGAGTAATCTCATTATCAGATCCAGAGATCACCCATTAGATAGGCTTGATCTCAGTCTCAGATTCAGTTGAGTAATCTCATTATCAGATCTAGAGATCACCTGTTAGATAGACTTAATCTCTGTCTCAAATTCAGTTGAGTAATCTCATTATAAGATCCAAAGATCACCCATTAGATAGGCTTGATATTAATCTCAGATTTAGTTGAGTAATCTCATTATCAGATCCAAAGATCAGTCGTTAGATAGGCTTGATCTCAGTATCAAATTCAGTGGAGTAATCTCATTATCAGATCTAGAGATCACCCATTAGATAGGCTTGATCTCAGTCTCAGATTTAGTTAAGTAATCTCATTATCAGATCGAGAGATCACCTGTTAGATAGGCTTGATCTCAGTCTTAGATTCAGTTGAGTAATCTCATTATCACATCCAGAGATCACCCATTAGATAGGCTTGATTCAGTCTCAGATTCAGTGGATTAATCTCATTATTAGATCTATAGATCACCCGTTAGATAGGCTTGATCTCAGTCTCAGATTCAGTTGAGTAATCTTATTATTAGATCCAGAGATCACCTATTAGATAGGCTTGATCTCAGTCTCAGATTCAGTTGAGTATTATCTTTATCAGATTCAGAGATCTTCCGCTAGATAGGTTTGATATCAGATATAATCTTTTCTTATCATTGATAGTAGATTCAAGGATCATCCATTATAGAGGTTTGATCTCAGATTCAGATAGTTGTGAGTAGTAAGCTCAGCTTCCAATCATTGATGAGAGTAGATTCAGTTAATCAGCTCCAGTAACATCAGTTTTTGAGATCACTCGCTAGAGAGGACTGATCTCAACTCCATTACTCTGTTATAAATATCTGGAGATTTAGTTATTCAGTATCTGAGTATTAGTAGTGAGTTCAGATGACAGTAAAGAGGTATCCAATTTCAATATTTTGAGTTGCGATGATTTCAGTTATGATTTGTGCATTTATACATGCATTTTCATTCAGTACTCTCATGATTATTCAGTTAAGTAATTGTTCATGCATAAGCCTTTGCATTTAGCCTTACCTCATCTTCATACTCGTTAAAATCCCGTACTAACATATTTGGTCTATTGTGTTTTATTTGACACCATAGGTTCAGAGGCACAAGATCCAGAGTACCCCTAGTAGCTCAATCCCAGTCAAGAACAACAGGTGTAGCAGTGAGTCCTCTTTATTAGAGGATGATCCTTAGTTTATTATTACATCAAATTTAGTTTAATTTTAATAAACGGAGTTAGTTGGTACATGTCCGATCAACTCCATAGTTCAGACAGTTTAGAGGCTTTTTGAACAGATGTATCAGTATTCAATTTTCAATTTTGAGTATTTTTAGATATTTTGAACCTTATGGCCAGTTTTCGCATTTATTATCTATATTATGTAGTGTTCAGGTACAGATATCAGTATAGGGTTATCTTGTGGTCCTTCGGGATCATGAGCACCGTGTGACATTCTAGTTCCAGAAAATTAGGTCGTTACACCAAGTTCTATTTTGGCGATGATTTGAGGGTACCACTCGTATGATATGGTGATGACTTGAAAGGTCAACTCGTACCCTCATGTGAATATTTTACAGCTTCTAGGCTAAATGTATTTTTGACATTTCCCACCCCAAGCCCTTAATACCCCATATCTTATAACACTTTTTGTTACCCATTCTACACTTTAGAAGATCAAAACACTCTCTAAACTCTCTAAAAAAAACTTCTCAAGAATGATTGGGCCAGGATTTTTTCAAGGTGGTCATCTATAAGCTAAAAGATCAAATTCTCTCTGTGAATATTTGTATTTTAGGCATGTGATTCTTTCTTTATTGTTAGTTCACTGAAATTATATGTTTAAAAATTTATTCATGAGTCATTAATGGTGGTTTTAAAAACCAAGGTTGAGGGTTTGAATTAATATTGGTGGGTATTTCTTTCTCATGATTTAATTTATGATTATTCATGTTTTAATAATGGTTTTGCACATGTGGGTGCATGAAAATTGTGGATTAACTATGGGGTCATGTTTAACCCAAAATTTGATGGTTTTTGGTTTTTATAATGGGATGACCTTAACTAGTTTGTGAAATTGTAAGTGAGAATGATCTTTATCACATGTTGAATTGTATTTTGAATTAAGGCATTGGCCTAAGAATAATAATGATTCGTAAATGGTTTTATGAAAGTCTTGCTGGCCATAAATTGGTTTGAAATACCAAATGGGTTCGAGTCCCTAAATGTTTAATTGAATTGATGTCTTTGTTTAGACAATGGATTCAAGTCCCAATATTTTATTGAGTTTGGATATATAGAGTCTTTGTTGGATTATTGTGTACTTGGGTTTGTTGTTTTTGTGGATTGGTTTAGATATTTCATGAGTTATTATTAGTCTTATTTTGCACTATATTGTTATATATTTGGGATTAATCCAACTCTTGAGGTTGTTGAGTTGACGAGGTTAGGTGAAGGCAGTGATCTCCGGTCCACGTGAGACTTGAGATACTCATCACGGCCAAACCCTATTTTTTGTCATGACAGATATTACCATCCAATACAATTCGAGAAAGGCCAATGTGGCATTGAACCAAAAATTAGTGAGTATGGGTAATATGGATTGTGTGAGAGTATTGAGGCGACCATTGGCTAGATAGACCCAAACTTTAACAATGTGTTTTATCCAATTTAGAATGTCTGAAAGGGGTAGAGTTTTGGATAGTATGGAGGTAAGGTTAATATAACTAGATCAAATCAAGGCTAACCAATTTGAGGATACAAAGTTAAACACGATTTGTATTAATGGTGTGTTGTGAAGGACAAGATACCATACTTGATCTGTGGAGAGTGTTGAGAGTGATACAACACATGAGTGTGCTATTAGTGATTCAATTCTGAGCTTTCTTAATAAACCTCATGGTTCTCGCTACTCTATATATCCTAGTACAACCAAGATGTGTCGTAAGTTGAAATAGCTCTATTGGTGGCCCTGAATAAAGAGAGATATAGTAGAACATGCAAGGAATTGTAATAATTATCAGCAGATGAATTATAAACACCAAAGGCCTACTAGTTTGCTTTAGAAGATTCCCATACTCGATAAGAAGTGGGAGAAGGTAGCTATATATTTTGTAGTGGGTCTTCCTAAGACCATGGGCAGCATGACTCGATTTGGGTCATAGCATACAAGCTAACCAAGCCTATTTATTTTGTAGTGGATCTTCTAGATTGATCGTTTGGGTATGAATTATAGGTAAATTGATATCTGTTGTAACGTTCCTTTCTATTGTTATGATATAGTCTAGCATGCCAAAATTTGGATAATATTCTCCCTAAATAAAGAGTTAGAAATTTCAGGCTAGACTAGTCTTAGGTGAAATCTAAGTACGATACTACCACTGGCCCACTATAGATGGAATATTCCCGCTATAATAGTAGTCAGCATCAGTCAATCCCCTCATAGTGAGTGAATCCTGATTTAGCAATATCGCTATAGAGGGAATGGGCAGCTATAGTGGGACAAGCATTGTTTAATGCAGAAAATAGACTTAAAATGTTATTTTCAATTCCATATTCATTTAGGAGTAGTGAGAGGTGATTTATGGAAGTTTCAACCTATTTTTAACCAAAAATCCTTTATTGAGGTAAGCAAATCTGCCCGTTTAACTTGTTTTTCAAAGATTAATCCCTAGAATCACTAAGTTTGAGTATGGGGAGAATTTCACTTAACCTAGTTAGTGGAATAGGATGAAACCCTTAGGTGTTGGTTAAAATTAGACGCATTATGGTTGCAGGCTTAGAATTCATCTTTATATGTCTGGAATTGGTATAATTAAGGTCGAATGGAGGTAGAGAAACCCTAGAATGATCTTTATTTTGGCCTTTGGAATGTTGGAATTAGGTTATAAACCTTGTAATTGTGAGTTCGTTGTTTGAATGCTGGTTGTATTGTTGTTTTTAGACAACAACCAAGCTAAGGTTAAAAAAAAGTAAAGCTCAAGTTCGTTAGAGAAAGTGTAGAGCTTAGATTGAGGTATGTGATGGTTAAATTGTAGTTGAGACTCAATTTAGTTTACGTGTGCATGTTAAGTGCCTCTTTGTTTACTTGTTGAAATGTATGAGGTAAATGATAAATTATTATATAATATTATAAGTGGTAAATCAGCTAAAATGAAAATATGAAAGGAGGCTTAGCTACAATGCATGTGTGGTTGTGTATTCTCATACTGTGATTTACTTTATGAGATATAACTTGGTATTGTGAGATGAACCAGTAAAGGTAAACATCATGAAATTGATGGAATTCAGGTAGTATAAAGATGGGGGTAGTCGTGACCTAAGCCAAGACCTGGCCGTGATGGGTATCTCCAGTCTAACGAGGACGTGAGACTACCCCTGCACCTAACTAGCAGAATACAATACCCCCAACATCGGATGAATTCCAACCATACAACAAGATGGCATAAGATAAGCTCAGAAAATTTAAGTCATGTCTATAATTCGATAACCAATAACCAACCAACAACACTCAATCCACAGTAATCCACAAAGCCTCCTAAACCAAATTGAAATCAATAAAGTATCCGGACATGCCCCTACCATTACTATGACAATGATAATGTAAGTTCTCAATTCTAATCTAAGACTAGAAACTAATGAAATGACCAAGCCTTTCGAAGAATGGAAGTTCACCACTTCACCACCAACGACCAACGACCAACGAATCGAGCCGATTCACCTAACACAACACAGAAAAAGTAGAAGTATATCATGTGCCTGCATCGTGTGGGGATATAATATCTGGAGATGCTTAGTGGGTTGAGCACTAGCATGTAACTTAGGTATAGGGGATAAAATAATGCCAAGTCAAATCCAAATCAAAACCATGTGAACATCATCATATACATACATAAATAATATGTCGAGAAAGGGAACAAGGCTTAACATACACTTTAAAACTTTAGCCTTGATTGTGTAGCTCAACTTTCATAGCATCAAAAGGAACCCACGGGCTATATGGGCCCATCTTTCACCTAGCTGGAAGAGCCTCAGTGCATGTAGCCACATGAACCAAAGGATGTATATAAGCAGAATGGGGGACTCAAACCTCTCGGCATATCAAGGTCACTTAAGCACCCAATCATGTAATATAATATGGTAGACTCGAACCTCCCAATCATGTGATAATAATAAGGGGGACTCTAACCACTTGTTAATATAGACCCCGACATCTGTAATCGCGGTTTCTAGTATTGGCCCCCTCGGGACCTCCACTTTCACGATTCAGCTACACAACCCTTATTAAATCTCAATTAAAACATTTAACACATATTCCCATTCATTGAACCATGATACATATTTAGGCATACACTGTTGGTATCGTCAAACAAACTACCTTAGCATGGGGAATTACACATCCCTATAATGTTCAATCAATCATTATGCTTTATTGACTTTTCACATTATGCAGTAGTTAAAGAGCATTTCAATGTGTATACTTTTCTTATTCAAAACAAATTTCATAATAAGGGGTTGAAGTCATTACCACTTCAATCGTCAATATTCACAAATAGGGGGAAATCATAATTGCCTAGTTTATTCACCATACCTATGCACTACACAAGTTCAAAACCATGAATAAAGCATAAACAATCATATGCAAACCATGGGAAAATATTTTTTAAAAGAAAACATTCAAAACCCTCAACCCATGTTCCAAAACCAACATCGAAACCACATGAATATCTATTTAAATCTAATCTTTTACAAAATAGTAATGGGGAAAGAGTAACATTCCTAAAATACCCAACATTATGGAAAGAATTCAACCCTTAATGCTCTTTTTGTCCCTTTTCTTGGAAACCCTAAGAGCGGATGCTTGAGAGTTTTGACAGAAGAAAGAATGTTTGGAGTGTTTTATCGATGAAAATAGGGCCCCAAGTATCTTTATAGCGGGTTATTATTGGGATTGGAGGAAAATGTCTATAATACCCCCATTAAAAGATGGGATATAAACCATCAGTCATTATGAGTCTCATAATAACTCATCACGACTTGTATCCACGAGTTGTTGTCAAGACAGTGTCACTAGGCACACACAATATTGACCTTATGAATCGTATACCATGGCTCGTAAAAGGACATTATGACTCATAGGGTTCTGTCATAGCCCACACAGAAACCATTTGGGGATACACTGGACATTTTATGAATTGCACACAACGACTCGTAATGAGTCCTCATGAATCGTACTGAGCCACTCGTACACAAAGTAGAAGACTTGGCCACATACATTGGTCAGGCTATGATTTAGGTCCAACGACTCGTCTTGACTCTCTATATCGCATAGGGTAAGTCGTATTAAGGATAGTGAGGATAAAATTTTAGAAATTCCTCAGAGATCAACACCTTCGGTGTTTCATTCTCCCCCACCCGGGATCATTTGTCCTCGAATGATGGTTCAAGGCATGCTTTAACACAAAAACTCACCCACACATACCTTTAAAAAAACATAAAAAAAAATAGGTTAAGATCACACATACCTTAAGAACAATTTTCTGGAGTAGGGAATAGGAATAGATAACTTGACTTCATGTCCTCCTCAGCTTCCCAAGTAGCTTCCTCATATTTTTGGTTCCACCAAAGAACCTTTACCGAAGCCACATCCTTCATTTGCAAATGAGGGACTTCTTGAACCAACGAAGGAATACCCACACACTTCTTCAACATCAAAACATGGAAG
Source organism: Capsicum pubescens (assembly GCA_030864215.1). Taxonomy (NCBI): domain Eukaryota; kingdom Viridiplantae; phylum Streptophyta; class Magnoliopsida; order Solanales; family Solanaceae; genus Capsicum; species Capsicum pubescens. The sequence goes on from CM061541.1 coordinate 120,190,903, forward strand.
ATTGTATGAATGGATCTCATACTAGAAGGCAATTCCAACTCATAATCCACATTGGATACTCACCCAAAACACGAAAGGGTCCAATTTATCGAGGATCGAGCTTTCTCTTCTTTCTAAACTACATTCCTCTCTTTATGGGAGAAACCTTTAAGAAAACCAAATCATCTAGCTCAAACTCCAAGTCCTGTCGCCTTACATCCGCATAGGGTTTTTCGCAACTTTGGGCAGTATTAAGCCTATCCTGAATCACCTTTAGCTTTTCCATATCTTGGTGAACCAAATCGGGACCATACAACTTATTCTCACCAACATCGAACCACCCAATAGGAGACCTACACTTCTTACCATACAAAGCCTCAAACGGAGCCATTCCAATACTAGAATGATAGCTATTATCATGCACAAACTCTATAAGAGACAAATGGTTAACCCAACTACCACCAAATTCAATCACACAAGATCTTAGAATATCTTCCAAAGTTTGTATAATCCTCTCCGCTTGTCCATCCTTCTGAGGGTGGAAAGAGGTGTGAAGGCTCACCTTAGTCCCCAAACCTCGCTGAAAGAATGCCAAAAGTGAGATGAGAATTGAACACCTCGATCAGATATGATGGAAACTGGGGAACTATGCAACTTCATGTTCTCCTTAATGAAGATATTAGCATAATATTCCGCCGAATAGTTAGTCCTCACTGTCAAGAAGTAAGCAGACTTAGTCATCCTATCCACAATGACCCAAATGGAATCAAACTGATGACGAGACCGTGGAAGACTAGTAACAAAATCTATATTATTTTTTTCCCATTTCCACATAAGCAGCTCAATTTCTTAAAACAATCCACCGGGCCTCAGGTGCTCCACCTTTACTTGCTAACACACCATGCACTTAGCCAAAAAATTGGCCACATCCTTCTTCAAGTTATTCCACCACTAAATTTATCTTAAGTTAGGATACATCTTTGTCAAACCAGGATGAACAGTAATGTGACTCAAGATCTTCAGCCAAAATTCTTTCTTATAACCCATCAACATCGGGAACACATAATCTACCTTGATACCTCAAGATACCATCTCCACCGATCTCGAAAGCCATTATTTTCTGCCTACCTAGATCGTCCTTGATTTACATCAGGATAGGGTCCAACATTTGCTTCTCTTTTAAATCAACACCAAGAGATGGCTTTGTTACATCTTGAATAATCACACCACCATCATCAGAATCTAAGATATGGACTCCAAGATTATCCAAACAGTGAATGTCCTTTACCAAATCATACTTTTTCTCATCCACGTGAGATAAGCTCAATATGGAAAACCTGCTAAGAGCATCAACAATAATGTTAGCTTTACCTAGGTGATAATAAAGACTAATGTCATATTCCTTTAGTAACTCAAGCAACCTTCTTTACCTGAGATTTAACTACTTTTGAGTAAACTCATATTAAAAGATCTTATGATTAGATTAAATATCCACATGGACCCCATACAATTAATGTTGTCAGATCTATAATGCAAATACCACAGTTAATCATTCTAAATCACAAGTCGAATAATTCTTCTCATGAACCTTCAACTGTGTCTTGAAGCATACCCAACTAGCTTACCATGTTGCATCAACACACAACCCAGTCCCACCAGGGATGAATCATAATAGATAACAAAACCATCAGTACACTTAGGTAGATTCAAGACCGGAGCCAAAGTCAACTTATCCTTCAACCTTTTGAAACAACCCTCCCAAGCATCAAACCACAATAACATCACCTTCTTCTGAGTCAATTTAGCCAATGGGGTAGAAATAGAAGAGAAACTTTTCATAAATCTTCTATAATAATCGGCTAAATCCAAGAAGCTCAAAATATCAGTTGGAGTCATGGGTTTAGGCTATTTCTTAACCACTGTAACTTTCTGTGAATCCACCATAATCCCTTTATTAGGAACAACATAACCCAGATAAGTCATAGCATTTAACCAAAACTCACACTTTGAGATATTCGTATACAACTATTGATCTTTTAAGGGTTGCAACACAAGGTAGAGGTGAATGGCATAATCTGCCTCTCTCTTAGAATATACCAAAAGATCATCAATAAATAAAATTACAAACAAATCCAAGTACTAATGGAATACCCAATTCATAAGATCCATCAATGCTACTGGGGCATTAGTCAAACCAAAGGGCATCACCAAAATCTCAAAATGACCATAACGGGTTTGGAAACTAGTCTTAGGGACATCCGCCTCCTTAATTTTCAATTAATTATACCCAGACCGAAGATCAATCTTATAAAAGTACTTACCACCTTAAAATTGATCGAAGAGATCATCAATTCTCGGAAGGGGATACTTATTTTTCACAAACACCTTATTCAATTGGCGGTAATCTATGCACATCCGAAGGGACCTATCCTTCTTATGTATGAATAAAATTGGAGAACCCCAAGGAAAAATACTAGGGCAGATAAAACCCTTATCAAGGAGAGTATTTATCTTCTCCTTAAGTTCTTTCACCTCTGCTGGAGCCATTTTTTTAGAAGGGGTAGAAATAGGATGAGTGTCTAGACGAACATTAATACCAAAATCTATTTCCCTATTGAGAGAAACACTGGGAAGATTATCAGGGAACACCTTGAGAAATTCACAGATCACATGGACACTCTACAAAGAAGGGACTTCGGATCTAGAATCCTTAACATGCACTTTAGAAAATAATTTTTGGGCTCTAAGATATGAAATAAACCTTTTCTTAGGAACTAGGAACTACTTTCCTATTCAATCATTGGCTCATTAGGGAAGTGAAAACTGACCCTTCGGGTTTGACAATCAACAGACGCATAGCACGAGTGCAACCAATCCATCCTTAAAATCACATCAAATTCTAACATGTCCAACTTTATCAGATCCACCAGGGTCTCTCTACCACAAATTGTCATCACAAAACCTCTATAAACCTTTCTAGCCAAAATAGAGTCACCCATCTGAGTTAACATAGGAAAGGATCCAGAATATACTCATGGTCAAAACCAAAATAGATAGCCACATAAGGGGTCATATAAGAGAGGGTATACTCAGAATCAACTAGACATATCACAAGAGAAATGTTTGAGCTTACCAGTTACTACATCGAGGGATGCCTCAAAATCCTGGCAGGTGGAAAGACATTCAGATGGTTTCTTCCAGTACTAGATCCAGAAGAAGAAGTAGCACCCTTTGGTGTAGGAGCTAATAAAGTAGCATCAGGAATCTTATTTCCCTAAAAGCACCCATAGAAGGACAATCCCTCTACATATGACCAATCTGGCCACATTTAAATCATTTGTTCCTCCCCTCTTCAAAAACACCATGATGTACCTGACCACAAAATCTATAAAAGGATATTATGGAGCTGACTGAGCCCCACTATCCTAAGGCTGGACAGCCCATTCCCGGGTACCAACACTATTCTTAAAATGATGATCACCCTACGATTTTGGATAAGGAGCACTACCCGTATGGGAACCAAAATTACCCCACTTCTTCTTAGACCATTTTTTACTATCTCTACCACTCTACTACTGACCCTCACCCTTGTCTGAGTGTCAAAACTTCTTATTCTACCTTTTACATATCTATGTTTGCTTCTTTTTTCCTATTCACTTGTTTTATATACACTACAAGCCAAGAGATGTCCATATTCCTATTCAACAAGGTGGCCTTGACTTCTAATACCAAATCATGGGATAATCCAGAAGCCAACTTCCTCATGCTAGACACTAATTCTGGAGCATATAGCACCAGCTGGTGAAACTTCAAGGCATACTCCTTTACTATCATCCTGTCTTGCTTTAAATTAATAAATTCCTCATCCTTTGCCTCCCTGAACTCTTGAGGAAAAAAACAATCAAGAAAATCACTCGAGAAGTCATCCCACAAAGTGGACTTAGCATCATCATCCCTAGACTTTTCCCATTTATCATACCACTAATATGCTACATCCTTTAAATGATAAGCAGTTAACTCCACACCCTCCATATTAGTTGCATGTATCACACAAAAAATCATTCTATATTATTAATGAAATTTTGGGGATCTTTCTTAACTTTAGAACCAGTGAAAATAGTCCAACTCTATTGACCTTAGAGGATGGAGCAATAAAACCAACACGCTCTGTATGAGAAGCCACCAACTGGGAAAGCAAATGTATTGACTAGCAAAACTCGGCATTTGACACGCCAATTTGAGATGTTCGAAGGGGCTAGGGGAAATGGTGGAACTCCTCTAGGGAAATCAGAAGCAGCGACCCTAGATCAGGTCTGAACTTCTTGAGTAGGAAAAGCTCCATCCACATTGTACTCAGATGGGATAGAAGAGTTTCTAAGAGCATTAGATCTTCTAGGAGGCATAATTTGAAAAGCGAACATACGGGAATTAGAGGAGATTTATAGATCTTAGAATCTATAGCATGAAATAGAACAACAAGAAAGAAAAACATTCCTAAATGACTCATAGCATCTCCCTTATAAGTGTGGCGCGCTACTCACTCATAAAAGAGTCTCTACTTTCCATGACTTTGTGGACACCCAATGAAATAAAATCTAGGCTCTGATACTAAATTTGTCATGATCCGAACCAGGGTCTGGCCATGATGAGTATCTCCAGTCCAACAAGTACCATAAACCACCCCTATACCTAACCAAACAGAACAAAATACCTATAATATCAGATGAATTCCATACATATAAAAAGATAGCATAAGTTAAGATCAGAGAATTTAAGTTGTCTATAATTTGATAATCGATAAACAACTAACATCACCCAAGTCCACAGTAATCCATAAAGCTTCCAAAAAAAAACCAAAGTCAATAAAGTGATGGGACATACCCCCTACCCAGACAATGACAATGACAATGAAAATATTAATGATAAAGTAAACTCTCAGTTTGAACCTAAGATTGGAAATTGATGAAATGACCAAGTCTATCAGAGAATGAAAGATCACCACTTCACCACCGATGACCGATAAACAAAGCTGATCCACCTAACACTGCACAGGAAAAGTAGAAGTATCTCTAGTGCCTGTATCGCATGGGGATACAGTGTTCAGAGATGGTTAGTGGGATGAGCACTAGCAGGTAACTCAAGGATAAGGGATAAAATAATGCCAAGTCAAATCCAATTCAAAACCATGTGAACATTATCATATAAATACATAAATAATATGGCAAAAAAGGGAATGAGGCTTAACATGCACTTTAAACTTTATCCTGGATTGTGTAGACCATCATAATATAATAAGGCACTCATAGTCTATAGGGTCCCAGCTCTCTCTTAGATGGAAGGGCCCTAGTGCGTGTAGCCTCACGAAGTAGAGAATGTACATATGCATCATGGAAGACTCAAACATCCCAGCATATCAAGGTAAATTAAGAACCCAATCATGTAATATAATATGGGGGAATCTAATGTCCCAATCATGTGGTAATAATAAGGGGGACTCGAACCACTTGATCATGTAGACCCTCCCGTCGACAATTGCAGTTTACTGTATTGGTCCCTCAGGACCTCCACTTTTGTGACTCACCTACACAATCATCATTGAAGCCTAATTTAAATACTTAACACACATTCCCATTTATTGAACCATGATTCACATTTAGGCATATTATTGGTATCTTCATACCAACAACATTTGCAAGGTAGCATCAACATGCCAAAAAATTTATCATCACTTGGGAAATTCACAACCTTCTTGTTTCAATTATACATCAGCATAGGGAATTACACATCCTTATAAGGTTTAATTAAAAATTATTATGTCTCGTTAACTTTTAACATTATGCAATAGTAAAAGTGTTGTTCAATGTGCATAGTTTACCTATTCAAAATAAATTTCATAATAGGGTGGTTGAGGTCATTACCACTTCAATTGTCAATATTCATAAATTAGGGGAAATCACAATCCCTTAGTTTATTCACTATACCCATGTACCCCACAAGTTTAAAACCATGAATAAAGCATGAACAATCATATGTAAACCATAGGAAAACATTGTTCAAAAGAAAATATTTGAAACCCTCAACCCATGTCCCAAAAACAATATCAAAACCACATGAATAACTATTTAAAACACATGCTTTTTCAAAATAGTAATGGGGAAAGAGAAACATGTCTGAAATACTCAAGATTATGGAGAGAACTCAACCCATGAAGATCTCCTTGACCCTCTTCTTGGAACCCCTAAGTATTGATGCTTGAGAGACTTAAGAGAGAAGAAAGAATGTTTGGACTGTGTTATCAATGAATTTATGGCCCTAAGTATGTTTATAGGTCATATATTATTATTATGATAAGAAAAAAATGTCTAAAATACCCCTATAAAAAGTTGGAAAATAAACTGTCAATTGTTACGGTCTCATAACGACTCATCACGACTCATTATGAACCATCACCATGAGTCATTATCAATATAGTGTCACTAGGAACACACATTGTTCACCTTATGACTTGTATATCATGGCTCATAATGGGACACTATGACTCATAGGGTACAGCCATAGTCAATACAGAAACTATTTAGGTATACACTAGATATCCAATGATTAGCACACAATAACCCATAATGAGTCCTTATGACTCGTACTGAGCCATTTATACTCATATTAGAAGACTTAGCCATACACACTGGTCAGGCTACAGTTTTAGTCCAACGACTCATCAAGACGCCCTATGACTTTTAGGGTAAGTTGTAGTTAGGACAATGAGGATAAAATTTAATAAATTCCTCAGAGATCAACACCTCATGTGTTTCAGGGATGTTGGAATAGGAATATTACAACATTGGTTTAGGATAATAGTAGAAAACACTATATATCTAGGTTATTTGGTACATGGACTACGTTCGTCCCTAGTAGGTCATGGCTAGAAATCAACCATAAGAGACATATCGTGTGTGTACATGGTATTGGTTAGTTTGACTATCTCTTGAATGACTGCTTATGTTATTATTGATGTTTATTGGGTTTCTTAAGTGAATTAGTTGATATTATCACTGTTATTTGAATCTATGAGTGGATCTATGCAATTAACCTATTTGAATTTTGTAAATTCTTGTTGAAATCTATTTAACAGAGTATTGAAATCTATTTAACAGAGTAATCTTGGTAATGTTTAGTTTATTTAGTCATATTATTAATTTGGTAAGCTATTTGTATTATCTTATGCTTGTATGAATTATTGGTATTGTTAATAAAAGCTAAGAAGATAGATAATTGTTAAGTTTTACATGGTTGTTCTTGTTTACTAAGTGTTGTCTATATGTTCATATTAATTATTTTGAGGTGGTCGATGACCCTACCAGTACATAGTGGTTTTTTTATACTACCTATGCTCTTCTTTTTTATGAGTGCAGAACATACTCTAGAGACTTTATTTAGACCTTAGTTGTATCAAGTAATCATTTAGTCTCAAGAGTGAGCAATTTCATTTGGGAATAAATGAGCCATCCCACATATAATTCTTGTCCACTTATTCTGGTCATAGATATTTTTACTATATTTTTATTATACCCATAGTTTGGCATTCTTAGATATTTTGGTATAAGGACTTTCAGTTCTTAGGGGTATTCTAGGCATTTGGTATTTTTGCATATTTTTATTTTTAGAATTATGCAAGATAGTAGGTTAATTAATGAAATTATTATTTTACTTTTAAAATCACTTAAGTATTATTGATAGGAAATAGGGATTAAATAGTTCTCCCAGAGAAGAGATAGTTTGGGTGTCACTCATGAATAGTTTAGATCTGGAAAAAAGTTGGTATCATAGCCTTAAGTTTGTCGATCTCATTGTATCAAAATGAATCTAGTGGAGTTTCTTAGAATTGAACGACCCAAATTATCATTATGCTGAATTAGGAAGTAAACTTTTTTTCAAATCCTTCCTTGAAAAATTCATGGGTAGTCTACTATTGGATGATTTTTTAGGGCATACTAGTCTAAGAAAATCTAGTATTATTGTGAGCATTGTTGGGGATAGTTGACTAGATTTCTAGAAAGATAATAAGTTTAGGAAGTTGTAGCACATAAAGTGGAGTTATAGAACTTTGATTATAGAGTTTACTATGGAAGAGTTGGTTTGCAATGTTGTAATTTGAGAAGTATGTGTGAAATGGAAAAAACTTGGGAGAGGTCTCGAGTTTCTGTCTAGGATAGTTGAAGCAGAAAATAGAGCCACTGTAGTAGTTCCACTATAGCAGAAAAGGCACCGCTACGGCGGTAGTATTAATAGTGTCCCAAACCATTGTAGCAGTCATCTTAGCAGTAAAACATAGAAACTTTTCAATTTTTTACAATCCAAAAAAATATTTTTCGTTCCAACTTTTTCAAAAATGAGTAAGAGCTTAGCAATGGGAAATTTTATATAAATCTTGAGAGTTCCATCTTTGGAGGTTAGGTTTATTTACATTTTAAACTTGAATTACTTTGTAACATTCTTAGAAATCACTAGAAACTTATCCATGATATAAATTGAGATTCATCCCTAATTCATGAAATTTATGCAAATTTGTGTGAATGAACATAAAATCTATAGACAGTGATCATAAAGTGGTATAAAACACTAGAGAAATTATAATCATAGTTATTCTTGCTAAATGATCTAAGGTTCATGGGTTTTATAGGGAGGAAAAACCTAAGATGACTAATTAAGGAAAATTTATCATTAAAAATTGTTAATTATTAATCCCTAGTAGTTAAAAAGGATGAACTAATTAAAATGAGTGTGTCATCTTATTTTTATAGATCAAGACGGGTTGAAAGGAAAAGAAAAGTCAAGCTTGTGGCCTGGAGGTAATTTTGAGCAAGGAATCAATGTAAGTAAAGGTTTATTATAGCAATTAGACTTACTTAACTCTATGCTTAAATGTGAATTAAGTATTTGTGATGGATCTCGACCACTAATTATGATTATTGAGTGCATTTGCATATTCATTCCCATTGATGTTGTTGAGTAATGAAAATGATAGTATGAAAATCATGATATTCATAACGATGTTGATTTTGTTGATGATGTTAATGAGATTCAGAATAGAAAGAGAAGATATGCATATCTTGCATTCATAAATTTGTTTAGGTGCATTAAATATTTAGTCATACTCATATGTTTTATGCAACATGTCATTGAATTTGACTAAGTATAATCTTACATGAGTGTGATTTTATATTCCCTCTAAAGTGAAGGGTCATAATTGAATATTGTCTTTAATTATAACTTTTATGAGGATCTGTTTGTCTTTATTATATTTTCTTATTTGTATGGTGTCAGTTGAGTCAACCTATGATGTCTATTGATACTTGTTGATGAATTGATGCTTCCTTTTCTCTTTATTTTGTTGAGTGCGGAGTATTTTTTGGCATTTGAGACTAAATCTCAACTTTATCTTGTAGTACCAGATTTTGATTTGAGGGTGCAGAGCATTCATGTCTCATGTTTTGAGACTAAGACATTTCTTCAGTTATTTCCTTGTTTTGGAAAATCATTTAATTCTTAGACTTGTTCTTCTTTAGCTATGCTTGTACGGTGACTTTAGGTCCCAAATATGTACTAAATAGAGTTTTCTGCACTCTATTAGTGTATAGATTTAAAGTCGATTTGACAATTTATTTCTTATTAAATGAAGCCCCTTTAGAAACTATTAAATAAGGTTAATATAAGGTGAATGTGGAAGTAACACTAGAGTTAGTAAGGATTGGGTTTAATATGTTTCTCCCGCCAGAGTTTAGGGTGGATTCCAATCATGACTAATTGTAATAATTGCACAGAGACATTTGTACTTTTCTTCAAGAGACTATAGGACTTTAGGAAGTTATCCCCTTCTTTCTCCTTTAATGATATGAATAGATTTCAATTGGTACCTAGTGATCTAAAGTAGTATCTAACTTCATCATTATTTTTGTTCACAGATGGTGAGTACAAGAGCTAATAGGATAGAGCAGCAGCTCCCACACTAATTTTCCTAGTTGTAGAACTTGTCACTAGAGATAGAGAATAGGGCAGAGGAAGATATAGGGATGCACCTGTCAGAAATAGACCCTGGGTTATGACTAATCAAACTCGAGAGAGATCTGCGACACCTCCCATACCCAGGATCAATATAATGAGTTTATAAATAAAGAGGTTTTGGAGAAATAAGATACATTACTAGTTTAATTTGGTGCAGTTCCTCCATTGATGTCGATAATAGTGATTCGGCAGGTACTTTCTTTTTTTAGTAGATTAGCATGTAGAAGAGAAAACTTACAGTGCCTACTTACCAGTTTCTAAGGATGCAGCATATTTCTACTTTTTCTCCTAGGATTAATGAGGTTTTAGGGATGAAAATTTTGCCTTTTTGGTGATACGTCCTATCATAACTGGTACTACACATGATATATGACTAAGTTTCAGAAGATAAAACCTCCCACTTTTGTTGGTTCTGAGATAAAGGATAGATTTGAGTTTATAGTCTATTGTTATGAGAGGCTGCATAAAACAGGTATTATGGAGTAGCATGGTGTTGATTTTTAACCCTTCCAACTACTGGGTGATGTAAAGCAGTAGTGGAGGGCTTAAATAAAATGTCGGTCTCCAACTTTACTTCTATTTTTATGGACTCAATTTTATATTATGTTCTTGAAGAAATATGCAGCCCACACTCTTTGTGATCATAATAAAGATGAGTTTTTATCCCTTGAGCATGGTAGTATGTCTGTTGCAGCCTATGAGGCTAAGTTTTATGCCTTGTCCCATTATGCTACTCAGTTTTCTAGTATTAAAGATGAGAGGATTTGCCTCTTTGTGAAAGGTTTGAATATTAATTTGTAGTTTCTTATTGTGTAGATGACTTATGCTGGAAATACTTTTAATGATGTTGTTGATGATATGAATAAGGTAGAAGAATTCAAATAGATTGGAAAGGCTAAGGTAGATACATGAAACCCTGGAATACAGGTAACATGAATGGTTCTTACCCTTGGAGCTATATGCATCGGGCTTATATAGCTCACCCTATGCAGTCAGCTCTACTAGAATCTATAGAGGATCTATCATATACCTCTCAGTAGTACTCAATTGTTAAAAGCCAAGAGGCTTCTTATCTTTTGATAGTAAACCCTGTCTAGATCAATCTTGCTTTACTTGTGGTAGTGTTGAGAACTTTTGGAGGGACTTTACTAATGGTAGAAAGGCTAGTTTTTAGGTCAAAAATAATCTAGAGCTATGGTTCTAGCTGGAAGAGGTGGAAGTAGTAATGGAAGAGGTCATCCACAGAGTGGTCATGGTAATCACTAGGGTGCCCATGGTTGAAATTGAGGAGGTATTAATGCATGGAGAGATGGTGCTCATCCTTCTCGAGAGGTTACTCAGATCAATGATAGAGCTTACTTTTATGCCTTTCCAAGCTACTCTAAGGTAGAGAATTCAAATATTATCGTTGTAGGTACTATTCTCATTTGTGACCGAATGGTTATGGTCTTACTTATTCAGCTTCCACTTATTCTTATGCATATGTTAGAATTTCCTTGGGTTTAGATGTTTTGGTGATATTGTCGACTCACCCATATATCTATCTACTCTAATTGGAGACTTTTTGGTAGTGAGCCAATTGTATCATGCTTATCTGATATATTTATGGTTTTTAGACTTGGGTAGATTTTGTGATTTTGGATATTCTTTATTTTAATATCATCCTAGGTATGACTTGTTTATCCCCAAATTATGTTCTTATGAACTGTAATGTAAAAACTATAACCTTTGAAATGCCAAGGATTGATATGTATGAATAGGAAAGTGTTTGTACGTCTAGACTTGTGAAAACAATTTCATTTTATTAAGCGAAGAATCAGATTGGAAAGGGGTGTTTAACTTGTTTAGCACATAGTTCTCGTACTTTAGAGTTTTAGAAGGTGTTTCCCACTAACTTTTCGAGCATGCCACCAAATTAATGCATTGACTTTTGTATTGATTCGGTACCCCTTCCTATTGTGTGGTTCCAACTAAGTTGTGAAAGCTCAAGACTTAATTATAGGGGTTTCTTGATAAGGGATTCAATTGACGTATTACTTAGCCTTGGGGTGCTCCAATGTTGTTCATTAAGAAAAAATACAGTAGCATAAGGATATGTATAGATTATAAATTGTTGAACAAAGATACCATTATGAATAAGTACCTTTTTCCCCAAATAAATGAGTTTTTTGATGAGTGACGTGGTTCTTCTATTTTCTCCAAGACAAATTTGAGGTTAATGTATCACAATCTAAAGATTTGGCCTGGGAGGTACCCAAGACAGATTTCAGGACTAGTTATGGACATTATGACTTTTTAGTGATGTCTTTTGGATTGGCCAATGCATTGGCAGTATTCAAGATCTTGATCAATGGTGTATTTAAGTATTTCTTGGATTTATTTGTGATTGTTTTTATTAATGAGATTTTGGTCTACTCTAAGAAAAAAAAGGAACATGCAGTTTATCTTTCAATATTCATGGGTATTCCAAAGGAGAAGCACCTTTTTGATAAGTTCTCAAAATATTTGTTTTTGATGACTTCTATGGATTTATTGGTGAATATGGTTTGGTAAAAGGGGTGATGGTAGATCCCCATAATATTGGGGAAAATAAGAGTTGGGTTGATCCTAGCTTTGTAACTGAAGTTTGATATTATGTAGGTCTTTCTATCTATTATCATAGGTTTTGAAGGAACGTTGCCTCTATTGCCACTTATTAGACAAGACTAGTGCAAATTAAAGTGTGATGAAAGCTTTTAAATACATCCTGGTGCAACCAATATGTATCGAGACTTGAGAAATCTCTATTAGTAGCCTCAAATGAAGAGAGATATAGTAGACTATGTGGTCAATTTCCATAATTATCGGCAGGTGAAGTATGAAGGTCAAAGTCAAACAAGTTTGCTTCAAGGATTCCTATTCCAGAATAAAAGTAAGAGATGATAGCGATGGATTTGGTAGTGGTATATCCTAAGACCTTGGGCAGCATGACTTTATTTGGGTCATAGTATAGGCAAACCAAGTCTTCTTATTTCATTTTGATTAAGGTGAATTGCAATTTGGAGCAGCCATTCAAGATCTACGTCAGGGAAGTTTTTAGGTTACTTGGGGTGCCAATTCCTTTAAATGTGATAGATATATGCAATTTACCTCCAAAATTTGGCACAAGTTGCATGAAGAGTTGGGAACCAAGCTTGACCTTAGTATAGTATTTCATCCTCTAAGTGACAGCCAATCTGAGAGGATTATTTACGTGCTTTAAGATATTATTTGGATCATGTATGGCTTATTTTGGCAGTCATTGGGATAAGTTTCTACCATTGTGTGAGTTTTCATACAACAATAGTTATCATTATAGTATCTTCATGGACCCATTTGAAGCACTCTATGGGAGGAGGTGTAGATCATCTATAAGTTAGTTTGAGGTTGGCGATGTTAAGCCTTTAGGCACAAGCTTGGTGAAAAAAGCTCAAAAGAAGGTGAGGTTCATTCAATACAAGTTGTTGATATCCTAAATTATACAAAAGGAATACATTAAAAGCAAGGTGAGAGATATATACTTCAAATCGGTGGAGCATATGTTGCTAAAGGTATCTCCCATGAAGGGAGTTACGCAATTTGATAAGAAGGGAAATCTTAGCCCTAGGTTTAATATTCTTGATGATGGTGGTCCTGTAGTGTACTGGTTGGCATTACATCCAATACTATTAGGAGTCCATTAGGTATTTCATGTTTCCATGCTTAAGAAATACCATGGGAAGGGTACTACATAATGAAGTGGGACTCAATTTTACTTAACAAGAATTTCTCACAAGAAGAGGGGAAAAAAAATTGACTAAGATTTTTCAAAGTTAAGGAATAAGGAGATCCGATAATTGAAATTCTAGTAGAATCATTGTCCTGTATAGAAGGCCACTCAGGATACTGAAAAAGGATATGCATGACAAGTACCCTCACTTCTTTGAGGATTCAGGTACTTTACATACTTTATTTTTACCTCACATTCTTGATTGATAGTTTGGGTAAAATGATTAGCAAATTGGTATATGTTGTAATGACCCTTTTTGTCGTTATGGTATAGTCTAGCATGCAAAAATTTGGTTTAAGATTCTCCCTGAATAATAAAGCTAGAAATTTCAGGCTAGGCTAGTCTTGAATTAAAACCAAGCATTATGTGATCTAGATTAATTCAATAATGTATAAGTTGGAGTTTAAGTAATTAGAGACCATATTATGATAGATAAAAAGTTAAGGAGTTTGCAGAAATATTTGGCAGTAAATTTGGTTTAGTAGAACTCCAAAAATCGCATTTGATGTAAAAGGTATAGTTTGAGATATCAATGCTAGAAGTGTGTTGTGATCTTAGGTGGATTTATGCACCAAAGTGTCATTATCTATGCTTGTTTTGCCTTGTTTTGAGGACTTCTTGTGTGCTTAATGAGTGGTTAATTATATAATTTATCATATAAGTGTTAAATGACTCTATTATAATGTGTAAGGTGTATTTCAAACAAGTTTATAATCAATTTGGTCACTTAGAGTTTAGACGAGAAAACTAGTGTTACTAGCTTGAGATATGTGTTGTTCTAGTTGATCTATATGGGTTCTAGTAGTTGTAATGAGTTACTAAGGGTATAAATGTGTAATTGTGTGTGTAATAAATTGTTTATAGTTTTTAAGTCACAATTTAAACAATCTAATAGACAACCATTAAATTAAGCTCAAACATAAAAACTAGTACTCTTAGCTTGAGCTATGTTCGTTTCTAGTTCATCGTGTTGGATTCGATTGTGTTTTGAGATCTAATTTGAGGTTTTTGATGTTATATGATGCTTGGTGAGTTTATAAATATGGTATATTGTTGATATAAAATCTATAAATCAAGATAAAAAGTCACCACAACGCAAGAAACAAAGAACCAAACATATGAGGTACAATATGACCAAATCTGGAAGTTTAGGACTCATTGGAGTGCCACAAACCTTAGGAAATACTTTAGGTACGTGAAACTCCCTTGTAGGAATCCAAAAATTCATTTTATAGTATCTCTCCATGATATAAACATTCTATGGATCCTAGGCCACATGATAAGAAGGTGGCATGGAGGCTAAGTTCAAATTGACAGCTTTGGTCCTACTATAAATAGGACATTTGAACTCTTAAGTAACCACCTTGGACGACCTTTGGGGTTAAATATATGTTGTATAAGTTTTATATTATGTTTTCTGTTTCTTTACTTTAGTTTGTGTATGGATTATAACATGGATTCATCTATTGTGATTACGTGTATGTCCATGAGCGGCTAAACACTTTTTTTCCGGGGTTAAGGCCAAAAACATGATTACTCTTGTTATGAATTGAATTAATTTTTGTTATTTATCATTTTTGGTTGTATATTTATACATTTTTAACTATTTTAAGGATACATGCTTAATTCCAACATGAGATTGGAAGGAGGAATGATAGGATAGACTGTGGGATAGATGAAATAGGATCATAATATTTCAACTGAATGATGTTATGATTTACATTTAGGATATTAATATACCTAACTAAACTATTTGGTTCAATTATGGGATGAAATATGAAAGCATTTAACTTAGTTCTTGCATCCCCGCTAAACGATGTAGTTGTAGGGCTAAGTTAGAGATAGTGGATTAGAGGGTCGGAAGACCATAGTCATAATATCAACCCTGTGGACCAACAACCAAGATAATTAACCCAAAGAATGAAGTTATACAGCTTAGTATGATTGTTTGTAGTGCCTTAACCCTTGGTTTCTCTCCTTTGTTATTCAAGAACCTTTAATTTATCGTATTGTTTACTTTACTTTCAGTTTATAACTCTCAAACTCGTTTGGTCACTTTAGCACTTGATATTTTAACTACAATTGGATATTTGTTTAACACAAGTCCTTATGGGATCAATACTTGACTTGTAAAAGGCGATTTTACTACTTGCTAGACAACGTACACTTGCATGTGTACTTGGGTGCAACATGTTTAAAATGGTCAAATTTGTAAGATGGTTGGACTTTCTTCCTCCACCTAGGCTACTATAGTAAGAGGTAGACTACTACCACCATCCCTCTATGGCGGGAGTAAACATCAGTCAATTCCTCCATAAAGAATGAATCCTGCTAGAGCAATGTCGTTATAGAGGGAATGTTCGTTATAGTGGGACAAGTGTTTTTTAATGAAGCAAGAAGACAAAATGCTATTTTTATTCTATATTTATCTAAGAGATAAAAGAGACAATTTACGGTGATTTCAACCTATTTTTAACCAAAATCCTTTTTTGAGGTAAGAAAATCCACCTGTTTAACTTGTTTTTCAAGGACTAATCCTTAGAATCACTAAGTTTTGAGTATAGGGAGTATTTGACTTGACCTAGCCTGAATTACTAGTGTAATTTAGAAAAACTAAAATAAAACCCTTGGGTTTTGGTTAAAGATAAATGGATTATGGTTGTATGTTGAGAATTCATCTTTATAAACATGATATTGGTATAATTAAGATAGAATGAAGGTAGAAAAAACTAGAATCAGGGAATGATCTTTATTTTTTCTTTTGAGGTTTTGAAATTAGTCTATAATCTTTGTAATTATAAGGTCATTAACTTAATGTTGGTTGTATTGTTAAATTTAGACCACAAGAATATTTAGATTGCAAGAAAGAGCAAAGCTCAAGTTTGTTAAAGCAAGTGCAAAGCTTGGATTGAGGTAGGTGATGGTTGAATTGTAGTTGAGAATCAATTTAGCTTATGTGTGCATTTTAAGTTCCGCTTTGTGTACTTGTTTCAATGCATGTTATAAATTGACTTGTTGGATAAAATTACAAGTGTTAAATCACCGAAAATGAGATTGTGTAAAGAGGCTTGGTTACAGTACAAGTGCAATTATGTATTCTCATTCTATGACTTACTCATCATGATATGAGTTGATATTATGAGACGAACCAGTAAAGGCCATCACCACATAATTAGTGGAATTCAGGAAATATAAGCGTGGGAACATTGAATATGAGTGGTATAACATTAGTTTGGGATAAGAGTGAAAGACATTAGATGTATGGGATATTTTGTACATGGACTAAGGTCATCCCCTGCATGTCATGGCTAGTGTGAAATCATAAGACCCATAGCATGTGTGTTCATGAAATTGATGAGTTTGACGGTCCCTTGAGTAGACCGAGTTATGTTGTTGTTGATATATTAGGTTTGTTGAATGAACTGGCTGATACTATTGTTGTTATTTGGATCCATGAGTGGTCCGGTCTATTTACCTACCTGAATTGTGTAAATGCTTGTTGAAGTCTATTGAAATGAGTAATTGTGGCAAAGGTGAGTTTATTGTTGTAAATTTCCTATATTGTTATATATTTGTATGAATTGGTGGTATTACTAAGAAAGGCTAAATAGAGGTATAATTGCTAAGTGCTATATGCTTGTGCATTCTTAAAAAGTGTTAATTATATGTTCATATTTATTATTTGAGTTAGCCGATGGCCCTACCAGTACATAGTGGTTTTGTACTACTACTACCTGTATTCTTCTTTTTGTTGAGTGCAGAGCATATTCTATGGGCTTAAACTTGAGTTCAGCTGTAGCAAGTGATCATTTGGACTCAAGTGTGAGCTAAATCTTCCAGACTGACATGAATCATCCCACTTATAGTTCTTGTCCACATATTTAGAACATAGACATTTTTACTATTTTGGTTTCTTGGGTTATACCTGTAGTTTGGAATTGTTAGATGTTTTGGCACAATGACTTTCAGTTCTTAGGGGTATTTTAGGCATTTGGTATTTTTGCAATGTTCCATTTTAGAATTATTTGAGATAATGGGTCAATTAATGGAATTGTGATTTTAATTTTAAATCTATGAAGTGTTGGGGATGGATAAGTGGGATTAAATGAACCTCCCATTGGAGGGATAGTGTGTGTGACACTCTTCGACGGTTTGGATCGTGAAACATCCACATAAAAGAGATGCAATATAGTGCAACTCAACATTATCATACGAATGCAATGCTCATATGCTCACTTAGTATACACCCTCTAAGCCTAAGATTTCGTAAGAAGATCTATGGAGGGTTAGCACCTTGTAGTAATCACAGTCTCATCAATCAATGTTGCAGCCATTTACCTCGGTTAAGGAATTTTATAAAATGGTTCATTTTCTTTTGCAAATTATCTAAGTTCAATAGTATTGTCATATCCATGAACAACAACATGTATAGTGAATATGCATAATCATGGCGAAAACTCTAATATGGAACAAGTTGCTCAACAGTGTGTCAGTGAACTCAAAATTCTCCAATACTCATTAAAACATGATACGAGATTCTACTCAGGAAATAATAGAATATAATCAAGTCAAGATATTGATAATAATAATCCACACGAGCCCCGTTTGGGCATCACGATAGCCAAGAAGCAAATAAGACACTGTTAAGGTTTACACAAGCCCCTGCATAAGTAATAGGATAATAATAATCAACTCAAATAATGTAAGCTATGAGATATTTCCCAACCCACAACATGCTATACATAATTAATTATCTATCAAGCCCAGTCTGAAGATATTTAAGGCATAACCTACCTTAAAAGTTGAAGATACGAGCCTGAACCAATCAACATGAAGCCTTTCCCTTCCAAGCAGCTTCAGAAGGTTCCAAATTTGTCAAAAATGATATTTATATGTAAATTGGAGCTTATTGATATCCATATTAGCATACTTTTGTTTCGGGTACAAAATCACCTCAAAAATTAATCCCAAAAATAAAGGGAAAAATTAAAAGTATAATAAATAATCACATTACCCATACTTTAAGGGTCCAAAATATAGAATCTCATTAGAAACGAAGTCAAAATGAGTTAGAAATCAATGTAAGACACATTTTTCCCTTTACCATGTAGAATCTAGAAATTTCAAGTTTAAAATCCTAGCTTTAGAGATGATTTATCAATAAATTCAATGGATAATGAATAAAAATAGGTCTAGAAGCATATCCAAATCAAAGTTAATGAAAATCCCTTGAAAAAACACCCAAAATTGTGCTCCAAAAACTTAAAGATGGTGAAAAACTAGATCTAATTATGAAAATATGGTTTATATATTGATCTAGTGAACAATGGCTCATGATCGTGGCACCCACCAAGTGATCATGAGAGTAAGCCTTAAACTCTAATAATTTTCCCTTGAG
Source organism: Capsicum pubescens (assembly GCA_030864215.1). NCBI lineage: Eukaryota > Viridiplantae > Streptophyta > Magnoliopsida > Solanales > Solanaceae > Capsicum > Capsicum pubescens. The sequence continues at coordinate 120,210,126 of CM061541.1, forward strand.
ATCGTGATGCACTACCTAACCAAACCCAGCTAATGCCTCGAGATCACGATGAACTACTCAATCACCTCGTGTAATTGTAACATGTGCCCATGCGATCGTGGCAAGAAATAGAGTGTTGCACTAGCAGCCTTGCACCAGTAGAAATCTAAGTCTAAAATTGTTCTAGACCAACACTCAAATTTCATTCATGTCCCTACAAAATAATCCAATAATACTACTAGAATAATTTTGATGTTACATACTCAAGGGAACCAATAAAACTTCTAATGGAAGCTATTATCACATATACACCCAAAACCAACTCTAGGCTAATAAAACTAGTATTTCAACAAAATGCTCAAAAATCACAAAGGATCCTCAAAATCCAAACAAACTAATCTATTACCCTAAATGGAGGTTTCAGATCTAATTGAACTGATGAAGTTCTCATCTGACACTCAGATCGTAGAATGTTGACCAAAGTCAATTGTATTACTTTAAAGGCTACTCAGAACCACAAACTCACATAAACCACTTTCGAATCCTTTAGAAATTATGTCAACCATCACCACAACTCATAAATGATATAAATCAAAAATGGGAAAAAGAAACATGGTCAAAACACAAAAAATTCTAGATTTCACCTAGAGGATTGTTACATCTTGCCAAACCTTGTACTACCCTTCATGGTAGATCTTTCAACAAAACTCATTCACCTTCCATGAACTCTAAATCATGAATCCTTTGATTTGCATAGACTTTTTTCCTACTCTAGGCTACCAAGAGCCGATCCTAAATCAAAAACACCCAATTTGTCACCTCTCTCAAAATTTCATGCCCTAAGGCCTAACTTTGAAAGAGTCAAACAGAATATTTGGGAATCTACACCTCCTTCAATATAGTGCCTCAAATGATGTTATCTAAATTCTAGAATAGCAATTTTTGTTGTAGGCAAACTCCATTAAGGGAAAGAACCAATCTCAGTGACCACCAAAGACCAAAATATAAGATCGGAGCATATCCTCTAACACCTGAATAGTACACTCTAAGTAACCATTGGTTTGAGGGAAAAATTTTGTACTCATCTCTAACTTAATGCCCAATTCACACTATCAAATTTTAAAGATGGAAAGTGAACTGAGTACATCTGTCTGAATAATGGAAATGGGTATACCATATAATCAGACTATCTCTCATATGTAGATCTTAGATAACTTCTCTAAATTATAGTTTATCTTCATTGATACAAAGTTCTCTAATTTGGTCAACCAATTAATGATCATCCAATAGAGTCAAATATCCCTAATGTTTGAGGCAATCCAATCACAAAGTCTATAATAATACACTCTCACTTCTACTAGGGTATAGGCATCTTCTAAATCATACCACTCAAACTATATTGCTAATACTTTACATGTTGATAAGTAAAGCACTTAGCCACAAACTCCAAGATATCCTTCTTTATCCCATACTACTAATAGTTCAACTTTAAGTCTTGCTACATCTTATCTTTCCTTAGGTAAATCAAATACCTTAAATTGTACATCTTTTTATGATTAATTTTTGTCAAATTAACAATTCTAGGAGCATTAACCCAACCCTTGATCCTCAAAATACCTCTAGATCAAGAGATTCTTCCATATCTTCCCCAATCAACACCTTATCTGGAATAACTCTCAACTTGTTGAATATTCTCCAACATCATAAATCTAGCGTCAGCACATGCCGAGATCCAAAAATATCAAGTCAAACAAATTGATTCGCTAATGAATAGATGTGTAAAGATAGAGGTCATTACTTAACAGCAAGAAAATCTAAACTCCACATACTTGAAGGCTTCCATCTCAAGTCATTCGCTACTACATTCTCTTTTTCTAAATGATAAAGAATTAAAATATCATAATCTTAAGAAATTTTACCTGTCCACCTATATAGGATTAAGATCATTCTATTTGAGATGTTTTTTAGGCTATGATGGTCTGAAGATCTCACACTAGCTCCCATCAGATAATACCACCACAACTTAAAAATAAACACTTCCAATGCCAACTTCAAGTCATGAGTGGGGTAGTTTTTCTCATGGGTCTTCAACTGTCTAAAGGCATAAGCTACCACCTTTCCCTAATATATCAACACACCAAATAGATCAACTCCTAAAGTATCAAAATATAATGTAGACCCTTTATCCTTCATTGGTAAGGTCAAAATAAGTGTCGGTGTTAACATAGTCTTAAGCTTTTAACAACTCTCTATACTTATCAAACCACTAAAAGAAACATAAGGGGCTATAATAGTAGAAAAACCACGTAAAAACTATATGTAGTAGCTAGCCAACCCAACAAAACTTTGGATATGGGTAGGAGAAGTAGGCCTAGGCAAAATCACAAACTGCCTCGACCTTGGCTAGATTGACCATAATATCATCCTTGGTGTAATGACTTAATTTTTGGTAATTTTTGTGAATTATTTATTTATGTGTGATTTGGCCGTTTTACCCCTCCCCATGGTTGCTTTATGGTATTTCTGGGGTAAGGGGATAATTGGAGCAGTTCCTAATGCATTTCAGTATGATTTGTGCGAGTTTATAGTTTTTGGATGGAAAAATGGATGGCATCATATATCTGTGTGTCGGATAGAAAAATGGACAGTATCATCTATCTAGAATGTCGATTTTAGGTTGGTACTATGGTTGGTGTGGTTTTGCAGCTATTGTATCTTATTTTGACCCTCGGTTCAAAAAGTTATGAAATTGGATTTCGAGGGTCAATTTTGTGAAATATGACATTTTTATAAAAATTTGATATCACCATTGAGTTTGGGCATCAAATTTTATATGGTAACATATTTCATTTGCATTCTCAGGATTCCAAGTTAATCTCAAGGGTCCCACAAAGACTTGGAATCTCCAAGTATCCATCTGATGTATCCCTAAGCTAGAAAAGCCACTTAAATGGCCAGCTGGCCGGTTAAGTAACCTGGTTTGCACCAGCTAGTGTCATATAAGCGGTCTTAGGTCCTCTTAAGTGAGTGTCACTTAAGAAAACCTTGTTTAACTTAAGTGACCCGTACAGCCTAGGCAGGTATCGCAAAAGCAACACTTGGTCACTTAAGAAATGATCGCTTGAGCAACCCAGTGTTTACTTAAGTGATGCTTGGGTGGTATTTATAACCCCTTTTCATGATTTTCACTGTTTTTGACACTTGGAGCTTGGGTGTTTTGAGTTTTTGGGGATTTCTTCTATTTTCAAGTTTAGGTAAGCTCCAAATCCCCATTTCAATTATTTTTATTCAATTTTTGTCATCTAAAGTTTTTTAAGTCTCGATTTCAAAAGTGGAATTTATGGGGTTTGGCATAATAGGCCTAAATAAATAATTCTTCAATTTAAACCCTAATATCAACTCATTTTCACTTTGTTTTTCTTCCTTGGGTTTCTTTAATCATGGGTAATATATTATTGGACTAAAATTTTAGTTTACCCTTTTTTTGAAAAGAAAAAACATTTTGGGGGTTCATTTTAACCCCAACCCAAAAATATGAAATATGGGTATTGTTCCTTTCTTTTAATGCATAGATTTCATATTTTTTTGTTTTAATTAATCTCTAGGTCTCTCAAAAGGCTTTGTAGTTAGAGCTTTTTGGAGTGAGATTTCGTCATTCAAAGTAGGTTATGGTTTAATTTTCTTCAGACTGGGTTGGGTAGTTAATATTGGTATAAAATCATATTATGGGTTTGGGAATTAATCATAAAAATGGCTTTTTTTATTGTTGTCTGTCTGTACAGGGGTTTATATTGTTGTTATTTGTTGGATTTGATATATAATTTGCTATGTGTGAATTTGTGGGGTCTTATATGATGTTGTTAGCCTAGTTGAAAATGTAATTGGTTATATACTTCTTGGTCGGAAAATGTCTAAATTGGTATTTATATAGTGTCAAATGGTATATTTTTGCATATCTTACTCTTATTAGTTTATGGACTATATTAGAGCATGGATGGTTGGCATATTGAGTGGATTTGTGGTTCACATGGTTTGTATATTATTTGGATTTTAAAATCTCTCATTCTAGTTGGTTGTGAGCACTACATCCTCATATTATATACATTCATAAAATATTGGTGCCACTATGAAAATACTAGGTATTTTTTATTATAAGAATGACATCTTTTAAAACCCTTTGTCAATGTATATTCCTGAGAGAAGTTATAGATATTAGGTTGGTATTGGATATTAGATTGTAATGGGTTGATGAACCTCCATGGACCCTACCTCAGAAGCACATCTCGATAGATGTATATAGACTACCATTTGGGATATTTTCTTAATACAGGTGATGTTCCTATATTGTATATTTAATATGCATTATTCTCTACTTTGCTCAGTCGGTCTATAATGCCTACGGAGTAAAAAGGGACCATACTCACCCATACTTCATCCTTTTGGTGTAGATCTAGGTATGAGTGTGTCATACGATAGCTGATTTGGGCAGTGTTTGGAGTATTTTTATTGTAGCAGTCAATCTATATTTCTAGAGTTTATCTACAACCTCTTCCTATTTAGTTTATGTTTTGTTTTCATATTTAGAGATAGATTATATTCCTTTATGGACTATCAGTTATATATTTTGACTTTAATATATATTCAGTAAGTTCTTACACTGTGACACTAGATTTTGGGAAATGTATGGTATCTTTGTTATGTACTTTTCATGATGATTGTATATATATAGTTTGGCTTTATTCTAGAATCCTTACCTTAGGGCTTTGGTGTTGTTTTCACTTTTTATGTCAGTTTGGGTGACAGGCTTACTTGTCAAAATTTTCCATGACAAGTACTATTAAGACATTTGGCTTTTGGGTCGTGACAAATTTGTATCAGAGTAGTTAGGCCCATCGATATCATTGGTATAACAATAGGGTATCTAGTAGAGTCTCGCAGAGTGGTATGTAGACTTTCATATCTATCTTCAAGAGGCCATAACATATCTTTAGAAAACTTCCCTTCTTTTATTCTATATCATCTAGATTTTCCATACCCTATGTTCTAAATTGAGTTTTACTCTTTTTATTTAAATGGTGAGGACTAGATCTTCTGAGGTTAGATATATTAAGCAATCATCTGAGGATAGAGCTCAATCAAATGGGAGAGTTGCAAGTCGTGGATGGGCCCAAGGTAGTGGATGGGCACAAAGATTTTCCCCATCCATGGATTGTACTAGGGGGCTCTCCCCTGATCCTCGAGTAGAGTATGGTGGATATATGGTCCTATTCAAGTCCCACAGAGTTCTTATACCTTAGTCTTAAAGGAGTTTTTGATTTGTTTGCTGACCCACTTAAAGGGTTCTCCTTTGGGTGCACCTAGTGTTCCTCTATCTTCGAGTATTGTATTGCCATCTATGATATAGTTTGTCTATGGTGTTCCTCTACGCTCGAGTATGAATCCTTTAGTGGTACTGACATTTGCTTATGGTACTCTATAGACTCCGAGTGTTGTTCTTTCTTCTGTGTCAGCCTCTGAGTATGGTATTTTTAGATCAGGAGTTCAGCCTTTATCTATGTTCCTCCCTCATATGGGATATCATCTAACCAAATTCACTATATCTCCTATTATTACGGGTATAGTCATATCTTTTAAGGATCAGAAGAGGTTTGAGAGATTCACCCATTTGGGTTTACCTAGGATCAGTGGTGCTATCTTCAATGATGCCTGTAAGTTCTTGATTGATAATCGTGAGAAGTTGCATAACCTTTGTTTATTTGAGTTACATGGGGTTGTTGACACTACTTACCATTTGAGAGATATAGCTAGGGATTGGTGGAGGTAACTTATTAGTTGTAGACCTCTTGGTTCTCAGAGATGACTTAGGATGAGTTTGTTAAGGCCTTTTTAGACATGTTTAGGCCTTATAATTTGTGGATGAAATGAGGGATAAGTTTGATCACTTAGAGTACGGCTCTATGACAGGTGCAGAATATGAGGCCCATTTTTATATCTTGTATAGATATTCTTATGCCACTTTTCCCATCAAGTCTAAAAAGATTTAGAAGTTCATAAAAGGGTTGGATGTTTTGCTTCATCTTGCTACTGCCCATGTGGTAGTGTTAGGGGCTATATTTCAGACTATAGTAGATCATACTAAGATGAATGAGTTTATTCTTTGAGCATCTCAAGGAGGATCCAAGAGTGTGCACTGTTAAGGTGAGTTTAGAGGTCATATTTCTCAAGGTAGAGATTTTAGAGGCTTCCATGGGTATCTTGGTAAACTAGCATAGGAAACCTTGTAAGGTTTATGTAGTAGGTCTTTTAGTTCAGCAACTTTAGGTGGATATTCTAGCTCGGTCATACCCTTTTATATTGAGTTGGGTCACAATGGTTATTTGGTGTCTGATGAGGTTATCCCTTTGGCTAATGACATTCCTCTCTATGTTTTTAGGCCTACTCCTATATTAGCAGTAAAAGGTCGAGGTTCTACTAGAGATACGCAAGGCAAAGATAATGGTGCCCATGGTGGTAGTCATGAGGCTACTCAATTAGATGGTTGTCATATACATTTCTATGCTATACTCACCAGACTAAAGACAGTGGTTTCCAATGCTATTATTATAGGTATTATCCCTATTTTCTTTAGATTTGCATCTGTGTTATTAGATCTGTGGTTGAAATTCTCCTATGTGTTTGCATATTTTGCTTCAAGTTTTGATTCATCTAGTGAGCCTTTAGCCATACCTATCTATCAATCTACCTCTGTAGGAGACTCTTTAAGGGTAGATCGAGTGCACCGATCTTATGTTGTGACCTTTGTTGGGCGTAAGACTTGGGTAGATCTTATTATCTTAAATATGGTAGATTTTGATGTTATCTTGGATATGTATTTGTTAGCTCCTTATCAAGTTGTCCTAAACTATTATGCTAAGATGGTGACCTTAGCTTCATCGGGTGTGATAAGGATAGCTTGGAAGTTTGTGCTTCATTTGGGTCCCAAGAAATTTATATTATTTTTAGGCTTGTCACTTTGTTGAGAGGGTATGTTTGTCTTACTTTCCTCATATTTGTGATACTAGTGTTGCTTCACCACCTCCTTTGAATTTTATTTGTATTGTCCGTAACTTCATGGAAGTTTTTCCTACATAATTTCTTGGTATGTCTCTAAATTGTAATATTAAATTTTCTATTGATATTGAGTTTGGTACCAAGCCCATTCATATTCCTTTTTATTGATTTATCTGACCTAGTGTACCAACTTGGGGTGACCCAATCTTGTTAGTGAATAAAAAGGATGGGTCTATGCGTATATGTATTGATTATCGACAGTTGAATAAGGTGGCAGTTAAGAATAAGTATCCTCTTCCTTATATGATAATTTATTCAATCAGCTTTAAGGTGCTTCGGTGGTTTTGAAGATTGATTTTAGATTCAGGTATCACTAGTTGAGGATTAGAGATTTGAATATTTCAAATACCATTTTTTTAACTTGGTACCATCATTATGAGTTCTTGGCCATGTCTTTCGGGTTGACTAATGCCCCAGCTGCGTTCACAGAGTTAATAAACTAGGTATTTCAACCGTATCTCGATTTTTTTTCATTATATTTATAGGTGATATCTTGGTTTATCCAAGAGTGAGGCCAACTATAAGGAGCATTTGTGGATTAGGATTCAAAGATTGAGGGTAAGTTTGCCAAGTGTGAGTTTTTGTTGGAGTCAATTTCTTTCTTAGTCATGTGGTGACCAAGGATGGTATTATAGTCGATCCGTCCAAGGCTGCAGCAATTTGTGATTGGGCTAGTCCTACTTCTCCGACTGAGATTTGGAACTTTATCTCTCCTTAGGATACCCTACAACAAGCTCATGACTATAATAGAAAGAAGGGGTATTTGGCAGGCTACTATCAGCATTTTCTTGAGGGCTTCTCATCTATTACAGCTTTGTTGACCAGGTTAACTCAAAAGAAGATTTTTATTTAGTGGCCTAATATTTGTGAGGTGAGCTTTCAAGGGCTTAAGGATTTGTTGACATCAGCTCTTATCTTGACTTTGGCTAATAAGCGTGCTGGTTTTATCATCTTTTGTGATACGTCAAGTATAGGGTTAGGTGTTGATTTGATATAGGATGGTAAGGTGATTGTATACATCTCATCAGTTAAAAACCCATGAGAGGAATTACCCTACCCACGATTTGGAGTTATGTGTGGTTTTATTTACTATGAAGTTGTGGTTGCACTACTTATATGGAGTCTGTCGTAAGATTTTCTCAGATCACCACAGTCTTAGTATTTCTTCACCCAGTGAAATCTTAATATGAGGCAGTATCCTTAGCTTGAGTTTCTTAAGGATTATGACCTTACTATTCTTTATCATTCGAGCAAGGCTAATATTGTTGTGGATGCCTTGAGATAGAAGTCGACTAGCATGGGTAACTTGGTGCATCTTTAACCCAGGAGAGACTTTTGGACTTAGAGGTTCAGTATTTGTCTAACCAGATGGTTAGTCTTTATATTTTGGCACCTAGATATGTTTTGGCATTTGTGGAGGCTAGGTTTTCCTTAATGGAGAAAATTCGGGCTCATCAGTTTGATGATGTTGGGTTGAGAGTGATTCAGGATTAAGTGTTGAGTAGTGAGGCTAAGGAAGTCTCACTTGATTCAGATAGTGTTTTGAGGATTGGAGGTTGAGTTTGTGTGCTGAGAGTGGGTGATTGGATTAGATTGATTTTGGAGAAGGATTATTGTTCCATGTATTTTGTCTATCCAGGATTGACTAAGATGAATAATAATTTAAGACAACACTATTGGTAGGGTGGTATAAGCAAGGATGTACAAAATTTTGTAGCTCGTTGCCTATATTACCAGTAAGTGAAAGTCGAGCATTTGAGGCCTGGTGGTTTACTTCAGAGGTTGTTCATTTCTGAGTGGAAATGGGAAAGTATCATTATGGACTTCGTGACTGGGTTGCCTCGTACTTATTATGGTTCTGATAGTGTTTGGGTTATCGTGGATCAATTGACCAAATTTTCTCATTCCATTTCATTTTAAGTTTCTTTTAGTGCTGATAGATTGGCCCAATCTATATTCATGAGATAGTTTCCCTTCATGGTGTGCTAGTGTCTATCATCTTAGATTGAGGTTCAGTATTTACATCTCACTTTTGAAAGACTTTTTAGGAGGATTTGGTTACCTGGATTAATCTTAGTACAACTTTTCACCCCCAGATCGACGGACAGTTGGAGTGGACTATTCAGTTCTTAAAGGATCTGCTCCGTAGGTGCGTTATGGACTTTAGAGATTAGTGGGAGCAGTATCTAGGTTTACCGATGTTTGCATATATCAATAGCTACCATGCCAGTATTGAGATGGCTCCTTTCAAGGCTTTATATAGTAGGCATTGTCTGTCTCCAGTTGGTTGGTTTGAGGTTTTTGAGGTTAGACCTTGAGGTACAGACGTGCTTCATAAGTCTTTGGATAGAGTTCAAGTCATTCGCGATAGACGCTGAGCAGCTCAGAGTAGGGAGAAGTGTTATACGGATCATAGACTTTATTTATTGAAATTTAGTATTGCTGATCGAGTCTTCCTTCATGTGTCACCCATAAAGGGCGTGATGAGGTTTGGAAAGAGGGACGAGCTTTGCCCCAGGAATATCAGACCTTGTAAGATTCTTTAGACTATTGGTGATGTGGCTTATGAGTTAGAATTGCCCCCATATTTATCAGTTGTTCATCCAATTTTTCATATTTTTATGCTTCGGCATTATATTCTGGATGTATCTCATGTCATTCATTAGGATTCATACAGTTAGATGAGAGGTTTTCTTTGGTTGAGGAGCCCATCTCCATTTTAGCCAGGATGTTAGGCAGTTTTGTTCTAGAGATATTCCAGCGGTTAAGGTCCAGTGGAGACATCGACCTGTAGATGAGGCTACTTGGGAGGTCGAGTCCGATATGTTAGTTGTTATCCCCAGCTTTTTGTTGATTCAGGTATTTTCTTTGCCTTCAATTCGAGGATGAACTAGATTTTTAGTGGTGGATGATGTAATAACTTATTTTTTGGTGATTTTTATGAATTATTCATTTCTATGTGATTTGACCATTTTACCCTTCCCCATGGTTACTTTGTGGTATTTCTAGGGTGTAGGGATGATTGGCATGGTTCCCAATTCATTTTGGTGTGATTTGTGTGAGTTTATGATTTTTGGAGGTTAAAAAGGCTTATTAGTTGACTTTGGTTAACATTTATTGGTTTGTACATCGGCTGGCAAAATGAATTGAGAAAGCATATCTGGAACATTGATTTTAGGTTTGTAACATGGTTGGTATGGTTTTGCAGCTCTCGTATCTCATTTCGACCATTGATTTAGAAAGTTGCAAAATTGGGTATCGAGGGTCAACTTTGTGAAAATAATGTTTTTTCAAAAAATTTATATCGCCATAAGTTTGAAGCATCAATTTCAATAAGGTAGCATGGTTTGTTTGCATTCTCTAGATTTTGGGGTATTAAACGTAGTCCAAGGTAATCTTAGCTCAATTGTTAGCATAAAAAGGGAAGCTAAACCCCTGATATATTGAGTTTTATAGAATCTTAAACCATTTTGGGAAGGTAGCTTATGAGCTTGAGTTTCCTAAAGATTTGGAATCAGTGCACCTGGTGTTTCATGTTACTTTCTTAAAGAAATGTATTGGGGATTCAGTTGTTGTCATTCCTTTAGAGAGTATAGATGTACAGGATAGCCTTTCCTACGAAGAAGTCCCAGTTAAGATCTTTGATCGTTAGATTCATAGACTAAGGAATAAAGAAGATCCCTTGGTTAAGTCCTATGGAGGAATCAGTCTGTTGAGGGAGCAACTTGAGAAGCAGAAGCAGATATGTGAGCCAAGAACGCTCATTTATTCTCTGCAAACTCAGATTCAACTTGGTAATGATTTTCCTTAGATTGGTTCATTTTTGTTCTCTATCTTAGCTATGTAACCATTCTCATGTCATTGCATGCATTCACGAAACCAGTTCAGTTCATGTATTATGCTTCAAACTCGGTTATGTAATCATGTTTCAAGTCATTCATATTCAGTATACGATCTGAGTTGCATTAGTGTTCTCAATCTAACCAGTCACATTCGAGGAAGAATGTTCCTAAGGGGGAGATATTTTTATACCTTATGATATTCTTAGCTCGATTCAGCTCTTAGTTGCATTCATAAGGGGTCCGAGGCTTGAAAATTTCACCAAGTGTTGGGAACCTAGTCATTTTCAAGACCCCTAAACTTTAAGGGTTTTTAGTTTGGCCTTCCTATCCTCAAAATGTTTGGTTTTAAGTTGATTTGTATTTAAGGAGGTTAAAAATATGTCTCGGGGGGAGTTTTAGATTTTTCAAATCAGGTTTGGGGCATGTTCGGATCACGGAAATAGCCAGTCCCTGGGATAAGCCCGCGTCGCAGTACTAGTCCTGACCTGATGTTGTCCTTGATGCGGTACAGGATTTCTTCGACCGTGATAGGCCTCATCGCGGTGATGTTGTTACGTCCAATTTTTTATTTAAATAATCAAGGGGAATTTGGGACTTTCCCCCTCAACCCAAATCATCCATAACATGACTTGGGGCATCCATAGGGGCATTATTTTCCCCTTCTTCTCAAAATCACTCTCAAGAAACCCTCTTCATTCCCCAAGAACCAATTAAAATCTTTTTCCCCCAAGAAATCAAGGATCTAAGTTTTCCAAGTTCAAGAATCTTCAAGAAAGCATCAATAATAAGGTTTCTTTCACAAATCAAGAAGCTTAAGGTATGTGGGATGTTAATCCATGGCTCCCTTTTCACCTATGGAGCTCAAAAACCCTCTTTTCAACTAAAGAATAGCTTTTTCTCTTATTATGGAGCTTTATATGTTTAAGATGGACTAAATTCATGTGTTTCCTAAGTAGTTTGACTTAATTCATGTTCAAGAATGATTCCATGAAAAGCTAAGTTAACCCATGCTTTAAGTTTCAATCTCCCATGTTATATTCAAGTGAATTTCATGTTATATTATCAAGTTATGATCTTAGTCACGTAACCATTCTGTTTTCCCAAGTTTTAAGGAATTCCCATGTTCAAGTTCATGATTCTCACATGTTTGATGAAATGTCTATGTTTTGGGATCTTTGAATCATGATTTCAAACTATAGTTTTAAGCCTTAATATTGTATTTTATGATCATTCAGTGTTGCAGGGTTATGAACACCCGATAGCTTTATGTTTTACATAACTTCAAATCTTTCAAGTAAGGATTTGAATTAAATCATGAATATTACCAGTTACTCCATTATTATAATCATGATAAGAAATGTCAGTTGTTATGATCAGTGAATTCACTTCAGCTCAGTACCAGTGTCTGTTCAGTTGGGAGTAGGAGTTAGCATCGAGCGAATGCAAGTATAGCGGCTTCTCCGTCAGTTTATGTAAAGTTGTTAATAGCAGTCCCTGTATTCCAAAACTACATAGCCAGTGTAGTATATGAGGGGTCACCCATTATCTTATGCTTGACTTCCTCTCAAGGGTCACCCGTCAGTTTAGGCTTGACACCCTAGTCCTTAGGGACAACAGATTAGTGGATCCACATAGCCAGTGTTAGTACCCATGGCATGGTACGGATGCCCTTCCAATTGGGGTTATATGTTGGACCCCAATTAACTCAAATTAAGGTATGTCGGTTAGATGATACCTCCCACAATCTCAGTTCAGGATTCAGAGTATGTCAGTTTAGGTTTGCATAACAAGTATACAGTTATCAGATATCAGTCATTCAGTTATACATATTGTTTCAGTACATGTTTGTGCCTGGTCTTGCATTCTCAGATATTACATGTTCATGTATTCAAGCTTAGTTATCTCATGCAAATCAGCTAGTCCTCATCTTATATACCAGTACATTCAAAGTATTTACCGCATACTTTTCTTTACTTTATGTTGTCTTATAACATAGGTTCGGACGCTCAGATTCTCGATCGTTCATAGGCATCTCAGCGTTACTCAGCAGCAGTAGTGGTGAGTTCTCATCCATCGAGGACATAATTTATTTATTTTAGTACTTCCTCATGTTCATTCAGTCGAAGTTAGTTGGGGGTTTGTCTCATCAACTCATCATGATGTTTCAAGGATTTTTAGACAATCAATTAGACAATCAGTTAGTTATTTCAGTATTAAGAGTTGTTTCAGATAGACAGTTTGGTTTCTAGTATATTATTAGAAATTTCAGACATGTTTTTCTTCGTATTCCAGTAGTTAGTGTTAAAATACCTTATCAGTGTATCTTCTGCTCATGTATTATATTACAGTATTACTAAGTGCTCACAACAGTTACAAGTTCATGGGTTAGCTTGTGGTTACTTGTGATCAGAAGAACCGTTATCACTACTACGAGGTAGCCTTGGGTCATGAAAAAGCTTGGTATTAGAGCCTAAGGTTTTAAAGTGTTATAGGGAGTCTGAAAGCTGCGTTAAGTAGAGTCTGTGCATGTGTGAAGCACGCCACGCTTAAAGACAAGAGGCTATGAGACACTTTAGGAAAGTTTCATTTTTTTCAACATTTGTGTCATGCGAAAGAGCATGAGCTTTATTTAAACTCTCATTCTAATTCATCCTACGTTTTGTTTATAGACAATACCTCCTAAAAGAAACAATGGAAGAATGAGCGGGGATCAGCCTATACCATCACCTGTTCAGGAAGATCCCTTGAATAAGCATATCTCTCACGCCGAATTCAAGGCCGCTTTCACGACTTTAGGCCATTACGTAGCTGCTCAAAACAACCAACAAGTTGTTTCCCCAACCAATCCAGTGGAAAATACAACTTCAGCTAGGATTTGGGATTTTACTTGGCTGAATCCCCCTTTGTTTTTGGGATCCAATTATGAGGAGGATCCACCGGAGTTTCTGGATATGGTACAAAAGATGACTAATTTCATGGGTACAACATTAATTGGGAGTGTAGATTTGGGTGCATATTAGTTATAGGATATAGCTTACACCGAGTTTAAGCAGTGCAAGAAGGACCAAGGTGTGGAAATAGGGCCTGTTTAGTGGGAGGAGTTTGCCATGGCTTTCATAAACAGGTTCTTTCCATTAGATTTTAGGGAAGCTAAGGTTTAGGAGTTCATAAATTTAAAATAGGGTAATATGAGCGTGAAGGAGCATTCGTTTAAGTTCACTCAGTTAGCGAGGTATGCTCCTACTATAGTGGTAGGCAATCCTACTATGGTGGTAGACAATAGGTCGAGAAAGAGTAAGTTTGTATCTGGTGTAGCTGATAGTGTGGTCAAGGAGTATAGGACCGCCATATTGATTTAATAGAAGGACTAATCTAGACTTATGGTTCATGCTCAGTAGATCGAGAAGGAGAAGCTAAAGGAGAAAGAGTGAATAAGAAAGATAGAATAGGTAGTTTCAACTTTTCTCAACCAAGGTCAGAAGGTGGTAACCATACTCAGTTCTATCAAAAGTTTTCAACCCCAGCTCCATCTTCAGCTAGTGCACCATGCCTAAGTTCAGGAAACACAGCCGGGATAGAGCGCTAGGCTTTAAGTCCCAGGGTAGCGTGAACAGAGGTCGTACTAATCCGTTCCACATTGAAATGTGGTCAGCATCATCAGGGAAAGTGTAAGGTTTGTAGTAATGTGTGTTTTGGTTGTGGCAAGCCAAGCCAAAGGGTTCAGGAGTGTATGGTGGTCGCTCAGAGGGGTAGAAGTGATCACCAATAGGGCTAGTACAATTTCTCATCCGCTCTAGCAGGTCTCCAAACTCAGTAAGATGCCGCATCCAGTGACACCAGTGGGTATCTCCAGAATAGGTTGTATGCATTCCAGATGCAGAACGATCAGGAAATTTCTTCTGATGTGTTTACGGGTATGTTACGAATCTTGCATCTTCATGTTTACGCTTTATTAGACCCCCGAACTTCACTTTCTTTTGTGACTCCTTATATAGCTGTCAATTTTGGTGTTAGTCCCAAAACATTAGCAAAACCTTTCTCAGTGTCTACCCCAGTGGGTAAATCTATTATATGTATACAGGTATACAAAAATTACCCGGTCACAATATCTCAGAAAATCACCTTAGTTGATATGGTAGTGTTAAAGATGATCTATTTCGATGTCATTCTTAGAATGGATTGTCTCCATTCGTGCTATACCTCGGATGACAGTAGAAATAGAGTCGTTCAATTTCAATTTCCCAATGAACCAGTCATCGAATAGAGGGGTAGTACTTCAGTTCTTAGTGGGTCATATTAGTTCATATCTTAAAGCCAGAAAGATGGTATCTAAGGGGTGTGTTTACAATTTTATCTGAGTCAAAGAATCAAATTATGAGACTCCAAGTCTTGAGTAAGTTTCAGTAGTAAGGGAAATTCCAGATGTGTTCCTTAAAGATCTTCTTGGAGTCCTTCCTGAGAGGGAAATAGACTTCAGAATAGATCTCCTTCCAGATACCCGGCCTATCTCTATTCCACCTTACAGAATGGCTCCATCTAACCTTAAAGAATTGAAGGAATAATTGAATGATCTCTTGGATAAGGGTTGCAGCAGACCCAGTGTTTCCCTATAGGGTCCTCCAGTCTTGTTTAGGCATAAGAAATATGGTTTTCTCAGAATGTGCATCGACTACTATCAGTTGAACAAAGTCACAATCAAGAATAAGTATCCACTCTCCAGAATTGATGACTTTTTCGACCAAATTCAAGGTGCCAATTATTTTTTAAGGTAGACCTCAGATCTGGCTATCATTATCTTAGAGTCAGAGAATGTGATATTTCTAAAATAGCTTTCAGGACTTGGTATGATCTTTTTGAATTCCTAGTTATGTCCTTCGAACTAACAAATTCCCCTGTAGCCCTCATGTACTTGATGAAAAGGGTGTTCAAGCAGTACTTGGACATGTTCATCATAGTCTTTATTGATGACATCTTTATCTATTCCTATAGTGAGAATGGTCATGCAGACCATCTGAAAATTATGTTGCGGACCCTTAGAGCTCACCAGTTGTTCTCTAAATTCAGTAAGTGCAAATTTTGGCTAAGATCATTAGCTTTCCTTGGCCATAATATTTCTGGTGATGGAATTAAGGTTGACCGTCAAAAGACCAAAGAAGTGAGAAACTAGCCCAGACCCATGTCTCCATTAGATATCAAGAGTTTCTTGGGTTTGGATGGCTATTACAGGTGTTTTATTGAAGGTTTTTCTTCTATTGCATTCCTCATGTCTCGATTGACCTAGAAGAAAGTCAAATTTCAGTGGTTAGATTGTTGCGAGAAGAGTTTTTAGGAGTTGAAGACTCGACTCACATCCTCCCTAGTCTTGACTTCGCCAGATGGATTTGTAGTTTACTATGATTCTTCCAGAGTTGGTCTTGGTTGTGTTTTGATGTAGAGAGGCAAGTTCATAGCCTACGCCTCTAGACAACTTAAACCCATGAAAAGAATTATCCAACCCATAATCTTGAGTTGGCAGTTATTGTTTTTTCCTTGAAAATTTGGAGGCACTATCTTTATGGGATTCATGTTAATGTTTTTACAGATCATAAGAGTTTACAGTACATATTCATGCAGAAAGATCTGAATATTTGTCAGAGAAGGTGGCTTGAGTTGTTAAAAAATTATGATATGGGTCATTCAGTTATCAGATATTAGTCATTTAGTTATACAGATTATTTCAGTATATGTTTTTGCTTTGTCTTGCATTCTCAAATATTACATGTTCATGTATTCATTCTTAGTTATCTCAGGCAATTCAGGCATTCCTCATCTCATATACTAGTATATTCAAAGTACTGACCTATACTTTTCTTTGTGCTATGTTGCCTTATAACATAGGTTTGGATGCTCAGATTCCCAACTATTATTAAGCATCTCAGCATTACTCTGGAGTAGTAGTGGTGAGTCCTCGTCCATCGAGGATATGATTTGTTTATTTTAGTTATTTCAGTACTTCCTTATGTTCAGTCAATCAAAGTTAGTTGGGGTTTGTACCATCAACTCCTCAAGATGTTTAGAGGCTTTTCATATAATCAGTTAAATAGTCAGTCAGTTATTCAGTATTAACAGTTGACTTAGATAGACAGTTTGGTTTTTAATACTTAATCAGATATTTCAGACATGCTTTTCTTCATATTCCAGTATTCAGTTTTATAATACCTTATCAGTGTATCTTTCGCTCATGTATTATATTAGAGCATTACTCAGTTCTCACAATAGGTACCAGTTCATGGGTTAGCTTATGGTCACTTATAATCGTAAGCACTGTTGTCGTGACTAGGGGTAGTCTCGGTTTGTGACACTACGGCTCCACCTAATGACTCATAGTAAGTCATAATGAGTCATTCGTAGGGGATTCATAGTCATAACAATATGTACTCAAGATCTCAGGACTTTAGGTTACGACTCGTAACCAGTCGTGACGAGTCGTAAGGTGAGTCATAACAACTGGGAACCCAAACTCCTACATATTTTAACAAGTTCTCTTTGGTAATTTCCACCCCTTCCTAACCCAAACCCACATTGTTTAATCTTCCAAAACATCAGTTATTGAGGGTAAGTACTACCATAACCGCTCATAACTTCAGAAATCACTTAAAACATATCAAGAGAAGTGATTCTTTTCTCTCCATATCCAATTAGGGTACATCAAGAAATTTCAAGTTTCAAGAAGATCTCTTCAAGGGGTTGATTTCAAGTATGTGGGACTTTATTAGTAGGTCCCTTCCACCAGTTGAATCCCAAGAATTCCCTAAGTTTATAAATGCAAATCTTTTTTCTCTTTTTATTGGCTTTTCAAAATAAATATGAATACATCAACTCTCTCTCAGTTGTTTTGGTTATGTACCTTGAAAACATGTTCCCTTATGAGAATTGTGTTTCAATATGTTTTATAATTTCCTTTGTCCATATCATACCAAGTTATTGGAATATTGAGAACTATTGATGATTTTTCCCATACTACGGTCGATTTTTACCATTTTCATGATTAGTTGCATTAGCTTGTGTTGGTGGGTTATGAAAACTCGGTACCTAGGAACTCATGCATATATCAGCTTACATATAATTGATATTTTAGATTGTTCATGTATTGTATTCTTTCATAAACCCATGAAGATTGAAGATCATATCAGTTATCAATTCATGTTTAGATATACTTCAGGGTTATTCAGTTGGGAGTAACACTTAGAATCAAGTTAAAGCAAGGATGGTAGCTCTACTGCCTGTTAGACATAAGTAATTAGTAGTCATCCCTAAGTTCTAGAACTGCAGCACCACCATAGGTTATAGGGGTTCCCTCGTCAATAGAGGAATGATGCCTTAGGAACCCTTGGGGATGCACCACACAATGAGGGACTAGGTCCCTCAAAGTCAATCACAGGCAAAATACAATAAAGTAACCAAGAATTTAAAGATGGTGCAGGAAGACTAAAAACACAAGATTTTAACATAGAAACCTAGGAAGGGAAAAGCCAGGGCTTTCCCTCACAAGCACCTCAAGAAATCCACTTTAATAAACCTCTTAATTACAGTATAGATTTAAGCCTACCTCTAGGATCCTTTCGCTTGTAATAACTCTACTACAAGCTCATCTTGTCAACTCTACCACGGAATATCTATGATAATTAACTCTAATCAGCCTTATACTTAGACAACTCTACCTAAGCATTCTCTAATCAAAGAGAAAACCACTACTCTTATAGCATGAGTAGTTCAGTTACAAATCAGTACTAACTCAAGAACAATTTCAATTTAAGCTCCGACAAATAGCTAAGAATTTAAGCAGTGTTGAAATGGGGTTTTTGCTACCTCATTTATCTCTTTGTATTTGTCAAAAATCGATTTGATAAAGAGGCATCTATTTACTTTTATAGCAAAGTGAAGATTTGGGTTGAAAGATCATTGGACTAGTTGTCCTAATTAGTACAAAATAGCACCTGCAAGTTTGTCATAAATGAGGACAAAAATATGCAGACAATGTATGTCAGCTATACTGTACCTTGCACATCTAGGGACCTGGTCATTTGCAGTTGGCTGCTCATCATGAAAACTACATTTAGCAATTTTCCTCCTTTTTAATGATGACAATCAAACTATTCATCTTTGAGAAACAGTGCACATTCATCATATTTAATTAGTGTGATTACCACTTGAAGAGGAATGTTCCCCCTATTATCATGCTTCCTCCATCATGCAACACAGGGACCTGGTCCCTTGTTATTTGCAGAAAAAAAACTCTGATTTTTTCCCACTGTCATTATGCACCACTTTAGCACACAACACACACAGGTACCTGGTCCTTACATATGAAGTCAGTATTCCCCCTTTTGGCATTATTAAAAAGGATTAACAGTAAACCAAGAGTAAAATATGCACATATTAGTTAAATCATGGTCATTGGGATAATACTAGCATGACGAACAACTTTAAAATAAAGGATACAAATGAGGCACACAAAATAAGATTCATTCATTCATAAAATTTAGTACCAATGTAATAAAAAAAATAATCAATGATAAAAAAAATTGTCTTTAAAGGCCAATATGAGAATCAGGACATGAAACTGACATGGAGTTGATGAGGGAAAAAGGAAAACCGAGTTCAGGCAGATGGAGGCTTAGGGGAAAGGGATTTAGTTAGCATCTCCATTCTTGAACTTTCAGCAGCATGGGCATCCAACAACTATTTGGTGAGGACCTTTATTTTAGCATTAAGTCCTTGAATTTCACCATCCAGCTCTACCACTTTTATTTTGAGCTCTGTATTTTTGGATTCTCTTTAGACTACTACTCATTTTTTATCCACAATTGTTCTTTTCATGGGACCGGGTCCCTCAGAGTCTTTCCTTTTCTTGACACTTATGTTTTTTTGCCTAAATCGAGCATGGATACTAGACCTTTACGTAGGGTACCTGGTCCTCTTAGTAACATGAACTTTCTTTCTTCTTTCCTCTACAATCACAGTAATTCCTTAATTCTTGCCCTCCCTTCGTTCAACCTCTACAACTTTAATATTTTCTTTCTCCTCTACTGTGGTAGTTTTCATGAGACTTTTTCTTTTCATGGTTGAAGTCTTATTATCCTTCATCTAATATTTTCTTTTTAGAGCCTCTTGTATAGTAGGTTCTAGTCACTTTCACCTCAGATTCCATCATTTTCTTCTTTCCTCTACTTCGCCTTAGTTTTTCACAGTCCTTTTCATAGACACTTCATCCTCATCCTCCTCATTCTCCTCATTTGGTGGTAACAATATATCTTCTCCTCTATTTACTTTATCATTAACACCTACTTTGTATTTCAGTCTATCAACTAAGCATTCTTTGATGTCATATGCAAGAACGAGTAAGTTTTCAGCTACCCAGTTCTCGTTTGAGGAAAAATCAACCCATTTCACCAGAATTTCCTCACCAAATAGTTGAGCAGGAATAAGGTTTAAATCTAAGGGTGTAAGAGACCCTAGTTCTTGAAAATATTAAGAATTATCAGCCCTTTTGAATTCTTCAGACAGCTCAGGGATCTAAGAATTTTAGGTACTTTTTAGCCTTTTAAGGATTAGGAAATTTTAGTTTGAGTGTTTTCTTGTTCGACTGATGACCCAAAACCTTAATTAGAAACCTCTGTCATGATTTGGTGAACACAACTTTCAAGAGGTGAGAAAGGTTTAATTGGAACTGTCTCATTTATAGGTTTCAAATTTTGGAATGTGACTCATGGGTAAAGTTGAATCAGTTTATGGTTGGTGATTCATGATGATCTTTATATGACTTTTGTTGTTGAAGGATCAGAGTATTGGGAATGTTTAGCCTAATTTTTTAAAAATAAACTGACTACTTTTGCAGAGGAGAAAATACACATGGCCTATTTGGATAACATTTAATGATTATTATTAGAGCATCTTGTGTAGGTACTAACCTGACAGATGGGACTAGGTCCCTCTCCTTTAAGTGAATCTTCAAGTTTGTGCTTGTCACATTTGTGAACTTCCTAAGTTGTTCCCATGGGTGCATACCTGCAAAGGTATAGTACTGAGTTAGAGTCACATGAACCTCTTTTACCAAGGATACCTGTCTCCTAAGCATTGCCAATTTTGAATGGAAACACTAAAAGATAGATCAGGTTGATTAGATCAATCCGTCTTTAGTTTTTGCCTCTGCACACCCTTCTTATTCCATAATTTTTTCTAAATGTATGTTTGAAGATCAAGTCCCAGACTTGACTTTTTCATACTACTGAAGCTTAATTTTTTAGATGAGTTTCCTAGGGACCAAGTCATTAAGGAGTTTGACATGACCCCTTCTTTTTTATCTTCAACTTAAGCTGAGATTAATGATTGGCTCTTTGAATCATCAACATTCTCATCTGAATTCTTCATCCTTTTGCCTCTTCGTCTTCAGCAACATCACCCCTCTTTCTTCAATCCACAAAACTCTACTTTTTCTTTCTCCCTCTTTTTTGAGGTTTCTCATCAGATAAACCAAAGATCAGGTCCATGCGAGTAATTTCTCATAGTAAGAGACCTTCACCTGAAGTGTCTTGAGAGAGAACACAGTAAGACTTAAAATAATTAGGTTTTTCTCATACATTATCATAGGAAAAATATGGACTACAATCACCTTTCTCAACTTGAAATCATGATCACATGTTTGATTTGGGAACCCACTTGAATTTGAGTTACCAGTAAGAAAACAATGGTGTGATCAAAACTTTCTTAGCCCATATAGGTAGAAAATTCTTCTTCATCTTATTCAACTACTTGAACGCATTTGGCTGTGTATTCTTCTATTGATTATATCTGAATTTGTTCATTTTAGCACTTATCCAGTTTTGACAATTTCCCTGAGTGTGCCTAACTTTCCTACAATGATTGTACATAGGTTTAGGAGCCTTCTTTCTGGCATCATTGATAGACTTTTCTTTTCACCTAGTAGGTTGGAATTCTCCTTGGTATCGCAGTTCTTTGCCATCATTAACACCCTGAATAATTAGATTATAAAGAATCTACAATGAAGTAGTCCATTTAAGAGATTTACTTAATTCTTCTTTTAAGCAAGCCAGGTCTCTCTGTAACTCTTCATTCCTATAAAGTACAGGAATAAGGTGTTTGTGAGAATCCCTCAGGCTTTCCTCAAGTTGAATTGAATCCTTGAAGCCTCTTTCTTCGTTATTTCATCTACCTCATTTACCTTGTCCAAACTACTCATTAAACTCAGATTTTTAGATTTTACTTTTGTGAACAACTCTTCAATTTCATAAATTTGTAAAGTTAAATAAATCTTCTCATGCTCTTGATTCTCTACTTTTTATTCCAAGGCATTCTTCTCGGTTGTTAGTTCATATATAGAGTCAATCAAGACACTAGCAAGCCTTTTTATCTTTCTAGCAGTATAATTATTTGGATTCTCCTTAATATTAGAAAGAGTTATCTCCTTTTTCTTTTTCATCCTCTGTGTTTGCCATGAATGCAAATAGGGAATTAAAGATAATTGGACTATCTTCCACTGCTAGCATAGAAATATCTCTAGTCTTTTCATCTTTACCTGAATCACTGGAAGAGTCTCCCCATGCAGTCAGAGCTTAGTTTACAGCATATTCAGTAGCTACCTTCCTTCTTGAATTATAAGGGAACTAGTCCCTGTTCTTTCCTTCATCACTAGCAGTCTTGAGGTAATCCTAATAATTAACTTTGCGCATGGGACAGTCCTTAATGAATTTCTCAGGACTCCTACATTTGTGACAAACCTCAATATTTTCTTCTCTTTTGTTGTTGCTTCCTCCTCTTTGGAACTGACCACTCTTCTTCGTGGCACTAAATTATTCTTTTTTTTCAAATATACAATCTCAGTATCGTCTTTATCTGGATCATGTTTGGAAGATTTTAATACTAGGGATTTTTCACCTTTTACATCATTCTTCTCCATCCCTTACTGTTTTTTGAGCTCATGGGCTTTTAAATTTCCAATTAGTTTATCCATGGTGAGGGTCTTCAGGTTTCTAGCTTCAGTTATAGAATCTACTTTACTTTCCCAGAACGTAGGAAGAACACAAAGAATTTTTCTCACTTGCTTATATAATGGGATAACATCTCCCAGGCAGTGAAGCTCATTAATGATTAAAGTAAATCTTGTATGCATTTCTTGAATTGTTTATCCTTCTTTCATGGTGAAGGTTTCATACTAAGTAGTCAACATATCTACTTTAGAATCCTTCACGTCAGTAGTACCTTCATGTGAAATCCTCAAGCAATCCTAAATCTCTTTGGAATTTTCATAGGCTGAAATCCTGTTATATTCGTCAGGCCCTATACCACAAACTAGCAATTTCTTGGCCTTATAGTTTTTCTCAATCTTCCTTATATCTTCATCATCATATTCTGTAATACCATATACTTCTAGCAAGCTTGAAATTTTCCCAAGAAATTTAGAAACTTACTTTAAAAGATGAACCCATTTTTTTACATGTGGGAAATTGAATTAGCTTTCCAACGATACTAATTTCGTCCAAATCTGATATCGGAGTAAAAAGTTATGGATGTTTTACCGAAAGTTGTCAGAACCGTCCAGGTGCGATGGGCAGGTTGATGGACCATCGATCTAGAGACGAACCGTCTCCTAGACCGTCGCAGCTAAAGCAGTAAGTCAATCTTCTAGCTAAGGTGCAACGGACAGGCTGACAAACCGTCAAACTTGCGATAGACCATCACCCAAGATATTACTACTAAGGCAGTGAGTCCCTATTCTGGTCCAGGTGTAACTGTCAGAATGACGGACTATCAAGACAGCGACGGCCATCGCACGAGCCGTCGTAGATCCCGTTCTGCAATTTAAAGTCATTTTTAAAAAGGTATTTGGGTATTTTTCCACCCATTTTAACCCCTAATTATACCAGACCATAGATCACAACTTTATTATCCATCTACAACATCAAATTAGGGTTTTCTCTCAAAGATAATCCCCAAGAACAAGATCCAAATCCTTCTTCAAGAAACTAAGAGATTCAAGTTCTTCAAGTCTAGCGACTTCAAGAAACTCACAGTTAAGGTATGACATGTGTTGATTTATGGGTCCATTTCACCCATAAAGCTCAAGAATCTTTTTTCAAAATATAGGATTTGTGTAATTATGAATGTTCATGATTTAAATTAAATTGAAGTTTATGTCCCAGTTGTTGAGGAGTTTTGATTCAGGTTTTAAATTACATATTCCAATTATTGACCCTAGGATGTGGTGATTTGCATAATAATCATGATAAACCCTTAAATTTACACGTTGATTGATATATCCATGATTATTAGATGTGTTGATGCTTATATCACCAAAGCATGCTTCCCATGTGTTTGATTAAATGCCTATGTGATGGAAAAGTGTCATACTAGTATGATAATATAAATCCCCATTCATGTACGAGTTTATGTATGTCAAGTGTTTGTTGGAATGTCTTAGTCAATGAATTATGGATATATGTGTAGCCATTGTGGTTCTTTAGAACTTGTACCTCATGAAATCTCCAACTTATTGTATTATGGATTGTGATATTGGTCATGTATTCAAGAAAGTCATGCTTTGTCAGTTTCCTTCTATCGAGTCTTGGGGGTACTTGTACCCAAAAATTTAGTTGTGTGACTAGAATCAGTATCATGTTTTCAAGATATTCTCAGTCAAGCCAGGATCCATAGAATTCAGTCAGTCTCATGACTCAGGAAAACTCGGTAAACTCAGTAATTCCAGTAATCTCAGAGATCTCAGGATTTTAGTAATCTTAGTAGTATTCCATCGATCAACAGAACTCAGTTAACTCAGTCTAGATAGTTCAGTATAATTAATTCAGTGTCTAATCAGATGGGAGTAGGATTCAGCACCGAGTAAGCCCAAGGATGGGAACTCACCTGCGAGTAGAGGGTGTAATTCTTAGAAGCAAATCCTTGCATTCTAGAACTACGTAGCCAGCGTAGGTTGAGACATCATAACCTGTTATATGAGGGTAGATGAAGTGGCTTAACCTATTATATGAGGGTTCCCACCGTTCTCACTAGAGTTACCTATTATATAAGGGTTACTCACAGATTGGCCATACCAGTGTCGTGGTATTGGCACCTTTCCCATTGGGGTTACAAATTGGACCCCAGCTCAGCTATATTGCATTATTTGAGGTATGTTAGTTAGATGACTACTTCCCACGATTTAAGTTACATATCAGGACTTTCAGATACAGTTTTTCAGTCTTAGTAATAGAACCCAGATAGTTCTACAGAATTCAAGATTGTGAGATACAGTCAACTCAGAACAGTACGAAACTCAGCTAGTTCCATTTGAACCTAGACTGTTAGATATAGTCGCTCAGTATCAGTCATTTTAGTTACACAATTATCAGTATCTCATGTTTTCAGTACTCAAGCTCAGAAATTATGTTATGATGAACTCAGTTATAGTTATTATCTATTCATGCATGCATTCTCACATTCATGTTATCCAATCAGTTATTATAGTTCATGCATGTGAACCTTTTGAATTCATCCTACCTCATATACATACCAGTACATTCAAACGTACTGACGCATTTATGCTATGGTGTTTTATACCATAGGTTCAGAAGCACGAGCTCCAGAGCATCAGTAGCATTCCAGTTTCAGCAGTCAGAGTTAACAGTGAGTCCTCATCCTTAGAAGACATGACCATTACTTTATTATATCATTATTAATATATTTCAGTAGTTGAATTTAGTTGGAGACATGTCCCATCAACTCCTTATTTAGACAGTTCAATCAGTTAGAGGTTTTTTTGACTTGAACGTTTAGACAGTTGTTTCAATAGTTTTGGGTATTTCATACCCCACCCAGATGTTATATTTTATCAGATATTATGTCTCAGTTTTGAACCTTATGGCCTTAAATCCTTTATTTCCATATTATACAGTATATTATGAAGTGTTCAGGAACAGATATCAGCCATGGATTAGCTTGTGGTCCTTTGGGGTTATGAGCACTGTGTAGCATTTCAAGTACCAGATCCATGGAGTTACATATTTTGTCCTTCTTTTTACTACCATTCTTTTTATATCTCCTTATTTAATGTCTTTAATTGGAACATGAGAACTGATGTGGCCAAAAACTACACTCATCTCAGAGGTATAATGCGGTTGATTGCAAATATAATAACCCAACTAGGTTGGGGTTGATCTCATAGGGAAAACATGAATAGTTTCTTGGCTTGATGTAATCCACAAGCAATACAGGAAAGTAAATGAGGGGATTTGTAGTATCAATTAAAAGTAGTAACCAAATCTAGAGTGCTTTTGAGTTGTAACCACTAAGAGATGAACACTAGGTTTGTGTTCCCCCTAGCTTCTCAATCTATAAATTTCTCATGATCAACCCAAATGTTTTGTTGTTCTTCATCCAAAGTCTACAAGATAGGTATCATCAACTATCGGGTAAGCTAGAAGATTAATTTCACCCTTTATTGGGTAAGTCTCAAGTTGTTTCCTTGTTTCCCCCTGCTAAGTCCTCAGTTCACTCATCTGGGTAAGATCGAGTGATTAGATGAGATGGTGGGAACTAAAAGGTGGAGATGAATCCCAAATCACTGTCCTAATCTTCTTTTCCAATAACAAGCTCCTTGGAAGGGATGGATGTGAATACAGGCTATCTCAAAGTACTGCAAATACTTGAGATTAATTATTATGAAAAAGATTAAGATACATGCAAAAAACCTAGAACGGTTGAATATCGTACTTCCTCTAAATATCTAATCCACCGGGGTTCCCATAACCCTAGTCGAGGATATTAGCCGCTCATGTTTGTGCGAGAAATCATGATTATCAATTAAGAACATATAAAATCAATTGCACAAGAATAAAATGAGTAAACTCTAAAGTCTTTAATTAAATAAACCCTACAATCTCAAGAACAATTGGGAAAGTATTGTAAAAATATGTGAAAGCATGTAAAAGAACGTTCAAGAGTGTAACCTCATAAAAGCTAAACCCTAGGGTATTTATAATATCTCAAAATAATGATAAAATCCTAGTAAAAATAAGAAAGGTAAAGCTAAGTCGGTAGTTGGTACGACTCGGTCTTCACTCGTATTGGCATCATATGAGTTGTACCCTAACTTTTCATATCCATTCCAGTATCTAATCTTCCCATAGATTCAATCTCCTGTTCAGTATATGAATTTTTCTTACGAGCCATACCTGAATGTATGACTCATGTCCTCCATTCGTATCCACCTAGGACTTTTTTCCTTCTTAGTCTTGAACACTAATTTGTATACAACATCCCTATACAAGTCGTACTCAGACTTCTAACTAGTATAATTCTGACACTTAAATCTTGGACAGTGACTTTGGTTCCATTAAGCTCACAACTACCATGTATGTCTAGTATCCATAGTGTACGATTCGTATGGATGAGTCGTATCTTTGCTTTACTTGGTTTGTTGCTTGGGTCCTCGATTCTGGAATGCTTACAATTGGTTGACACAACTTGTATACTCATCTTACGACTCTTATACATGAGTCGTATCTTTTCCTCACTTAGCATCTTGTCTTGGTATTTGCTTCTGTTATGGGTATGATTCCTCCTACAAGTCGTATGTTGAGTGTATGACTCATGAGCTAATCCGTATCTTGATCAGTTTTGGTCTTTTGGGGTCTTTTTCTTATTTTTTCATTCAAACACTAGTGTAGATCTATTTTAACTGCAATATACACCAAAGTGCATCATATCTAACAAAACACCATATGTTCACGCATAAATTCTTGGTTTTAAGCATCGAAAGTGCCATGTTTCCACGCCATATTAACACCCTCAACTTGAAATTTTACATGTCCTCAGGCAAACAAAACCAAACAAGTATTCTCTAGTAATAAGACGATGCTTAAATAGGAAGTTCTCAGGAAACCTATGGCAGTGATTTTAAACTTAATTTCAATTTTTTTGTTCTCCACTTTAATTCTAACTTTCAAAACTCAGTTGCTTATAACAATTTAGCACACATAGAAACATGAGGGAATCCGATGATGGCATTACATTAGCAGTAGGCACTTGGTCATAGTCACAGATTACATTTATCAAACATTCTAGCAACTTAGCAGTATAACCCAAGTGCGCTAACAATTAAATAAATCCCATTCACTCTTCTTTTGTATAGATTAATCTATTTAGGGATGTAACAAATGACTCTCTCACTCATAAAGAAGTACCACCGATGTATTCAGAATACCATAGTCTTGCCCATATGCTCTTTTCCTAAGTTTTCAAACAGTCACGGTAGGATCATTATAGGACTTTGTTCGGCTTGTAATGTAGGCTTAGTGGGCTGGCATGGTATGTAAGAATATTTAAAGTGACTAACCCTCCTTGGCAATACACTAACTTTTGGGGTCCACACTTAACCAATTTTTTCACTTTATTTGTTTCCATTCCTTATTTCTCCCTTTTTATTTTACAGCATATTCCGGTTAGGTGTGGTCTTTGTCTTCTGTTTTACTCAAATTTTTCACAAAATTTCTTTTTCTACCACCTCAACCTTACTTTCTTTTCTCTTATTTTACCCTTCTTCATACCCATTTCACATCACGTACCTCTATGATAAACACCCTCAACTTAGGCGAATTGTCAGAGTTGAAGTGCATAATGTCCAAAGAGGAATAGGGCCAAGACAGGTTCATTGTAATACAAATGGAAATGTGATAAGTGTAACAAGAAAATAGGCTACAAGGTTCAAAGATTAGGATCAAAGGATATGAATTCCCTCTTGGAAGGTCATTTAGGTTAAAAGTGGACTAATATTAAAAATAGCCTATGATTCTTTCCTACCTAACCACCCTAGACATAGGTAAAAGCAATCAAGAAAGTTGTAGATTCCAACACAATGAGAACTCGGTATATCTCACAGGCACTTCCAGAGGGCTATATTACTACGTACTAGTTATCCAACTATGCAACTATTTCATCCCTCAATGTTCTATCCCTAATCCTAATGCCATTTTCAGATTCACAATAGTCTCACACAAGTATACCAATCACACAATTAAACATAAAAATTTCTGAGGGGTTACTTTTTCAATCACAATTTTCATTAAAACATAAAATCTAGCATAACATCCATTAATCAAATCACCCTCATCAAAAACATAAAAATAGAATTTTTATTATAAACAAAAAATTTTAAAATCATCAACAAAAATAATTTGTTTCCATAGGCGTGCTGATCTACTCCCTATCTTAGCTGTCTACTTTAAACCTGCAAGTCATAATAGACTTTTAATTTTTAGTTATATCTCTTTAGCTACTCCCAAATTTTTTGGAATAACCCCAACCCCAACTAAAAATTATTGCACTATCCCCAATGCTACAAAAATAATTTAAAAAGTAAAGTAAGGGAAAAAGATCATACCTAGGCGCTCATGGCGCCGGGTCCTCGTTATTTTCATGTAGGCCCTTAGATCAGGTCCCACTCTCATCATCCATCTTCTTATTAGTCGGGACTGAATCACCAATAGATGAGGGTACAATATCAACCCCCGCAGCATCAACAACTGGAGCTCTTGATCCATAAACTCCCTTGTCCATCACTTGGACCCTTGCCTTGCAGTCCCGCTGATCTTGAATACTCTCAGCATGGGTCCTCTTTTAAATTGCTCTCTTGTCTTTCTTTTTTCTCTTCTTCTCTCTTCTTTCTTCTTTTTTCTCCTTAATTTTCTAATCTGGGATGGCCCAAATATTTGGTACATGGAAAGTGGGAATCAATATCTCAACAACCAGTTCTGGAATCATCGTTCATTGTATATCTCATGCACCATCTTCTTAATTTTTGCCATCTCTATCTTTAGCTCCATAATATCAGGCGTCTATTTATATCTCAACTATAGAGTCATCCTCAACTCAAAAGTATCTAATCTGGTATGGACTCGCCTATCCTACTACTTAAACTGATAATCTATCCATGACCACACACCACCCTCTATGTAGCCCACTTTTATGATCAGAGGATCTAACTAGGTCACAACCTTGATTTATGCAGCCTGGAAGATCATCATGATACCTGGAGGCATACCTTATATCCTAGGTAGCACTGACTGGACTGGTGGTGTGGCACAAAAAGTAACTATTGCATCTGCATATGCGCCCTCAGTCTGTGCTCCTACCTTATTAGCCTCAGCTATAGCAGGGGAGTCTGTCTGATCATCTTATGGGAACAATCCCACCATAACCTCTATTGCCTATCTTATAGGCCGATCCAAATGGTTGGCAGTATCTATAATCAACTCAATATCAAACATTCTCCATGCCTCGATCATCTTATCAATCCCAGTGAGTTCTAACACCCTCACAGCAAGACAAATCTGAGTAATCATACAGAGGTAGGCCAACAGTATTGTTTGACCCTCAACTTCTCTATCCCTCAGCTCTCTAGCTAGGAACTCACAAATATCTAACTCGTAATTGTCTGTAAATTCGGCTATCATATCTTCCCTAACTGGCCTCAATATGTCATCTTTTGTAGTAGGGCACAGCCTGTGCCGAGTCAATTCCACCAATATTTACACTCAAATCTAAGGGTGCTCTTCTTTATTTGTTGTGATACCACCTAGGGTACACTTACCACCCAGACTACATTCACTTTGTTCGAAGCAATATGCTCCGCAATCTAACAAAATATACCATCTTGTCCAAAGAACCCAATGTTCTCTTGGTAATCTTTCTCATTTCTTCTATTCTGAATTATATCTTGGTTATTTTGATCGGATCTTGGTACTCGGGTTTACATCAGAATCTCCCAATGGTATAAGGTAAGATGTTTACCCAAACTCCTCGAATCATTAAGGACTCAATCGGGTCACCACCCTTTCATTATTGACCTTATGGATATTTCCTCTAAAGTTCTTTGTATGTGGCATAAAATTCACGGACCAGGACCTCACTGTATTTTCTAGGTGTTGTCATCATCCAGTCCAGCCCATACTGTTGGAAGCGTTCTTCAAACTCAAGTAACTCAGAAATACCTTTGGTTGTCATTCTTCTCTTTAGATATAGTACTTTCTTGATTTTCCCACCTGAGAGCCTAAACAACCCACTGTTGAATGTATCCTATATTTTGGGGTACTCCATCATTCAATGATGGGCACCGTTACCATGGTCGGTGCAAGTGGTGGGGTCCTGTCGAGCTATTGGAGGTACCTCATTCACATCCTCCATATCTTTAGTGTTCTCAAACTCTACCTCTTCTAAACTAGATTTAACCTCATCACCGTTATCATTATCATCATTCTCATTATCATTGTCAGAAGGTGGTTGAGGTGTTTGGGGAGGAGATATAGTCGATTTCTTTCTCCATCGGCCCTTTAGAGTGGGTGAGTCTGAGTCTTAGGGAACTACCTTCTTCCCCTTAGCCTTAGAAGCTGCTTTCTCTTTTTGTGCGGGTTTTTTTTGGAAGTTCTATCATACATTTCCCCACTGCTTTCAGATAATGTCTCATATCCTAACTCGCTTGATTTTGTGCTAGTAACTGGTGTTGTCTTAGCATTCTTCTTCATAGCTTGCTTAGATGAGGAAGGGTTCTTCGGAGGCATGGTTCCTACAAATACAATCATTATTAGTAACTAAGTAATGAAAATAAAATAAAAATTCAAAACTAAAGTTCAATGTGCTTATTCTAATTCAGGTACGAGTGATGGGTACTGGTCGTATCGACTCGGTACGACTCGTATAATCGAGTCATATGTTGTTCAGTGAATGACCTTCGCTCACTGGTCAGCTTACAACTCCTCCTAACTAGTCGTACCGAATGGGTACGACTCATTACCAATAGTCGTAAGTAAATCAGAAATATTTATTCTATTTTAAGCCTTCCTAGGAAGGTACGACTAACAAAGTACGAGTCGTATGGTTTGGATACGACGCGTATGGTTGAGTTATATCCATTCCAGAATATTAAATTTATTAGACTTTTATGTTGTCAGTGGGTACGAGTCCCATTACGACTCTCGTACTGGTGGGTACGATTCTTAAGAGATCTCGTATCCACTACAACATAGAAGTCCAACTTTAATGTTTAACTCCTTATCTATTTCCTAAAATACCCACTATAATTCTCAGCTATATCCATCATCTTAACCTACACAAACACATCAAAATCCATTTCCAAACCCTAGTTTTTCCCCATGTTCCTATTTTCAACAAAAATACTAATCTAGGGTACCCACAAAGCAATATTTGCCTATAACTTACTCAAACTAAGTTCACAACATCAAACATAACTCATTTCAACTTTCCAAGTAGAGAAAAGAAGTTTAAGAACTTACTTGATGTTTGAAGAAGTTGAATTCTCGATTTCGAATCCTATTGCCCCCAAATTCAAGTTTAAATCACACAAATTGGAAGATTTGAAGTTGTTGGTAGTTAAATCAAGTTGAATTCACATTGATTTTTTTAAATTAATGGTTGAAAATTGAGTGAAAAATGAAGTGTGTAGGAGTAGTTCAATCGAGTGCCCTATCGGGTTTTTTTTCCTCTTTTATTTAAGCATTGGGTCGGGTCAACCCGATTGTTTGACCTAGTAATCATGGGAACGAGTTAGGGTTGTGTAAAAACCGAACTAACCGATAAACCAAACCGATAAAAATGTTATTGGGTTATTGGTATTGGGTTATCGGGTTAACAGTTTTTTATTGGTTTTATAAAAAAATTTATTGGTTAAACAGTTCGGTATTGATATTAGAATATTGGGTTACGGTTAAACCGATAACCCAATAAGGATACACTAAGTTATTATTTTATCCCTATTTATGTTATATATTTAAATATCTCTCTCTCTTTATCTATCTATCTATAGAGAGAGAGAGAGAGAGAGATGTGTATGTATATAAATTATATGCACTACTAATTCATAATTCAGTGATTCACAAAGTATTAACCTATTCAGGTCAACAAAGGCACAATATAATGTTTGGCTATTATTGTAATAAAAATCTTGAAGCATTTATAGCTTCCAACAATTAGAATTCAATTTTTTTCCTAACTAACATTCAGTTCAAGTTTGAAGATTCTTGTAAACTAAAATGCATTGCGTAGGTTTTGGCGGTAATTAAGATTTCATTTTTTTATTTTAGTTGTTACTATTTCTATTTTATAAGTATTTTATTATTGGTTAAACCAAAAACCGAACTGTTAAGGACCAAAAACTGATAAACCGAAACTGATAAGAAAATATCTTATTGGTTGGTTATTGGTTTTACATATTTAAAAACCAAAAACTGATAAACCAAACCAATAACATGTAAAACCGAACCGAACCGACCGATGCACACCCCTAGTACGAGTTGTGTATATGACTTGTACCCAGGTTTATGGGTCATGCTCGTATATCCCTAGGACTTACCAAGGTTTCTGGAGTAGATACGACTCAAGGTAACAAATCGTACCTTGCGGGTATGCTCGTTCTGGGAGTCGTATTCATTCCAGAAACTTTTGTCTGATTCTTATTTAGTTCCTAGGTTAATACGATTCCTACTCATAAGTCGCACCATCTAGATAAGACTTATAAAGAGTCTGTGTGACTACTTTTCACCTTCTCTTGGTTTTTTCTGCATTCCTTAGTCCTGCAAATTGAACAAACACATTACCCTATAAATGAAATAAGTACAATAACATGGGTTGCCTCCCAAGCAGCGCTTAATTTAACGTCGCGGCATGACGTGGATATGTTTGGTACTCATATTTCTCCAACTAGCCCATGGGTTGCATCCCATGCAGCTCTTGATCGAATGTCGTTGCACGATGAAATTGCCTTGATTACTTAGACTTTATCAAGGTCAATCTCAGCTACTTCATTCACCTCTTCTATATTTCCCATGTAGTGATTTACTCTTTGTCCGTTTACCTTAAATGGGTGATCGCCATCCCTCTTAAGTTCTAAAGCACCATAGGGATAAACCTTTATAACTGTGAATGGACCATGACACCTTGACCTTAGCTTACCTGGAAACAAATGAAGCTCTAAGTTGTATAGTAGCACCTGGTCACCTTTCTTAAATACCATTTTCTCAATCTTTCAATCGTGATATAACTTTATCATTTCCTTTTTAAGTTCTGAACTTTCAAATGCCCGGAGCTGAAATTCATCCAACTCATTGATGTTATTCAGCCTTGACTTTGCTGCATCCTTCCACTCTAGATTCATCTTATTTAACATCCATAGTGCTTTATG
Source organism: Capsicum pubescens (assembly GCA_030864215.1). NCBI lineage: Eukaryota > Viridiplantae > Streptophyta > Magnoliopsida > Solanales > Solanaceae > Capsicum > Capsicum pubescens. Next base: position 120,244,302 of record CM061541.1, read on the forward strand.
TTCAAGCTCAACTGGTAAATGGCAAGATTTGACATACAGAAGTTGATAAGGTAAAGAACCTATAGGGGTTTTTAAGCTATGCGGTAATCCCTCAATGCATCATCTAACTTTCTTGCACAATCAGTCCTATAGGCATTCACAGTCTTTGCCAATATGGACTTTATATCTCTATTAGATACTTCAACCTGTCCACCAGTCTGTGGATGATAGGGTGTTGCCACCCTATATTTCACTCCATATTTTTCAACCAGACTTTTGAATAGGTAGTTGCAGAAATATGACCCACCATCACTAATGATAGCATGTGGCATACCAAATCGAGAAAAGATGTTCTTTCTTAAAAATTCAATGACACTACAAACTTCATTATTAGGAAGCGCAATTGCTTCCACCCATTTTGACAAATAGTCTGCAACCACAAATATGTATTTCATGCCACATGAACTCATGAAAGGTCCCATGAAATTTATGTCCCGTGCGTCAAATACTTCCAATTCTAAAATAGAAGTTATAGGTAGATTATGTCTTATATAAATAGCACCTTGTAGCTGACATTGATCACAAAAAAATGTGAAATCATGAGCATCTTTATTTATGATTGGCCAATAGTAACCGCATTACAGGATTTTACAAGTTGTGTGGTCCCCTCCATGATGACCCCCAACTGGCAATGAATGACATGCTTCAAGTATACTCATTATCTCCATTTCAGGTATGTATCTGTGAATGATTCCATCTGCACAAATTTTAAATAAGTAAGGTCCATCCCAGAAAAATCTTCTTACCTCATGCATAAACTTCTTCCTTTGCTGATATGAAAGATCTTCTAGGACTAGATCACTGGCTAAGTAATTTGCATAGTCTGTAAACCATGGAATCAGATCTTAGGAAGTTTTTAATATCTTCTCGTCTAGAAAACTGTCATTAATATCCAACCCAGTAAAACCTTCTACATATCGTTCTCCTCTAGTCTAGACAAGTGATCCACAACTTGATTTTTCATGCCTTTTCTGTCCTTAACCTCAAAGTCAAATTCTTGCAACAACAGCACCCACCAAATAAGTCGAGGCTTTGTATATTTTTAGCCATTAGATACCAAAATGCTGCAGGATCAGTGTGCACAATCACCTTAGTCCCAATCAGGTAGGATCTAAACTTTTCAAAGGCAAAAACCACTACCAGTAACTCTTGCTCCATCACGGTATAGTTCTTTTGAGCAGTATTTAGTACCTTACTAGAAAAGTAGATGGAATGAAGGATCTTTTCTTTTAGTTGGCCTAGTATGGCCCCTAAGGACAATCCACTAGCATCGCACATAATCTTGAAAGGTGAAGACTAATCAGGAAACACAATGATTGGAGAAGTCACCAACTTCTCTTTTAGGATTTCAAAAGCCTTATTACATGCATCATTAAAATTAAATTTTACCTTCTTCTCAAAAATCTTGCAAAGAGGATTAGCAATATTTAAGAAGTCTTTGATAAATCGCTTGTAAGAACCTGCATGCCCTAGAAAACTCTGAATTCCCTTCACAGAAATTGGGTAAGGTAATTTTTCAATCACCTCAACCTTCGCTCGATCATCCTATATGCCTCTCTTTGAAATCTTGTGCCCTAGCACAATTCCTTTTTTTACCATAAAATGGAACTTCTCCTAATTAAGTACCAAGTTGCACTCTTCACACCTTTGTAGAGCATTTTCCAAGTGCTTTAGTTAATTTTCAAAAGAATCACTAGAAACTAAAAAATCATCCATAAAAACTTCAATGGTTTCTTCGACCATATCAGAGAAAATAAACATCATACATCTCTGAAAGTTGTTGTGCCGTTGCATATCCTGAATAGCATTCGCTTGAAAGCAAAGTTTTCATAAGGAAATGTAAAAGTAGTCTTCTCTTGGTCCTCAGATGCAATAGTGACCTGATTGTAGCCTGAGTACCCTCCAAGAAAACATTACAATCCTCTGCCTACTAACCTGTTTAACATCTGATCAATGAAAGGCATACAAAAATGATCCTTCTAAATCCATGCATTCATTTTTATATAATCCATGCACACTCTCTATATAGTGACTAGCCTCATGGGCACTAGATCATTCTTCTCACTAGGCACCACAGTAATTCCACCTTTCTTTGAAATGCATTGTATCAGACTAACCCACTTGCAATTAATAGTGGGATACACTACACCAGTATCCAACCACATAATTGTTTCTTTCTTCACCACCTCTTGCATAGAATGATTGAGTCGGTGCTTATGTTTAATTGATGGAATAGAATCCAGTTCAAGTTATATTTTGTGACTACAAAAACCAGGAGAAATACCCACAATGTCTGCAATAGACCATCTAATGGCCCTCTTGAATTTCTGCAATACTGACAATAATGCTTCTATTTCTTTCTATCTCAAATCAGCTGCAATAATGACTAGGAAAGTGTTGTTGTCCCCCAAAAATGTATATCACAAGTGAGATGGGGGGCCTTCAATGCTAACACTGGTGGTTCCTCAATGGATGGGCGAGAAGGTAGAGTAGTTCTATTCTTCAAGTTTAAATCAAGATTTTTTGGTTCAAAATTATAACCACTCCCATGTAGTGAACTTACTAGATGCTCATACTCCTCAGTACCATCAGAGTCAAAATTCATGATTACAACTGCCAGAGCCTCTCTTCAACAGGAACAACTACATCGAAACCATTATCCCACAGAGTAACTACATCAAAATCATGGAATTTATCTATCTCCTCATCATATATATCAATCACAGATACCCTCTCAATTTATCAGGTTGTTTCATAGATTTGCATAAGTTGAATATCACATGTTCATCATTGAGTCACAGCATCAGCTATCCTTTTTCCAGATCAATCAGCATCCTACCTGCAGACAAAAATAGTCTTCCCAAAATAATTGGGACTTGAAAGTCCACTTCACAATCTAATATAACAAAATTAGTAGGAAATATAAAAGAAGACACTTTTACCAAAACAACATAAAGGATACCAACAGGCTTATTTACTATTCTGTCAACCATCACTAGTCTCATGGTAGTTGGTTTGGGAGCTCCCAACCTCAACTACTTGAATACCGCAAAGGGCATGAGGTTTATTCTAGACCCCAAATCACATAGTGCTCGATTAAAACTGAAAGACCCAATAGTGCAAGGTATTGTGAAAGCACCAGGGTTCTCTTTCTTCTCTACCAAAGATCTAGTAACTACAGAACTGCAACGATAAATATTTTCAACTGGATCATGATCGACTGAACTTTTCTTGGTGATCAAATGCTTCATGAATTTTGTATATCCTGGCATCTTCTCCAATGCCTCTACAAGCAGTATATTGACAGTTAACTATTTTAACATAGATAAAAAAATATTAATACTTACCTTCTTCTTGTTTCTATTTCATTCTTTATGGATAAGGAGGGAGAGGTATTGGAATGGGTTTCAACATAGGCTCTGTAACCTTCTCTTCTTCTCCATTTTGCTTATTGTTTCTCCCAATATCAACCAGCTTATCATCACTCTTCTACTCATCAACTTTGTGTACAAGTGGGTCTGAAGTAAACTTACCACTCTGAGTGGTAATATCAAGCCATTGACTATCACTGGGATTTACCACTTTATTGCTTGAAATTGTTCCAGGTTTTCTCTGATTCTCAATGGATGATATCTAACCTAATTTCTGCTCCAATTTCTTGATTGTTGTAGTATGTGACTCTACCTTTTGGTTCAATCCTGACAAATCAGCTTTGACATCCTTTAGGCAGTTCTCTTGACTTTCCTTCCCTTTGACCATTATATATAAAAGAGCCTCTATTATGGACTATGTTCTCAACTTCCTGGTGGAATATCTTATCACCCTTATCCTTATAGTCATCATTTCTCCGCCAATCAATATCTCTGTCTCTACTCCTATATTTGTATCTATCATTATAATAGTTTTGACCTTGATTCCCTTGCCTTTGGGCTTGGAAATCTGCTAATCTATCATCAAGATACTTTGCCTCTTCTTTAGATTCAATATCAAATAGTTTAGAAGTAGACCCCTGTGTCATAACTGCATTCACCTTCTCAACACTCATTGATGTGAATTGTTTTGTAAGCAACCCAATATTTGTACAAAGTTGTGCCACCTCTTATGCTACCATATCATTCGTTAATCTGTAAGTATTTGTTGCCCCAATAGCATATGTACCACCACAATATTTCGAATCTTGAGTATGCCATCCTTTATTGGTCACTGTGATATCATCTAGCATTTCGTATGCAGCATCCCAGCGAAGACACATAAATGCTCTTCTTAAAATAGTATCTATCATAGCTTTTGAAATATCATTTAATGATCGATAGAAGATCTCAGACAAGTTAGATCCTCTGATTTTGTGATTTGGTACCATGCTCAGCTTCTTCTTGAATCAAAACCATACCTCATACATAGATTCTACAGGTAGCTATCTAAAATTGTAAATTTTATCATTCAACTATAGCATCTGTGCATGAGAGAAGAATCTACTCAGAAACTGTGTCTTCAACTAGTGCAAAGTAGTGATAGATCTTCTTGGAAGTTCTCCTAACCATAGTGATGCTTCACCTATCAAAGAGAATGGGAACAACTTCAATCTCAATGCTTCCTGATTAAGCCCTGGAATATTATAATTTGTGCAGATCCCGAGAAAATTTTTAAGGTGAATGTTTGCATCATCCTTAGATACACCTAAAAATACACCCTTCAGATTCAACAATTGGATCATAGCACTAGTGATATCAAACTTCACATTAGGAGCTAAAGCAGGAGGAACAATGGCTTCAGACTCCGTAGGTTGAACATAATACAAATCTTTATCATCATTCTCATATGGGTGTATAAGTGATGATATGCTGAAATAAATAAAGCTCTACCTCTCTGAACTCAATGATCAAAAACCTATCTATGACTGACTAGTCCACCTCAGTAAGTTATTTTTACCTTTACAGCAAGTCTGGCCTTCTTTTCTTCTCTACATGCTTGCTCCAACAGTTGTTGTATCTGTAAGTATGTAATATTCTATTGATCTAATAGAGAACACGGTAGTTCCACGTTCAGATCCATAAGTGAAGGATCTTTATCCCCTTCAATAACTTGTCCTGACATCCTTCTCATCGTTCGAAGGATTCTCTCTGGTTCTGGATCAAAAGGGAGTAAGGGATTGCCTCTTGTCCTAGTACTTTTCATACAATGGTGTATACCAAATAACAAACCAAAATTAAAAACCCACGAACTTCACCAATTCAATTCACTACTCAAACTATTTTTCCCAACAACGGTGCCAAAATTTGATGTCACCCAAAACTACACTCATCTCAAAAGTATAATGCGGTCGATTGCAAATATAATAACCCAACTAGGTTGGGGTCGATCCCACAGATAAAACGTTAATAGGTTCCTTTCTTAATGTAATCCATGAGCTGTACAGGAAAATAAATAGGGGGGTTGTAGTATCAATTGCAAGTACAAACCAAATTCTGAGTGCTTTTGAGTTGTAATCAATAAGAGATGAACACTAGCTTTGTGTTTCCCCTAGATTCTTAACTCTATAAATTTCTCATGATCAACCCAAATGATTTGTTGTTCTACATGCAAAGTCTAAAATATAGGCATCATCAACTGTTGGGTAAGCTAGAAGATAAATTTCACCCGTTAACCAGGTAAGTCTCAAGGTGCCATCTGTTTCCCCTTGCTAATACCTCAGTTCACTCATCTAGGTAGGATTGAATGACTAGATGATATAGAGGGAACTAAAAGGTGGATATGAATCCTAAATCACTGTCCTAATCTTTTTTTCCCAATCACAAGCTCCTTGGTAGGGATGGATGTGAATACAGGCTATCTCACGGTACTACAGCTATATAATGACCCTTCAGGTCATTTTCCATATTCTTGTTTGCGTTCTTTGATAGATCTTATTCATAGCCATCCCAACTCATTGATGACTTGAAGGGACCGATAGTTTGGTTACTTGATGGTTCATTTGGGTTTTAGATTCCCTTTCTTCGATTTGAAGACTTCATTGGTCCTAATTGACCACTAAGATAAAACGTTAGTAAACAGCCTCATATGAAAAATCCAACTTTGCCAATGTATTTGGAACGTCAAAAATTACGGGTTTTAATATCTTCTTTATTTAAAACGGACCCGAAATGCATCCCGAGGAATTGGCCGAAGCTCAGGACCAAATTCAAAGCTTCAGCCATGCATGGAATGCACTAAGGTGTTGTGACCACGGTGAAGGAGGCGTAACTATAAATCCACGACCGCGGTGACATGGGGGCCACGACCGCGCCATCAGAGGGTTGGGTGGTCTATACTTAAGTGCCATCTTGCATGAATTTTGTCCATTTTGTGCCTCCCTCTAAACCTAGAAACCCTAATAGAGTGTAAAACATTCAAAGTGAGTGTTGTGGGTTGAATTAGAGCTTAAATAACTTTTGTGATAGATTCTTTCTATAATCTAAGGTAAGAATTCCACTAATTTGGAATTAATTTCATGGTTTCTTGACTCAATACCCCTAAATCATTGTGGGATAATTGTAGCCCTAAAATTGAGTGATTGACTCAAATTACTTAACGGTTTTAACTCCCTAAAGATAGTTAGGTTATGGGTTGGTCTTGGAAACTCCTTTCTAAGGGTGAAACCCAATTAGGGTTTTGGTGTCCATTTGAAACCAATAGCACAATGGTGCTATAATGGGTATTGGCATTATTTTTGTAATTCATAAATTGTATTATTGATAGCATTTTTTGTAGAAGAGAAAGCTTCGCAGAAAAGAAAGAAAAAGTTCATTTATTCATGAGTTGATTGGATTCAAGTTAGGTTAGGCTTCCCCATATACTCGATTGAGCTTGTTTGTAATGTAATTATTGATATCTTGCAAGATTGGGCGAGGAATTTAGACTATAGTTGATTAAATGGTGAACTTAGGATTTACAATTGTTATAGGCTATTAATTTGTAAGGTATGATGTTTGACCCTTAGTCTAGGACCTTGGTTAGATTATTTATGGTCTCATGACTAGTGTAAGAAAACTATAGTTGTTCTATGAAGACATGAATGGTATGCTTCTCTATCCTTAGGTGTGTTTTGACCGATATAGTGCCTAGATAGGAGATGACCATGGTGTTGGGTTGACTAAGGAAGGATTCTTGAAGAGACTTTCCCTATAGACCTAGAAAAGATTGGTAAGCCCTTATAGTGAGTTATAGATGACCTATCTTAACTCTGGGTAGAAGATATACTTGTGTTAGAAAGCTTGGCATTCTCGAGATTTAGAAGTGGACTTGACCCACTTTAAGCATGAACTAGGAAAATGCTTAGTACCTAGATACGTGGAGATTGTCTAAACTATATATATAGGAGTTGTGATGTTTGAACTTTATTATCGCATTATCTTGTGATCATGACTTGAATAACCTTGTTAGATTATTATTGTGCATGTCTTTTAAATACTCATGCTCTGTTTATGCTCATATTACATGAGAAGCTTATTAGTAAGGTGAAATGGAAAGTGTTATCCTACATCCCTACTTCTTTATATTGTGAACTTTTTTGTATGTTTATTGGTTTGGCTATGCATGTGGGTTTATGTTGTTGTATTGGGAGACTTGTGATGTTATGATGATGCTTGGAGAATCCAAAGGAATATGTGATGTTATGATGCTGCCTGGTGAATTTGGAGGAATATGTGATATTATGATGATGCCCAGTGAGTCCAAAGGAATATATGATATTATGATGATGCCCGGTGAATCCGAAGGAATATATTGATATCATGATGATGCCCGGTGAATTTGGAAGAGGTAAGAACATTACGATGCTATGTGGGGCAAATTTACTTATGTGCATTGATATTTGTAAAGTTAGTCCATGTGATGCCAACCGCCTATGTTCTTGAAATATGAGGTCTCTCTTGGTAAATTATTATTTATTTCTATTTCCAAATCACTATATAAGAGGTGTGAACCTTGTTGATGCTAAATTAGTAACTAGAGAAAACCTATGCCTAATATTGAATTAAGACTTAGTGGTATGAATAATCTTGCATAGAATAAAGGGCTAACCTAATATATATCCTTGACTTGAATAAGAGGTTATATTATAAAATATTGCCTAGTAAGGTGGATTATGTGATAACTAGTTACTTCTAAAATATATGATTTCTATTTGGAGACTAGAAACCTAGTAAACTAGTGGGTGGACTTTACTTGATTAAAATATCGAAATTAGTCCTTAAGGTGGTGACATGCTTAGTGATGATGGACCTAGTATCGCATGATTGTTAGTTAAATTATCTTCGAATATGTGAGGTTGAGATGTCTTAATTGATAACTTATATCATGAAGATGCTAGATAAGGAATGGCCTTGTGATAGGTGAATAACCTATAATATGGATGGCTTGTAGTTTTCCCCAATGTGATGGATAGTAATGATAAGACTTGTAATCTATTGACCTATAGAAAATAAGTCTAACTAGAATTGACTTCTCGCGGTGTTTATCAATGGATTATAGAATTAATTACTATATGCCTATGCTATGACAATGTTGCTTTCTTTATGTTAAATTACGGTATGGGTATTGGGAAGTAAATTTTGGTAATGAGTTATGGCGTGATTGATCCACCCGCTGTTTCGATCAATTGATAGAATAGTTATGCTTTATTGTATTTTTGGTTGTATTCTTTTATGTACTCTCCGATGGTATGGGACGCCGTGACGAGTTCTTTGTTGTGCTCTCTTTTGTGTACTACCCGGCAGTATGGGATGTCGTGGTAAGTTCTTGTGCCTATTGTTCTAAAAATGGTTGATGATGATTATGGCAAGTAGATTCTTTTCTATTGTGTATATGGCTTTATGCTTTTGAAATGATATTTGGTTGTTATGACGATTATGGAGTATATTGAGATATTATAACGTATTATTGCTTTAGTAGTATAGATGTTGTTATAATGGTATCAAAGTAGATTCAGGTTCAATCCTATCCCTTGACTTTAAGATTATTGTCTTACTTTATATCGTTTTTACATTATATTTGAGCTCAGTCGGCTGATGATGCCTACTGAGTACCCGTGTTTTGGTACTCATACTACACTTCTGTACCTTTTTGGTGTAAACCCAGGTTCTAGTTGTCACCGTTGAGCAAGTTCGTTCGAGTTGACTATTTAGAGACAGGGTGAGCTCTTGGAGATCAAGTTGTCCTCTTTTCCCTCTATCCTTATTTGTCTTTTTCTTTCGAGACAAATAATGAGATTATTTAAGACATTTTAGATTTTGATATTGTAAATTCCTTTTGTCAAGTTTAAAAGCTCTTGTATTAATACTATCAGGTCATGGGATTTGTGTTTGAATATCAGTTTTCCTTAGTTGTGAAATGTTGTTTTTATATATTGTGTACACATATAGGGTCCATATTTGACATCCTTAATAAGGTAACCCATTGCAATAGCTCTGGGTTACTGCATCAGCTTACCTACCGGTGGGATGTGGTAGGTGCCATCATGACTCCAAATGGGTTGTGACAAGATACTTGAGATTAATTATTATGAAGAAGATTAAGATACATGTAAAAAAACCTAGAACAATTGAATCTCACACTTCCCTGCGTAGCTAATCTGCCAGGATTCCCACAACCCTAGTTGAGGAGATTATACGCTCATGTTTGTGCAAGAAACCATGATTATTAATGAACAACACATAAAATCAATTGCACAAGAATAATATGAGTAAAATCCAAAGTCTTTAATTAATTAAACCCTAAAATCTCAAGAACAATTGTGAAAGTATTGTAATAATATGTAAAAGCATGTACAAGAACGTTCAAGAGTGTAACCTCATAAAAGCCAAACCCTAGGGTATTTATAGTATCTCAAAATAACTTTAAAATCCTAATAAAAATGGTAAAAGTAAATTTAAGTCGATACGACTCGGTCTTCACTCGTATCGGCATCATACGAGTCGTACCCTGCCTTGTCATATCCGTTTCAGTGTCTGATCTTCCCTTGGCTTCAACTTCCTATTCATTATACGACTTCTTATTACGAGTCATACCTGAGTGTACTACTCATGTTCTTCATCCATGTCCACCCGAGAATTTTATCCTTCTTAGTGTTGAACACTAGTTTGTATACGGCATCCTTATACGAGTCGTACTCAGACTTCCGACTCTTATACTTATGACACTTCAATCTTTGAAAGTAACTTTGTTCCCATTAATATCATGACTAATTTGAATGTCTCGTATCCACAGTGTACGGCTCATATGGATAAGTCGTATATTTTTTCACTTGGTCTGTTATTTGGGTCTGCGATTCTCGAATGCTTATGATTGGTTGACACAACTTGTATACTCATCTTACGACTCTTATACATGAGTCGTATCTTTTCCTCACTTAGCATTTTGTCCTGATATTTGCTTCTGTTATGGGAATGATTCCTCTTTCGAGTCGTACGTTAAGTGTACGACTCATGAGCTGACTCGTATCTTGATCGGTTTTGGGATTTTTCAGGTCTCTTTCTTCTATTTTCATTCAAACACTGTTGTAGACCTATTTTACATGCAATATACACCAAAGTGCATTATATCTAATAAAACACCCCAATTCCATGCATAAATTCTCTGTTTTAAGCATTAAAAGTGGCGCATTTCCACACCACATCAAAGACCATTAATAATTATGTCCATAAGTTCAGTATTTTCAACCATAATAGAGTCAAACATCTTGGTTTTCCACCACTAAAAATAATATCCATTGAATCTTGGTGGTCTAGTGGTAGATTGCCCTTCTTCTAGATTAGGTAGAGCAGTCATCTAACTAGGACACTCTGGGTATGAACCTTTTAGAATAAGATCGCTCTGATACCAAATGTAGAAACCCTTGGGGATGCACCACACAGTGAAGGACCAGGTCCCTCAAAGTCAATCATAGGCAAAATACAGTAAAGTAACCAATAATTAAAAGATAGTGCAAGAAGAGTAAAAACACAAGATTTTAACATGGAAACCCAGGAAGGGAAACCACAGATTGCCCTCACAAAAAACTCAAGAAATCCACTATAATCAACCTCCTAATTATAGTCTAGATTTCTTCCAACCTCTAGGCTTCTTTTACTTGCAATAACTCTACTACAAGCTCATATTGGCAACTCTACCAAGGACTCTCTACGCTGATTAACTTTAATCAACCTTACACTTAGGCAAATATACCTAACAACTCTCTACTCAAATAGAAAAACACTACTCTTATAGCATGAGTAGTTCAGTTACAAATAAGTGCTAACTCAAGAATAATTTCAATTTAAACTCACTTAAATAGCTAAGAACTTAAGCAGTGTTGAAATAAGGTTTTTGCTGCCTCTTTTTACTCTTTTTATTTTCCAAAAATTGATTTGATAAAGATGTATCTCTTTCCTCTAATAGATGAGTGATGATTAGGGCTAAAATATCATTGGACCAGCTATCCTAATCAGTACAAAATAGCACCAGCAAGTTTGGTACACAAGAGGACCAAACTATGCAAACAACGTGTGCCAGCTATATTGTACCTTGCACATCCATGGAACTGGTCCCTTGAAGTTAGCTTATCATCATCAAAACTACATATATAAACACCATAGTCCTTTGAGACATCAGATTAGTAGATCTATGACAGACAGTGGTAGTACCCTTGGCAAGGTACTAACACCCTTCCAACTGGGGTTACAAATTGGACTCCAATTTTGCTTAGATTGGGTTATGTCGGTTCTAGATAGCTCCCATAGTTCTATTTTAGCATTCATAATATGTTATGTTCAGGTTTGCATGACCAAGTATTCAGTATTAAGTCATTTCAGTTATTCAGATACACAACATATGTTTTTACTTGGTCTTGCATTTGATTTTCAAGTTCATGCATCATGCTCAGTGAATATTTATATCATCTAGCTTTCATCTCGCATACCAGTATATTCAAGGTACTGATCCCAAACTCTCTTTTGTGCTATATTGTCTTATAATATAGGTTTGGATGCTCACTTCTCAAATCGTACTTAGTCCATTCCTATGCCACTCAAATATAGCTTTAGTGAGTCCTCATCAGTTGACGATTAGTTATTTTATTAGTTATCCATCCCGGTAATTTTATTTTATGATATTTCACTTAGTCTGAGTTAATTGGGTACCTATCCGAACAACTCATCGTGTTTAGAGGCTTTCAGATAGTCAGATAGTTAGATATGCTTTTTGGAGATGTGTTTCAGTTACCTTTGATGTTGTTTTAATTATCAGATACTTTGAAACGGCTTTTGCATAAGTATTTTTTTAACTTCTTTTAGTATTTATAGTTTGTGCCAGGTCATGGGTTGGCATGGGGTCACTTGTCATCTTAAGCACAGTGTTATAACTAAGGGTAGTCTTGAGTCATGACAAACTTAGTATCAGAGTACAAGGTTTAAAGTATCCTAGGGTATCTAAAAGTTGCGTCAAGTAGAGTCTTGTTCATGGGTGTGAAGAGCGCCATACTTATCGGCGAGAGGCTACAAAATATTTTAGGAAAGTCTCCCTTCTTTCAGTATTCATATCGTGCGATGGAGTGAAAGATCCATTAAACTTCTTCCTCTAATTCATTCTCTACCCTATACAGGAAATGCCACCTAGAATGACTAACGGAAGGAGGAATAGGGACCAGCCAGCACCACCACCTATTCTCGAAAACCCTCTGAATGAGCACGTCTCTCATGCTGAATTTAGGGTTGCCTTCACAGTACTAGCCCAAGCTATGGCTGCCCAAAATAACCTGTAGGATGTTGCTCCATCCAACCTCATAGTAAATACGGTCGCAGCTAAGATTCAAATTTCACCTGGATGAATTCCTCAATGTTCTCTAGATCCAATTCTGAGAAAGATTCATAGGATTTTTTAGACTGTGTGTATAAAGTGACTGATATTATGGGTGTTACTTAATTGCACCCAAGTGCACACGCAAGTGCACGTAGTCTCACCAAGTTATAACAAGACAAATATTGATCCCACAAGGACTTGCGTTAACAACTATCTAATTTAAGTTTAACTATTGAGATTAAATTAGTGCAATCATAACAAAAAGAGTTTGAGAGTTTATAATTAAAAGTAGACTAAATGAATGCGAAAAAGTAAAGACTTTGGAAAATCAATGGATAAAATCCCAGGGTTAAACCACTATGAACAATCATACTACACTATTGAACCTCATTCGTTAGATTACTTATCTTGGTTGTTGATTCGCAGGTTTATCATATGATCATGGTCTCCCGACCTCTAATCTTCTCCTAACTAGAAATTACAACTACATCGCTAAGCGGGGATGGAATAATCCATTTAGATGCATTAAGATGTTATCCTGAAAGTGAACCAAACAAGGCTTCTAGGTATGTCCCTATCCTAGACACTAATTCAAATTCCTTATTTTATAAAAGAACAAGAACCTTGCTCTATTTACCCCCATATTCTATCCTCTTATTCCCCCTCCCGGGCTTGGAAGACAATAATGAATGTATTGTAAGGTTTATGAATCATTATAATAGTTATAACAAGAATAAATAAACAACCAAATATGATAAGAAATAAAAATCAAATCAATTCAAAGCAATAGTAATCTTGTTCTTGGCCTTAACCCTGGAAAGAGGGCGTTTAGCCATGCATGGACATAATCATAATCAAGATTATTGAATACATGATAAAATCCATTAAAAATATAAATTAAGGATATTTAAGCCCTAAAATAAGTGTTGAGCATCCCCTCTCCAAGTCCAAAGATGGCCAAGAGTCCGTTACAAAGTGTACAAGGATCCTTTATATATTGGGACAAAATTAAGTCGTATGGGAGTATGCCTCGTGACGTGCCCCGTTCTCCATAGTAATAGGGGCAGTGACATTCCATAATTTCATGTGAATTAACCCATGACGCACCACCAATTTAGATGGAATGAGGGTCACAACACAGGCTCAACGCGAGAGCTCACTAGAATTTGCATCCTTTGTCGTTTAAAATATGTATCACACTTTTATGTCCATACAAGCCTTATGGTGTTGTTTCAACTTGATTTTACACTTTTATATCATCCAAATAATATAAATAAGAATCCTATATCATCAAACACCATGGTTTAGAGTTCAAAACAAAAAAAATGTCAAGAACAATGAACTAGAAACTCAAGCTCAGACTAGTGTCTTCCTTTAAATATTTAGCTTAACGTTTCGACTCTTGGCTTATTTCAATTGAAATTTGAAAACTATAAACAATTTTTTACACACATATTTACATGATCAAATCATTAGTAATTCATTCAACACATTAGAATTCATCGAGATCAACTAGAACAACACCTAGCTCAAGCTATAAACACTAGTTTTCTTGTTTAGACTCTAAATGATCAATTTGAATCCAAACTTGTTGGAAATCACCTTTAAACATTGTAATCGCATAATTAAACACTTATATTCTTATTTATATCATTATCTACTCATTAAGCACATATGAAGTCATTAAAACAAGGCTAAACAAGTAAGGATAACAACACTAAAGTGCATAACTCCACCTCAGATCATTACTCTCAGTGAGAGTGAAGACTTAGCTACTTACCAATTGCAAGGGGTGGATAAAACCAAGGTTAAGAATTATAAGGATGATAGAGGTGTTGATGCAAGGCTGTAGAGTGGGATAAGTTTGCTACTACTTTATTAGATAGGTACTTGAGTTGAGGGAGGTGAAGGTACAAAAGTTCATCAATTTAAAGTAGGGTAATATGAGTGTGAAGGAGTGTTCACTAAAGTTTACTCAGTTGGCGAGGTATACTCCAAATATGGTGGAAGATTCTAGGGCCAGATTGAGTAAGTTCGTATCTGGTGTTTCAGAGGATATTGTTAAAGAGTGTAGAACAACAATGCTGATTAAGGAGTTGGACTTCTCCAGGTCAATGGTTCATGCTCAGAAGATTTAGAAAGAGAAGCTCAAGGAAAGAGATAAGGAGAATAAGAGGGCCAAAACTGGTGGTTTAAACTTTTCTCACCAAAGGTCGGATGATGGAATCGTTCTCAGCTCCGCCAGAAATATTTAGCCCCAGGATAATCTTCTGCTAGTACTCCAGTTGCTATTAAGATAGGATAATTTGGACAAAGCATCAAGCTCTAATTCCTAGGGTAGCGTAAATAGTGGTCGCACCAACCCAATTTGTAGAAGATGTGGTAAGAACCACAAGGATGAGTGCATGGCAAGAAGCAATGCTTATTTTTAGTAAGGCAAAATAGGTCATTAGATGAGGGACTACTCGGTAGGTATGTGGAAAGGTAGGAATAATCGTTAGCAGGGGTAGACTAACTCCACAACAGCTCCATCAGGTCATCTGACTAAGCAGGGTGCTACTTCTAGTGCCATCGGTGGACATCATTAAAATTGTCTATATGCCCTTCAGGATCAATAGGATTAGGAGGGATTTTCTTATGTGGTTACGGGTATATTGAAAGTTTTTTTCCTTCATCTTAATGCATTATTAGGCCCCAGAGTTGAACTTTTCTTTGTGACTCCTTATATAGTTGTACACTTTGGTATCAATCCCAAAACTATTATAGAACCCTTCTCGATGTCTACTACAATTGATGGTTCCATTATAGACAGATGGGTGTACAGTAATTGCCCAGTCAAAATATCTCAGAAAATTACCTCAGTCGATCTTATAGAATTAGAGATGACCAATTTTGATGTCATTCTTGGCATGGATTGGCTTCACTCTTATTATGCATCAGTTGACCATAGAAACAGAATAGTCCAATTCCAGTTTCCTAATAAGTCATTCATATAATAGAAGGGTAGTACTTCAGTGCCTATCTGTTGATTTGTCTTCTACCTTAAGGCAAGGATTATGATATCCAAGGGTTGTATCTATCATCTTGTCCGACTCAAGTATTGAAACCCAAAATTCAATTTCTTAACTCAGTTGTAATAGTTAATGAGTTTGCAGAAGTGTTTTTTGAAGATCTGCCTGGAGATTCTCCTAGGAGAGAAACTAACTTTGAAATAGATCTCCTCCCAAACACCTATCCTATTTTAATTCCACCTTACATATGGCTTCATCTAAGATTAAGGAATTTAAATAAAAACTGGAAGATCTATTAGATAAGGGTTTCATCAGACCTAGTGTCTCTTCATGAGGTACGCCAGTTCTCTTTATGCACAAGAAAGATGGTTCTCTTAGAATGTGTATCGACTACTATCAGTTGAATAAGGTCACAACCAAGAATAAGTATCCTCTCCCCAAGATTGATAAATTGTTTGACTAACTTAAGAGTGGAAATTGTTTCCCTAATATATACCTCAGATACGGTTATAATCATCTTAGAGTTAGAGAATGTGACATTTTAAAGACAGCCTTCAAAACTCAGTATGGTCACATTGAATTTGTAGTTAATTATTTTGGACTAATGAATGCTCTTGAAGATTTTATAGACTTTCTGAATAGAGTGTTCAAGCAGTACCTAGGTATGTTTGTCATAGTCTTCATAAATGACATCCTCATCTATTCTTGCAGTGAAGGTGGACATGCAGACCATTTGAGGATTATTTTACAAACCCTTATGGATTACCATTTATTCGCTAAGTTTAGCAAGTGCAAATTTTGGTTGAAATCAGTAGCTTTTCTGGAGTGAAGGTGGAAAAAGATCTACAGGACTTCTTGTGTGAAAAGGAAAAGATATTTCAGGTTATGCAGGCTACCAATGTGGAGGGCATAAACTTTGCATCTTATCAGCTCAAAGATGTTACATATCAGTAGTATGAAGAGTGGGACAGGGATAGGGGTGATGTGGAAGAATCAATCTTATGGGATACTTTTTCTAAGGACTTCTTAGATTGTTTCTTTCCCCAAGAGTTGAGGGAAGTAAAGATGAAGGAGTTTGTAAACCTCATGCTGGAGAGGATTTCTGTCAAGGAATATGCCTTAAAATTTCACCAATTTTCAAGGTATGCTCCTGATTTAGTGGATAACATACAGGCAAGAATGAGAAAGTTCACTTCTGGTTTGAATCATGATTTAATTTTGGAGAGAAAGACAACCTTGCTAATTAAAGATATGGACATCTTTAGGTTGACTATTCATATACAGCAAGTAGAGAATGAAAATAGGAAGTAGGTGGAGTTTAAGGATATATAGGGTAAGAGGAGTTGGTTTTTTTACTAGGGAGGTGCTCTATCTCAGGGTGATCGGGATAGTGGCAAATGGCAGAAAAAGAAGTTGGGGAATTTTGGTTCCTACTCTTCTACTAGTGCTCCTTACTAGGCGGGCGACATGTGTCATCAAAGTGGTGATAATTTTTTGGCACAGGGTGCCCAATCACAGGCAAGTGGAGGTCAGTTAGTTTCTTCATGCCCACCTTATCGGTTCCGTGGTCGTCCTCTTGGGGTTATTACAATGAAGAAAGGGACAAATGCTTCAAGTGTGGCCAGGTGGGCCATCAGCTCAGGGATTATCCGGTTAATAAAGTAGCTATAGGGGCGAATAAAATTCCTGTGACTTTATCTTCTACTCGTACACCTGGTGGTGTTGCATCTACTTTTGTTATTGCCCCTGGTTCTAGTGTTGGTCTGAACAAGTTGTATGCTTTGGCTTCTTGACAGGAATTGAAAGCATCACCTGATGTCTTTACTGGTACATTACAGATTTTTTCTTATGACGTATATTATTTTCTTGATCTGGGGTCCACTCTCTCCTATGTGATTCCTTATGTGGTTGTATCATTTGGTTTTAATCCAAAAGTTACTTTGGATCCTTTCCTATTTCTACCCTAATAGGTGACTCAGTTATTTCTTAAAGAGTTTATAGGGAAAGTGTGGTATCTGTTGGTGGTAGGAAGACTTTGGTGGATTTATTTAAACATGATATGGTAGATTTTGATGTCATTCTGGGGATGGATTGGTTACACTTTTGTTATGCATCCTTGGATTGTCGAACTCGTAAAGTTGTCTTTAGGTTTCCTGGCGAGCCGGTTATTGAGTGGGAGGGTGGTTCTCTAGCTCCTAAGGGTTTTATTTTTTATCTTAGAGATCGGAGGTTAATCTCCAAAGCTTGTATTTATCACTTGGTCTCGGTTAAGAATTCTAACTCGAAAGATCCTTCTTTATAGTCAGTTCCAATGGTTAATGAGTTTCCAGAAATCTATTCGGACGATCTTCCTAGTGTTCCTCCGGATAGGGAAATCGAGTTTGGTATTGACCTAGTTTCAAACACTCATCCAATTTCTATTCCTTTATATAGAATGGCTTCGACTGAGTTGTGGGAACTCGAGGAGCAACTTAAGGATCTTCTGGTTAAGGGGGTTATTCGTCCTAGTATATCTTTCTAGAGTGCACCGATGTTGTTTGTGCACAAGAAGAATGGTTCCCTTTGGATGTGCATAGACTATAGGAAGTTGAATAAAGTGATGGTCAAGAACAAGTATCCTCTTCTAAGGATAGATGATCTATTTGACCAGTTGCAAGGTGCCAAGTTCTTTTCTAAGATAGATCTTCGTTCTGGGTACCATCAGCTAAAGATTAGAGAGGTAGATATCCCTAAGATGGCTTTTTGTACTTGGTATGGGCACTTTGAATTTTTGGTGATGTTATTTGGATTGACTAATGCTTCAGTAGCATTCATGGGTTTGATGAACAGGGGTTTTCATTAGTATTTGGATCTTTTAGTTAATGTGTTTATTTATGATATTCTAGTTTATTTGAAGAGTGAGGTGGATCATGTTGATTACCTCCGTGTGGTATTTCGAACATAAATAAATAGTAGTTGCATGCCAAGTTCTCTAAATGTGAGTTTTGGTTGAATGTTGTAACTTTCTTGGGTTATATTATTTCTAGTGAGGGGATCATGGTGGATCCGCAATAGGTTATTGTGTTGAAGATGTAGCCTAGACCCACGAATCCATCCAACATTCGAAGCTTATTGGGTTTAGCCGGGTATTATAGGCCGTTTGTGGAAAGTTTTTCATCGATAGCTACTCATTAGACTAAGTTAACTCGGAAGAAGGTTAAGTTTTCTTGGTCGGATGATTCTGAAGGGTGTTTCGAGAAGCTGAAGGATAAGTTAACTTTGGCTCAAATTCTGACTTTGCCAGAAGGCAATAATCAGTTCATGGTTTATTGTGATATATCCCGGGTAAGGCTTGGTTATATGTTGATGCAATATGGGAAGGTAATTGCCTATGCTTCCAGGCAGTTGAAAGTGCATGAGAGGAACTATCCTACCCATGATTTAGAGCTGTTGGCGGTTGTGTTTGCTTTGAAAAAATGGAGACATTATTTGTATGGTGTTCACATAGATATATTTTCTAATCATAAGAGTCTACAGTATTTGTTCACCCAGAAGGAGTTTAATCTTAGGTAGAAGAGATGGCTTAAGCTTCTCAAAAACTATGATATGAGTCTTCACTATCACCCAGTTAAGGCTAACGTGGATGTTGATGCTCTTAGTAGGTTATCCAAGGGGATTTTAGCTCGTGTGGAGAAAGAAAAGTAGGAATTAGTGAAGGATATTCACCGCTTGGCTAATCTTTGGACTTCAAGGATGATGGAATAATGGTGCAAGAAATAGTTTGATCATCTCTTGGTATGGTGATTAAGGAGAAGCAAGTGCTAGATCCTATCTTGATGAAAATTAAGAGTGATGTTGGTGGGAAAAAGGTAGTGGTGTTTTAGATTGGTGGTGATGTTCTTTACGGTACCAAGGGAGGTTGTGTGTTCCTGATGTCGATGGGTTGCGATAAAGAATTTTGGATGAGGCGCATGAGTTGCGCTATGTTGTTTATCCCGGCTAGACTAAAATGTATCATGATCGCAAAGAGATCTATTGGTAGAATGGCATGCAGAGAGATATAGCTAATTTTGTGGCCAAGTGCATGGTGTGTCAACAGGTTAACATTGAGTACATCAGGTTAGGAGGGTTGTACCAAGAAATTGATTTTCTTGAATGGAAATAGGAAGAAATCAATATGGAATTCGTTATCGATCTTCCTCGGTCTCAGAAACTCTTCTAAAACACTCTATAATTATATCAAAAGCTTTTGGGGAAAAGGAAGCTAGGGTTTCAACTAGAGGATTGATTTGGGGATTGTCGTGGTGATTTCTTTCAATCATCATCTTGGTTTAAGGCATGTTCTCTTTCATCATTATTAATTCTAACAATAAGCATGATTTTTACGAATGTTTCATGACTTCATTGATTGTATGGTTTGGTTTTCAAATATGAATTGGGGGTTTTGGTGTTAAATGGTTGTTATGGTTTCCTGTGGTTTTAATTATGCTTTATGTACATTAATGGTGGCTTTGGATAATTGGAATGGTTTAATGGTAATTGGAATAGGTTTTGGTTAAACTATGCTCCCAATGTGTTTGACAAAATGCCTATAATAATGTTTTCATTGCATTGAGTACTTTTAATAGAACTCTTGCTTGTTTTATAACTTGGTAAAGGAATTATGAATGATTTAAATGGTTTGTAAAGGTAAATGGCTAAATATTTATGCTTTAAGGGTACATGAAATCCCCCAAGTGGTTTAACATGATAAATGGAAGGGCACTTAGAAGTCCCCTTAAACCTATATATGGTTGGCTATGGATAGTACTTGCAAGTATGGCCGGAATGACGATACCACCACTAAATGGACATGGTTAATAAATGGTCAATAGATTTATTGGTTACTTAGTAATGGTTTTAATTAGGCAATAATGGTGGGATGTGTATCAAAACTGTGGAAGGTGGAGGTCCCGCAGGGACCAAAATTGGAAACTCATATTTGCCAATGTGAGGTTGGTCTTGGTGACCGTGTGCATGATGTCACACTATATTTTGGAGGATGTACTAGTCATCCCAGGTTTTCTACCCTGGTCATGCGGCTTCATGCACTAGGCCCTTTTATCAAGGAGAGCTAAACCCGTATATCCCGTGGATCGTTTAGGATAGCAAAGCTACACAGCCCAGGTAAAGTTTTTAAAGGCATGCTAAACCCGATCCCCTTTCCCAACATAGTTAGATAAATATATATATATATATATATATATGTGTGTGTGTGTATGTATATATGTATGGTTATATGCAAATGGATGGTTTTACTTGGTTTTCCAAATGGCATTATTTTAACATTATCCTGAGATCATGCTAGCGTTCACCCGCTAACCTATCTAGTGGCTGGTTGTATACCCACGTTATGCAGGAACCAGCCATTCTACTCCTCCTACATTGTGATTTTGGCTATGGTTGGTGGCATGTCCCAACCGAATTTTATTACTCTTTTGGTTAGAGGCTTTATGGTACTACTATGGGTTGGAATGGGCAGGATCAGTATTGGTGTCGTACTTGGCATTTTAATAAGATGGTAGGCTGACACCATTGGACGATATTGTTGTTTTTTCCATCATATTTAATTTTGGTATTAACGATATTATGTTTTGGAATCTTCTTGGTAATGGACTAGTTTATGGCCCTTGTTTTAGCATTGGTTTGGTATGGTTGGATTGTTGGTGTGGGGTGGTTGGACTCGATTGGGTATGTCAAGATTGTGATCCTATCCCAGAGTCTTTAGGTGAGTTGTGACATTATCTTTTTACATGATAGAAATTCAGCCAACTCAGGGCAGGCGGCTGAAGGTAGGGTTGGGTAACGGGGGTGGTCTCCAGTCCCTATCGGACATGAGATTCCCATTATGACAAGGCCCTCGTCCGGGTCGCGACAATTTAGGACGTAAATAATCAGTTTACCCTTGAAAAACTAAGAGAAAAGCAAATTTTAGCATTTCTGAACACATCGTTGCCACGCTGCCTATCGCGGAGCACAAGGTCCGTGCCATGTCGAAATCGCAGACTCTACTGGTTCCTCACGAAAATGCTCATAGCTTTTCTCTTGGGTATCTAATTAAGCCAAAGTTGGATGTGTTAGAAATAGGACACAGTTATCTATAATTTGGTGGGTCTTAATCTCCAAAATTCCATATATTCCAGAAGTTATACACGTTCAAAGTTGACCCCTGTAGAATCGAATTCTAAAATTTTGTCGAATCAAAAGTTTTTAACTCCACTTCACTCCAAGTGTTTAGTATGAACATTTTTCCCCTCAGAATCACTTAAACACTAGGTAAATGATCATGACACTTATATTTATATAGAAATAATTAGATTCAAGTTTATACACGTAGGAATAACGGTTTGAATTCTAGCCCAAAAATACAAGGTGTTACATTATCTCTCCCTTGTAATCATTCATCCTCTAATGATGGATAGGAATCTTTATAAGCTTTAGAAGTCTGGAACAAGGTATGTAACTTCACATTAAGAATTATCCCTCAACGAAACACGTATAGGAATCAAAAGAAACGAGCTTCATAGCATCACCAAGTAAATTATGTAAGCACGAATCAAGAGACAATGAGACTAAGATCGTACAAGGGGTAAAAGACCTAAAGCCCCTCACCCCAATTGAGAAAATCAAAACTGGAAGAGATTTTACACCTCAGCGTGGTACGCTTCCTATCGTGGAGGATAACCTTTATGCCACATCGCTTATCGTAGAAAGTAGCCTCTGTGACACGTTGATATAGTGGAGGCTTACTGCCTCCGTGTTTCGAAATTGACTTGAACCCCTTTCTAAAATTTTGAAACTCCCTTGGATGATCCTATTAACATAACCAAACACCATTTAAGTCAAAAAATAATGTTTCGAACATGGGAGGGTCAAAAATAAAATGATAGAAATTTTGAGGGTATTATACTAATAGTCCTTAAATATCGCAATAATTCTCAACTATGAATTCAGCTATGAATACCACACTTCACTATTACAATCTTACAATTTTCCCACAAAGCACCTCACTATAAGAGCCTGAGTCTAACTACATATTGCTTCGCTATTAAAGACTACTCCAAAGTTAAAAGGTGCTAACTTAAGCTACAGGGATCAATACATTACATCTATCCAAGAATACTACTCCATTCTATCACTGTAGTCAAACAACATCATGTCTTATTAAGATTAATAGTCACATAACACAATGGTTTGTGTATCTATTAATCGCAATATTCAAGCCTATATTTACTACACCCATTTTATGGATCTCCCCACTAAAAATCGAGCAACCTTAATCACTTTCATAAGGATTTTCACCACATATTCCCCTCCTAACTATTTCATATAACAAAAGTTTCATCTCACACTTCCCGTTTTATCTATAACCTTAGTTTGAGTAGCCACACCAAAATTTTATAGTAAAGATCAACCACTCTCTAATCTAGAACATTACTATGCTTCCATAACCACTACCATCCTGACACAAAGAGAGTAACTGAGAAAATAGAGTATGAGCTTCGGATATAGGAATGATAGTATTCAATTACATCATATATTTGTTGCACTCCTCAGGGTAAGGTCTGTGACGTAAGATATAATCCAATAATCATGAAGGGATTTCACACATCAAAACACCTAGATCATAATTAGAGCGCGAAAACATGGGCATAGGTTATATAGATAACTATAAACTTAGGCATAGACATTATTTAAATACGGGGCATGTTGGTAGAATGTCCTCTTAAATTAAAATAGGAGAAACTTGGTAGAATAAGAATAGATTTATCATGACTCGCCCCTGAAACTCACCACCATAAGAAAATTCAAGATTTGCATCATCTCTTCCTTATCTCAAAGATCACTATCCCAATCTTGAAAGTGCATCACCTCATTAAATCTATGCACATAATACTCGGCACAACAGGGGGATCACTATGTACAAGAACACAAACTCCCCTCGGTAACCTTAATATGAAAACACTAATTTTTTTCTAGGGCATCACCTTCAGGGATACTAATCATAACTCCCTCCAACCTCCAAGGTCATTTCCTTATAACTAACATTTTCATGGGCATAGATATCCATTCTTCTAAGCACTTAACACTTTATTTTCAACTCCTTAGAATACTAGCATTACACCTCTAATATCATAACCTCATAACTTAACAAAACTTTTAAAGCTACACCAAGGGTTCATATAGTCTATCTATTTCTCCCTCAATTCAGCTCTACATAACACCATATAACAACTCCCTAGGCTTCTCCATACTAAGAAATTTAAGAACATAAGTTAGGCATACATGGCACTCACAACTCAAAAACGAGTACACTTTATTCTTATAACCTAAGGCTCTTATCCATCTATTGATTTAGCCACCATTTCTACTTCAACACTAGACTTCATGCATATATCACAATTACACACTCCAATATTTCATAATTCATCAACCTAAGCTCTTTCACACATTACATCAAACCTACTAATTCACTTCCACAAATCTTGCATTGATATCCTTGAGCTAACATTCTTATCACCACAATTAACATTTAAAGTTAAAACTTAGTGTCTAGTAACAATCATGTACCACCAACAAAATATCTAGCATAATATATTAGTCCACCAAATAGATAAATCTACCAAAATTCCTTAATTAACTTAACTACAGCCCACAAGCACATTCTTCCTTGCCACATTACTACTACACCTTAATATTCTTATACGTCTTCTCACATACCTAACCAACTTACTACTACTAGATAAAAATCAAAGGGCCCTTAGTATATTTAAACCACCTAATAAGAATAGTTGATATTAATTTTATTACCTAACTCCTTATGGTCTATAGAATATTCACCGTCTCACATTACATCCACTTACCCATGTATATACCCTAACTATCTTCAAGATTCTATAAACACCACCGAGTCCCCTCTTTCTCTGATCTCCCCAAGTGAATGCTAAATTCATAAATTATTAGCCGCCCAGTCCTTCAATTAACAACATATGATTTATTTCACTACTACCATATCTAGACCTCTTGATATAATTTTTTATTTTAACTAAAGATGCAAATATTGCAACTAACCACTCTTTTTTACTAACTACCATAAGTTTTCCAATCTTTGGTGCATATCTACCTTCCATGGCGAATTACATAACCCCCTTTAAGCCCAATTAAAATGTTTAACATATAACCAACCGTTACATTAAGAATTCAATCATTAAGGCATCATTAAGTGGTATCGTCATACCATCTATAGCTTGCAAGAAATGCCATTAGCCAACCCTTTGGGGATTCCTTCATACCCCCCTCCCCCCTCTGGATCCATTTGAAAAATCACTTGGGGGATTTCTTTGTACCCCACAAGGTTTTTTTTCCAAAACTATCCTTAACAATTTTGTCATGTATGCAATGCATTAGTTTTAAAAACTAAGTCAAGCAATTGATAAATCACATTCCAAAACCAATTATGCAAGTGGGTTGAGGTTATTACCAATTTCCATACCAAAACCAATTATTTGAGGATCCATTGTACCCCTATTCCATTCACCATTCCCATGCACCCCAATGAGTGTAATAATCAATAATGTAAAGCATAGTTTTTCAATTGTAACCATGAGAAAACATTTAAATAATTTATATCCAAAAAACTTAACCCATAGTTCAAAATCCAACATCAAAACCATGAATAATAAATTAATTTTCATGCCATTAAGAAAACACAAGTATAGAAAAAGAGATACGTGCCTTTTGACGGAAGTAATTCCGAGAAAAACTTGAATCCATGACTTTAAAGCTTGAACCCTAGATTGAAATTGATATGAACACTTGAATTTATTTTCCATACCCTTAATGATGAAATTGATAAGGAAACATGGAGAAAAAACTTGAATTAGAAGCCTTGGAAGTTGAATTTTTGGAGAAGAACCCTTAATTGGTTTTCTTGAAGATTAGGGAGAAGATGGATTAGATATTTGGTGTGTTTTAGGGTTATGGGATGATGAATTCACATTGTTATCAGTTATAGGATATTTTAAGATGTAAATGACCAGTTTACCCTAAAAAAATAAAGAGAAAAGCAAATTTTAGCATATATGAACATACGTCCGTGCCACGCTACCTATCATGGAGCACAAGGTCCATGCCATAACAAAATCACAAACCCTCACTAGTTTCTCACGAAAATACTCATAACCTTTCGCTCGGGTAATGGATTAAGGAAAAATCAAATGCGTTAAAAAGAGGACACAATTATCTATAATTTGGTGGGACTTAAGATCCAAAATTCCATATATTCTAGAAGTTATACACATTCAAAGTTGACCCATACAGAATGGAGTTTCAAAATTCTGTCGAATCAAAAGTTCTTAACTTCACTTCATTCTAAGTGTTTACTATGAACATTCTTCCACTCAAAAGCACTAGGTAAATGATCATGAAACTTATATTTTTATATAAATAATTGAATTTGAGTTTATACACGTAGGAATAATGGTTTGAATTCTAGCCTAAAAATGTGGGGTGTTACAGTACCCTTGACAAGGTACTAGTACCCTCCAGCTGGGTGTAACGCCCCGAGTCTGCACCCCGGATGCCACACGATGCTCATGACCCCGAAGGACCACAAGCTAACCCATGACTGGCACCTGCTATGAGAATTAAATAATAATACTAAAATAATACATAAAATAGGCTGAAATGCCATAAGGTTCATAATCTGAAAACAAATACTGAATACTGATAAGTAAATACTGAAAACTGAACATTTGTCTGAAATAATCTAGCCTGAAAGCCTCTAACTGTCTGAAAATAGAGTTGATGGGACAAGTCCCCAACTAACTCTGACTACTAAATATACTAAACTACTGAAATGATAACTCTGTCCTCAAACTATGAGGACTCACCACAAAATCTTCTACTGATATACTGAGCTGCTAAGTACGGTCATGAGACCATGTGTCTCAACCTATGATATAAGACATCATAGCATAAAAGAAAGAGTATGAATCAGTACTTTGAATGTACTGGTTTGCTAAGTGAGGTAGGCTGATATGCAAGGGTTCATATGCATGAACAATAACTGGCAGAGTAACATGAATATAACTGAATAAGAAGACATGTAAATCTGAAACTGTTATAAATACCGATTATGTAATACTGTAGGTCAATCTACTTTACTTTAACTAAGATCAATTATAACTGAATTACTGATAATTGGGTGACTATTTCTGACAGTCCTGATTCTAAAAACTGATCTAAGGTTTTATACTGAGTCTGAAACTAAAACTGTAACTGTGTGACACTACAATATTTTTGGCCTAAGACCACTTGTGTAAAGTGTGGCCTAAAATAGCAAAAAGTGTGACCTTTGATCAAAGGCTACACTTTCGGACTTTAGGCAACACTTTTTGGGGGGTGGACTAAAGAGGCGTAACCTTTGATCAAAGGCCACGCTTTTCAAGTGTTGCCATAATAGCTACATTTAAAAAGAGTGGCCATTAATGTATAATGGACACGCTTTGCATCTTGTCATTGGCAACACTTTTATCATATAAATCTACATTTTTAAGTGTTGCCTTTACTTTTTTATTGGGCACGCTTTACAAGCGTAGCCTTGTATAGCACCTCTATAGCAACACTTTAAAACCGTGGCTTTTTCTTTATTATTAGCCATACTTCAAAATCATAGCCTTTTATACATCTTCTATGACAACACTTGTAAAGTGTAAGCATATTTTAAGTACATGCCACAATTTAATTAATAAGCCACACTTTTGAAGTGTGCAATATTATCTAAAATTTGATAGTTCAAGCCACATTTTACAACAATAGCTTTAGGCCTAAAAGTAATTATTTTGGTCCAAATGTATACACCACTAATCACATTACATATATATAATCTCACGCACAAATTAGCTAAGAAATAATTCAAATGCATAGGTTTGCTATGAACTTCAAAAAAAAACATGTCTTTCACTACACATACTAATTAAAAAAAAACATTTTAAAGAGTTGTACTAAGTTCCACACAAAACCAAATGAATTTAAACATATATCATAAATGTTCAAAATCTCTTCATCATTCACTTCAATCTAGATCGAGTTGACTTGTAGCAGCCACCATTCAAATTTGATCACCCGCATTATTCCTACACATTCAAAATGAACAAACAATTAGAAAAAGCCACTTGATAATATTGCAACCTTTACTGGAGGCGTGGCTGTGACATAAGTTGGAGCACAAAATGAAACTGGCCAAGGCTGACAAGGAAGTTCTAGGCCATATTACTTATCCCTTAATGGCCAAGGCTGACTAAAATAATTAATCCCGAACAAGAGAGAATGATATTTACCTATCCCTTACTACTGTTTCCCATAGTCTTCTCCACGAGCTTATTAGCTTAGCAGCTGGCTGTAGACTTTTCCCTTTTGTTGTCTTCTCAAATGCCGGTCTTATTTCTTGTACAAGTTTGATTTTGATAGCCAGTTAAGGAGGTTTACTAAAGCAAGCACTTTATTTCTTTGCACTTGCACCTGTAATACATAAGACGAGAGAGAGACTTTGAAACATAGCTAGCCGTGAATACCACATATTTTTTCCAGATAGAGAGAGATCTGCTGGCGGAATACAAAAGAAAACTCATATGTTGATCATGCCAACATTCACCATCAACTGAGAAAAGAATCTTTAGAGCAGTTCCAAGGCCAAGAACCAGCTTTGCCTATAGTCGATATTACTTACATCCTACACAATCCATGGTAGCGCTGCAACAAGAAAATTGCACACCAAATTGTTCAGTCATATGGTAAACAACATAGCAATAACTACTTTTGACCAAAATACACAAAACTGTAGAAAGAGCCAAAAATCTTGTGTATGTATATGCATACATAAATAGACTCACAAAGTATCAAAGTCAAACCAATTTTATTACAATACCAAATTATTTCTTTGGAGATACAGGTGGAAGAGCTTACTCATCCATTTCATCAGAGCAGCACTTGAACAGATTCCTGGGAAAGGTCAAATATCATTGGATTCAAAAATAGAAAAGCTACTAAGAAGTTGTGTTACTTTGACTTAAAAAATATCAATGGGTGTGTGTTAGATACTCCAAAAGTAGCATTTTGGAGAGCAACACGGGTGCCGTAAAAATTTTAGAGAGTCCAAGAAACATAGCTAAGAAGCACACAAATAAGATTTTTCAAGATATATAAAAATCACCCTCACAGGTCAGGGTTTAGCGTTTTTCCAAGGCTAATGCTCACATTTAATAAAAGGTTTTCAGAAACATCCCTGCACTTTGACTTGGACGAGTGAGTGCCAAAATACGTTATAGAAATTAATGAAAAGACAAAGTCAGCACAGAAAATCATGTTAAATCAAATTTCAATTGGAAGAATTAAATGCCATGATGTTTATGACAACCGAATTATAATACTTCTGAAAAAATATTATTCTCAAGTAATGGATAGAAGAGTAAGAAACAGTACATAAAAAGAAATGTTTGCTATAAAACCATGCGAGGAAACAATAACCCGTTCCCTCAACTAATGCGGGAGACATGGAGAATGCGTTTGCGATTGCAAATTGTATGTAAGGGAAGATTGCACCTAGTGAGAGAAGCATGACTTTTACTTCTCTAATCTTGATAAGTATACAAGTTTATGGATTTTATGTCGTAACCGGCTAACAGCTTAACAAGATAAATTTCCTAGGAGCTGCAAGTAATGTATGAACTTAGAACCAAAAAGTAATATGTTAATGTAAAAGGCACTTACACTTATGAAGAAGCATTCATCCAAGCTAGAATTGTCTCATCGAGATTATTTTTTCTTAGAAATCTAGAAACAACACAGTGGATCATTACAGTTGATGCCAAGCAGGAAAAGAAAAGAATTTGATAAAAATCAACGTTTCGAAATCACAGTGCTCAAGATTCAATAAAAGTGAGCTATCACACAATTCCGGAAGTAAGATCGCCTTTTATGTTTAATGATTAGTTAGAGAAGTGGTGGCTTACATATAATTCAACGAGTTGTTAACAGCTTCTGGAATTGCAACAAACAAACTATTGAAACTCAAATCCCTGCATCAGGAGAAAAGGAAGTAGAATTATTTTATTAAACTTTGTAAAACATATTACTGAGTTTTACATGATATGAAGATCTTTCCACTTCTTAAAAATATCTGGGGTCGCTCTATTGAGGTTTTTCCTTGCACATTACTACAGAGAAAGAAGGTTAATCAATTGATTTAAAACTCATCAAGTGACTGTAGCCACATGTAGTGAAGGGTGGGGCCAGTCGAACACCCTTTGTCAAAAAATTATACTATGTATATTGAAAATTATACAAAGTACATAGGTAAAAAAATAACTTCTTCCATCAATATTAAATCTTGAATACCCTTAATGAAATTTCTAGCTTCACCACTACAACACCATCCTCTCTCTTTTTGTTTAATCATATGATAAATGAGAATGAAAGATAAGAAAGTAGATATTTACAAGTATGTCAGTTTATTCAAAATCTTGAAGCTCGGTAGCAAGGGACCAATAAATTCATTGTTCTGCAAGTTCCTGAGATCATTTACTATATGATAATAAGTAACCTTGTATTCTTTGTTAGTGTAAATGTACTGATGCAGTCAACTCAAAATACATTCATAAGGGGATTAGTGCAGCATGTATAAGCAAGATAATAGCCTTTAGAACTTTCTTTTCTCAATTTTACGAAATTAACTTGAGAATAATTCATTAGATAACCAAGCCAGTCTGGTCAATGATTTCAAAAGAAGAAAATAAAGGTTGAAATAAAGATGAATATTGCAACCTGATAATCCTAAATTGCTTTTGAATCTGCAGCTTTAGCTCAGGTCCACTTTTTCCTATCCACAGCTTAGCTTCATCAAAGAGAATAGGACATGCAGCTTGCAGTTTCTGGTTGTATAGTAGTTGTCGCATAAGGGACTGTGCTTTAAGGTCTTCCTCACAATTACCAGTATCATACTCAGCCTACTCCAAGTAATTTTTTGTCTGTATAGCACCTCAAGAAGGGTATATATGTATACAGTGTTAACATTCTGGGATTTACCAAAATATAGGTGTATGGAGTGTGAACTCACTTTTGAGACAACGTGGAGAACAAAGAGAAAAGTAAAGTACAAGTTTTTGACACGGTCAGGATACTGTAGAACACGATCATACATTAGATCTGGTCTAGTAAGAATAAGCACTATTTGTATAATTGTTTTTATTATCAAAGTGAATTTTAGATTAATAATACATTGTCTTAACACAATTTCTTTGTTTATTGCATTATTATTCCTGTTAGATGTGTTTAATTAGAATTATTGCTCCTATTTCAGTATATGTGAGGCTGATTACTTTTTCATCTATGAAACACATATTTACTGGTAGCTTTGAGCAATTGCATTTTAACATAAATTCAATCCAGCACTGTTTTTGACAATGTAGTTGTTTTAGGTGTTGTAATTTAAATGGTGTGAACCTTTTGTTTTGCAGATTCCTCACTTGAGACCTGCTGAGTACAAGAGGTCCAGATTACCTAGAGGTCCAACTATGAAAAGATCAAATCTTTTTTAGTCCAAACTAAGAAGGAACAAATTGAAAAATACCAACAGGTATTACGGTGGAATCACAACACACCATTCTCAAAATCAACATCCAAACTCCTCACATTCTCTTCAATCGTATAAAGTGGAATCACAACACACCCCAAAATTGGCATTCCCAAAATCCAAGAAACTCAAAAGAACCAACAAATTCCCAAAACCAAGCTCAAAAATTGATAAAACAACGAAAAGGGTGTTCAAATTTACATATTGAGGAAAAAAGATCAAAAGGAGAGATTGAATATCACCTTTAGGTTGACAATTCCTCGTTGGTGGTTGCCCTTCCTAGCCCCTCGTTGGTGGTTTCTTTTCTGATCCGACGGCGTCTTTGTCTGCTTCGATGGTGTGTCAGTGCTATTTGACGGTGGAGAGCATTGGGTTCCCTATTCAACTATGTGTGAAATGATAGTGTAGGGTTTTAGATTTTAACACTCAATTTCTTTTTTTGGTTAATTATAAGTTGGAGGGAAATTGAAATATTTGGGAGGGAGAGAGAAAATTTTAATGAAAATTTTAGGCCACATTTTTTAAATGCTGTCTTTTAAATTTAATAATATTACACTTAAAAATGTAGCCATATATGTGAATAAGCATTGTAAATTATATCATGATTTGGTAACATTTGTAAATTGTGGTCTACACTATTAAAGACCACGCTTTCAAAGCATTGTCAAAAGTAATGTGGCCAGAGGTTAAAAACTAAGGTTACACTTTAAAAGCATGGTCTTTAATGGTCTAGGCCACACTTGTAAAGTGTGGCTCAGGTTTAGTGTGGCCTTTGGCCAAAAATATTATAGTGTGAGAGTTCATCTAACCGACATACCCCAATTATAAACTGAGTTGGGGTCCAACCTGTGATCCCAGTTGGAAGGGTGTTAGCACCTTGCTAAGGGATACTAACAATGGTTGTGAGTTAACCTTATCTAGCAGGAAGACATTTTGTCAACCCTCACTGGTAGGAAAACTCGTACGAGATGTATCAACACTTATATGGCAGGAAGATATCTCAACCTACGCTGGCTATGTAGTTCTGTAACACAGGGATTGCTACAAAGGTCTAACCCTTCACTGACAGGAATGCCTCTATCCTTGGGTTTGCTCGGTGCTGATTCCTACTCCCAACTGAATAGACACTGAACTAATTTCTAGACTGTACTAGGATTGACTAAACTGTTACTGATCATGCTAACTGATTGAACTGGACTGAGTTCACTGAGTTTTATTAACTGACTGAATACACTGAGTTCTGTAACTGATTGAGTACTACTGTACATAACATCACTGAGACCATTCTAAAGCTACTGTAATTCTAAGTAAACAGCTAGATTTTGGGTAATAAATACCCCCAGAACTCGATAGCATTGAAAGTAAAACATGGAATGGTTATAATAGCACAACAATAGTAGCTTGTTAATAATGCTTCCATTTAGACATTTTGTCAAACATTTGAGAAGTATGAATTTGTGCACATACTATTATGTCATGATTTCACCCTTCAATTCACAGGAACATTCTATCAAATATTTGGGGACATAATGTATGCACATAATAATAATTAACATGCAAGCATCATGATCACAATCCCAACTCACAATTTTAAGGGATTTTAACATAAATCCATATAACTCTACACACATGTTAATTACTTCATATGAAACTTGTAATAAATCATGGATTAAAATACAAATACCATTATAATCTTAAATACAATCAAATTCAACATGAAATTCACGAAAGAAATTAGCTTGTAGTTTTAAAAGAGGTTCTTGAACTCCAAGTGTGGAAGGAAACCCAAGGATGAACACCTAACATACCTTGATTGTTAATTCTCTGAAAATTATGGTCAATTTCTTAGGACTTGAATCTTGAATTTGATGGCTTAGGGTTTGTTCTCGAGAGGATTTGTGAATAATGAGTGAATTTTGCCTTTAGAAAGGCTTAATCTCATATTTTGGGGCTGATATAAGGTGGGAAAATAACCCAATTACCCCTTCTAGATGCAGCTTTTAATTACTGAAAAATGTGCCCAACAATGCGCAGACCGACATGTCGCGTTGATAGGGTCGATGCGATAGACGATGCGATGCATCGATATCACGTCAACTTACTAGAATTTGTACTGAATATTGGGGGAAAATATTTTTTGACGCGTCGAGATCACGTCGACCCACTACTTTGGTCACTCAACTATGCTTTAAACGACGTCCAAAAAATATGAAACTCTTATGAAGTGACCTTTGAAGTGACCTATTGACGCACCTAATCATGATTCAATCCAAGGATAGACATTTTAAGGTCATAAGGGTTGTCAAATAATATTTCCAAATCAAAAAATTCTAAAAATAGTTCTAAGTATAAACACTTAGCTAAAATCTCTAAGTCTGGAACCTCTTGTCATTCTTTAAAGGACTGAGTTAAGCTAGGATTCTATGGGGTCTTACAATATCTCCCTCTTGGGAATATTCGTCTTTGAATGAGACTGATTAAGATGAGAATACTGATAGACTGGGTTTACATATTGAACATGCACAACTGAAGCATGATTACATGACTAAAACTACTGATATACTGAGTTTGCATACTAAACATGCATAACTGAAGCATGACAGAATTATGAAGGCATGACGCACGACTGAGCTATTTTATAAAGGTAGGCATGATATGAGAATGTCATGGAATTGAAACTGATACAGAGTTTATAAAGGTAATCTGAGCATGGAACTGAGTAATTTTAAGAAAAACTATTACCTTGAGTTAAGTCTGAGTTTGCGGAGAAGAGGTGAGGATACTTGGTCCGTATATCTGCTTCTGCTTCCCAAGTATCTTCCTCAATGGAATGATTCCGCCAAAGAACTTTGACTAGAGGAACTTCTTTGTTCCTCAGTCTGTAAACCTGATGATCAAGAATTTCGACTGGAACTTCTTTATAAGAGAGACTATTCCAAACATCTATACCCTCTATAGGGATTACAACTGTCGGGTCACCTATGTACTTCTTTATAAAGGAGACATGAAACACTAGATGTACTGAAGCTAGGTATGGAGGCAACTCAAGCTTGTAAGCTACCATTTTGAAATGGCTGAGAATTTGGTAAGGACCGACATATCGGGGA
Organism: Capsicum pubescens; assembly: GCA_030864215.1. NCBI lineage: Eukaryota > Viridiplantae > Streptophyta > Magnoliopsida > Solanales > Solanaceae > Capsicum > Capsicum pubescens. The sequence goes on from CM061541.1 coordinate 120,278,918, forward strand.
CTGAACTTTTCATTCTTGCCAAACCTCTTCACTACCTTCATAGGAGAGATTTTCAAATACACTTAATCACCAATCTCAAACTCGAGATCCTTTATTCTTACATCTGCATACGATTTTTGTCGGCTTTGAGCTATCTTAAACCTTTCCCTGGTCAACTGAACTTTTTCTAAGGTATCAAATACCAAGTCAGGCCCTACAACTGCGGCCTCACCCACTTTAAATCAACTAATGAGAGATATACATCTCCTCCCATAGAGCACCTCAAACGGAGCCATTTAAATGCTGGAATAATAGTTGTTTTTATACGTGAACTCAATCAAAGGCAAGTGATCATCCCAAATACCCTTAAAGTCAATGGCACACGCTCTTAACATATCTTCCAAAGTCTGAATGGTCCTTTCTGATTGACCATCTGTCTGAGGATGAAAGGTTATACTATGGTTAACTTGGGTACCAAGACCCTTCTAGAAGGATTTCCATAAATGAGAGTTGAACTGTGTACCTCTATCTAAAATAATAGACAACAGAACTCCGTGCAATCTGACAAAATCTCTAACATAGAGCTTGGGGTAATCCTCGGCTGAATAAGAGATGTAAACTCATAAGAAATGAGCTGATTTGGCCATCCTATACAGAATGACCCAAATTGAATCATGCTGACAACAAGTATGGGGAAAGCCCATAAAAAATCCATGTTCACCTCCTCCCACTTCCAAATGGGAATACTGAACTCCTGCATAGATCCACTAGGTTTCTGATGTTCGATCTTAGCCTACTGACATGTTGAGCATTTATCTATAAACTCTTCAATGTCTCTCTTCATCCCACTCCATTAATAGACTTCCCACAAGTCGCAGTACAGATTGGTGGCCCCTAGGTGAATCGAGTAGCAAGCACCGTGCGCTTCTATAAGAATCTGTTGTCTCATGCCATCCACACATAGCACACATAGTCTACCCTGGAAGCGTAACACATCATCTCACCCTTGGGATAAAACCTTTAATAAGTCTGTTGAAGTAACTTTCTGAGATACAATAACTAGACAGTTCCTGTATACCCATTGCGCTATGATAGATTTACCCACTAGGGTAGAGACTGAGAAGGGATCTGCTAGGATTTCAGGACTGACTCCAAAGTCAACAGCTATATATGGAGTTACAAAGAAAAAGGAAGCTCCTGGATCCAGCAAAGCATAAACATGTAAATGATAAACTTTCAATGTACCAGTGACCATATCAGGAGAAATTTTCTGATCCTGTCAGGACTGAAGTGCATAGAGTCTATTTGGACGTTGTCCACTAGTGGCACTAGAAGCGGCACCCTGTTGATTCAGTAGGTCGAACTGAACTGGGGGACGATTATGCTGACTCTACAAACCCACCTGAGGACACTCTCCGACCCTATGGCTTAGTTTTCTATATCCAAAACATACATCACTGCTAGATTTGCAGACACCCTGGTGTTTCCTGCCACACTTCTGGCAAAGACGATTTGTTAAGGCACTGCTAACACTACCCTGGGGTTTAGGGCCTGGTGCCTTATCTTTATTACTGTCTCTAAATTTGGGCACTGGGGCATTGGCTGAGGACGGAGCTGGAATTGAAGATTTTGGGTAGAACTGAGAACGATTTTCACCTTCTGACTTAGGCTGAGTGAAGTTGAATCTACCTGTTCTAGCCCTCTTGATCTCCTTATTCTTAGCCTCCTCCATTTTCTGAGCATGGACCATGAGACAGGATATGTCCATCTCCTTAATCAGCATTGTGGTCCTACACTCCTTGACCACACTGTTAGACACACCCAACACAAACTTTCTCATCTTAGATCTGCTATCTTCTACCATATGAGGGGCATATCTAGATAACTGAGTAAACTTAAGGGAATACTCTTTCACTGTCATATTTCCCTATTTCAGATTAATAAACTCCAAAACCTTAGCTTTCCTCAACTCCGGTGAGAAGAACCTATCAAGGAAACCAGTAGCAAACTCATCCCATTCTATGGGCCTTGTATTAGGTCCCCTATCCTCCTTCCACTACTTAAACCATGTGTGAGCCACATCCTATAATTGATATGTTAACTCCACACTCTCACTAGAAGTCACCCCCATGATATCTATAACATTCTGCACCATGTCAAGGAATTCTTATGGGTCCTCCTCAGACTTAGACCCTATAAATAATGGAGGATTCATTCGGGTGCAGTCCAAAATTCTAGATACAGTAGTACTGGCCACTAGGTTAGCCTGAATGAGAGCTGGGCGTTCATTCTAGGCAACCATAAAATGATCAAAAGTGGTTAAAGCTGATCTGAATTCTATGTGGGAGACATGCTCATCCAGGGGATCTGCCGGAACGGGCGGAGGTGCTGGCTGATTTCTAGTTCTTCTTCTGTTAGCCCTTTTTAGAGGCATATTCTGTTAATAGAAGGAAACATTGGATTAGACAGAGAGTTTAACTTAAGTTCATGCTCACTCATATGATATGAATATGGAAAGAAGGGAACTTATTCCTAAAATACCATATTGTCTCTTGTCCATAAGTGTGGCACGCTACACACGCATGCATAAGACTCTACTAGACGTGGATTTCAGACTTCCTAGGACTTTGTTGAACCTTAGGCTCTAATATTAAGTTTGTAATGCTCGAGTCTGCACCCCAGATGCCACACGGTGCTAATGACCTCGAAAGACCACAAGCTAACCCATGACTAGCACCTGCTGTGAGCACTGAATAATAATACTAAAATAATATGAAAAATAGGCTAACATGCCATAAAGTTCATAATCTGAAAATAAATACCAAATATTGATAAGTAAATACTGAAAAGTAAAAATTTGTCTAAAATAATCTAGCCGGAAAGCCTCTAAATGTCTGAACATGGAGTTGATGGGACAAGTCCCGAACTAACTCCGACTACTAAATATACTGAAATACTGAAATGCTGAAATGATAAATCTTTCCTCAAACTATGAGGACTCACCACTAAATCAATTACTGATAGGCTGGGCTGCTAAGTACGATTAAGAGCCTATGCGTCTGAACCTATGATATAATACATCATAGCACAAAAGAAAGACTATGCGCCAGTAGTTTGAATGTACTGGTATGCTAAGTGGTGTAGTCTGATATGCAAGGGTTCATATGTATGAACAATAACAGGCTGAGTAACATGAATATAACTGAATAAGAGTATATGTATATCTGAAACTGCTGTAAAGACTGATTATGCAATGTTCCATGTGAATCTACTATACTATAACTAAGATCACTGATAACTGAATTACTGATAATTGGGTGACTATTTCTGACAGTCCTGATTTTGTGGAACCAAACTTAGTTCCACACCGAGTTGGATGACTGTGTCTAACAATCCTGATTATGAAAACTAATTTGAGGTTTTATATTGAGTCATCAACTGAAACTGTAACTGTATGAGTGCTCATCTAACCTACATACCCCTATTATAAATTGAGTTGGGGTCCAACCTGTGACCCCAATTGGAAGGGTGTTAGCACCTTGCCAAGGGATACAAATAATAGTTGTGAGTTAACCCTATCTGGCAGGAAGACATTTAGTCAACCCTCACTGGCAGGAAAACTCGTACGAGATGTATCAACCCTTATCTGGTAGGAAGATATCTCAACTTATGCTGGGTACGTAGTTTTGTAACACAGGGATTGCTACAAAGGTCAAACCCTTAACTGATAGGAATACCTCTATCCCTGGGTTCGCTCGATGTTGATTACTACTCCCTGAATAGACACTGAACTAATTTCTAGACTGTACTAGGCTTGACTGAACTGTTACTAATCATGCTAACTGACGTAACTGGACTGAGTTCACTGAGTTCTATTAACTGATTGAATACACTGAGTTTTGTAACTGACTGAGTACTATTGTACATGACATCACTGAGACTATTCTGAAGCTACTATGATTCTAGATAAACAGCTAGATTTTGGGTAATGAATACCCCCAGGACTCGATAGCTTTGAAAGTAAAACATGGCATGGTTATAATAGCACAACAATAGTAGCTTGTTAATAATGCTTCCATTTAGACATTTTATCAAACATTTGAGAGTCATGAATTTGCGCACATACTATTATGTCATGATTTCACCCTTCAACTCACATGAACATTCTATCAAACACTTGGGGACATAATTTATGCACATAATAATAATCAACATGCAAGCATCAATATCACAATCCCAACTCACAATTTTAAGGGCTTTTAATATAAATCCGCATAACCCTACACATATGTTAATTACTTCACATGAAACTTATAATAAATCATGGATTAAAACTGAAATAACATCATAATCATAAATACAATCAAATTCAACATGAAATTCATAAAAGCAATCAACTTGTAGTTTTAAAAGAGGTTTTTGAACTCCAAGGGTGGAAGGAAACTCAAGGATGAACACCTAACATACCTTGATTGTTAATTCTCCTAAAATTATAGTGAATTTCGTGGGTCTTGAATCTTGAATTTGATGGGTTAGGGTTTGTTCTTGAGAGGATTTGTTAATAGTGAGTGAATTTTGCCTTTAAAAAGGCTTAATCTTGTGTTTTAGGGCTGATATACAGTGGGAAAATGACCCAATTACCCTCTCTGGATATGGATTTTAATTACTAAAAAACTAGCGATGTGCAGACCGACGTGCCGCATCGATTGGGTAGACGCGATGGATGATGCGACGTGTTGATAGCGCGTCGACTCACTAGAATTTGTACTGAATACTGGGTAAAATATCCATCGACGCGATAGGCAACACGACGCGTCGAGATCCCATCGACCCACTATTTTGGTCAATCAACCATGCTTCAAACGAGGTTTAAAAAATCCGAAACTCACCCGAAGTGACCTATTGACACAGTTAATATGATTTAATCCAAGAATTGACATTTTAAGGTCATAAGGGCTATAAAATAAGATCACCAAATTAAGAAGGCTAAAAATAGTTCTAAGTATAAACACTTAGCTAAAATCTCTAAGTATGGAACCTCTTTTCATGCTCTAAAGGACTGAGTTAAGCTAGGATTCTGCAGGGTCTTACACTGGGGTTACAGGTTGGACCCCGATTTTGATCAGATTGGGGTATGTCGGTTATAGTTAGATCCATAGTTCTAGTTCAGTATTCAGATTATGTTCAGTTCAGGTTTGCATAACCAAGTGTTTAGTATTCAGTCATTCTTTTTTTAGATACACAGTATATGTCTATAGTCTTGCATTAAATTTTCATGTTTATTCATTCATAATTAGTGCATATGTATGTCAGCTAGATTTCATCTCTCATACCAGTACATTCAAAGTATTGATCGCATACTATCTTTTGTGCTATATTGTGTTATAATATATGTTAGGACGCTCAGTTCTCATATCACACTTAGTTCATTCTTGTTCCACTCAGCCGCAGCATTGGTGAGTCCTCATCAGTCGAGGACTATTTATTTTATTAGTTATGTATTCCATTATTTTTGTTTCATGCTACTTCAGTTAGTTAGAGTTAGTTGGGGACCTATCCCAACAACTCATCATGTTTAGAGGTTTTCAGACAGTTAGACATAATTTTTAGTTATGTGTTTTAGTTACCTTTAATATTGTTTTGATTATCAGATACTTTTAAATGACTTCCACATAAGTATTTTGTTACCTTCTTTTAGTATTTACAACTTGTTCTATATCATGGATTGGCTTAAGGTCACTTATGACCTTAAGCACCATATTACGACTAGGGGGTAGTCTAGGGTCGTGACAGTTGGTATATTGGTTGGATTTGGAAAATATCATTCTTATTGGATGTCAGTAGTACATCCTCATATCATATACATTCATGAAATATAGGTACCGTTGTGGAAATACTAGCTTTTTCTGACAGAAAACAGATTTCTTAAAAAACCATCAATTGATGTATGCACCAAAAATAAGTTATGGATATTGGATATTGAATTGTAGATGGGTTGATGAACCCCCCATAGTTCCTACCTTAAGAACACATCTCGGTAGGTATATACGGAGGTAGTGCGATAACCTTGTGCATTACATCATCATCGTCATCATAATCTTCTTCTTCTTCTTTATTGCACTTCACTGTGTACATTTTGTGTTGTATTTTTGTGTTTGATGTCATATCTATCTACTTGTTCTTCTTTCTTGTACTTATATTTTGGTATATGTGTATATCATAGAACTATTAGTAGAAATGGTGTGGGGTACCATTTAAGATATTTTCTTATTGCAGGCGACGCGCCCATATTTTCTACTTTGCTCGGTCTGTCTATGATACCTACTGAGTACAAGTGGACCATACTCACCCCTACTACGCCCTTTTGGTGCAGATCTAGGTACAATTGCATTGCACTGTAGCTAATTCGGGTGGTGTTTGGAGTATTTTCAAGGTAGCGGTCGATTTATGCTTCCAGAGTTGATCTACTACCTCTTCTTGTTTAGTTTATATCTAGTGTTCATATTCAAAGACAGATTGTGTTCCTTTGTGGACTATCAGTTGTATATTTGGCCTTGAGATTTATTTAGTTGGTTCTTACACTGTGACAATGAATTTTGGGAAATTTATGGTATCTTTGTTATGTATTGTTTTCCGTTGTGATTGTAAATATTGTTGGCTTTGTTCTAGAAGTCTTACCTTAGATTTTAGTGTTTTTTTTCCTTTTCATGTCAGTTTGGGTGATAAGGTTACTTGTCAAGGATTACCGCAACAAGTACCATCATGATCCTTGGTTTTTGGACCATGACAATTGGTCACCACATGTCCTAAGAAAAATATCAAACTCAATCAAAACTCACACTTTGAGAACTTAGCATACCACTTCTCATCCCTCAATCTCTTAAGCACAATCCTTAACTGCTCAATATCATTTGCCTCACTCTTGGAATACACCAAGATTTCATCAATGAACATAATCATAAGTGAATCAAGATAATGCCTAAATACTCAATTCATCAACTACATAAACATTGCCAAGGCATTATTCAACTCAAAGGACATCACCGAGGACTCATAATGATCATATTAGGTTCTAAAGAATGTAGTAGGAACATCTAAAGCCCTAATCTTCGATTGATGATGCCCTGATCTCAAATCAATAGTTGAAAATAACAAATCTCCTTGAAGTTAATCAAGTAATTCATTAATAAATGAAAGAGGATACTTATTCTTAATGGACACCTTATTCAATTACTGACAGTCATTGATAGATCCATCTTTCTTCTTCACAAATAATACTGAACCACCCTGTGAAATAGTAGGCCAAATGAACCCTTACTCAACAAATCTTGCAATTGGTGTTTTAACTCCTTCAACTCCATTGGAGCCATCCAATAAGGAGGAATAGAGATTATCTTAGTGTCAGACTCTAAGTCAATAGCAAAATCAATAACCCTAGTAGGAGAAACACCCTAAAATTAAAAGGAAATACATTCATAAGCTCCCTGACCACTCTTACTGACTCCAAATGAGGCGTGTCAGCACTATTATCATACATATAAGCCAATAAAGAAATAAACCCTTTCTCTACCATTTATTGAGACCAAAGGAATGATATAATCCTCTTAGGATAAGGATACAAACATGGAGCACCCTTCTACTAAAACCTCGACACACCCAGCATAACTAAAGTAATGGTCTTGGCAAGACAAACTAAGAAAACATGATAGCGTGAAGGCCAATATATACTAAAAATCACATCAAAGTCTACATATTGAGGATAATCAAGTCAACCTATGTGTCATACCCTAAAATAGTCACGATGCAGGATCCGTACACCCGATTTAGCACTAAGGAATCACCTACTTGATGAGTAATTGAATAGGCATGATAAGGGAACACATCATATCAATAACCAAAGCAAAATATATAGACACAAAGAAGAAATTAGATTTAGGATCAAATAATACTGAAGTAGGCCGATGGCAAACAGGGATGATACCCGTGATAATCAGAGGCCTCTACCTCATGTCTACTCAAAAACACATAACATTAACCACGTCTTCCCCCAGACTCTGAAACTCTATATCCATCACTATGAGCTTTATAGGTTCCACTCCTATCACCCTGAGAACTATATTTCCCACTTTGCATACCTTTTCTAGATGGTGATGTCGGTTCCTGATAATTCTACATTTAAGATCTCTTTTATGCTCAACCCTACCCATGGTTAGGTAGATTCCTTGCAATATGACCCACACCTTAACTAAAATATCCTCTAGCCTAAAGTGGATGTTGTTTCTTTTTGAAAGAACAAGAACACCAGTTATGGTCTAAGAACTCAAAATAAGGACCTTTAGACATCTGACTCGAACTATGACCAACCAAAATACTTGAACTTGAATAACCACCATCAGAACCCTATAATATTGTTGAAGTAACCTGGTATTCTAGAAATGATGACCTATACCTATAAAATCTCTACCTCGAGATAATGATCCTCTAAAACCACCCTATTTGTGAAGCCTTTTACCACAACCCCATGGGAATTGGGACATATAAGACCATAATCCTTCTAGCATAGTACACTATCTGCTGGAAAGTGCCATGGTAGTCACAAATTGAAGAAGAGTAATCAACCCCTTCACAAACTTCCTAACCTGGTCCTCCTCTATTAAAATATTCATCAAGGCATGTCGTCATATAATCCTACTCATATAGATCAAATTGATATTTCAACCTCTCCCACAAACTGTGAGGTGCATACTTCTCAAGAAAGCCTCGGAAATTATTTTCAAGCCATGGAGGTAAAACTATTGGCCAATAACAAAAATAAAACCTCCACCAGTGTTTTGCTGCTCCAACCATATGAAAGGTAGTTCAGTCTATGCCATAAAACTCAACTAAACTAAACTTATGCAACCTTTCCTAGAAACTGACCAAAATCTCATATGCATTCTCCTTATGTGAATCACTAAATTTGGAAGGACCCAATTTCATAAACTTATCAAATATATTTTGCTCATCAATTGTCATCACTTGTCTAAACACAACCACTGAAGAAACAAGTCTGACTAGTATGACATTAATGTGTGGAAACACAACAGCAGCTAGCTATGCTTCAAGAGTCTAGAAACCTGAACTGATCCATTCTCTAAAGGCTAACTATCATCCCTAGTCCGAGATCTATTAGGAGTGACTGGAAAAACTACTATCTTAGCCATACCCTTGACAGTGCACACGCAAGTGTACGTGGTCTTCTCAAGTAGTAAAGTGGCTTCAAGAAAGCCTAAGTATCAATCTCTCATGGACGTGTGTTCGTTGTCTATCCAATTCTAGTTTAACAATGGAGATCAAGTAACCAAAAATAATGTAGAATAATTGTAAACTAAAATAAAATAAATAATGCGTAAAATAAAAGTCTTAGAGAAATCAATGGAGTAAAACCCAGGGTTAAAGCACTTCAAACAATCATACTTTGTTATTGAATTTCATTCGTTAACTTGCTTATCTTGGTTGTTAATTTGTAGGGTTAATTGCATGATCATGGTTTCCTAACCTCTAATCTTTTACCTAATTTGGACATTGCAACTACATCATTGAGCGGGGTTGTAATAATCCAATTAAGCGAATTAAGGTTATCATCCTACGTTTGAATCAAGTAAGGCATCTAAGTACATCCATATCCTAGACCCTAAGTTTAATTCTTTATTTTATAAAAGAATAAAAACCCAAACTTTGTTTATTCCCATGTTCTATCTCCCTATTCCCTCTCCCGAGATCAAAAGATCGACAATATATGTCTTTTACGGGTGATCAATTCATAAAATAGTTAAAACAAGAATAAGAAAACAACCACATATGATAAGCAAATCCAACGAAATTAATCCAAAATAATAGTAATCATGTTCTTGGCTTTAACCCCGAAAAGAGAGTTTTTAGCCGATAATATTAACAATCACGATCCAATTAATTGAATACATGATATGAAAAATTAAAGACTAATTAATGAATAAAATAAACCTAAAAAATAGTAGCAATCGCCTCCTTATTGTCCAAATCCGTACAAGGTGTCCAAGGCGTATGTTCTCGGGTATTTAATATCCAAGAATTTTCTCCTCTATGAAATAATGTGTCCAGCTGTATATATAATATATTCCTGATTTTAATAGGATTAGAAGGCTTGCACTTTTTCCTAAGAGTGCCATGCAATTTGAATAATAGTGGGACAAGCATCCACTGTGTCGGCGCACTTTGACTTTGTAGTTTTTAACTCAAGCGACGCGTCGCTGAATGCATCGTTGTACTGGCAGCAATAGAAATGTCGACGCGATGCGTCGAGTTTGTGTCGACTCACTGGAATTAGCTTTCAAAATTTTGGTTAAGTGTTGAACGTCCTATCATTTGCCCATGCTTTTTGTAGTGTATTTCCAATGAATTTTTGGCATTTAAATCATCAATATATCACCATATTTATCTCACAAAGCCTCCTACAATATCACACACCACAAATTAATGATTAAAGCAATACTATATTCTCAATGACAAATCAAAACAAGAGCTAAGATAAGGCAAATTCGCAATGATCTTCCACTTATTATTCCGACTCTTGACTTACTCAAATTGAGCTTTGCACATTACAAACAAGTTATTCCACTCATAATTACATATTTAAACCGTTTGAAATAAATTAAATACATTAGAGTCCACCGAAATCAACTAGACACACACCTAGCTCAAGCTAGTAAAACTAGTTTTCCGGGTTAAACTCTAAATGACTCAATTAATTACAAACTTGTTTGAAAAATACTTTGAACATTGTAATCAAGCACTTGGACACTTAAATGCTTAGTTATATCAATATGAACACGTTAAGCACACAAATTGCTCTCAAAACAAGGCAAAATAAGCTAGAATAATGACACCAAAGTGTATAAAAGCACCTCAGATCATCACCCCACACTTAAATCCTTGTTCGTCCTCGGACAATTCTTTACTCTAAGCATAAAAATCTGAGGTGACACTACACTTCTACTAGACAAAAGACATCAAGCTAGTACTACAATGACTACACGAAATGCAAGTTTCTACACAATGCATGTTATTTACTCAATTGAAAGCTCATGAACACTACTCCGAAATATCCTAGCCTCAAGAATTGACTCACCTAGTTGGCAAACTCATGCTTATTATTCACTCAAGGACATCATACAAATCACCCACATTCATCAAACATGTGCCCTCACAACAAAAGAGTTACCCATAAATACTCACGCTAATGCAAGTTATCACAATAGGTACAAGAAATAAATTACGCTCACTCTCACAAAGAATTCACAAGTTACACACAATGAACCATAGGCTTTTCCTTAGTGTAGTGCTCCACGAATATCGGAATGTAAAACTTATGATCAATTAGGACTTTTTCAGGTTGTAATGTAGGCTAAGGGACGGGTAGAAACTATTTTGGCCAAGAATAGTGACTAACCTCTCTAAGAACTTTAATACACTACTTTTTATAATTAAAACCAATCTCCAACAATCAAATTATACTTTTTCTATCCACCCATATCTTTTATTTTTGTCCATCTCTTTTAAGCATTTTCACAAACACTTGGTGGACGTATAGTTTAATACCACATGAATTAATTTTTCTCTTTTTTTCACAACCATGGCAATATTTCTAGCATCAATTATATCACATCCATCCACCACACATCAATTATCAACACCAATAACTATTACCTAAGGGAATCAATTTCACTTTTTTCTTCTTCAATTTCTCAAACTCCTTACTAAATCAATTTTTTATTAAAGCACTTAGGAGCTTTTTGGATCAAATTATGGTCTATCAAAGAAGGGATTAGGCTACCAAAGAAAAAGCTAAAGACTCAATGGGGGTTACTAGGATTATACACAAGGGTAGGTCAAAAAGAAGGTATAAAACAAGGCTATCAAAGAAATGCCTAAATCATCTACTAAATTCACATTCTTTATTTTGCTTTGCACACACATCGGGAAAGTTCTAGACATCACATGCAACAAGGAATATCAAAAACCTCACACACACCTGGCACATGCTCAACTCAATAAGATCATTATAAACTCTCAACCAAACAATAACATAAATTCAAATTTAAGCCACAAGTACTAGAGTCATAAACTTGAGCCTAAGAGACTCAAAAGTAGCAATTTACACAACTCAACATGCTTTTACCAACAAACCCACTTGCATCATGTAATCAAAAATAGCACCAACAAGAATATCATACAAAAGAAAAATTAAGCCAAAATTTGAGAATTTTCTCACCCCACACTTAAAAATCTACTTTGTTTGTCCCCAAAGTGAATTTTAAAGGTAAGAGATAGAAATACTCCCTGAGGCCTCTAGGCCTAACTAGTAGCATCCTTAAATATCAAGAGGGTCCGGAGACCCCACCCTCAATTTTTGTCATGCTTCAAGCTCAAGTTTATGGTACTCAGACTTCCCATTAACCTGTGACTCAACCCAAAACAAAAACTACGTGAAGTAAAAACTAAAGAAAAACTAAAAAGAAAACATACCTTAGCTTGGGTTGCCTCCCAAGAAGCGCCTAATTTAGAATCGCGGCATGACCCAATCAACTTCTTCCTCCACCTTGAGGATATAAATTTCATCCCAACATCGCATACATCTTTTTTCCTCGATCATAAGGAGGTGGTACAAAGATTAAGAAACTAAGTAACGGAATGTGCATGGTAAACCACTCGGCCTTGAAGTGAGGTGTGTTTTTATGTTGCTTGTCTTGTGAAAAAATAAAAATATAGGATTCTTGTTTCTTATTTTCACACTCTTCCACTATTTTAAATGATTCCACAAACAAGATATCATCTAGACATAATGTAGAAAAGTGCTTTGAATGCGGCCCAACCAATCCCAAGTCTAAATTTACACTATCCTCAACACCCTCACTCTTATTAACCTTCTCAATTTCAGTCTCAAGAGAAAGATGACAGTTGAATGGTTGCGATTCTTGTGGTAGTGGTAGTAGTATATCCTTAACCTGTTCAACAATTTTAGTTTTCGAGTACTCAAACTTCCTCGAATCTTTAGCAACTTTGTCTTCAATAAGTTGGGAAGTCAACTCTTCATCTATCTCCTTAGTTGTCTTTGGAGAATCACCCTCAAACATGACTGAATCAGGATTAAAACCACAAATATTTGCAGAGTAATATATACTATAACAAACCACACACCAATTTGTGGGATGTTGCACAGGTTGGAAACAAACAGGTTGCCTCCAAACGCTTGGATCAAAATCTGGACAATAAGCCTCATGGTGAGGTCCTCCACAATAATGACAAGAATCATCATCCCTCGAAAATCATCTATCCAACACTGACATCTCAAGAAGAGTGTGAGAAAAATAGAAATAAAGAAAAATAAAAAGAAACTAAACAGAAACTATTTACAACTCAATATTGAAAAACTAAAAATAAGATAGTTGCCTAGTTACAAATCCCTGGCAACGGCACCAAAAACTTGGCAGTGCCCAAGTGCACACGAAAGTGTACATGGTCTTATCAAGTAGTAAAGTGGCTTCAAGAAATCCCAAGTATCGATCTCTCAAGGACTTTCGTTCACCGTCAATCCAATTCTAGTTTAACAATTGAGATCAAGTAACAAAAAAAATGTTGAATAATTGTAAACTAAAAATAAAATAAATAATACGTAAAATAAAAGTCTTAGAACAATCAATGGAGTAAAATCCAGGGTTAAAGAACTTCGAACAATCATGCTTTGTTATTGAACTTCATTCGTTAACTTGCTTATCTTGGTTGTTGATTTGTAGGGTTAATTGCATGATCATGGTTTCCCAACCTCTAATCTTTTACCTAATTTGGACATTACAACTACATCATTGAGCGGGGATGTAATAATCCAATTAAGTGAATTAAAGTTATCATCCTACGTTTGAATCAAGTAAGGCATCTAAGTACATCCTTGTCCTAGACGCTAAGTTTAATTCTTTATTTTATAAAAGAATAAAAATCCAAATTTTATTTATTCACATGTTCTATCTCCCTATTCCCTCTCCCGAGGTCAAAAAATCAATAATATATGTATTTTATGGGTGACCATTCCATAAAATAATTAAAACGAGAATAAGCAAACAACCACATATGATAAGCAAATCCAACGAAATTAATTCAACACAATAGTAATCATGTTCTTGGCTTTAACCCCGAAAAAAAGGTTTTTAATCGGTAATATTCATAATCACAATTCAATTAATTGAATACATGATATGAAAAATTAAAGACTAATTAAAAAATAAAATAAACCTAAGAAATAGTAGCAGTCACCTCCTTGTTGTCCGAATCCGTAGGTGAAGACGTATGTTCTCAGGTATTTAATATCCAAGAATTCTCTCCTCTATGCAATAATGTGTCCATCTGTATATATAATATATTCCTAATTTTAATAGCATTAAAAGGCTTGCACTTTTTCCTAAGTGCTTTAATAAAAATGCCATGCAATTTGAATAATAGTGGGACAAGCATTCATTGTGTCGGCGCACTTTGACTTTGCAGTTTTTAATTTGAGCGACGCGACGCGTCGCTGTACTGGAAGCAATGGAAATGTCGATACGACGCGTCGAGTTTGCATCGACTCACTGAAATTTACTTTCAAAATTTTTGTTAATCTTGAACGTCCTATCTTTTTCTCATGCCTTTTGTAGTATATTTTCAATGAATTTTTGGCCTTTAAATCATCAATATATCACCATATTTAGCTCACAAAGCCTCCTACAATATCACACACCACAAATTAAAGATTAAAATAATACAATATTCTCAACGATGAATCAAAACACGAGCTAAGATGAGGCAAATTCGTAAGGATCTTCCACTTATTATTCCAACTCTTGACTTACTCAAATTGAGCTTTGCACATTACAAACAAGTTATTTCACTCATAATTACATATTTAAACCATTTGAAATAAATTAAACACATTTGAATCTACCGAAACCAACTAGACACGCACCTAGCTCAAGCTAGTAAAACTAGTTTTTCAGGTTGAACTCTAAATGACTCAATTAATTACAAACTTGTTTGAAAAATACTTTGAACATTGTAATCAAGAACTTGGACAATTAAATGCTTATTTATATCAATATGAACACGTTAAGCACACAAATTGCTCTCAAAACAAGGCAAAATAAGCTAGAATAATGACACCAAAGTGTAAAAAATCACCTTAGATCAACCCTCCAAGAAAACTCAAGAGATAAACGATTGTATCTTGTGGCACTGGAGTAAACCCAAAGGAAACTATGTTGGCCACGCACCCTCAAGTTGATATATTGCATCATCAAACTCAATTTCTGGCTCTGGGGTTGCCTCCCAGAATTCCCTCTTGTTGGCCCTGCACCCTGAGCTCTACCTCTATCTCTACTTTAAATATGATCCTTAACTTCAACCCTAGCTATGGCTCAGTAGAGGGTGCTAATTCATCACCCTCGGTAGCACCTCATCATATCTAGGATATTTATTGAAAGAGTGAAAATTCAAAGTTTAGAATTCTAGAAGTGCACAATGTGTATGATACAAAATCAAAGAATCGAGTTATTCCTAAAAATGTCCCATAGCATCCTAAAAATAGATATGGATGCGAGAATGTTCTAGATACTTGCTTTAGTAATCATGAGACAGTGAATCTATTACTCCAATATCAACTTATCACGATTAAAAATCTTATGGGTTGTGATGGCACCTATCCAACCCCACTATGGTAGGTAAGTTTGACTCACACCCTAAAGAAACTAAAGAAATGGAAATAATAAATCCCAAATACAGATAGATATAGTTGCAAACCATAAAGTAAATTCACACAATATCTAAAACAACTGAATAAGACAAATCCAAACTAAATTCAAAGACCCGGTAGTCATAAACACAAGAGTGACTCTAAATATACAATATCATAGTTGGTAAATACATAATTATCTATGATAAGTTAATAAACATACAAATAAAGATAGAGAAAGTCGAAGTAGACTCATAGAAGGAGGAGCTCACCACAACTTCAAACCGCAACCAACAAGCACAATTACACACCATGAGGGTCATTCAAGCTAGGATCTACATCGAAAGAATGCAGAAAAGTAGGAGTGAGTATGATCTACATGTACTCAGTAGGCATCATATAGGTCAAGTAAGCTTAAGTAGAAAAATATATTGAGTAAAGAATATTAAATAACCTTGCACACAGAAAAATTCAAACCATTCAATATCAATATCAATAAATAACACTATTTATCACAATCACAACAACACTTCAAATGATAATACAATACAATAATATGAAATGATATGCAATAGTCAATGCCTACTGATGGAACTATAGGGGACTCACGAGTTTCATATACAATTACTCGAATATTACTCAATTGCATAATAAATCATCATCAGGCGAATGCACCCGATCACTCAATTGAAAAATTATTTTCCTCATAATATCCTTCTCTAGAGATCCATAAATTTAATGACTATGCATGCTCAATGATAATAATATAAATTCAGATATAATAGATATCAATGAAAACTCAAAATGTCAATTAATTCATAAACACAGGCTATAAGCCTCAATATCAAGCCAAATAATTTAATTTCACATCACTATCACGGTATAAGTCTCAACTTGGGCATCACAGTAATAAACCATCTCAAATCCACTAGATATTGCCAAATTTATCCAATCCACAACATGCTTTACATAATAAGTCTGCACCAAGTAAAGTCTGAACGTAGTTAAGTCATAACCTACCTTGAAGTCGAACAAAAAAATTATATATCAATCACAAGCTCATCTTCCCCTTCCAAATAGACTCAAAATGATCTAAATTTATCAACAATGAATTGAAACGTTAATACGAGTCCAACAATATCCATATCATAATACTTCTATTTCGGATCAAAAATATCAATCCAAAAGTCAACCTCGAGATTTCAAGGGGTAAATTAGAATTTTATTAGAAAATTAATTTACTTATCACTCCCTTCATTAAGAACGTGATGGGTCTATTGTGTTCATGACTGACTTGACCTGGGACACATCGTGAGCGCGACCCCTCAATCACAAGCGATGAAGAGATACCCCGAGATGAACCCGACAGCCCATCGATTACGTGGTTCCCCTCATCGCATTCGAAATGATTGATCCCTATACTCCTTCACAAACGAGACCATAGCCTCGCAAACGTGAAGGAGAATAGCTTGTTGCACTGGTATTTGTGCACAAGAAACAGACCAAGGCTAAAAATGTGCCCAGTTGACCCTCGAAAATCATTCGAGACCCGACAAAAGCAAATCAACTATACTACTATGCTAATTTTAACATTACAGACTCAATATAACCATCAAAATTTCTAACGGAGGTCGGTACCATCAAGTATTGACAAAAATCAACTCTAGGCCAAACTTTATCAACGTTCTAGTCAAAAGCTCAAAACACATTGAAACGCCATGGGACCCGAACCGTTAGCGCTACTAATCCAAAAATGGCATCTGGAGCTAATGAAACTAACGAAATTCTCATACGACGCTTAAAACAACAAATGTTAATCAAAGTCAGCTCTACCAATTTCACAACCATCCAAAATCAAAAACTCACATAAAACTCAATCAAACATCTTGAGAATCGTGTCACCCTCTCCCACAACTCCGAAATATCATGAAGCAACTATGGATAAGGGTGAAACGATCAAAATACATAAAATTTCAATAATCACTAAGGTTGTTACATAATATTAGTATCAACAAGAGTTTTGATCACATGATAAAATACGCTAAGTGAAAATAGGTATACATACACCAAAATTTCGTTTATGAAGAGATATTAGGTAGACTGAATAATATAACAACTATTATTTGATTATGATAAAATATTTATAACTAAATAGAATTGTTTATCCTTGCAAATTGTAAGTTTAGAAGATATCAAATTATTTTGAATGCAACTTCCGCGTCATGCAATAACATTTTTTCTGTTATGTAAACGAAAAGTCTATTTATATTCTAACGCCAATTGTTATTTTATTTAATTTATTCTTTTTATATTTAATTGATTGATGCAATAAATACATGCAACACATTTATATTAAAAGTCGTTTTAAATGTGATGGAGTTGTTTCGATATGAACTAATTTATGAGTTGATTTAATATGACGTAGTTGCTTGATATGATTTATGAACTATTGTTTTAAGAAAATTCGTAACAGGTTCTATGACAGATTTATGCCCGCTTAAGGGAGCTTTTATTAGAATTTTAGATCGTGGCAATAGTCATGTTCAGATTTAACACTATATTTCTATTTTCTCTCTGTTTTATTTATACTACAACATGTTTAGATTTACAAAAGAAATGAAATGAATCACTTCATCATTGAAACATAATTCATTGGATAAAAAGAATATTAATATTGAAGTCTGAAGAAACAAGGAATACTATTCCAGATAAGTGACTTGCTTTGCCAAGCATTAGAGCACTTGGGGAGACAAAATCCAATGAAAGGAAAGTTGGTGCGTTTGGGCTAAGATTCCAATGCCTTATTTGGTGGCTTCCCACCTTACAAATTTTCATGCAAAAAGGACTAGTGAAGCACTCAATTCATTATTAAACATCTCAAAATAATTTTCATGTGTAAGGATGATTCAATTACTTTGACATGAAGAGATAGATAGATATATGTGGTTCAAAATATTCATCACTCAACTTCTTTTCTCTTTTAAATAACTGTTTTCCTCTCCTTTTCTTGATCTCTCTGAATATTATATTGTCTTTGCATGCAGACTCATATTCCAATCATCAGTTCCCAAGTGGATCTTCTAATCATTTTAGTTTAGTTGTAAGGATATATTTGGGGGAATCTTGATAGTATAGTTGATTAGTTACCTGAACTTCCACCTAGTTGGTGAAGGTTCGATTCCCCATATTATAATCCCCTCCCACATTTCCCGTCCCCTACCCCCAATTAAAAAAAAAAAAGGATATATTTGGTATGTTAGGGGACATTTATTTTTAAGAAGCTTGTTTTTGAGAAAAAAAAAATATTTTTTAAAAAATAGAAAAATATTTTACTGTCATATGCGCCTATGTTTTTCTCAAATAGTCCATTTATATATATTATTAATTATTGAATAGTGAAAAAAATACTTTTTATCTAACGTACTTTTCAGATGGAATAGTATATTACCTGTACATGTGTACACAATAATTTGTGCTGGCTTCTTCTACTGTTCATTACCTAATCAAATCATAGTATTTATTTTCCATATTCCTTTCTCTTTTTTGTGTGTTGTGATTACACATCATTGACTAGTATTTTGTATGTTTGATCTTTCTCTTCTCTTTTCTTTAATTAATGAAGTACAGATAGATATAACTAGTACTACTTGATAATTTTTTAAAAATTACTTTTAATTTTGTAAAGCTTCAGATTATAGAACATATCCAAGTGATGTTTTATCTAATGAAAAAGTTTACTGGACCAACTTCCCCACTTGGATCTCAATCATTAAATTAAATTCCAATATAATATAAACTAGTATATACATTGCTACTGATGGTGAAATTACAAAAAAAATATTACAACTGAAAATTACAATTACAAGTGAAGAAAAAAAAAAAAAAAAATTCTTCGGCCGAGACGCGGATATCTCGCTCTCTTTAAGGTGATTTAAGCCCACTGTAGCAAATTGTTTCACCGATCCAGCAGTAATCTTCTTGACCTGTCCCCTCCAAGATACAACAGTCTTCTCACAAAGAACAACTCAACAACTCTGAACAGGAGTTGAGTTCAAAGCTTCACAAAAAGAACACCTCCCTTCATCTAATAAACTCTCTTTTTTACTAATTTTTGTGAACTCTATATTATCTTGCGTGTTATAAAAAACATGAAGACCACCTCTATTTATAGGTGAAAAAATCTTCCATACAATGAATAAGAAGATAAATGTGGTAGATGAATGGCATAGAAGTTACAAGAGTTACAAAGGTTACAAGACATAAAGAATAGGATAATGGAGGAATAAAGAGTGAAAGTTACAAGAGTTACATGAAACTTATGTCCACATTCTACCACCACTAACTATTGAGATTAATGGCTCATAACACAAATGAAATGGGAGTTAGAAAGTTGCAAATTCCAGCCATGCAACGTGTGTGGTTTACTACCAAATAAAGTCCATAACTCTTTTAAGAGTAACTGGCAATTGAAGTGAGAATTGTTGCCAAGAATGTAACTTAATGCATTTAAGAGCTAATGTCTGCCAAATTGTCATGCAAAATTATAATATTAAATAATAATATTAAAATATAGCATTAATTTTTTCACTCATTTTAATATTAATATAAGAGAGTCTACTAGCTGAAGGAAGACTATCATGCATAATGAAAGTGTGCTCTGCATTGAACGTCCACTTAGTAAAACAGTAATTTTTACTTTAGAGTCGTAGTGGTCTCAGACTTGAACTATGACTGCTTGAGGGAAATAAAAAGTTACTGCTTACATATAATAGTCAAGGTATTGACATGAGCTTTATAGTTAGCACATTACAGCCTTGTGCTATCCCGATTTTAATGAGTGTCTTTTGAGAATGAGCTTAATTCTCATAGAAAGCGGCCTACCTCTACACTCACATAGGTGAAATCCATCGAGAGTGCTCCTGTAATTTAACACCCCACTCATACGAGCTATAGATTTTCATTAAGAGTTTTTTAAACTCAACCTCACCATCATTACAGGTTAATGCACTCACACCATAGAGAGTAATAAAAAATAGTGCATTTTTCACAACAAGTCATTATGTGATTCGGTTTTTTTTATTGAACCTGGTTATAAGATCTCTAGTTCTCAGGTTGGGTTTCCTCACATATGGCTCAATATTCAATAGGCTTCAATACCATCTCCCTTGATGTGCTTCAGACTATGGCCTTAGTCAATGGATCTGCAAGAATATCACAAGATTTGACATAATCAACATTAATGGCACTGTTTGTCAAATATGATCTCACATTACTGTGTTTTTTCTTTATAGGTCTGGATTTACTGTTATAATGACGACTTTGAACTCTACCAATTGTAGCAGTGCTATCACAAAGAATTAAAATATGAGGAATTAGTTTTTTAAAATAAGGTATTTGAAATAATAAATCTCTCAATCAATTCGCTTCCTCACTAGCTGAAGCTAAAACAATTAGTTCAGACTCCATGGTAGAGTTAGCAATTATAGTTTGCGTTTTAGATTTTCAACAAATATCACCACCACCCAAAGTAAAAATATAACCAGTAGTAGATAAGAAATCACCTAATAAAGTATTCCAATCCGCATCACAAAAGCCTTCAAGTACAGCAAGATATTTTTATAGAACAAACCACAAATTTTTGTTCCAGTTAAATATCTCATTACTCTCATTATAGCATGCCAATGTCACTACCTGACTTTCTAGTAAACCTGCTAAGTACTTCTACTGTATATGCAATATCAGGCCTAGTGTAATCAGTCACATATCTCAAACTTCCTATTATGCTAGATATTCCTTTTGATTTATAACATTATTTTTACTTTCAATAGGAAACAAGTAAACACTAGAATCAAATTAAGTTACAACATGCTTGCAATCAAGGAAATTATATTATTTCAAAATTTTCTCAACATAATGTGATTGGTCAAGAAAATTTTCATCATATGTTCTAGTAATTTTTATTCCTAGAATAAAATTTTCCTTACCAAGATCTTTCATATCAAAATGGTTTCTAAGAATATTTTTAGTTTCTCCAATAACATTCAAGGTAGAGCTAAAGATTAATAAATCATCAATGTATATATAGGCAAATAATAGCATGCGAATTATTCCAAGACATATGATATATGCACTTATCACACTCATTTGTTTTAAATCCATTATCAATCATGCAGGAATCAAATTTTCATGTCATTGTTTTGGTGCCTGTTTCAAGCCATATAGGTATTTATTAAGTTTACACGCTTTGCTTTCTTAGCCAGCCTCAACAAAACACTCAGGTTGTTTTACGTAAATCTTCTTATTTAGGTCTTCATTTAAAAAAGCAGTTTTTACATTCATTTGATGAATTTGTAAATAAAAAATTACTGTAATAGCAACTAAAAGTCTAATGGAAGTAATTCTCGTTACCGGAGAAAAAGTATCCAAAAATTCTACGCCTTCTAGTTGTTTAAAACCTTTAGCCACTAGCCTAGCTTTGCATTTATCAACAGATCCATCCGATTTTAATTTTTTACGTAAGACCCATTTACATTCAATTGTTTTACAACCCGGTCGTAAATCAACTAGCCTCCAAGTTTTATTGAAAATTAGTGATTCTATTTCATCATTTACAGCCTCTTTCCGAAAAAATAGCATCTTGTGAAGACAAAGCTTCTTTTAAAGTGAATGGATTATCTCCAACGTTAAAAACATAATAATCTGGACCAAAATCTTTTTGTACTCTAGCTCGTTTACTTCTTCTTAACTCAAAATCATCATTTTCTTTATTTTTAAAGTAGAAGTAGAAGAACTAGGTAGTGACAAAATATTTTCTTTAGTCCTTAGACCCCCACTATTTTTTGAATCAAAAAAAATATTATTTTCATTGAAAATAACATCACCAGATTTTATTATCATACTATCTTCAAGATTAAAAAATCTATAGACTGTACTATTTGAAGCATAACCAAGGAGAGCACAAGTAGTAATTTTTTACCCAACTTAGAGAGTTTAGGATACATTAACCTTCATAGGCTAAGCAACCACTACAAAAAAAAGACAGCTTTTCGACCATAAATTGTCGTCGGAAAAAACCGACCACGTGTGAACGGTTTTTAATTTTTAATTTTTTTTAAAAGAATATTTTAAAATTTCAAAATAATAATTTTTATATTAATTATTATTTCCTTTACAACTATAAAAAACGACCACTTGTGGTCGGTTTTATTTTAAAAATATATATTTAAAAATATTTTTTAATTATATTTTTAAATAAAATCGACCACAAGTGGTCAATTTTTAATTTAATAAAAGAAAATATTTTTAATAAACTGACCACTTGTGGTCGGTTTTTAATTAAAAAAAAGAAAATAATTTTAAAAACCGACCACTTGTGATCGATTTTTAATTAAGAAAAAAGGTAAAGAATTTTTAGAAAACCGACTACTTGTTGTCGATTTTATTAAAAAATAATTATATATATAATCTAATATATTATTTTTTGAAATTACACTGATCACACATAGTCAATAACCGATATAATAATAATAATAAAAATCAATCAATCTTAGATTTTGTGAAAAAATTACACTAAAAATATATCAAATAAAATAAACAAATTACGTTAAACATAATCTTTATCTTTTACTTATGTTTCAATATATAAAATAAATATTTTTCTTTGTATATACGTTAAATGACGTTAAACATGCATAATCTTTGTATAATGACTATGTGTATATATATATATATCATACCGTTGGGATAATGATATTATACTACTATTGCAGTCATAATAATGTAATATATAACCGATAATTCATCAGAATATAATAAATGTGTTCTATTATAAGGTAATAACTTGTGGATGTGATGTATATAGTACGCATTCAAGAGTTCATATATATAAATATCTTTATATATATATATATATATATATATATATATATGATGTAGTGATCAATTGATGAACGATGTAGTCAAAACCTAGTAGAATCTATCCAAACATATTGAATACCTTGATTTGAAACGATAGAAGTAATAATATATAATGTACGTTGAAGTTATATTAATGTAAGCTAATCAAATTAATCGATCACTCATCAGAATATGTATATGATATACGTCGCATTATATTACTAGATAATATACTCGTGTACATATATGATGTATATATACGTATTTAGAACTTGATATAGTCGATTGTGTGTAAATGTGTGTATGTGTATAGGTATATATATAGTACGTATATATATATATTATATAGTGAAGGTATATTAATGACATAAGATACACTAATTGATAATTCATCTGAATATATGTGAAATACGTTGTATATTATTATGAGGTAGTGAAATCGTGTATGTGATGCTTATAGTACGTATTTGAAAGTTGATAGACAATTGAATATATGTATATATACGTATATCTCATGTAGTGATGTATGCAGTAATCGAAAGCTAGATAACTAATAAATCTATATATCAAAATTTTTTGAATGATAAACGTTGATATATATCATACTATTGAGGAAATAGATATACTATTTTGTGTCAATATAGACACGCGTATGTTGTTGAAGTTGTAATAACGTAAGACAAGTATTACGAGGTATATATAAGGAGAGGGGAGGAAGGAAGTAAGGGAGGGAGACAGAAATTTGAATCCCGAAACTGGCATATACTTACCATTTACTTTGAATTTTGAATGACCGCCAAATTTTGGTCGTGAATTTGAGTTTTTTTGCTTAAAATTTTGTATCTGAGTATATGTGAAATACGTTGTATAATATTATAGGGTAGTAAAATTGTGTATGCGAAGTTTTTAGTACGTATTTGATAGATGATAGACAATTAAATATATGTATATATACGTACATCTCGCGAAGTGACGTATGCAGTAATCGAAAGCTAGATAACTGAATCTATATATCAAAATATTCTGAATGATACGTTGATGTATATCATGCTATTGAGAAAATAGATATACTATTTTGTATCTATGTTGACACGCGTATGTTGTTGAAGTTGTAATAACGTAAGACAAGTATTACGAGGCGTGTGTGTGTGTGTATATATATATATATATATATGTATATCGAATTTAAAAGGTAATTAACCAAAAATTTATCGTAATTTACAAAATTCATTAATATTATTTACGATTGAGGAAATATACTACTCGTGTTAATGTGTTGATAAAATAACCAACTATCTGATTTGTACATATACGCATTGCGTTAATATGATGATAAAATAACTAATTATATGATTTAACCTTTTTATTAAAATTGACCACATGTGATTGTTTTCCGATAATAACTATTTTAAAATTAAATTGAACACTTATATTTTATTTTGTGAATAATTTTGTAAAATTTTAATTAATTTCTAGAAAACCGAGTGGTCGGTTTTCTAGAAATTAATTAAAAAAATCATTTTATAAAATAAAGCCTATCCAACCCCACCCCCCACAAGACCCGACCCACCCCGACTGGATTTAACACATACATACATAAGAAACCCCAATCAAATACACACACACACATTCGACATACACACACAAAAAAAAGTCGACAAACCCACACACAAAATTGAACCATTGCCGTCGTTTGCCGCCGACCACAGTGATGCCGACGACCACATTGCCACATGGTTAGTGCAAAAAACATCAACTCTTTTGAATATATGTTCAAGGTAAAATTCTTTGTTTTTCTTGTTAGAAACTACAAAAAGGGTCAAGATTATTATGCGCCTTTATTTTACAACTTCAATTTGGTACTAAAGCATCTGTTCTAGTTATTATGTTTCATTACATAATTTTAGTTAGTTCAAACTAAAAAAAAGTAATGGAAATTGCCTTTTAGATACTTCCACCGCCGCACAAGTATTTTTTTTTATTCTTCTTAGCTTTTTTTAAGTTCAAAATTGTTTCTTTTTGATAAATTTTTTGTGGGATTGTGTTATTTTCATTAATCTTTTTTACATTGTCATAGTGTGTGTGTTTTGTCACTTGGGGTTTATCAAGATTCATTTTTTGCCCTATTTTCATAGTGTGTGTGTGTGTTGTCAACTAGGAGCTTATCAAGATTATATTTGTTTCTTCATTTTGATATTTTGTGCATTTATGTGTGTTTTTGTTCACTTGAGATTTATCAAGATTCCATTTGTTTCATCACTTTAACACTCTACGTGTGTATTTTTTCCAGTGAAGCTTATCAAGATCCCCCTCTTTGTGTGTCCTTGCAATTAAATTAGGGTTTATTTTTGTTGATACTCCATTATAGTTTTAGTATTTTGGTTGTTTGTTTATGGTGATTTTAAGCTAAGAATATGAGAAAATAAGGATGCCAAGCTTTTTTGTTATTTTTCCTAATGATTAAGATTTTTTTATCCTACTTTCCTAATGGGTTGCTTGAAATTTGATGTTACTATTTGACAGAATTAGAATTAGAAAAAAGGATTGCTTTGCTGTTTTTTTTATGATTGCTTATCTCTTTCTCTTTAATTTAGGCCAATCAAAGTTAAGTTGATAGCTCTCTATTTTCTTATAATGAAGTCTATAAATGTAGTTTAGTTTGGGATTGTTCGCTGTAGAAGGCTTTGAAAGCCGTAGAAATTTTATGATGATTATATGGTGTGAGAGGGACATGCAACGCCTCTACTTATTTGCTTTGTTACACTTGTTCAATTGTTTGACTTATTATACTATAAATGAATATGTTACTTGAAAGCGAATAAGTGTAGTTACTTGAAGTGAACTTTAATTTTGAATTTTGTTGAAGCGTAGGTACTAAAAATGTGAACTTTTTATTGTGAATTTCGCTATGCTTGGTAATTTGGGAGGTGACTTAGTGACTTGAAAATGTTGAAGTTTAGATACTTGAAATGGATTTTTTTTGTTTTGAATGTAGTTTAGTTTGGTAACTTGTGAGGTGACTTAGTCACTTGAATTTGATTAAGTGTAGGTACTTGAAATGTAAATTTTTGTTTTGAATGTGGTTTAGTTTGGTAACATGTGAGGTGACTTAGTCACTTGAAATTGATTAAGTATAGGTACTTGAAAGGTGGATTTTTATTTTGAATGTGGTTTAGTTTGGTGACTTGGGTGGTGGCTTAGTGACTTGAAATTGATTAAGTGTAGGTAGTTGAAAGGTGAATTTTAGTTTTGAATGTGATTTAGTTTGGTGACTTGGGTGGTGACTTAGTGAGTTGAAATTGATTAAGTTCTGCTTTTTGAATTACGCGGGACAGGAACAACACAATTCAGAAATATATAGGGACTAGTCATCAACATTTCAGGAGGAAGATTATACGGGGTGATAAATATAGGCCAACATGATTATGGTGTAGCACCAACTGAAAAGGGAGAGAAGTCATCCGCACATATTCCCAAACGAATATTTCATGGCTCAGCTACAAAATCTGGATAAGTTTCATCAAAATGCTTTCAAGCCTCTCCATCAAATGGATGACAGATAACACCAGTGGACCTTCTATTTTCACTGTGTCATCTCATATGAGGAGCTAAGCTGTTTGAAGCATACAAACTCTTCAACCTTGGTATTAGAGGTAAATAATGCATCGCCTTAATATCAATTTTATTTCCACTACAACCACGCTTATATCGAGTGTGCTGACAAAACTTACAGGACTCTAGGTTAGAATCTTCCTTAAAGTATAACATGTAACCATTTTCACAACAATCAATTCTAACCGAGGAGAGACGTAACTTTGACACCAATCTTTTGACCTTATCGAAAAGAATCAGGAACCTCTAAGGCAGGGTCAACTAACTCTTTAATAAGGTCTATCATTTAGTCCATTCCTCCTTCAACAATATTCCAATCAGATTTTATACTTAATAATCTAACAACAACAGACAAACGAGAATGCGAAGACCCGTCAAATAAAGTATGACTAGTAGCATGCAATTATTCATAAAAACGGCCCGCTTCTCTATTGGGAACATCTTCGATATTTCCCTAAAGTCACCTCCGTGTTGCATTCCAAAAGCATCGTGCACCATTTTTGTCATCCTAGTTTCTTGATATTCATTATGCACTGCAGACCTACTACTTTTACCAATAACAAAGTTATTCTTCCCAACATCACCATCAATAGTACGCAATCTTAAAAAGTCCTCGCGAAACCCCTTTCTATAAAGATGTTCCTTCACAACTTCTTCTTTTAAAAGATTTGTACATTCACATCTAACACAAGGACAACGAATAGCTCAAAAACGTGACCAAGCATCAAGTGTCTTAGCATGTTCAACAAATCGCCTGACACCTTCAACAAATTCCACGCTATGACCCATTCTATTATCATTTTTCCGTTGATATATCCAACTATAATGAGGTTTCATCTACACAATCAATCAGATTCAAGTAATTATTTCAAGTCACAAAAGTTCACATTTCAAGTACCAAAATTCAAAATGAAAAAGTACCTAAATTCAAGTTACCAAACTAAACCACATTGAAAAAAAAAATTCACATTTCAAGTACCTACACTTAATCAATTTCAAGTAACTTAGTTACCTCCCAAGTCACCAAACTAAACTTGCTTCAAAATGATAAATTTACCTTTCAAGTACCTACACTTAATAAATTTCAACTCACTAAGTCACCATCCAAGTCACCAAACTAAACCACATTCAAAACAAAAATTCACCTTTCAACTACCTACACTTAATCAAATTCAAGTCACTAAGTCACCACTCAAGTCACCAAACTAAACCACATTCAAAATAAAAATTCAACTTTCAACTACCTACACTTAATCAAATTCAAGTCACTAAGTCACCACTCAAGTCACCAAACTAAACCACATTCAAAACAAAAATTCACCTTTCAAGTACCTACACTTAATCAATTTCAACTCACTAAGTCACCGTCTAAGTCACTAAACTACACCACATTCAAAACAAAAATTAACCTTTCAACTACCTACACTTAATCAAATTCAAGTAACTAAGTCACCACCCAAGTTACCAAACTAAACCACATTCAAAATAAAAATTCACCTTTCAACTATCTACACTTAATCAATTTCATGTGACTAAGTCACCTCTCATGTTACCAAATTCCATCACATTCAAAACAAAAATTCAAAATTCAAGTACCTACACTTAATCAATTTCAAGTGACTAAGTCACCTCCCAAGTCACCAAACTGAACCACTTTCAAAAGAAAAATTCACCTTTCAACTATCTACACTTGATCAATTTTAAGTTACTAAGTCACCTTCCAAGTTACCAAACTAAACTGAATTCAAAACAAAAATTTACCTTTCAACTACTTACACTTAATCAATTTCAAGTGACTAAATCATCACACATGTTAGTAGAATAAACCACTTTCAAAACAAAAAATCATCTTTCAACTATCTATACTTAATCAATTTCAAGTGACTAAGTCACCTCCCAAGTTACCAAACTAAACTACATTCAAAATAAAAATTCACCTTTAACTACTTACACTTAATCTCACATGTTAGTAGAATAAACCACTTTCAAAACAAAAATTCACGAGTTACCAAACTAAACCACATTCAAAATAAAAAATTCACATTTCAACTACTTACACTTCATCAATTTCAAGTGACTAAATCATCTCACATGTTAGTAGAATAAACCATATTCAAAACAAAAATTCACCTTTCAAGTACCTACATTTAATCAATTTCAAGTGAATGAGTCACCTCCCAAGTTACCAAACTAAACCACATTCAAAGCAAAAAATTTCCATTTCAAGTATCTAAACTTCAACATTTTTCAAGTCACTAAGTCCCCTCCTAAAACAACGAACTAAACTACCTTCAAAATGATAAATTCACATTTGAAGTACCTACACTTAATCAATTTCAAGTGACTAAGTCACCACCCAAGTCACCAAACTAAACTACATTCAAAACAATAATTTATATTTCAAGTATCTAAACTTGAACATTTTCAAGTCACTAAGTCACCTCCTAAAACAACAAACTAAACTCCCTTCAAAATGATAAATTCACATTTGAAGTACCTATATAGATGTCTACTTGCAACCTTTTATTGATGAACTTCAAATTTTATAGAATTAGGGGGTTGAAACTTGGGACATCTCACTTAAATAGAATTTCAATATGCGTTCATATCTAATATGGATTGTTAATAGAATTTCAATCTGCGTGCATATCTAATATGGATTGTTAATAATTTTCCTGCTTATGGAATATTGTCTGGGTGGATGACGGCTGGAAAGTTGGGTTGTCCATATTGCATGGAAAAAACAAAATCTTTTACATTGAGACATGGCAAGAAAATTTCATGGTTTGATTGTCATCATTGTTTCTTGCCACCTGATCATGAATTTAGAAGACTCAAGAATGTATTTAGAACTATTTTGTCAACTTGTTCAACAAAGTTATGGATGTCACCGGCAAGACAAAGGATAATTCTAAGACCAGACTTGACTTACCAGAATATTTCAAGCATAGAGAATTACACTTACAGGAGGGGTCCAATGGCAATACTCTTAATCCCAAGGCTAGTTTTGCATTCAAGTTGGACCAAAAGCTTCAAATATGTGAGTGGGTCCAAAGTTTAAAGATTCCCAATGGATATGCCTTAAATTTGGGAAAGAGTGTTTATATGGCTCAAGGAATCTTACATGGAATGAAAAGCCATGATTGTCATGTTTTCATGGAACAATTACTTCCAATTGCTTTTATTGATTTACCTGAAAACATATGGAAACCAATAGCAGAGATTAGTTTGTTCTTCAATGACTTATGTGCCACCACATTAAAAGAACAAAATCTGGCGCGAATGGAAAGTAATATTGTTGTTATCACCAAGAAGTTGGAGAAGATTTTTCCGCCAACGTTCTTCGATGTGATAGAATATCTTCCCATTAACCTTGTGCACGAAGCTCGGCTAGGCGGTCCCATTCAAACTAGGTAGATGTATCTATTCGAATTGTAAGAAATTACAATATATTTAAATTCATACATATCTTTTTTCAATATAGTAAACATCTAATCTTAAGATTGTGCAGGACAATTAGAAAATTAAAAATTTGTCCCAAAAATAAACATAGGATGAAAGACTATATAGTTGAGGCATATCTTACAAGAGAAACGTCTCAATTTTGTTCATACTACTTTTGTGATGAAGTTGCTTGTTCAAGAAACAGACTGAATCGTCATCAGCATGATGAGAATGAGCCTCATTTGCAACCTATATCAATTTTCAATCAATCTAGTTGTAAGAATAAAAAGACCATATTTCGCTGGCTCACTCCCACAGAGCACAAATCAGCAACTTTGTATGTCTTGCTGAATTGCCCAAAAGTGGAGCCCTTTCTGAAGTAAGGAGATTAAAAATTTAAAATATCTTATTTATTTACTCATCCCCTTAAGGAAACTAATTGTTTTTTGCATGTTGGATCTTCAGTTTATTTAAGACTCAATTCCATGAAAATCAAGTGTATGTATCCTTTGCAACATGATTTACATATGAGTTTCATAAGTGTATTAATATTTCTAAAAAATTTAAGCATTTACACATCCTCAACTATATATATATATATATATGTATGTATAATATTTTTAGGTACACCAGTCACCAAATGCAGCCACATACGATCAGTTCTTGAGAGATATTTCTTTGGGGCCAATTAAAGCTCATGCAATGTCCCATTACACAGTAAATGGATTTAAATTTTCCACCGAAGAACACTCCAGAATAAGGAAAATAAATAATAGTGGTGTTTGGGTTAAGGGTAATGATGATGTTGATTACATTGGCATTATACACAAGATCTTAAAACTGGAGTATGTTGGTTTCTCAATAAAAAAAATTATCCTCTTTCGATGTAAGTGGTTTGATCCAACTACAAGAGGCACAAGAGTACATAAGGAGCATAACATTATTGAAGTGAAGCACAATAGCTCGTATTATGTTTACAATCCATTTGTTCTAGCTCAAAATTCTAAGTGTATTATGCTTTTTATCCGTTGCGTAGTGACGAGTCTGATTGGTGGGCTGTAATAAAAATAAAGCCTATAGGACAGGTGGAAGTTGAGAATATATTGGATACTGCATATTAAAATGAAATGCAGATTGATCACCAGCTAGTGGACATTGACTTAGTAGATAGTTTAAATCAACTGTAAAATAGATTTAAAGAAGTTAATATTGCAAAAAAAGTTGTTGAGTGTGTAAGAGATGAGGAAACTTCTGAAGAGGGTGAATGGTTTAGTGGAGAATCTTCACGAGAGGAGGATTAATTTGTATAGGTTGTATTTATTATGTATTGATGTCTTTATGCTTTGTACTATATATTTACCTTTATGTTTCTTATTTAAGATTGCTATGTAATATACTGTGTAAGATTGTTGTTTTCACTTTTCCATAATTTATATAGTAATAGAAATATTCTTGTCTATCTCGTGTTGTTGGAGCAATTTGAAATGTGAATTAGTAACTTGAAATTAGTTACTAGGAATGTTTTATTATATATTCATTTTGTAGGAACTACCTACTTGTTAACTTTACATAACTTAGATGTCAGGTAGAGGTGAAAAGGGTAAGTAAAAATTTGATCCTACAAAAACAAAAAAGAAAAAACATCCTCCGCCCTATAGACGACCGACAGGTATTCATATATCTAAGGGTCGGTTTGCTGACGCGCCAGCACGACCCTCATATTCTAGGTCGTCACAACATTCAGTTCCTGCTCATATGCATAAGGGGCCACTTCATGAGTCTACACTGACTCATTCTACTCCTATCACCATGCCACCGCTATCACAGTACTATTTAACGAGTACTGGCACATCCGAATATCTACCATCATCAGTACCCTCTTGTAGTAGTCACCCACGTTCTCACAGTGATTCTGCTGGATCTATTGGGTTGTCGTATCTTCATCTTGGAGGCACTCCATTTGGTGCTTCAGATCTGCCCATACCAGTGCATCCACCAGTACTTACTCCGTAGCCCAGAGATAGAGATGATTATCGGAGGTGTTATCTTATTCCATATGAAATAGGGTAAGATTTTTAAATATAATAACATTATTCATTTTTCATTTACTATATTATTATGCTCTATGAAATTACTATTTGATCTTGTGTTGTAGGTTTAAGATGGATGCTGGAGTTGGAAAAATTGCGAGCAAATGCATTTATTGGCACTTCAATGGTACTAGACCAGTTGGCAAAAGGTTCCAGAAAATGACAGAAAATGTTTAAAGAATTTCAGGTAAGGATTTAACTTATCGACTACTTAACACATTGTTAGAACAAAAGATTGAATATTAGCTTTTCATTTTTATTGTAGAAATATTACTGGTGGGATGAAGAGAATGAATATGCTATAAGAAATTTTTTTTACAGAAGAGCTAGATCTAGATTTAACAGTCCGTTGGATTATGCCAGACCTAATATGGTACGATCAGGGTTTATACTCAAACCCATATGGCAACAGTATATTCACTATTGAAATAACGAAGAATACCAATTATTCAGAGACAAAGGAAAGAAAACCCGAGCATCATCCAAGGGTGTCTCTCTACAAATTGTGGGTGCAGTTAGTATGATTTCCGTGGAGGAAAAAATGGTATGTAACTTTTACAGTTTTAATTGTTTGTTTCTATTTAAATTTTTAATTATTTGAAAATTAATAATTTTTTCATATGCAGGAAAAACAAAAGGGTAGGAAGGTAACACACGATGATCTATTCAAGGAGATGCATATGAAGAAGAAAAAGAACCCAACTGATGAAGTTGTTTGGGTTGAGCCTCGTGCAAAAGCTGCCCATGTAAGAATCAAATTTTGAATTTATGAATCTTTTTCTCAAAGTTGATATTATTCAAGTACAAGTACTTTAATATTTTTTTACTATTAATTTTAACTTTACTTTGAATATAGGATAAATTTATGCAACTCGTTAATGAGTTTCATAGTATTCAGCCTCCTGAAAGTCAGGGTGACCCAATACCTGAACATGTAGAGGAGGAGTTAT
The DNA here is from genome assembly GCA_030864215.1 of Capsicum pubescens. NCBI lineage: Eukaryota > Viridiplantae > Streptophyta > Magnoliopsida > Solanales > Solanaceae > Capsicum > Capsicum pubescens. The sequence goes on from CM061541.1 coordinate 120,312,661, forward strand.
GGAAAGAAACTGTGGGTCCTACAGTTAGAGGCTATTACTACGGATACCACAGAAGTTATTTTGACAAGAATGTTAGGTCTTCGTCCGGCCCTACATCCTATACCTCATCAATTGATAGAGAAATCGTTGAATTACTAAAAAACACGATTTCTAAATTCACTAAAGAGCTTGCTGCACACAGAAATAGGGTGTAGAAGAAGGAGGAAGAAACAACATCACAAATCAAGATGTTGCAGGAGCAGTTCAGCTCTTTCATTCAATCTGTATGGATTCTTTCTCCATGTCCTGGTGATGCAATTCAGGCTACAAAAGGCCCACTGGATAATATCAGCATAGATGAGGAATCGTATCCTGCATGTGTGGCTGAGGATGAGGAAGACAAAGACGATGATGATGAGTAGTTTCTTTTTCACATTTGTATGTGTTGTAGTTTGGATTTGGAGATGAGTTGTAGTTTTTACACTTTCGTATATTTTTTGACTTGTATTGTAAGTTAGTTGTATGGGAATACACTTGGTATGTTGTTGTTGTTGTATTGTATGTCGTCTTTTCTGAAAATTTTTACAAAAAACCGACCATAAGTGGTCGGTTTTTACAAATAAATTAATTAATTTAAAATTAATTAATTTTAACATAAAATCAATCACTTGTGGTCAGTTTTATTAAAATTAATTAATTAATTTTAAAATAAAATCGACCACTTGTGGTCATTTTTTTTGAATTTATTTTACTTTTATAAAAAAATAAAAATAAATTTTAAATATATATATATATATTTTCAAAAAAATCGACCACACGTGGTTGGTTCTTAAAAAGATATCAGGCTTTTACCGACCACACATTTTGGTCGATTTTGTTGTCGGAAATGCAGAAAAATCGACCACATGTGGTCAGTTTTTGTTGTTGATTTTCCTATTTTTTTAGTAGTGAACCTCAAACTCTAAGATATCTCAAATTTGGATTATGACTTTTCCACAACTCAAAAGGTGTTAGTTTGGTATTTTTATGAGGCACACAATTCAACACATAACAAGCAGTCAAAAAAGCTTTAACCAAAAAACTTAAAGGTGCACAAGACTCAATTAACATGGCATTAATCAACTAAACCAAAATTCTACTCTTCCTTTCTGCTACACCGTTAGATGCAGGAGAATAAGGAGGAGTAGTTTCATGAATTATACCAAATGATCTAACAAAATAATTGAACTCATGTGACTCATATTCACGACCTCTATCACTTTTTATTCTTTTTATTTTTCTATTAAACTGATTTTCAACTTCATGGAGAAAAGTTTTAAAATTCTCAAATGCATCACTTTTATTTTTCTTAAGTAAACATATGTAAACTTAGAAAAATTATCAAAGACAGTGATAAAATATCAATTTCCTCCACGAGTTAAAATTCCACCAAGTTTACAAATATTAGTATGTACTAATTCTAATAAATCAATTTTTCTTTCAACTTAAAAATGAGGTCTTTTTGTGATTTTGGCTTTACTATAAGCCTCACATTTTTCAAAGTTCTTTTTTATCACTGGAATTAATCTTAAACTACTCATGATTTTCACGTAATGATTATTTATATGACACAAACGAGCATGCCAAAAGTTAGTAGAAGAAAGCATATCAACATAAGTAGATGTTTTGTTCATTTCAACATTCAACTTGAGCATACCATCACATGAATACCCTTTTCCCACAAAAACATTATTTTTCATAATTACATACTGATCAGATTTAATAATCTGTTTGAATTCTGCTTTATTAAGAAGAAAGCTAGACATCAAATTTTTCTTAGGAAGGAGTATAAAGTACATATTTTAAAATTAATATCCTTCTAGAAGTAAACCTCAACTCGACATCTCTCATTTCAAGTACTTGAGTTTTGTGTGAATCTCCAAGCACGATAGTTTTGGACTCCTCAAAATTAGTATATTTTTTAAACCAGTCTTTGTCATAACAAACATGATGGTTTGTACCAAAGTCAGCCCACCATGCATCAATATTTTCCACCATGTTTATGTCTGTTATCACTGCCACAAATGGTTCTTCAACAACGTTTGCCTGAGGTTTTGGCCCACGTTTCTGAAATTTGCAAAATCTAGCAATATGCCCACTCTTGCCACAGACAAAGCATGGTCTTTTTTCTTGTATATGTTAATTTTTTGCTTTGTTGTTTCCGTCATTATTGTCCTTGGGATGTCTACCATCACTTTTCTTGAATTTTTTCTTCTTAGGCTTCAAAGTAGTATTTTTGTTAGTTTCAGGGGTAGCTTTATTTGAAGTAGTTAAATTTACCTTGGTGTGATGTTGTTCTCTTCTGTTTACAAAAGTGCATCTTGGCCCCTTTCTTCTTCTTCCATGCGGATTCTCATTTTTAAAGTCTCAAGAGAAGTTTTATTTTTCTTGTGGCGCATAATTTTTTAAAATTCCTTCCACGAAGGTGAAAGTTTATGAATTACCCCACAAATAATAAGGTTATCTCCAATTTTGACTTCCTCGGACTTGAACTCTCCAACAATCATTATGAAGTCCTGAGCTTGGTCTACCAATAATTTGTTGTCCACCATTTAAAAATAATAAAACCTCCTAGCGGCATACTTTTTCGCTCCAGCCTTCTCAGTGTCATACCTACTCTGTAATGATTTTCAAATTCTCTTTGCACTAGAGTAAGTGTAACGTCCCTAAAATCAAGTTTCGAGATGCCACACGGTGCTTAGGGTCACAAGTGACCCCAAGCTAACCCTTTTTAGCGGTATAACTCAAAAGCAATTGATTAAAACATAATTCTGAGAGAATGAAACTGAAAATATCTCAATACAGAATCTGTTCAGTACAATATTAGAATTACAAGATGGCAATTCTACTAACACATATACATATACAAGAAGGAGACTGAATACATCAACCACTACTACTGTCTATGAAGCATCTACTAGTATTGTCTGTACATAGTCGGGTCATGACTCCCAACTACCACACTCAATACGACCGACGAAAGAAGATACAATGCTCCAAACTGAAATAACCGACCCAAGTCCCTGAACTGTGAGGACTCTTTACCTGCTGACCGAAAACTGCAACTGAATAGAATAGTAAATGGGGGTCAGCACAAAGAGAATGTACTGAGTATGTGTGGGTGCATGCAACACTTTAAATAACATCATCAATTTCATGAAAACATGCATACAGATAATGATGACTCACTTGGCTTGAGTTATATCAAATCATACTCTTTATAATAAATAGTTCAAATGGTAAAATCTCATAATCGATGTAAATCATCAAAAATCATAAATTATGATAAATCATCATAAATTATAATAAATTATCATATCGTCAAAATTCATCATAGGTAATCATAATTCATCATAACATCTCAACTCTTTGACTCAAATCTTAGAGTGACTCGGTAATTCAAGAAACATGACTTTTATGGACAGGGGAGTTTCCTATAACCGACAACCCCACGTGAGCTACGTGGAATACCAACGTTTGAAACCCCCATTGGCGGGAGTGTCATACTCTTTGCCAGGGAGTACGACCTTAAAACTGCAATAATCACAATCGGGCTCTCTGGCCAATAATATCATCATCAAACAACCCTACGGTGGCACATAGGTTTGTATTTCCCTCTTGGTGCTAAGTACTACTCCCCGACAAGCTCAGAACGCGTTAGGGATTCCACTTCAAAACATCTCAAGGGTCAACAATGATGACCAAAATCATGTATCTTTCTCAAATTATTAATTCATCAACAATTTGTGGATTCCTAACCCCAACTTCGACTTAAAACATTTCAATCTTTTTCAACATCAACAAGGTATCAATGCATTGAACCATAACCGACTCGACATTTGGACAAGGATATGAAGACTCAATATGTAATATTTTCAACAATTCAACTCATCAAAATCATTCGGAAAAATACCAAAATTCATCTCAACATCTATATCAAAATCAATCTTTCTCATAGTCAAAATCATCTCGACTCTGCGAGTTCAAGGTCAATGTACTCAAATGATTATTCTTTCAATTCGACAATTAAATCATGACAACAGCTTTTGAAAAGCACTTGAGACCTTCAATTCATAATAAGAATACATATCCCATAGTACAACTCAAATCATGAATTTTATCTCGAAAGCCTTTAGAAATATCAATTCATTGTAGTAGTATGCAATTCATAGCATAAATTCTCAATTTAAGAAGTAGAGTAATGAAGTAATCATGTATATCCATATTGGAAAAAAAAATCAAAGTCTTATAAATCCTTCATAAGGTAATTTGAGTGTATACCCATTTTCGAATATCATGAAATTTCAACAATAGAACTCAACCTTTTTAAATGTCAAAATGTAACAATTTATCAAGTCATGACAACATCAATATTTTTGAGAAAATATCAAGACTCATGTTAACATCTCAAATGTTATATCTCAATATGCTCAATGATTCAATTTCGTCATAAAGAAGCTTTAAGCTCATCATAAATCTCAAAATTATTCCAAAATACCATTTCAACATATATCTCGAAATCGTTCAAAATAAAAATATGAAATTTACAATTATATATATCAAGACATCTCATGTCTCAAATATATATTCAATAATTCAAATCGTCATTGAGAAGCATAAAGCTTGACACATATCTCAAAATATTATTCCAAAATACCATCTCGACATACGTCCCAAAATCATTCAAAATACCACCTCGTGGTAAAAGTGTGTAATTCGCAATGATAATTATTAAATCATATCATGAAAACATTAAGATAATCATATAAATCAAAGTTTATTCATTCAATCATCATAATCTCATAATCGAATTATTTAGACATAATCTCACTTGCAAAATCATGTAAAACCATAATAAAATTAAAGCTTTGGGCACAAGAACGGAAGATTGCTCTGGTTCAAAACCCCACATACCTTAAAATTGACTTCTTGATTATGGAATCCTCTTCGGAAAAATAATGGGTGCTCCTCGAAGGTCTTGAAATGAGGAGTTCATTTATCGAATTAATTTTGGATTTCTACGGTGAAATTGAAAGATATTTGAAGGTGAAATTAGGCTAGGGTTTTACTATCCCAAATGTTTCATGGAGAAAATAAATTTTGAAGGTTCAATTATGAATTAAATGGATAAATTTTAGTCCAAGAGGGGGTGTGAAATGACCAAATTGCCCTTAAAAAACAAATAATGTCAAATCTGTCCTTTGGTGGACTGTTTTGATAGGCTGAAGTAGATCGACCATAACGTTTTACTCCGACATCCAAATTGGATAAAACTAATTTCATTAGAAAGGAGACTCTTATATATTTCCGTTGATATATAGTATCTCACCCAGATCATTATGTACAAGGAGTTATGGTCGTTTGAAGTTGACCCAAAAATTCGCTTTTGATAGGCTGAACTAGATTGACCATAACTTTTTGCTCCGATAGTAAAATTGGATGAAACTAATTTCATTAGAAAGAGGACTCGAAGATATTTCCGTTGATATATAGTAGATCACCCAGATCATTATGTACAAGGATTTATGATCATTTGAAGTTGACCCTGAAATTCGCCTGGCTGCAGTAATTTTAATTTTCTGCACGTTTTACTGTTCATCACTATTCATCGCTAGATCGGAATATCCGTAACTCATCGCTCGAGTGTACATTTTGGGTGATCCACATATTGTTGGAAAGATTATTTGATGCTCTACGCAATGGAAGGTCGAAATCTTAGAAATACTATACAGAAAAATTATTAATCACGCATAGAAAATAGAGCTCGACACGCTTACGCACGAATCTTTAACGAGCAAATTTCTGGGGTGTTACAGTAAGTTCTATCGTAATAATCATAAAAGTTATCAGATAAACAATCAAGTAGAAAGTACCGACACTTGTAGGAGTCACCATCGTATTTTTCAACTTTCCCTTGAAGAGAAATGAGTTCTTCATCAGTCATGAAGAGTTATCTACTTTGTTTGGATTTTTCTCAGTTAACACATAAGAAACATTGAGAAGACATAAGTAGAAAAGCACTTTACCCTTCCACTCCTTGAAGTGAGTATCGTTGAACCGGAATGGCTTGTTAAGATCTCCCATATTGACATCCGCAAATTTTTCAGTTATTGCCATTGAATTTCCTTCAAATTGATGGTGAAATTAGAAAAAAATATTACAACTGAAAATTACAAGTGAAGAAAAATCAAGATTTATCTTCTTTTTCTTCGGCCGAGGCGTGGATATCTCGCTCTCTTTAAGGAGATTCAAGCCCACTGCAGCAAATTATTTCACCGGTCCAACAGTAATTTTCTTGACTTGTCCCCTCCAGGATACAACATCCTTCTCACAAAGAACAACTCAACAACTCTGGACAGGAGTTGAGTTCAAAGCTTCACAAAAAGAATACCTCCCTTCAACTAATAAACTCTCTTTTTTACTAATTTTTGTGATCTCTATATTATCTTGCGTGTTATAAAAACCATGCAAGACCACCTCTTTTTATAGGTGAAGAAATATTACATGCAATGAATAGGAAGATAAATGTGGTAGATGAATGTCATAGAAGTTACAAGAGTTACAAAGGTTACAAGACATAAAAGTAGGATAACGGAGGAATAAATAATGAAAGTTACAAGAGTTACATGAAACTTATGTCCACATTCTACCACCACTAACTAATGAGATTAATGGCTCATAACACAAATGAAATGGGAGTTAGAAAGTCTCAAATTGCAGCCATGCAACGTTAGGGGCGGACTCACGTGTAATTTTGGGGTGCTCTGGCACCCACTAAACTCGACGTAGATTAGGTATAATTATATAAGAAACACAAAATAAACGGTATAATTTATTAAAAACACCCAGAGAACAAACATATGGTTGGGTGCAGTGGCTTGAGGATGTGACTCCCATGTCCAGCTTTTCAGGTTCGAATCCCTACAGTTACATACTATTTTTTATAAAATTTTTTGAGCACCCACAACCTTAAATTTCTGGGTCCGCCACTGTGCAACGTGTGTGGTTTACTACCAAATAAAGTCCATAACTCTTTTAAGAGTAATTGGCAATTGAAGTGAGAATTGCTGCCAAGAATGTAACTTAACGCATTTAAGAGCTAATATCCCTAACTGCCAAACTGTCATGCAAAATAATACTATTAAAATGCACATCAGCTACCATTGTCCCAATATTATATAAAAGCATTTCCATTTGGAAATATCCAAAATATTTGACAATTTCATCTATAAAGTTAATAACGAATTTAAGAACTTGAAACATTTCTCATATTGTTTTTTCTATTACTATGTGCTAACCAAAAGTTTGTCATATAAAATTGTGGATATGATCGAGTGAGCATGACAGTTTGTTTTTATCAAATTTAATTTAAAGTTGCAGCGATCAAAAATTAAATAAAGTTTCTTCAATGAGGTATTTACATTTCGGTTTCAAGAAGTTTTCATTTTTCCGTTTGTGTGGATATTTTTTCTATATTGTGTTTCAAATGTTTCTATTGTAGATTCGAACATTTTACAGTATTAATTAGTTTTCGAAATAAAGATATTAGTGTATGGTTATCTCTTTATACTGATCACATGATTTAATTTCTCTGTTTTTGGATAAGGTCATGTGCGGAAAGATCTTAAACTCTATTCAGATATTTTGTGAATTGGAAGTTTATTTTATGTATTCATAACTCATTGAAATTATATGATAAAACATGTTAAGATACGAATAGAATTTAAGATCTTTTATGATAAAATATTTTATAATATATTTCCTCCCCCTTCCACATCCCCACTCCCCCCAAAAATAAAAAAATACAACGGAAATGGTATGACAAAATCACCCATATTGACGACCTCATCCTCAAAATGAAATACTTCTCCGCCTAGAAAAACAAAGGGATAATATCTACGAAAATATCTGAACTTTAACCAAATTTTCAGTGGAGCATATTGAATTTTGCGGGGGTCCTATTACCCCCTATACTTTTTTAGTTGGAATTAATTCCCCCCTCCCCTCCGGACTTTTTTAAAGTGGAATTAATCCCCCCAAAAACGTTATACCCAGTTTTTACGGTGGGAAATGTAGTACACGCGTTGTTTCTTCTCCATTTTATCACTTTTCAATATTTTTTCACCATTACAACCATATTAAATATTTCAAATGATTTCATTGAGTCAATTTCAAATTCCAAGTCCATTCTTATCACTCCAAAAGTTTTCAAATTCAATTTCCAGTTTCAAACTTTGAATTTCATTGAGTTTATGAAGAAAGTTTTTTCAAATAATTGAATGAAATTTTTCATTAATTTTTCATTGAAACTCGGAAGATTCAATTAGCGAGTTCTATTAATGGAAGATTCAATGAAACTCGCTAATTGAAAACTCAATGGAAGATTCAATTTCCATTAATGAAACTCGGAAGATTCGAAAAATTTAATTTCATGTATGAAGATAAAAATACAGACTGTACATGTATGAAGCTATTCAATCTTCCGTTAATGGAACTCAAAAGATTCAATTTCCATTAATGGAACTCGGAAGATTCAATTAGCGAGTTTCCGAGTTTGAATTTTCCGAATCTTCCATTAAGTTTCAATTAGCGAGTTCCATTAATCTTCCAGAATGCAAACTGAAACGGAATCTTCAAGAATTTAATTTCAATTCAACAATGGAGCAACCATTGTTGAAGAAAGAAGAAAGAAGAAAGAAGAAAGAAGAAAGAAGAAAGAAGAAAGAAGAAAGAAGAAAGAAGAAAAAGAAAGAAAAATAAATAAAAAATATAAAACTTTAAATAATTATAAAATTAAGGGTCTGTTTGGCAAAAAAAAAGTTTATAACGTTTTTAACATTTTTCACGCGCTCAATGCGCATGACTAACATGCAATGAGCCAAGTGGCAGATATATGTCATTAAAATACGAAAAAAAAAAGTTTGGGGGATACTAGGACTCCCGCAAAGTTTAGTATGCTCAACTGGTAATCCGATCAAACTTCAGGTATTTTTGTGAGTATTCTCTCAAAAATAAATTATTTTGACTTGATAAAGAGTTTTAAAAAAAATTGAATGTTGTAGTCCTAAGTTAAAGTTATGTCAAATGTATCAAAATATTTTTTAATATTATGATATTAAATATGTCATATAAAAAGTTGAAATTAAATTATTGTCATAAAAAAAGTTATTTTTTTAAAAACAAACTAAAATAAAAACATTTCTTTTTAAATGGAGAATATCATTTATTGAGGAAATTCATATAGTTGCAAAAATTAAACTGAATAAAAGAAAGGAGACCAGAAAGATAGGCTAACCAGAATATTTCTCCTTATTTTGGAAAAGCTGATGGCTTCCTGCCAAGCTTAACAAGGTCACAAGTTCAATATTTCGTTCAAGTCACAAACTTCGAAAGTTGTTGCCCCCGCCCCTAAATTCCCGATTCCACGAATTTCGCTAGGAATATTTTAGAGAAGCTAATTCTTGAAATTTATTTAGATCATATACATCAGACATAATCTTAGTTTTGTCAGACCTTTCAGGAAAAAATCTTAGTAACCAACCTAAAAACATCTGTGAAAGGGAACTGTACTTTTAGGTATTCTTGCGCCTACTTTATGTCATTCATCTATCATTTTGGATTTGGATACGTATATTTTTGGACCCTTTCTTTCAATTTTTTTGATTTCAGTGATGAGAGAAGCTAGAATATTCTGATAGAGCTAAATGTCAGCGCATCATATGATAGATGCTACATGACACCTATAATTTTCTAGAGAAAAGACATCAAATCACTCTTGAACCGGTCACCAAAATTTACTTTAAATTCTAAACTATACAGGTAATTATATACCTCCTTAATAACTTTCAAGTGAATTTTTACCACTTTAATTGCTGACGTGGTAAATTTTTAATAAGTCAGCGCATTATAAAAACAACGTGAAAAAGGTGGGGCCCACCTTTTTAATTCTACAAATTCTCTTTTCTTTATATATATATATTTATATATATATATATATATATATATATATATATATATATAAAGTAACCATCTTCTTCATCTTCTTCCTAATCCCCTCCCCACCATCCCTAGTTCCCATCACCCCCACCCCACCCCTCAACACTGTTTCTTTATTTTTTCCGTAACCCCCACCCTCACCCACCCCGTTTCTTCATCTGAGGCAAAACCATGGAAAATTTCGTAAAAGGTGAAATTGAATGTTTTGAGAAGTTTGTGAACTGGAGCTTTTATGTTTTTGAGGTAAAAATTTGTGAAATTTATGGTACTTGATAGGAAATTTATGTCAAAATTATCTAAAAGTTGACAACTTTTTTGTTTTAGTAATTTTGTTTTGCCTTTTGACAAGGATGGTTGAACCCAAAATTTGATTATGAAAAATGAAGCAGAAGGGTGGTTGATGATGCTCTTCAAGTTGATCGTTTCTAGAATGATGAAATCGTTTGTCCAAAAGATGTTATGTGTGAGTAAGCAAATTTTGGAATGATGATATGTCCAAAGGATCATTGTTTCATGAATGATGATATGTGTGAATAAATTCTGGAATGCTATCTTGATTAAAAGATATAGAATTTATAAATTCTTGATTAAAAAAGTTATTTTGGAATGATGAAATCGTTTCTGGAATGATGAAATCTTTTTCAAAAAAGTTATTTACTCACATATAGCATCCTTGTTAATTTTGAATGTTAAGAACGTTGAGGGAGTTAGAATTGAAGGTTGAAATAATGTTTTAATGGTGGAACAATCTTAAATTGATGTCTTTATGGTTGTTCTCTTGGTGGTGTTAATGGAAAAAATGAAGGAGAAAAAATTGAAGAGGAAGGCATTTCATAGAAAGGGTGGGGGTTGGAAGGGGAAAAAGAGATGGGGTGGGGGGCATGGTCTGAGAAGAAGAAGAAAAAGGGTGGGGGAGGGCTGGAAGAGTGGAACGGGGGAATCTGAACTGAAGAAGAAGGAGGGGTGGGGGTGTGAAGAATAAAGGGATTTATTTTATTTCTATTATATACATATATATATGTGTGTGTGTGTGTGAAATCATTTTTTAAATAAATATTTATGTAGCAGTGATGTGGCAGTGACATGACAGTAACGTGAGCACATGTGTAGTGCACCTCCCTTTGTGAGAGTGGTAATATATTTTTAGGGGGGTATTTAATTCACTTAAAAGTTATTAAGGGGGTATGTAATTGCCCGGTTAGTTTAGGATCTAAAGTAAGTTTTAGCGACAAGTTTAGGGGTGATTTGATGTCTTTTCTCTATAATCTAAAATAAAAAGGATAAAGGGTCTTTATCTAACAAAAATGAAAATATGCATAGACTAATTAAAATGCTACATATACATAAATGAAATAGGGGAAATGTCTCCTACACCTCCTCTGCACTTCTTTGAATAGAAGAAATTGATCTTTTAAAAATTTCATATATTCTGTTAGTGAGCAAACTGATGTTAAATATATATATATATACTAGTTTAGGTGTACGCGTCTCGCGCGTGTACCTCACTTTACTGAAATCAAACGTTACACTAAATAGAATATTTGTTTAAATAATAAAGATGAATACAATAATTAAAGTCAACATATTTTGGAGAATTTAATTAATTAAACCTAACTTTTACCAAAAAAATTTAAAAAGTTGGTCGACATTCATCTACAACCAGTAAACTGCAACGAAACAATACGATGATAGAGACATCAAAACAATATAATTAAATCTAATCTTTACACAAAAAAAATTCTCTAAGTCATCTGACACTCATATACCACCTGTAAACTATAACCAAATAATACGATAATAGAGATATTAAAATAATACAACTAAACTTAACATTTACACAACAAAAAATCTCAAAACAGAGATACAAAAATAATACAGTTAAACCTAATCTTTACCTAAAAAATTCTTTAAAGCCGACCAACATTCATCTACCAGTATCACCTGTAAATTCATCTATGATCTGTAAACTATAATAAAATAATACAATAGTGGTCACAAAGCTTCAGTTTTAAAAAATTCTTGTTTGAGCAAAAATTTTGACCCTAAAGAATGATTTGAATGAAAACAAAGAAGATATATGTACACACACGTTGAATTCTATTATGTTGACAAAAACAATGAAAAAGTTGATGATTAGAAAATTAAGGATCCACCAATCTAGACATGCAATCGAATCAAGTTAGATTAGTATCAATCATATTTTCACAATAAGTAAATCAATTTCTTCTTTAGTTTAACGTGCATCTCAATATTTATAGAAGTATTTCCTTAATAGAGTCCTATTTTAGGAGTATTTTTCTATCCTATTTTAGGAGTATTTTTTTAATTGATCAGTACAAAGAAAAATATTAATTAATTTTTCTTCTATATATTTTAGGAGTCTAGTTAATATAATATAAATAATTAAATAATAAATTAAATAAAAATAGTGAAAAGACAGTTTTGTCTAAAGGAAGGTCTTTTAATGAAGGACAAAAATATACATAATGAAATAATATATATATATATATATATATATATATATATATATATACACACACACACACACACACATGTTGAATTCTATTATGGTGACAAAAACTGTGAAGAAGTTGAGGGTTAGAAAATCAAGCATCCAGCAATCTAGACATGCGATCGAATCAAGTTAGATGAACATCAATCATATTCTCCCATTAAGAAAACTGGTTTGTTCTCTATGAATAGTAGAAAAAAATATTAATTAATTCTCTTACCATATATTTTAGAAGTCCTATATATTTTAGGAGTCCTATATATTTTAGGAAGTCTAGTAGAAAGAAAAATATTAATTAATTGTCCTACCATATATTTTATGAGCCCCATATATTTTAGAGAGTCTAGTTAATATAATAAAAAATAATTAAATAATAAATTAAAAAATAGTGAAAAGACAGTTTTGTCTAAGGAAGAGTCTTTTAATGAAGGAAAAAAAGTTTAAATCATTTTTCTAAAGGTCTTCACACTTTTAATATATTATTATTATTATTATATAGATATAGATATACATTATTATTATTATTATTATTATTATTATTATTATTATTATTATTATTATTATTATTATTATTATTATTATTACTATTATTATTATATAGATTATAGGTAGATATAGATTTATGGTATAAAGAATTTAAACTTAACTACTCAAAACCCCAAACCAAATTAAAGACACAATGTTAATATATTATTTACGGTAAGAATAATTCTGAACATAAACAAATCGTGGGAAGCTATACTTTACTCCTTAAATAGTTTTATTTTCTCTTTACCATATAGTTTACTCAAATAGTTTTATGAAAGAAGTTTTAGTTGTCATTAATTATGATGACTTCTAATATGGAAAGGTTTTACCATAAATATATTTAATTAATTTCAATTCTTAAATATTAAATATTAGAAAAAAACAGTGAAAAGACAATTTTATCTAAACCAAAGACTTTCAATGAAGGGCAAAAAGTTCAAATCACATTTTTAAGGGCCTTCACACTTTTAATATATACTTGTTTAGGTGTACGCGCTTTGCGCGTGTATTTCACTTTAATGAATTCAAATATACACTAAATATGATATTTATTTAAATTGGTAAAGACGAGTACAATAATTAAATTCAACATTTTTTGAATATGTAAAGATGGAGAATTTATTTAATTAAACCTAACTTTTACCAAAAAAATTATCAAAAACGATCGACATTGTAAACTACAATAAAATAACACGATGATAAAGATATAAAAATAATATAATTAAATCTAACCTTTACACAAATTTTTTTTCAAAACCGACAGACATTCATATGTCACCTGTAAACTACAACAAAATAATATGATAATAGAGATGTCAAAACAATACATTTAAACCTAACCTTTATACAAAAAAAAATTCTCAAATCAGAGTTATTAAAAAAATTACAATTAAATCTAATTTTTACCTTAAAATTTTTTCCAAAGCCAGTCGACATTTATCTACCACCTATAAACTATAATAGAATAATACGATAAAAGAGTTATCAAAATAATACAATTAAACCTAACCTATACACAAAAAGTTTTCAAAGTTGATCAACATTCATCTACGACCTGTAAACTATCATCTACGACCTATAAACTATCACAAAACAATACACTAATAGAGATATTCAAACAATATAGTTAAACCTAACCTTTACCTAAAAAAATTCTTCAAAGTCGATCGACATTCATCTACTACCTGTAAATTAAAATAAAATAATACGATAATAAGGATATCAAAATAATGCAATTGAAACTAACCTTTCAATTTTCACTTGAAAGGAAATTTTGACCCTAAAAAACGACTTGAATGAAAATAAAATAAGAAAATATAGTAAAAGTAGAAAAAATTATATATATTTATATACACATATATACATACACGTTGAATTCAAGTCTAAAATAATTTGTACACATTTTTAGATGTTTTTTCCCCAAAAATAAAGCAACTGTCCAAAAGTAGGACAAATTTGCTATTTTAGTGTATATGTTGAATTCTATTTCAAATAAGTTCTAGATTTTTCGCTGCACGTGATTTCAATTGATTATAAAATTAAAACATGATTCATAAAAAGAAATTAACCTTCTACTTTAATTCGTGACCTTCATACTCTTCTATGTAATGCATCTATATAAAGAAAGAATCACAAATTTTTAAAAATAAATATACTACAGGCAGTGGCGGAGCCAAGATTTTCACCAAGGGGTTTCACAAGTGAATATACGAACTAACTAAAGGGGTTCGACATCTACTAGATATACATAAAATAAATGTAACTACATATATATAGTATAGTTTTTCGTCAATGGAAGTTCGGATGAACCCCCTATCCTAAGTGTAGCTCCGTCTCTGACTACAGGCATGCAACAATATTAAAACTAAATTGCACATAAAAGTTATGAAATTACAAAAAATATGATTCATAAATCAAAAACCTTCTATCAATTATGACCTCCATATCTTTCTATTTAATGCAAATATATAAAATAACAACCACAAATTTATTAAAATAAATATATTGCGGGCATGCAATGACATTACAATTAAATTACACATAAAATTAAATCTACGATATCACAAGAAACATATTCAAATACATAAATAAAAAAAAATTTAACCTTCTATTATAATTCACAACATTCATACTCTTTTATAATAAAAAGAAATATTCGCAATTTATAAAAGTTTAAAATCTTTT